>CM064582.1:27596728-27825802 GCA_032716605.1 Paralithodes platypus
TCATTAACACATTGAAAGCAGAGCTGGTGAGCAAAATCATAAAGTATACTAATTATTTAATTTATATTTAATTGTATTAAAATAAATTACTATAAATAAACACAATATTATCATAATATAATCATAGAAAATATATAGACGTTTGAAAATAAAGAAAACCTAAATTTATTAGTGGCCCCTCCATCATTGACGAACATGCCTATTACATAAGGCATCCGCTTCAAACACTAATCCGCCGTAGTTTGAATCTACCGCGCAGAGCAGTTAAAAACTGAGGAGCCTTCATCATGAGCGCACGCGACCTCACTCATGGCTTCAGTCATTATGAATTGGGTTCTCACTACGAAAAACTTCGTCAAAAATAAAAACAAAAAGAAAATAAGAATAACTATCCATAAGCTTTCCATCATATCGTGGATGTACTTGTGTGGATTTCTGACCAGACGCTGATTCAGGCGTCATTCCTCCTTCACTGACATATCAAGTAAACTAAAATCCGTTATACATCAACGAATGGGGAGGGGTCGGTCGGGAGGGCCCCAGTCGTCAATGATTACGGGGCCACTACTAAATATTAGGTTTTCTTTATCTCCTTACAGGAGTCAAACCTATAATTTATTAGTGGCCCCTCCATCATTGACGAACATGCCTGATATCTAAGACTGGAGGGGGGACATTCGTAATCATATCATAACTCTAGAAAAGCAGATAATAAAAACAACCACATAGTATTCTTACTTTTGAAAAATGTATTTAATACGGCGTAGGCCGGAAATATACAAGAAAAAGGGGTTCAGGCAGGTGCGTGCTTCAAAGAAGCCTGCCCGACAAAAATGGGTAACCCTGAAGATTCTGAACACAGATCTGTAGTTACAAAAGGCACCCCACTCAACGAGTGGTGACAAAAATAATAAGTTTCAGGGTTGGGTTATTGACACAGGGCCCTCCCGGTCGTCATCATGCGACTGTGTCAAGAGCATTGCAACGTCCCAAAGCTTCTTGTCAGTACAGCTATTTCTTTAGTAATATAAGGGGACTTCACTCTAACATCAATTCTGTACACCAATTTCTTCAAGCAGAATCCCCTACTCTCCTTTTTTTGACAGAGACTCAAGTAACATCCACATCTGACACATCTAGATTTAATTTTCCAGGTTATCAAAACTGCTCCAAAATTTCAGACCTAAAGGTGGTGTATGTTTGCTTCGCAAAATCTGCCCTGGAGGAGGTTACTAGTTTCAATTGTCCCTATTTTGATTATTCTATATACAAATTATATTTCTGCTGGTAAATTTAAATACATATGTTGCATCTACCGTTTCCCAAATACTCCTCCAGAGCAAAGCTTTTGATTCTCTGTCCTCACAACTCAGTGTCCTCAACTTAAATGCTTCTTCTGAAATCACTGTGTTGGGTGATTTTAATGTCCATAATGTTGAATGGCTCACTCATTCAGCAGACTGATGAATGCTGGTCTTGAATGTGAGCTATTTGCGACTCATTTAATCTCATTCAACTAGTCAACCAACCCCACCGTGTACCAGATATCCTAATCATAATTCCCACCTACTCGACTTATTTTTAAACCAATTCAGAAAATTATGATGTTACAGTGAGGTCCCCACTTGGATCTTCTGATCACTGTCTGTAAGGCACCTGTCTATCACCTACCAAACTCTGAACCTGTTTTGGTGACTAAATGGCATTACGATAGGGCAGACTGGAGGGTCTTCAAGGTTTCTTTATTGATATTCCCTGGCCTCTTTCTTTTCTAATGATGCACACTCCACCTTGAGCCACATACGATTTTGTAAAATTGGAATGGAAACTTTTATTCCTCATCAAAAGTACAGTAAAAATCTAATTCACCTAAATGGTTGACCATAATTGTGCTAGAGTAACTGAACAAAAAGCAATAGCCTACAATGATACACAAGATCAAAACACATGAAGCCTTTAATTACTTTAGAAACATCAGAAATCAAACTGTATTAAACCTAACTAAATCAAACTTTCTCCACAAGCAGGCAAATAAACTTCTAAATATCCAAATGATAACAAAATATTTTGGTCTACTCTTAACTCATTCAAATCCAACTTCACTACTGCTTCATCCATTCCACCATTAAAATCTCCGACTGGCAATCTTGTAAGTGACCCACGAGGTAAAGCTAACCTTCTTGCAGATATTTTCTCCACACTCAACCTTAGATGACATAAATCAAGATGTCCCTGTACTTAATTTTAATTCACCTGAAATTCCTCACTTAAGATCCACACCAGACATGTCAAAACTATTTTGCAGAATCTCTCAGTAGATAAGGCTCCTGGTCCAGATGAAATCCTCCAATAGTACTTAGAATTGCTCCTTGGTGCTCGCTCCTGTATTGGCAAAATTTTTCCGTCTGTGTGTACTCATACCTCATGCTTCCCAGTACCCTGGAAAGCAAACATCCATCCAGTTCCTAAAAAAGGTGCCTCTTCAGATCCATCAACTACAGACCAATAGCTATAACTTCCACTCTTGGCAAAGTTTTTGAAATTATATTAAATAATCACATAATTAAGCATCTGGAGATAATAATTAATCAGTGATAGGCAATAGTTTTAGACGATGTCGATCAACTGCAGACATTCTTTGCGTTCTTACCATCAAATCAACAAAGCTACAGACGAACATGGAGAAACAAATAAAATAACACCGGAAATATCAAAGCATTTGATAGAGTCTGGCATCAATCCTTATTGTCGAAGATGTCACACTACGGCCTTGCATCATTAGTTCCACTAATTTCTTCTTATCTTCATAACAGAAAATACGTGTAATGTTATGGCCTTTATTCTCAATTTCACTCAATAAATGCGTGTGTTCCCAGGGATCAGTTTTGGCCCCAACTCTGTTCCTCATTCATATCAATGATCTCATATCTACCACTCATAATCCAATACATTCCTACGCAGATGACTCAACACTCCACAGTTCCTTCACATTTACCAATTCTTTCACCCAACCCGATCTTATAAATTCAAAAATAAACACTGCAATTTCTCTGAACCAGGACCTTTCTAGAATTAATGAATGGGGACAAGAGAATCTAGTTTCCTTTAATGCACAGAAAACCAAGTACATTCATTTTCTAACCGACAGAATCTCACTGACTCCCCATATTTTTAATGATGTAAATATTCCCACTTCCCCTAGTATTGACATTCTCGGTGTAACATTTAACTACTAACTTGAGCTGGACACATTATGTTAGAAGCATTGCTAAGAATGCCTCTAAAAAACGGGACTCCTGTACAGAGTTCGAGAATTCTTCACTGACGAGCAGTTGGCCGTAATATAAAAGTCATGTGCGCTCTCAGATGGATTACTGTTCACCTCTGTGGGGTGGAAGTGGAGTGGTTGCATTGAGGCAGTTGGACAAAATTCAAAATAAAGCTATTAGATAATCAATAACCCTGCAATCACACAGGAACCTTCCTACATTAGCCATACGAAGAAACGTTGCATCCCTTGCATTATTCTACATATTTTCACAGCAATTGTTCCGAGGAACTTGCTTCAATTGTGTCGCCTCTCCACATCTTTCCCGTAGAACTAGGGCAGCTGAGAGCGCCCATGAATTTACACTTTCTCCTCCACAGAACTGCTTATCAGAATTCATTTATCCCCAGAGCTACTACTCTTTGGAATTCACTTCCCTCGAATTGCTTTCCACAAACTTACAATCAACAAATGTTTAAATCCAGTTGTTACAAACATTTTATGAATGGAGGATGCCTTTAGGCACATGGACCTTTTTGTTTTATCTGTGTTTTTCCTTCCTCCATTCATTGTCTCTTAAAAAAAAAAAAAAAAAAAAAAAAGTTATAAGTTTATATGTGCACATCATAAACCCCAAAATACATGTGGAGATCAATTGCAAATGAACTCCATTGAACTAATATTACATTGCTTTCGCAGCTAAAACTACTATAACAACACCGTTGTTTTGTACTAAACCTTGTACTAGCACAATTTCTCGCAGAGAAATTTTCATATCACATTTTAACCTTAAATTGTATCACAGCTCTCATACTCCGGCGGGGTCTAGGGTGTCCTATGTCAACTGACTGCACCCCCCCTTAACAAATAAAAATAAGATGGGGCTACCTGAGCTTAACGGCGTTGAACATACAGCAATGAGAGGTTCAAGTGCCGACACGACAGAGACTGGGGGAAAACTACCCCGCCCCCGGGAACTACCTGGTCACCTGGTGCAACACCGGTACTCCGCCCTGGAAAGAGAAATTTCCGGGGATTAATGCTCATAGGGTTACACCCAAAAAATGGTACAAAATATGTGCCTCAAAACCGCCAGTCAACGAACCGTAGCACTCCACCACTACTTTTCGTTGTCCTTTAGTTTCATATTAAAGATTTCAGCATATCTTTACCTGTCCAGAAGATTTAAGAATATCTTCTGAATCCTCATAAAGATGAAGCCTATCTTTATTAAAGATGAAGTCTTTCAAGTATCCCTTTACACTTGAAACACTAGTAAGATTCCGGCATCTTTTTATCCCATAAAAAGTCTAAGCCTATCTTTATCTCTAATCTGGCTTCTCATAGATCGCCGTCTTGAAGGCCGTGATACCCTATTGTATCAATCAATTGTTTTGGCAAATTATCGCGAATTGCAAATCAGTTAATATAACCACCCAAAGGTACAACCGCCGGGTTTTATATGCAATGTCAAACCAATTATACCTGCCCCAGACCTCTTTGTAAAAAGGTCGCCGGGAGGGAAAGACTAAAACAAACAAACGGCATTGTTTCAATGGCTTATTAAAGATTTCAGCATATCTTTTACCTGTCCAAAAGAATTAAGCATAACTTCTTAATCCTCATAAAGATGAAGCATATCTTTATTAAAGATGAAGTCTTGCAAGTATCCCTTTACACTTGAAACACTAGTAAGATTCAGGCATCTTTTTATCCCATAAAAAGTCTAAGCCTATCTTAATCTCTAATCCGGCTTCTCCCAGAAGCCCTCATAGATCGCCGTCTTGAAGGCCGTGATACCCTATTGTATCAATCAATTGTTTGGCAAATTATCTCGAATCGCAAATCCGTTAATATAACCACCCGAAGGTACAACCGCCGGGTTTTATATGCAATGTCAAACCAATTATACCTGCCCCAGACCTCTTTGTAAAAACGTCGCCGGGAGGTAAAGACCAATCAAACAGACAGCATTGTTTCAATGGCTTTGAAAAACAGAGAAAACCAAGTCCAACAGGTGTCAGCCTGATCACCTAGAAAACTGTGTGGAGCCCCCCTCGACGGGAATAACCCAGGAAGCCTGATCCCAGGCTCGACCATAGAAAACGCCGTTTCTGATGAGCCCTCAAGCGACCAAACTCGTCGGGGTAACTTACCTATTTTAGCCATCCTGACTAAAACTCGGTAAACTAAAACGGTGTTCTCGGAGCAACGAGAAAACGCCGGAAAGGTAACCCACACTAAACTATACATTACAGGAGGGCGTAATGCATAAAGCAATGAATAACACAGGAAGCCTGATCCCAGGCTCGACCACAGAAAACGCAGTTTCTTATGAGCCCTCAAGCGACCAAACTCGTCGGGGTAACTTACCTATTTTGAGCCATCCTGACTAAAACTCGGTAAACAAAAACGGTGTTCTCGGAGCAACGAGAAAAAACGCCGGAAAGGTAACCCACACCAAACGAGACATTTTAACACATTTTATACAAAGGGTGCGTGCAAAAATAGGGATACCTGAACAGGAGGGCGTAATGCATAAAGCAAAAACCCGGGCAATGGTAGCCATGACAGAGACTGGTGGGATACTTACTCCAGGTTCTGCATAGACCCGCCGGGACCCAGCTCTGGAAAAAAAGAAAATTTCCAGGAATTAATGCTCATAAGGTTAACCCAAACATGTTCGCACACAAGTGTTAAATAACCCGCCGGGTAACGAGACGTAATACTCAACGACTACAGCTTGCTACGCGGTGGGGTTTCCTAAGTAAAAGATTTCAGAATTCTGAATTTGTCCAAAAGATTTATGAATACCCTCTGACATAATATATAAGGACCAGCATGGCGTTTATAACTGATTAAGTCTTTCCGGTGGTGTTTGTTTCAAGATTCAATTATGGAAAAAAAAAAACTAAAAAAGACGCCGGCCCCCGAATTATCTCGTAGATCAAAAACTGGGAAGCCTGACAAATATACGAGATCTAACTTCTCCCGAAGTATCTTTTTAGATCGCCGTATGTCGAAGGCGGCGATACAAAACGTATCCCTCAATTGTCTGGTTAACTAACTGAATTGTAAATTCGTTATTCCCATCCCTCCAAGGAGCACCCGCCGGGTGTGAATATTAGTTTAAAAAACGTTAACCCCAATTGTGCCCTAAAGCGCCGTATGTTGAAGGAGGCGATACACAATGCATCTCTCAATTGTCTGGTCAACTAAACTGAATGTTGCAAATTCGGGCATCCCACCCTTCCAGGTTGCACCCGCCGGGTGATGTAAAGTTTAAAAGTTAACCCCAATTGTTCCTAACCCCACTTCTTTGTAAAAGATCGCTTGGGAGGAAATACAAATATCGCGAATTGCAAATCAGTTAATATAACCACCCAAATGTACAACCGCCGGGTTTTATATGCAATGTCAAACCAATTGTACCTGCCCCAGACCTCTTTGTAAAAAGGTCGGCGGGAGGGAAAGACTAAACAAACAAACGGCATGGTTTCAATGACTTATTAAAGATTTCAGCATATCTTTTACCTGTCCAAAAGAATTAAGCATAACTTCTTAATCCTCATCAAGATGAAGCATATCTTTATAAAGATGAAGTCTTTCAAGTATCCCTTTACACTTGAAACACTAGTAAGATTCAGGCATCTTTTTATCCCATAAAAAGTCTAAGCCTATCTTAATCTCTAATCCGGCTTCTCCCAGAAGCCCTCATAGATCGCCGTCTTGAAGGCCGTGATACCCTATTGTATCAATCAATTGTTTGGCAAATTATCTCGAATCGCAAATCCGTTAATATAACCACCCGAAGGTACAACCGCCGGGTTTTATATGCAATGTCAAACCAATTATACCTGCCCCAGACCTCTTTGTAAAAAGGTCGCCGGGAGGTAAAGACCAAACAAACAGATAGCATTGTTTCAATGGCTTTGAAAAGCAGAGAAAACCAAGTCCAACAGGTGTCAGCCTGATCACCCAGAAAACTGTGTGGAGCCCCCCTCGACGGGAATAACCCAGGAAGCCTGATCCCAGGCTCGACCATAGAAAAACGTAGTTTCTGATGAGCCCTCAAGCGACCAAACTCGTCGGGGTAACTTACCTATTTTAGCCATCCTGACTAAAACTTGGTAAACAAAAATGGTGTTCTCGGAGCAACGAGAAAAACGCCGGAAAGGTAACCCACACTAAACGATACATTACAGGAGGGCGTAATGCATAAAGCAATGAATAACACAGGAAGCCTGATCCCAGGCTCGACCACAGAAAACGCAGTTTTTTATGAGCCCTCAAGCGACCAAACTCGTCGGGGTAACTTACCTATTTTGAGCCATCCTGACTAAAACTCGGTAAACAAAAACGGTGTTCTCGGAGCAACGAGAAAAAGCGCCGGAAAGGTAACCCACACCAAACGAGACATTTTAACACATTTTATACAAAGGGTGTGCGCAAAAATAGGGATACCTGAACAGGAGGGCGTAATGCATAAAGCAAAAACCGGGGCAAAGGTAGCCATGACAGAGACTGGTGGGATACTTACTCCAGGTTCTGCATAGACCCGCCGGGACCCAGCTCTGGAAAAAAATAAAATTTCCAGGAATTAATGCTCATAAGGTTAACCCAAACATGTTCGCACACAAGTGTTAAATAACCCGCTAGGTAACGAGACGTAATACTCAACGACTACAGCTTGCTACGCGGTGGGGTTTCCTAAGTAAAAGATTTCAGAATATCTTAATTTGTCCAAAAGATTTATGAATACCCTCTGACATAATATATAAAGACCAGCATGGCATTTATAACTGATTAAGTCTTTCCGGTGGTGTTTGTTTCAAGATTCAATTTTGGAAAAAAAATAAAATAAAAAAGATGCCGGCCCCCGGATTATCTCGTAGATCAAAAACTGGGAAGCCTGACAAATATACGAGATCTAACTTCTCCCGAAGTATCTTTTTAGATCGCCGTATGTCGAAGGCGGCGATACAAAACGTATCCCTCAATTGTCTGGTTAACTAACTGAATTGTAAATTCGTTATTCCCATCCCTCCAAGGAGCACCCGCCGGGTGTGAATATTAGTTTAAAAAACGTTAACCCCAATTGTGCCCTAAAGCGCCGTATGTTGCAGGAGGCGATACACAATGCATCCCTCAATTGTCTGGTCAACTAAACTGAATGTTGCAAATTCGGGCATCCCACCCTTCCAGGTTGCACCCGCCGGGTGATTTAAAGTTTAAAAGTTAACCCCAATTGTTCCTAACCCCACTTTTTTGTAAAAGATCGCCGGGGAGGAAATACAACAGCATAGTTTTATATTGGCTTTGCAAAACCGAAAAAACTACAAACAACACGTGTCCGTATGAACACTGTTAGATGGGTACAGCCAACCCGCCGGGAATCAAAAGGAGCCTGAAACAGGCACCCCAGAGACGCAGTCCTGGGGAGCCACAGACACCCACTCGCCGGGGAAACAAGCCTGTTTTTAAACCATGCGTGGCCAAAACTTGGCAACCAGCCGGGGTTATCAAGGTGAAACCGAGAAAAACCCGCCGGAAAAACCCCACCCCGTCCAGATACCATCTGAACGCACCACCGGACCGAGGCGTAGCCAAAACACAACTAACGCCGGGCCCAACATAGTCCGTGGAATTAGCCAATACACAACTAACCCAGGACACATAAATAGTCCGTGGAATTAGCCAATACACAACTAAACCAGGACACACATGACACAGTAGTACATATTTAGAAAATAAATCAATAACACTTGTATATGTGGTAAAGCTACGAGAGGCTGGCTAGGCCTAGGCAGACGGATAACATTAACATGTCGGAATATAAACAAAAAGCACTGAATTATATCACAACAGGAACCACCGCCAACACACCACTGTAGCAAATACTTCCGGCAAAGGGAAGAACTGACTCGGGACCCAGAAAAAACTTCACTAAGTGAAGAAAAATTCGCTGGGAACGTCAGCAAAAATACGCTACCTCATCAGAAAGATAAAAGGAAGCAATAACGCGTAATGAAAGCCGCCTGCATCACAAAGCTAGCTAACTGTGAAAAAGTTTACCTGTCCACAACAGGACCACGAGGGTACATCCGAAATAGATGCCCCAAACACACGACCCAAAATACACTGCACTGCGGGCAACCAGCCCAGGACACTCCTGCTACGCATATCCTAACCTTACTCGATACATCCCGGAGTAAACAAATGAGAAAAAACTCACTAGGGACGCAGCAAATGCGGAACCAGCGGAGCGTGGAGAGACACGTCCGGGCCGGCTGATCGCAGAGCAGAGAAGGAAGAATGACGCCTGAATCAGCGTCTGGTCAAAGATCCACACAAGTACATCCACGATATGATGGAAAGCTTATTGGATAGTTATTCTTATTTTCTTTTTGTTTTTATTTTTTACGAAGTTTTTTCGTAGTGAGAACCCAATTCATAATGACTGAAGCCATGAGTGAGGTCGCGTGCGCTCATGATGAAGGCTCCTCAGATTTTAAATGCTCTGCGCGGTAGATTCAAACTACGGCGGAATAGTGTTTGAAGAGGATGCCTTATGTAATAGGCATGTTCGTCAATGATGGAGGGGCCACTAATAAATATACCCACTGGTGTGTGAAGGTTATAAGGTGCACGTAGGTTTCTTGTACGTGGACAGATGCTTCTATCTCAAATCTGCCACGGAGTCTGCCGGCTTTGGAACTCAAATCTCAGGAACAACACAAGGGCAGAGCTAGAGGTCAACTTAAGGGGGCCAGCCACTGGTTGGTGTCTATCTTTCAACTATCTTTTACTGGGGGCGGGAGCTGGGTTTATTGGCTCGGTTTTGGACCCTGTAGGCCATAGGGATCTCGAGTCTTATGGAATTATTTGAGCTCTCAATAGATACGGGGACTAGGTAAGGTGGTGATTACTGTTGTGGCACATGGCTATAGGGAGCCTTCATAATGTGATATAACTGAGCCTTAGTAAGAAGTACTATTTTGGCTATACTGGAAGTATTGAGGGGAGGGAGACTGGATCTACTTTGCGAGGCGGACTGGGACAGCTGTGATAGGAGCGTCTCTCTTATATTGCTCAGTCTTCATTCCATGGTATAGCTGAGGTGCTAATTTGATTATCCGAGTATGCAAGACAGGTGAATGGGTTATTGTGGGTTAATAGAGGTTAGTAAAGGGGTTAGTCATGCATGGTTAGTTCATTGATAGGAAGAATTCCTGTGCTACCTGGCAATGACCCGGAAGTCAAAACAGGGGTCAGGTATACCTCCGCAGGGGTAGGGGTCTCCCTCCTCGGGTTGGTAAAAAAGGGGAGGTGCGCGCCCTCTCTCTGTGATGGTCGTCCGGCGGCTGTGGCTAGGGGCTTGCCATATCACAAGTGTTTGTAATAACCCTCTGTTTATGGTGGTGATGGGCTGGTCTATCAGAGTGAGAACTGAGCGATCTCTGCCATACCCATAGCTTACTCTGACTGTTCCTTTTACTTATATATTTTCTAGATCTCAAGTGACGGCGTCTCTTGCGTGGATTGACCTCCTAATCTACCAAGATTGGAAGCCAAAGCGTCACATCTTTCCTTTGCCCTTCAACTTTCTCTTCATAATTGCTGAGGGGCACAGGGCCCTGGGTGGGGCTTTGGTTTCCCGGGCGTTTCCGTGCCCTCCTCAGCTCCCTGCCATGGAGTGGCTTCGGTCACCCAGGCTTTATTGTGGTCGGCAGGGAGGGTTCTGTGGGGGCGCTCGCTTATAGCCTTGGCCTTGCTCGGGGCCTTGGGGCTGTTCGGCCAGGCAGCTTGGGGAAAAACAACAACAACAACCCTCTGTTTATGAGACAGATGTGGGTGTTCGTAATGCCAAAACCGAAGGTGCCTTGACTAGCTGGTTTAATCGGTTGGGTTGTTAATTGCATGGTTTGCTGGATGTGGTGGAGACTGGGTTGCTAACTCTGCCACATTTATCTGGAAGTATGGCAATAGAAGTTAGTCACTGGTGAGGCGGCTAGCCTCGCACTGACGATCATTTGGTACAGGGTTGTGAATGGGTTGTGAGGGAATAGATGGCATGCAAAGGGTTAGTAAAGTTCTAATGTTGTTCCGTCCTACTAAGGGAAGGTAGGCTGGATAGGTGTATATATATAAAAGGTTGGAGAATGTTAGCAACGGAAAAATCAAGGATATTCAGGAGGTATGGTGGAGAGGTTAGGTCGGAAAGGAGTGGAGGAGCATGGGGGGTTAATGAGAGGGAGAGGGTTCAGGGGGCTACGTGGAAGTTTGACCCTAAGGTCTCCGGGCGTAGAGGTGGCATTAGACTACAGTTGATATTGGAGTTTGGGGGTTAATGACAGTGAAGGTACGTTAGCCAAATGCTACTGGGGGATGAGCAAATACGGGGTGGTATATGAGTCTGGAAAGGATAGAATCATGTGGACTGTGGGCTGTGGGGAAAAGGATGTTAGCTGTAGGTGTGTGCTTGACTGTGGATAAAAGTAGGGAAAAACATGGTGAATTATTACTCGTCAATACGAGGGGTTATGGACACTATTATTTGACACGATTTCTTGCTGATCTACAGTAGTTGTCCATGGAAACTGCGTTTTCTATGAAGTATAGACCAAAGAAAAGTGGCAGTTCGTAGGGGTACTTCATTATTGTTTCGTGGTAGATATGTGTCTAGACCATGGTAAAAAAAGGTTATCTATACAATCTCTGGTTGGGGTAAGAATTAGAGTTACTGCATGGTGGCTAACATCTTCAGTCATTATCTCGGTCTAGGTCTTACAGGAATAATGGTTATATATACAATGGTGTACCCGTGGGTATCATAGTTTCTTATCAATTATGACATGGGGTTTAACATACTACTTCTCGGATGGAAGAACATACATAGATTTATGGGGGCGGTTGGTCTTCAGAAACTTAGTCTGGCAAGACAAGGTATTTTAACCCGGGAACTGCGGGGAGACTCTTAAGAGTTCCCCCGGCGGACTGCGGGGAGACTCTTAAGAGTGAGTGAGAAAAAAAAATCAACTTTTGACATCGAAATTTTTATTTTTTTTATTTTTATTTATTTATTTTTTTTTTTTTTTTTGGCTCCTGGGCCATGCAAAATCTCAGTCCTCTACCTCCCCTCCTTCCCCACTTTCCTCCTCTCCTTCAGTTATCACCTATTTTCCCTGTTATTCCCTTATTCTGAGGTATATTTTCGTGCTAACATTAGCGAGTTGCAAGCAGGGTGTTGTCATCACTGATGGCAAGCGAGTGCAAGAGAGAGAGAGAGAGTATCGATCGACTGTGTCTCAGTGGCCTTGGGGGAAATTGGCGGGAAAGCAGCTTGCCTCACCCATACATTATACAACTCGCGGGCTATATCTCCGATTTTGACCATCCAAACGCTGTTTTCACTCGTTTAATTGTTGTTTCAGGTTAATACCTTTATAATCAACCCATAATAGGCGCATATGGATAAGTATTAATGCTATTAACCCGGGAGCTGCGGGGAGACTCATAAGAGTTCCCCCGGCGCACTGCGGGGAGACTCTTAAGAGCAGAGCTTTTGAACGCGTACCAAAACCGCGCGTTTATAGCCAGACGGCTGAAAATTGGTGTGGGTATAGTACTACATGTCAACTCTTGACACCACCCCGCCAAACGCTCGCCCCGCACTCGTGCAAGCACCACCGCGCCAGTAACCACGCACTAGTCATGGAGCCCACACGTCCCTCACGCTCGCTCCCTGATGACACAACCAGCCCTCCTTCTGGTGGTGTTAGCCACCGTGGAAGGCAGAGGGTGGCTGCTAAAGACCCTAGCTACCAGTACGACACGCCCTACAGCTCGGAGGACGAAATACCTGCACCCAAAGCACGAAAAACACGTGCAAGCACAAGAAAGGTACAGAGGTCATTGGTGTTTCGGGACACTGCCACCACGACCCAGGCCACTACAATAACCACTACCACCACCACTGCCACCCCTGCCACCGGTACCAGCGACGCAGGAGGCCGCCCTAGGGCTGCAGAACCTGCGGGGGCAGGAAAAATTAAAGGCACGGGCGTAGGGAAGAGAACCCGTACGCCAGCCACAGTGCCCCTACCACCACCACCACCACCAGCCACCCCTGGCCCGGCTGCCCCTGCCGCCCCTGCTGCCCCTGCCACCGGTACCAGCGATGCAGGAGGCCGCCCTAGGGCTGCAGAACCTGCGGGGGCAGGAAAAATTAAAGGCACGGGCGTAGGCGTAGGGAAGAGAACCCGTACGCCAGCCACAGTGCCCCTACCACCACCACCACCACCACCAGCCGCCCCTGGCCCGGCTGCCCCTGCTGCCCCTGCCGCCCCTGCCCAAGGAACAGGGAAGGGGAAGGGGAAGGGGAAAGGGAGAGGGAAAGCGACTTGGAAAGCGACTGCTGGCCCTGGTGTCCCTGCCGGCCCTGCTGCCCCTGCTGCCCCTGCCGCCCATGCCGCCGCTGCCCAAGGAACAGAGAGAAGGGTGACAGGCACCACCAT
Organism: Paralithodes platypus; assembly: GCA_032716605.1. Taxonomy (NCBI): domain Eukaryota; kingdom Metazoa; phylum Arthropoda; class Malacostraca; order Decapoda; family Lithodidae; genus Paralithodes; species Paralithodes platypus. The sequence continues at coordinate 27,610,514 of CM064582.1, forward strand.
CATCTTGCCATCAAGGCCACGCACCACTGCTGCCCCTGCCGCCGCCCCTGCCACCGCCTCTGCTGTCCCTGTCCATAAGACTCCCGCATGTGCAAAAGTGACCCGGAAAACTCTGACACCATCAAAGTATGCCGCCCTGCTGTTTGATGGTGATTCGCAGGACATTGGCAGCCCGGGTTTCGACGACGAAGCCCTAGCACGGGACCAAGGGTGGGGGGGATTTGGGAGTGGACAGTGGGAGTGAGTCCGACGTCGGTGACGAAAATGAGGAAGGGCATCGTCTGTCAAGTGAAGAGGAGGGTGATGATGATGAAGTGCTGTATCGCGACCATGGAAGCGATATTTCAGACGATGAAGCAGACGCAGACGACATTCCGATCCCTGAGCTGCCTTCGTTCGATTGGTCTGACGGGGTCAATTTTGTACCTGACGTGCCCCAGTTCAATCCTGGGACGTCAGGAACAACTGACGACTGGCCCTGTGACGATCAAGCGAACGAAAGCGACTTCTTCCTCGCTTTTTTCGACATGGAGGTAATGACGTACATCGTTGCCCAAACAAACGCCTACTACAGGTGGGTGTTTGGCAGATTGGACGTCCTTTCTCCAAAAGCGAGAATACGAGGCTGGGTGGATACGACTGTGGAAGAATTTATGACGTTCTTTGCCTTGTTGTTCCTCATGCCTCTGATCAAGAAGCATGTGTTGCAACATTATTGGAAGCACGACCCTCTCATCGCCACCCCAACTTTCAATAAGTTCATGACTCGTGACAGATTTTTGTTGCTGCTAAGATTTATGCACTTTGCAGACAACGAAAATCCTAACAGGATTGACAGGATATGGAAAGTTCGGGATGTGTTCACCATGTTGTTGGAGAGGTATAGGAAATACTTTTACCCCTTCCTCAATTTGGTGATTGATGAGTCACTCGTGCTCTTCAAAGGACGTCTTGTTTTCAAGCAGTATATCCCCTTGAAAAGGCATAGGTTCGGAATCAAGCTCTTCGTTTTGTGTGACTGAAACTGGAATAGTGCTTGACATGATCGTGTACACAGGCACTGACATTGACATACCGAAAGCCGCTGCCAATGACCCCATGGGCATGTCAGGTGCCATCGTCAGGAAAATGTTGGCACCTTACCTGGGCAAAGGCCACATCATCTACACTGACAACTGGTATACTTCTCCTGCTCTCTGCCAGTTTCTTCATGACAACCAAACGGGGTCATGTGGGACTGTCAGAAAGACAAGAAAGTTTATGCCAAAGTTCACAGGTGATGTCATTCCTCTCACAGATGCCTCCTCCAGTGACACACCTTCAGAAGACGACCTGGCCCAGGAACACCGCGAGAGGCATGTGCGAAGAAGGCGACGAAAGGGGCAGAAATTCAAGCAGCTCGAGAAGTGTGGGAAACTGATAGCCCTGAAGTGGAAGGATAAGCGAGACGTCCACCTGCTTTCCACCGTCCACACAGGTGCCCAGGTGGATTCTGGCAAAATCCACTACCGAACCAGGAAGACAATCTACAAGCCCGACATGGTAGTGGACTACATTAAAAACATGCGCCTGGTGGACAAGTCTGACTGTCAGCTGTCAGGCATTGAGTGTCTGAGGAAGACTGTGAAGTGGTATCACAAGCTCTTCCTCCACCTAGTTGATATAACGATGCTGAACGCCTACAACTTGTGGTTGGTGAAAAAGGATATGGCCCCAAACCAGAAGCTGAAATTCCGGGAGTTCGTCTACAACGTCTCATACCAACTCCTGGAGAAGTATGGCACCACCACTCACAGACGTACGGCATGGCGTGGGGATCACGTTCCTGACCGCATCCAGCTGGGTGTCGATAGACACTACCCCATCAACACTGAGATGCTTGGCACTCGTCACAGGCAGGCGCAGTGCACCGTCTGCAGCTCCAGTGTCAGGAAACCCCATGTCACGAAAAGAGTCACCTCAATGTGCGCCGAGTGCAAAGTTCCACTCTGCCTGGGTGACTGCTTCAGGGACTACCACACCTTCAAGAATTATTGAGTGTCGCCCTGCCCTGCCCTGGACTCGCCCCATGCCCTGCCCCGCCCTGTCCTGGACTCGCGCCCTACCTTACCTGACCTGACCTAATTGATCACGCTACCTCATAATGTAACATATATATTATATAATGTATAAGTTCCAAAGATGTCCCTGTGATATAGCTTTTACATTATATAATTGTATGTTTCATTATTTAGTTTATAAGTTTCAAAGATTTACATGTAATATGCCTTATTTTTTTAGTATATCAATATATATGTTTGTTATTAGCCAAAGTAATGTGTATATAATTATTTTCTTACCTCAAATGAATTGTACACAAATAAATATGTTTCAATAAATCCTGTCAAACCTACTAAGATAATAAAAAAAACAATAAAAAAAAAACAAAAAAAACAAGGTCATGTCATTGTATTCTTACAATATGATATATTCTATGAATATTTCATATTGTTTGAATACAATGGCATGATCTTGTAAAAAAAAAATTTTATCAAAAATTTTCTAGACAATATAAAACCTTCCCCATAACCCCCTCCTGGATTCGATCCCACTACCCTACGACACTTTGAGTTTTCCAGTCCGCAACCTTACCAACCACGCCACAGGAGCTCATACCAAATATCACTCAAAACTTCGTGTCTACAATCGAAATGACAATATACAAATAAAAATGAATTATCCCACCAATTTACGTTTGTAAATTGATGGGATTATCAATTATATCATGCCAAGGTTTATAAAGTTTGTCTCTGTCAAGAATTAGTAATTATATAACTTTATTCTGTCAAAAATTGCCCAAACACTCAGCAAAATTGCCCCTCTCAGTGCGACTCCACTCATTTTCACACGGTCAAGCGGTGACCCTTGCCGCTCCTTTATGCCCCAGCTACACCAGCAACAGCAGCTCTGTCTGGGAACAAAATTTGTATAAATACAATAATGGATAAAATACTCTTCACAAATACATTTGTATTGTATAATATTGTAAATAAAAAGAATAATAACTGTGTGGGTGTCGAAAATTGCTCAACCAGCTTTCTTATGTCTCGCCTATGCGCGTATATTGGATTATACATAGTCATGACTGTCATACAAATAATTGCAGTAGGTCTCGAATATACATTTAGATTGCATATTACTTGGAAATAAATAAGTAAACGTTTCTCTGGTGGCAATCTACCCTTTCGCAAGTGTAAGGAGACACCATTCTATATTTAGCCCCTTTATCACAAAAGGCAATCTGCCTGTGTTTACTCACCACCGTCGCTGGTGGTCTATAATATAGTACTTTATTTACAGTCAATGGCCTACATGTTTCTGTGGTACTTCACATGTGTCTAAAATGCAATGTCTGCTTGCATAAAAATGCAATTCTGAAGTCCATTTATACGTACGACATACGCATGTCTCAGTTTCTCTCTCTCTCTCTCTCCATTCCTGACTCATGTTATTGTAGACCTGTTGATGGCAACGAACACCAGCCATCTGGTAGACATAAGGTTCAAAATACCAAGACATCAATACGCCTGGGGCGCCTCCACAATTATCACAAAGCTGGTTATCTATCTAGAGATCTGCCTGACTTCCATCTCTCCACGACTCACTCACTCACTCACTGCACCCCTGCATGCCTCCCTCCCACCCACCCAACCCCAACCCACCCTTTCAGGCTTCCGTCTGCTAGAAACACATTCACAATTTGCGTAAATATCGCATCAATTGGGCTATATGCGGTATATTCCTTGTTATATGGGACGCCTACATATGTACACGTCTTTATTATAGCATGACAGTGCTCTAAATACAAGATTTACGTGATATTTATGGCGTAACACACCCTCTCCCCCTTTCATTCCCAGCACAACTCACTCACACCTTGGTTCACGCATAGAAACTCATTGATAATGTGCGTAAATATCGCATGAATTGGTCTATATGCGGTATATATTTTGATATATGGCACGTATACATACGTACAAGTCTGTATTATAGCATGACAGTGCTCTAAATACAAGATTTACGTGATATTTATGGCGTAACACACCCTCTCCCCCTTTCATTCCCAGCACAACTCACTCACACCTTGGTTCACGTATAGAAACTCATTGATAATGTGCGTAAATATCGCATGAATTGGTCTATATGCGGTATATATTTTGATATATGGCACGTATACATACGTACAAGTCTGTATTATAGCATGACAGTGCTCTACGTACAAGATATACGTGATATGTATGGCGTAAACCACACTCTCAGCTCATAAATAGCCGCCAAACCTCCAACACATCTTCATTCCCGCCTAAAATTCTCTTATAATTCCCTTATATATTGCAATTTTTGGTCACTATGAGGCATATTCATTGTTATATGGGTGCCCTACACACGTATACATACTCTAAATAGCCTAAAAGGGCTCAAAAAAGGAGATATACGTGATAATACGTGGTAACCCACCCCCTCCTCCTATCCCCTGGGCGCGTGAAAATTCGGCAGGGAAATCTCGCCGCTCGATGACAATCTAGCCGCGCGGTGCCGTTCGCTCCACATTTTTCAACTACGGACCTTTCCCCTACCAACCCCAGACATTTTTTGGGGGGGTCAAATATATATGGGCCGATGCACGCAAACATTCCCTACACGATGATGTACTTTTTATCGAAATTGGCAATAGGTCCCAAAATCATCATAGGTGCGCACAGTCTTACCCTGTAGAAAACCCCCTGTGCGCCGTGGAGAGGTTAATGGCACAATGAATATTTTAGTGACGGAAACACCTCAAATACGTCAGCACAGGGGAACGTTTCCAATTACCCCCATGCGCACTTCAGAGGTTAAGGGGGTGAACATAATATTATTACTTCTCGGATGGAAGAACATACATAGATTTATGGGGGCGGTTGGTCTTCAGAAACTATTAGTCTGGCAAGACAAGGTATTTTAAGGGGTGAACATATTACTTCTTGGATGGAAGAACATACATAGATTTATGGCTGTCTGAACTGGTTGGCATTGGCTCAACCTAGGGACAGGGCATGGGTGTTTTAAATGAATGTGTATTTATGTTCGTCATCATGTAGGTAGAGGTGTAGGACACGAGGGATAGTGTATACGCGAGGTGTGGGAAAGGTCAGTGTTTAGAAAGGGTAGGCAGGTGTGGTTTGGAGTTGCTTAGCCCTGCGGGCTTCGGCCTGTCTGAACTGGGTGGCTCGGTCACCTGGTCCTTTCGTTCTGTGGGCCTTTCTTTCGGGTGTTTCTGTGTGGTGTTCGCTCTTGGCTTCTGTGGTGGGGTTCTCGTTCTGGGACATTTTAGTTGTTAATATCATTAATCGATTTTAGGAGTAGAGTTGGTTGGTGGAGAGAACATTATAATTTAGAGCGTTTCACTCACGATGTAAGGCAAACGTATTTTGAGTTCTCCTTGGGCGGTAAGTTTGAACAGCAAGCCTAGAGTTCAAAGATTGGCCATTACCTACGTAAGGCGCATCGTCAATGATTCCGGGGCCACTACTAAATATTAGGTTTTCATTCTTCCCTTCGGGACTCAAACCTATAATATGGATGAAGGTGGTGCTGGTTGGGAGGAGGGGCATCAACTGACTGGGGATAGAGGTGCATTGAAAATGAAAACCAAGTCATCGGATATCTTTTGTTCAACAAAGAAATAAGCGATAGAATGAAACAGACCATCTATCAAATGTGGAGAGTACGAGAAAAAAAATGAAAGAACTGAAATAAGAAGAAAGAAGACTGAAGAGAGAAGAAACGAGAATGAAGAAAGAAGATTTCAGAAAATGGGATGAAAAATGAGATATATTTATTTTTAGACAAATAGAGCACGTCACAAAAAGAAAAAATAACAAAACCTCTCAGGGAATTGCCGACGTTAAAGCTAAACTTCCCGAATTCCAATTGAACTGAACTGAACTGGGAGCGTTTCGATCGTGGCCACTCCTTCGGGGATCACAGCGTCAGGCAATAGATAGATAGATGAGTAAGTAAGTATGACGTAAAAGGGAGGCGGCGATGAAAGGCATACAGCTTCCTGCAGACCAAATGAACTGGTCTGGACTGTAGCAGGGTTTGTTGGACTTACCCAAACAGGTCGTTCATCTGATTTTTCAGCCCTTCAAATGCTTCAATCAAGAATCCAGTCGAAACAAGTCTCAACGGAAGCCCGTAAGTCTGGTGTTTGTTTAGGCCTATCGCAAACTAAGGTAACATTTTAGGGGATGGATGTAGATTCCGGGCGTACGGTTGTCATGCTTACATAGGGCGATCGCCGCGGTTAACTTTGCGTCTAGGCTATTTTGACGGCGATTTTTTTCGGTTATTTGCCCCCTGCTGGCAATATAGGCCTAGCCTATGGTGATGACAATAGGCTAGCCTATGTCATGGAGGGTGAGGGGAGGGGGGGGGCTTTACATATTATTGTATCCAATGGCATTCAAAATAGGCTAGCCTAAATGGGATCATGATTGCAACTGCCGCGGTCGTGTTTACATTTGTCGATCACTGTGCCCGTGGTTAAGTTTGCGTCTAGGCTATTTGGTAAACCTGACTTTTTGGACCGACAGCGATTTCAGTAAGTTTTAGTTTGTATTTTTGGGTTAACTGCACCACTACTAGGCTACTCCTCGATTACGGGATTCCTGTCTTAGGTAATTATTTGTTGTTGAATGTTGATCTTACCTTACTCAAGGGACCCTACAGATGCGCGGATAAGGGATACTTTTCTTATTTTGTCAATTTCATTGTCACCCCCCTGTACAATTTTCAGAGTTAAGTCCTAGTTTTGTCCAGCCAGTCCAGTCCAGTCCACAACACTTTGTTTACATGCTAGGCTCCTCCCAGAAGTTCCCGGATGTTCATTAGCCAATGAGAGTCGAGCTTCACCTAGGCCTAGTGATTTATTTTCCCAACAAATTATTATTATCTTTTACAATTGTCTCTTCCAGTGTTTTACATACTGTCTGAATTTATTACTTTCTAATTTTTCTACATTTAGCCTAGTTTTTGGGATATCGATTTGTAACAATACATTTTAACTTGTACCCACAATGCACTTCGCCTGTGAAGTGTGACGTCAGTTTCAAACACAACCTCCTGGAAGGCCTCATGCCAGGTTAGTTTTCCTCACATTTAGGGGTATTTTTGGCGGTATTTCTCGAGTATGGCTATTTTTCTTCAATATATAACCGTAAGTAGACCCTTAGGGCTTGCATTACAGGGTCTTTTCCATGTCAAAAAGGCCAATTTCGCCCATTATATAGGGACATATCCTCAGGGCCCCCCCCCCCCACACTCACGTATGTTAATGCTTTGTAAGTGTGTATTTTCTATTTAGAAAGTGAGGAAAGCCCTATTTATTAGCATTTGTATTATTAATTGTAATTCCGATACCTCAACAATCTAGGGGAGAGTTTGGGAATGCAGAGTTTCGGGTGGGGTAAAAATAGGTGTATTGTGGACAGTGGGAATAGCCTAACTCTAAAAATGTAATAAATACAATTGAAAAAACCCCAACATGTTGAAATCCGAGCCAAGTTTTGGCCAATTTTCAGAGTCCAAAAAGGGCAAAACCCATAATAGGCCTACTAGGTTAGGTTATTTGGTTAGGTTAATGACAAAACTTGGCTCGGATTTCATGGATTTAGCGGGGGTGTGGGGGTGGCAGCCCCCACCCATAATACTAGGTTAGGTTAGGTTAGGTTAGGTTAGGTTAGGTTAGGTTAGGTTAGGTTAGGCTAGGCTAGGCTAGGTTAGGCTAGGCTAGGCTAGGCTAGGCTAGGCTAATGTTAACCCCATAATACTAGGTTAGGTTAGGTTAAGTTAAGTTAAGTTAAGTTAATGACAAAACTTGGCTCGGATTTCATGGATTTAGCGGGGGTGTGGGGGCAGCAGCCCCCACCCATAATACTATGTTAGGTTAGGTTAGGCTAGGTTAGGTTAGGTTAGGTTAGGTTAGGCTAGGCTAGGCTAGGCTAGGTTAGGCTAGGCTAGGCTAATGTTAACCCCCATAATACTAGGTTAGGTTAGGTTAGGTTAATGACAAAACTTGGCTCGGATTTCATGGATTTAGCGGGGGTGTGGGGGCGGCAGCCCCCACCCATAATACTAGGTTAGGTTAGGTTAGGCTAGGCTAGGCTAGGTTAGGTTAGGTTAGGTTAGGCTAGGCTAATGTTAACCCCATAATACTAGGTTAGGTTAGGTTAGGTTATTTGGTTAGGTTAATGACAAAACTTGGCTCGGATTTCATGGATTTAGCGGGGGTGTGGGGGTGGCAGCCCCCACCCATAATACTAGGTTAGGTTAGGCTAATGTTAACCACATCCTTACTGAGTTTTTCAACAGTGAAAAACAAGAAAACCCCAGCCAACTTTCAAAATGAGGTTACTGTGATTTTGGACTCTGAAAATTCGACAAACACCAGCCAAGTTTGGTCAACACTTTGGGGTTTTCTTCAGCTGAAAAAGGGTGAAATCCGAGCCAATTTTGTTTTCCAATTTTGCCCTTTTTGGACTCTGAAAATTGGCCAAATCCGAGCCAACTTTTGCCAAAACTTGTCTCGGATTTCAACATTTTGGTGTTTTATCAATTGTATTTTTTACATTTTTAGAGTTATTCCCATAATACCCCTATTTTTACCCCACCCAAAACCCTGCATTCCCAAACTCTCCCCTAGATTGTTGAGGTATCGGAATTACAATTAATAATACAAATGCTAATAAATTGGGCTTTCCTCACTTTCTAAATAGAAAATACACACTTACAAAGCATTAACATACACAAATAAAATAAATTAAACATAAAATAGCAGGAGTAGTAGTTATGCAGAATTACCTTATTTTTCCTTCAGATAGGCCTATAGTGTTGTTTTATACTGAAGAGGAGCTGAAATGAGTATTTACCCATTATCCAACAATCTAAAAACACGCCCCCCACTAGTGGGGAGGGCTATGAAGTTCAGTGAAAATGAGGGTTTAAAAGCGTAAAAATACAATATAGGCCTACCGGTATATCAAAACTTGGCTCGGGTTTTCCCAAATTGCAAACCCATAAAACCCAATTTTGTGAAAGCTGGCTCGGATTTCACGGGGTGGAGTGAGTAGCCTAGTATCTTATGTTATAAAAATAGTCAACTTTGGGAAGACATTAGCCTAACCTAACAACCTTACCTAACCTATCCTATCCTAGTATTATGGGTGGGGGCTGCCGCCCCCAGCCGCTGGTTGGGTTAGGCTATTATTTTTTTGTTTTTTAATGTGCTAGGCTAGGCCTATTAGCCTAACCTAACAACCTTACCTAACCTAGTATATGGGTGGGGGCTGCTGCCCCCACACCCCCGCTGGTTGGGTACTGGGTGAAAAACTTATTGTTTTACAGTATACTTTATTTTAGCGTTTTTGTTTTTGTTTGCCCTTATAACACATTTCAGCTCTTAACCCCTTATTGGCGGCGCTCGACTTAAGTCGTGCACCAATTTGTAGCAAGTTAGGAGCATTATTAAGGCTTTTAAAGGGTTAAAATCGAGTGCAAATGGCCGGGAGCACAGCGGGCCAGACAGCCGACTCCCAGGGCTTACCGCCGCCCATTAACTCATGTTCCCTGTGTTCTCGAGAGGCCGGCAGTGTAGCCAGTAGTGAGCATAGCTGGGAAAAATATACCGATATATGCTAAACTCCCATGTTCGTGGCATCACTGCAAGAGAACCACGAGTGCTACGTAGCTCGTTCTGGTTTCATTTTGAAGCTTTTAGTGCCTAGTTTTTTGCTAAATATTTTTTTTGTTCATGCAGATGCTTGATTTATCAGGCAGGAGGGCCTGAATATGCCCAAATGAGCCCAAAACACCCCGCTAGACAAGGGTTAATGACATATATAGCAATGATGTATATGCTCTACCGGACCTATTAGGCCTTAAAAGATCGATGGGTTAACTGTCGGTCCAAAACATCAGTATAACCGGCTATTTTGACGGTGATTTTTTCGGTTATTAGCCTATAGCCTAGTGAAAAGACTCTCAGCCTTATTTGCGAGTTTTTTTCCCATTTTTTTTTTTGGAAAGGTAAAACGCCGATGAAAGTACCGTCGGTCAATAAAAATACCGATTTTCATTTGCACATTACGCATATAAAAACTTTCTGTATATAACTTTCATTGGTATATTCATAAAGAGCACACTCTAAGCTATTCATAAGTCACTTAAAACACTAAAATCGGCTTACGGTAGCCATGTAATAACATGGTGAACCTTCGTGAAAGTGGCGCAAAACGGCGAATTTATTAGTGGCCCCTCCATCATTGACGAACATGCCTATTACATAAGGCATCCTCTTCAAACACTAATCCGCCGTAGTTTGAATCTACCGCGCAGAGCATTTAAAAAACTGAGGAGCCTTCATCATGAGCGCACGCGACCTCACTCATGGCTTCAGTCATTATGAATTGGGTTCTCACTACGAAAAAACTTCGTAAAAAATAAAAACAAAAAGAAAATAAGAATAACTATTCAATAAGCTTTCCATCATATCGTGGATGTACTTGTGTGGATCTTTGACCAGACGCTGATTCAGGCGTCATTCTTCCTTCTCTGCTCTGCGCTCAGCCTGCCCGGACGTGTCTCCCCACGCTCCGCTGGTTCCGCATTGGCTGCGTCCCTAGTGAGTTTTTTCTCATTTGTTTACTCCAGGATGTATCGAGTAAGGTTAGGATATGCGTAGCAGGAGTGTCCTGGGCTGGTTGCCCGCAGTGCAGTGTATTTTGGGTCGTGTGTTTGGGGCATCTATTTCGGATGTACCCTCGTGGTCCTGTTGTGGACTTGTGATCTTTTCACAGTTGAGTTAGCTTGTGATGCAGGCGGCTTTCATTACGCGTTAATTATTGATGCCTTTTATCTTTCTGATGAGGTAAGCGTTGCTTACTGACGTTCCCAGCGTATTTTTCTTCACTTAGTGAAGTTTTTTCTGGGTCCCGAGTCAGTCTTCCCTTTGCCGGAAGTATTTGCTACAGTGGTGTGTTGGCGGTGGTTCCTGTTGTTATATTTCCAGTGTTTTTGTTTATATTTCAACATTTCTTATGCCGTCTACTTAGGCCTAGCCAGCCGCTCGTAGCTTTGCCACATGTACAAGTGTTATTGTTTATTTTATAAATATGCCCTACTGTGTCATGTGTATCCGGGTTTAGTTGTGTATGGGTTAATTCCACGGACTATGTTTGTTTCCTGGTTTAGTTGTGTATTGGCTAATTCCACGGATTATTGTGTGGACTTAGGCTAGTCGTGCTTGGCTTTCCTTCGAGTCCGTTGTACGTTCAGATGGTTTCTGAACGGGGTGGGTTACCTTCCGGTGGGTTTTTTCTCGGTTTCACCATGAAAAAAACCCGGCCGAGAGCCGTGTTGGGCCACACGTGGTTTCAACACAGGCTTGTATCCCCGGCGATGAGGTGTCTGTGGCTCTCCAGGACTGCGTCTCTGTGTTGGTGCCTGTTTTCAGGCTCCCTTTGATTCCCGGCGGAGTGGCTGTACCCATCTAACATTGTTCATGCGAACATATGTTATGAAGTTTTTCTACCCGGTTTTCAAACCACAGAAAAAACCTAGCTGTTGTTAAGGGCTTTCCTCCCCGGCGATCTTTTACGAAGAAGTGGGGACAGGAACTTATGGGGTTAACGTTTTGACATCTCACCCGGCGGGTGTACCTTGGTAGGGGGGGATGAACAACTAAGTCATTCAGTTAGTTAACCGATCCATTTTAGTGATACTATATGTATCGCCGCCTTTACACTTACGGCGATTGAAGGTTCAATTAGGGTTAACATCGTTTTTTACACCCGGCGGGTGCTCCTGGGTGGAGGAAATAAGGAATTTACAATTCAATTTCGATTAACCACTTAATTTAGTGATACGTTTATGTATCGCCGCCTTCAAACTTACGGCGATCTTTTTGTGACAATTAGTTAGAAATCAGATCTCGTATCAGCCTGCCCTGTGTTATTCTACTAAAATAATTCAAGGGCCGGCGTCTTTGTGGGGGGTTGTTTTTTCCAAAATTGAATCTTGAAACAGTCACCACCAGAAAGACTATAAACACCATGCTGGTCCGTTATATTATGTCAGAGGGTATTCTTCACTTTCTTAAAAAGATATGTTTAGATTTTCTGAACCCCGCCGCGTAGCGAGCTGTGATCGTTGTGCCATTACATCTCGTTACCCGGTGGGTTATTAACACTTGTGTGCGAACATGTTGGGTTAACCTTATGAGCATTAATTCCTGGAATTTTTTTTTTTTTCCAGAGCTGGGCTCCGGCGGACCAATACAGACCCGGCAGTAGTTTTCCCCACCAGTCTCTGTCATGGCTACCTTGGCCCCAGTCTTTGCTTTATGCACTACCCCTACCTGTGCAGGTATCCCTATTTTTGCGCACACTCTTTGCATCAAGTGTGTTAAATGTCTAGACCGTTCAAGGGGTCTGTGGGTGATGCGCAACTGTTCCTTTTGCTCCCAATTAAGTGTCAAGGTCCTCCGCGACAATGATAAGACCGCAGCGGTCGCATTAAGAGAGGTTAGGCAACAGATGTCAGCATATACTACGATTGTAGCTCATAAGTCACTTCAATGTGACAACGTCCCTCTTTGGGATAGACTGCTTTTCGAACACCCTCCCCCTAAACGTTCCTCTCGAGTAACTAGTCATAAGCCGGCGGAGACTGGTCAGGGTTCTGTGTCTTCTGCTGCTACTCCGAAACGTCCAAGAGAGCCTACACCCCCGGCGACCGCCTCCTCGTCTCGGGAGAGATCTCGGTCTAGGTCACCTCTCAGACACCAGCCATCTAGTCTTGCCTCTTCACCATCGAGTAAGAAGAGTAGGACGGAAAGTTCCACTAGTGGTCACGGCGATGAATCCTCCAAATCAAAGAGTAGTTCACGGTCACACCGTAGCCATAAATCTTCCAAAAAGGATTCCCATAAAAGAAAGACCTCCCTACATTCGCCAGCTTCTAGTGCTTCTCATCGTACTTCTACCCCAGACAGAGTTTGTGTTAGGTCTCAAGGGTCCAGTACGGTGCCTGTACCTAAAGAGGATTTACCCATTAACATTTTAACCCTGGAATTGGAGAGTTCAGGGGGATCAGTGATTGAGAGTGTTTCAGACTCCCAAGAGAGTGTAGGCCAGGGCCTCGGTGTTTGGCGATTTTCTCGGCCGTGGTCTGACCACCCACTTCCGACTCAAACTAGTCACACAGTAGCTGACGTCCACAGGGACGCGGCGATCCCATCCTCTATTCCTGACTTATCTTGGCAGCAAGGTACCCCAGCTTCGGCGGGATCTTCTCAGGAGGAACAGGAGGAGAAAGACGAGGTTTCAATAATTTCGGATATGGAAGGGCAAGAGTCAGGTTCAGGCTTAGACGCCGCGCAGGATATTAATGATTCACCAGTAAGTACATCATCAAGTCAATTTGTCACTGCGCAGGAAATTGATGGGCTACTTAGTCATGCTTTATCTAAATTTTTTGGCCAACAACAGGAAACTCCCACAGTGGACTTGGGGGCTCCCACGACAAGTTCTACGGTACGGCCTCTGATGACTTCTATTGCTTTATCTAAGATCCCTCACCCTCCCACTCTGTCACCATCAGTGGTTACTAGGCCTGCTACGGCGGCATTGACCACTTCGAATGTAAGGGTTATAACGGATGTCAATCCACCCCCTCTAGACAAGGCGCCTCTCAGAAAGGTAGCTATGCCCTTGCTTTACGGACCAGACGAGTCATGGGTCCTTTTGACCCCCACTAAACCAGAGCTCGCCCAACCTACCTTGTCAGGGGAACTCCCAGTACCGCGTGAGTGGGTCATCCAGAGCAATAAATCAAAGAAATTAAGGGCCTTGGATACTTTGGGAAATGTACTAGACGTTAATATAAAGGCTATACCTAGTTATTATCACCAAGACTATTTTGTGTATGCTACTAAGCCAGCTTTACCCCCTGCCTCAGCTTCAAAATTGTTTGCAGACTGGTCTAAGCTGGATGGGTTTAATGACATTAAGACTCTGTCAGCTCTCACTCCAGAACTTGATTTACAAACCGTCACAGACGAAGCAGCTAATCCAGTCTTGAAGGTGGGGCAGTTGGGTCCAGGACCTTGGGTGGATTGGGAGACAGAGGCTCAAAACTTTGCGACCACATTTACTTCCAAAACTTCCCACCAGATCCTTCAAGATACTCATTCGTGGTTCTCCATGCCAGTGTGTTCTGCCGGCGGAGTCCCTTCAGCTTTGTTTTCTTTCTTAGCTGCCCCTAAAATTAATCTTTATGAGCTAAAAGACCCTTTCACTACCCCTACCCCAACTCACCTAGACCGAGAATTTAGGCTAAGGGGGAAAGCTTTTCGCCTGTTCTCTCAATACATAGTGTCTCAACAGGTAGCAAACTCTTTGCTTCGGTCCACTCAGGCAATCGCAGACGCGGATGCCAGACGATCGGTTGAATTGTCCCGGCGACTGCTTCTTCAGTCGTCAATCCAATCTCTGGGTGACATCCGCACCTCCTTGCTTGAGGCGGTACGAGCGAGACAAGACCTCAGAATGTCTTTAGTACGCAAACTGCCTGATCGCATTGCGAATCAGGTGGTCATGTCACCAGTGCTTACTCCCTCTTTAATGTCCCCTGAAGTGTGGCGAACGGTGTTTAATATGGCGCAGGCCTTTAAACACAGTCCCACCCCTTCTAAGAAACCTGCCTTTAACTTCCCCAAACCCAGGCCAACCGGTAAAGCTCAGCCGGGGGGATCTAAGCCCTTTCTTCCACCTAAGTCCTCCCCCTCCCCTCAAGGTCAGTACAGGCATAGACAGAGTAGGTTTTCAGGTCAGAGAGGACGCGGCCATAATAAGCCAGGTCAGGGCCCGTCTTCGGCCAACACCAGCCAGCCGGCGAAGCGTCCAGCACCACCAACCCCACCATAAAAAAACTAAAGTCTCTCTCACTCCCGGTGCCAACCTTAAGGCCGGCGGACCTGAGGGTAGTACAGCCGGCGAACCCTTGTCTGCTAACTGGGTCGTTCCGAACGTGTCACCAAGCATTGCCGTTAAACACTTGGGCACGGATGGTGGCACGCAAAGGCATCACTTGGCAGTGGCTCCGGCGACCTCGCTTACGTCAGCCGACAACGGCGAATTTTGTTTCTTTAGAGGTGGAGTCACTGGTCCAGGAAATGATTGCCAAGAATGTCATCATCCCGGTCCCCCCAAATTACCCTGTATTCACGTCCAAGCTATTTTTGGTTCCCAAAAGGGACCGGTCGTAGACCTGTCTTATCTGAACCTTCACATTCACAACGAGTCTTTCCGAATGTTAACAGTACACCAAATCAGGCTAACACTTCCGCCGGGAGGTTGGATGTGTTCCCTAGACCTGACAGACGCCTATTGGCACGTATCGGTCAACAAAAGATTTCAAAGGTTTTTGGCCTTACGGATCAGGCACCAAAATTTTGTTTTTCAACGGATGCCATTCGGTTTGAACCTGGCACCTCGATTATTCACGAAATTAGTCCGGCAAGCCCTGATGCCGTTGTTAAAACAAGGAATCAGAGTGTTGTGGTACCTAGACGACTGGCTGGTGGTGGCAGAGACACAACAATTATGCATCAAACATGTCAACATCATTTTAAATCATGTCAAAACTCTAGGGTTCAAGGTAAATCTGGTAAAGTCAAACCTTGTTCCCTCACGAGTAATTCAGTGGATAGGGCTGGTCTGGGACACGGCCGCTCTCACTCTGAGTCAGAGTGTGGACAATCGCAACAGGTTTCGCAGGAAACTGTTCATGTTTCTTCAGTCTGACTACGACGCGGAGGGTCTGGGAGTCTCTGGTCGGCTCTCTCAACTGGATTCAACTAACTGTTATGTTGGGCCGGTTGAAAGTAAAACGTTTAATATTGGAAGGCAACAAATATTTCCCACTCTTACCGGCGGGAAAATTATGGCCCATCCCGAAATTAATCCACACCTTACTAGCGGTCTGGGCGAAGAGGGAAACGTTGCACTCAATAATGTCCTGGACCTCTCCTCCACCAACGGTATGGGTAGACACGGATGCGTCAGGCACAATAGGGTGGGGATTTCAGTCAAATCAGGGGCACCAGGGTCAGGGGCTTTGGTCCCACTTAGAAATCTCTCACATCAATGTCAAAGAATTACTAGTCCCCTTGTATTTCCTTCAGGCTCACGGCCCTGCGTTACGGGGCAAGTCGGTGGCCTTCAGAATGGACAATCTAAACGCAGTTCACTGTATTCAGAAACAGGGGTCAAGGAGGTTGCTAAACGTGTCGGAAGAGATTTTTACCCTAGCCAACAGACTAGACATTTATCTTCACGCATCTTATCTCCCAGGCGTAGCGAACGTCTGGGCAGACGCTCTGTCCCGGAGACAGAGCACGACAGTAGAATGGGAGCTCAAGCAACCCATTTTCAATCTAATGATTGCAGAGCTCTCCCATCCACAAGTGGATCTGTTTGCGTCCGAGGAGACTCACAAACTCCCTCTATACCTCACCCGCCGGACGAAAACGCCGGCAGGGGGGCCAGACGCCCTAGTGACAGACTGGAACAGATGGAGCTCCATCTATCTGTTTCCGCCGCCAGATGCGTCACTAATGTGCCACGTAGTGAACAAACTACGAGATTATCGAGGCTTAGTTTCACTAATCGCGCCCCTGTGGCCGGCGCAGTTGTGGTACCAGCAATTGAAGACGTGGTGCCCGCACCCGGTGTCGCTCCCGGTCGGGTATTTCCACTTAGACACGATTGGCAACCTAGCGACCTCGCTGACTTTTGCATTATGGACATTCAGGAGGCCAAGTGGCTAGCACCATACGGTAGAGATGTGACCAATAAATTATTAAATCAATATACTCAGTCTACGAAACGACAGTATCACTCACATTGGCAAGCCTTTACTTCTTGGATCATTAGAACAGAACAGACTGTGCCATCAGTAGCTTTAGTTTTTAATTATTTAAATTATCTGTTTGAGCAGAAACATTTATCTGTGGTAACGTTAAAAAATCACTTAACTGTAATTAGAGTGCCCTTTTTAGACCTTACAGGTCTCTCCATACCGGTGGCGGAGGATACAGGTTTTATGAGAGCTTGTTTTAAATTCCGCCCACCTCCCCGTCAGCTCATGCCTACTTGGTCTCTGGACAAAGCTTTGTCTTTACTTCACTCTCGTCTGTACCAAAATACTGCAGATTTTGCATTACTCTTAAAAAAGGCTGTTTTCCTTTTGGCTTTGGCCACCGGGAACAGAGTGTCTGAGCTGGCGGCGATGAGCAACACACCTAATTGCCTTAGGTTTGGTAGACTTAATGAATGTATTTACATTGCACCTTCCCCGGGATTTGTAGCCAAGAATGAGCACAGTGCACACGTGTTTTCTGAGTTCACGGTGCCGGCGTTAAAAAGGGGAAAGGTGCATCATAATCTATGTCCACTGCAAGCTCTAACCAAATATTTGAGAGTAGCTCCTCTAAACCCCCAAGGGCTTTATGGGTAGCGAGTACGGGTAAACGCTTAATGAAACGGCGATTAGCTTCTCTTCTGGTCGAAGTCATTAAAGAGAGTAATCCCGGCGTTGTGGGTCGGGCCCACGATTTACGCAAATGGGCAGCCTCTTTACGTTTCCTGAAGAATTTTTCAGTAGAAGATATTGCGTCCACTCAGTTGTGGGCGTCTAATCATACGTTTTTGACTAGATACTTGTCAGTTGCTCTAGATAAACCTTCCTTACCATGTATAGCTTTAAGGCAGAGGGTCTAGGTGGCCCTGCAGTCACTTTTGTTTACTTTCAAGAAAAGGGGGGTGGGGGGTGCAGTCAGTTGACATAGGACACCCTAGACCCCGCCGGAGTGTGAGAGCTGTGATACAATTTATGGTTAATGTGATATGAAAATTTCTCGGCGAGAAATTGTGCTAGTACAATGTTAGTACAAAACAACGGGGTTGTTATAGTAGTTTTAGCTGCGAAAGCAATTTAATATTAAAACAGTGAAGATCTTTTGCAATTTATCTCCACGATTATTTTGGGGTTTATTATGTGCACATGTAAACTGATAACTTGTTATTTTTGTCACCACTCGTTGAGTGGGGTGCCTTTGTAACTACAGATCTGTTCACAGAATCTTCAGAGTTACCCTTTTTTGTCAAGCAGGCTTCTTTGAAGCACGCACCTGCCTGAACCCCTTTCTTGTATATATACGGGCTACGCCTTATTAAATATATTTTCAAAGTAAGAATACTATGTGGTTGTTTTTATTATCTGCTTTTCTAGAGTTATGATATGATTACGAATGTCCCCCTCCAGTCTTAGAAATCAGGTATGTTCGTCAATGATGGAGGGGCCACTAATAAATTATAGGTTTGACTCCTGTAAGGAGATAAAGAAAACCTAATATTTAGTAGTGGCCCCGTAATCATTGACGACTGGGGCCCTCCCGACCATCCCCTTCCCATTCGTTGATGTATTGAGGATTTTGGTTTACTTGATATGTCAGTGAAGGAAGAATGACGCCTGAATCAGCGTCTGGTCAAAGATCCACACAAGTACATCCACGATATGATGGAAAGCTTATTGAATAGTTATTCTTATTTTGTTTTTGTTTTTATTTTTTACGAAGTTTTTTCGTAGTGAGAACCCAATTCATAATGACTGAAGCCATGAGTGAGGTCGCGTGCGCTCATGATGAAGGCTCCTCAGTTTTTTAAATGCTCTGCGCGGTAGATTCAAACTACGGCAGATTAGTGTTTGAAGAGGATGCCTTATGTAATAGGCATGTTCGTCAATGATTACGGGGCCACTACTAAATATTAGGTTTTCTTTATCTCCTTACAGGAGTCAAACCTATAATTTATTGGTGGATGGTGGAAAGTTCTGGGTTACCGGATGTTGGTACCACCTATATAACATTGGTAATTTAATTCATATCTTTCTTATACCCCCTACATATGATTCGGAAAGCCTTCAGCTTTGCATATATATGCATATTTTGTACCTAGGTCACATAATAATATACTTAATAGATCTCATCCATAGGAATGGAGAGAGGTAGAATAAACAGGGTAGTTGAAAGCCAGATAAGCAGAGAAGAAGTAAAAGAAGCAATCAATAGACTTAAAATGGGCAAAGCTGCTGGAGTAGATAATATCCCAGGTGAAATGCTGAGATATGGAGGGGAAGAAACTGTTGACATAATGCATAGGTTATGTAAATTAGCATGGGAAAAGGAAAGTGTACCAGAGGACTGGAGGAAAGCAGTGATAGTACCCTTGTACAAGGGGAAGGGTAGTAAAGAAGAGTGTAAGAATTATAGGGGAATTAGCTTGCTTAGCATACCTGGAAAGGTACACGCAAGAGTAGTAACACAGAGGCTACAGAAGATAACGGATGACAAAATAGGCGAGGAAAAGGGAGGTTTCAGAAAGGGCAGGGGCTGCGTTGACCATATAGCCTCAATGCGATTGTTGGTAGAGAAGTATCTGGCCAAAAACAGAAAACTATGCAGCATTCATGGATTTGGAAAAAGCCTACGACAAAGTAGACTGGGAGGGCCTGTGGGATGTGTTAACAGTATATGGTGTGGGAGGAAAGTTGCTAATGGCAGTAAAATCTTTTTATAGGAATGCAATAGCAAATGTGAAGGTAGGGGATAAGTTAAGTGAAAGTTTTGAGGTCAATGTAGGTGTAAGACAGGGATGTGTCATGTCAGCTTGGTTGTTCAATATATACATGGATGGAGTGATTAGGGAATGTAGGGCTGTATCAATGGGTGTGGGAGCAAGACTGGAATCAGAGGGAAGAACATGGAAGATTTTAACATGCCTATATGCGGACGATGCAGTCCTGTTGGCGGAAAATGCTGAAGAACTTCAGAGAGTGGTCACTGACTTTGACAGGGTATGTGAAAATAGAAAGTTAAAGGTCAATGTAGGGAAATGTAAGGTAATGGTGTTTGAGAGAAGAATGCATGAAACCATAGATTTTAAGGAAAAATATAGAATCAAGAAAAGTTGTAAAATAAAATTGAAAAATTAAGTACTAGAAGAGGTTGAAAGTTTCAAGTATTTGGGAGCTGTACTATGCAAATATGGTAAAATGGAGAGTGAGATAAAAGAGAGAAAAATGCAAGGGAGAAAAGTGATTGGAGAACTTGATAGTATTCTCAAAGGAAGAATGGTTAGCCAGGAAGTCAAAAAGTCACTGAGAAACAGTGTGCTGCTCCCAACACTCTCGTATGGAAGCGAGACATGGACGGCAAGTGACGAGGACCTCTTCAAACTGAGAGCTGTGGAGATGAGCTTTTTCAGAATGGCAGCTGGCATGAATAGGCTAGATGGGCCAAGTAATAGGGAAGTGTACGAGTCCTTTGGAATGGAAGAGCAGGCTTTGGGCATTGATTGTGGTGTGGTTGAGTGGATAAAGAGAAGTACTTTGAGGTGGTATGGTCATGTTCAGAGAATGGATGAAGACAGAATGCCAAGAAAGATATATGGGAGTCAGGTGAGTGGAACCGCTAGTAGTGGAAGACCACCTATGGTATGGGAAAAGAAAGTGGAAAAATATATTGAAGAAAAACTTCCACGTAGTGGAAGGGGCATTGTGGCACGGGCAAAGGAAGCATGTCTTGACAAAGTAGCTTGGAGACGTTTCTGTCATGGCCATCCTCTAGTGGGGGTTTCCCAGGGGGAAACAAGGCGTCGGAGATGATGATGATGATGATTAATTCGAATACTTACCAAAGTCGATGTTAGGCCATCAGAATTGTCTCAATATTATCCTATTTTCATCAATTTAAGCAGCTCCTCGTTGTCATGCACAACGTTCAGTTATTCACAATTGTAAATCATTTGTGGAAATGCTGATACTAAAGCTACATTCTCCATATTAGCCTGAAATATGACGAGAAACCGAAAATCCGCCATTTTTCTTCACTGAATGAGTAAGACTGGCCTCTTAGTTCTTAATCCATTACACTAATCTTCAATTATATACGAAAACTACATAAAAGCATGTCAATAAATAAATGTAACCCATATTTATTACACAATTCGCGATTTATAGCCATTATTTGCAAGGTAATTACAAAAAATTACCATTAGCCATCGTAGTTCGGAAAATGGCTTTGGCTTCAACTTGATACACTTATGGTGACCATATCTTACTTTGAAATATATAGAATATAACATATAATAGGTAGATTGATGCGATAAAGGTAGCATCAGGCCACCCAAAACAATGGTACATTTATTGACCGACCGCAAAAATCGCGTAAGTTTTTATAAAAATCTGTGTTTTGCCATAGGGTGCTTTTCATACCTCAAGAATTCGACCACACTGAGCCAAAACGTTTTCAGTCCTGTCCCGGTAGCCATTTTGAATGCAGGTGATCTAGTTTTGTGAATATTAAGAAAGTTTTAGACCTTGTCCGCACCGTGAAACGGCGAATCTTGCTCTGCCTCGCAGATATATTCACTTAATACCTTGTAGGACCTATGGGAATGCTTAAATATGATATATTTTACCTTTAAAGTGACAATTACTGTTCACCTCTGTGGGGTGGAAGTGGAGTGGTTGCATTGAGGCAGTTGGACAAAATTCAAAATAAAGCTATTAGATTAATCAATAACCCTGCAATCACACAGGACCTTCCTACATTATCCATACGAAGAAACGTTGCATCCCTTGCATTATTCTACAGATATTTTCACAGCAATTGTTCCGAGGAACTTGCTTCAATTGTGCCGCCTCTCCACATCTTCCCCGTAGAACTAGGGCAGCTGAGAGCGCCCATGAATTTACACTTTCTCCTCCACAATGCAGAACTTCTGCTTATCAGAATTCATTTATCCCCAGAGCTACTACTCTTTGGAATTCACTTCCCTCGAATTGCTTTCCACAAACTTACAATCTACAAATGTTTAAATCCAGTTGTTACAAACATTTTATGAATGGAGGATGCCTTTAGGCACATGGACCTTTTTGTTTTATCTGTGTTTTTCCTTCCTCCGTTCATTGTCTCTTAAAAAAAAATTGATAGTGTGTGCTTCCAGCTGTTTTGTGTAAACAAACCGATGAAGAAAAAAAGTTAGTATAAACCCCACCTGAAGTTGGAGGGTCGCAATTATGGTAGGTGAGACCAGAGTACTTTTATCGGTGTTTTACCCATAGGCCTAGGCTAGTAGGCTAGGCCTAGTTTTGATGCTATTAGTTATAATTCCACTGTGGGAGAAACTATATAACCCCATTATCCAACAATCGTAAGATAACTCCCCCCGATAGTGGGGAGGGCTATGAAGATCAGGGAAAATGTGGGGTTAAAGTAATATAGCCTAGTAAAATAATGAAGAATAGGAATGGGTAAAAGTTTACGGAGTGGGTATTTGCACCCGACCGTGAAAATACCAGGAGCGGTATTTGCTCCCGACCGTATTAATAACAGTACGGTATTTGCACCCGCAGCACCCGATCTTCGTCTTAAGCGTCGTCCTATAAGTATTTTGATACAGACGTAAATATAGCAAAACGAACATTATAACAAAGTGAAGCTGGCAAATATAGAATAATATACAGTAGGCCTATGTGAAGCAGCGAGCGGAATTTAGTTTTCAAATTATCACTCGGTTCAGTTTTTGTTAGATTGCCATACACTATAGATTTCACTTAATACATGTGAACCAGTGAGCGGAATACCTTGTTCTTTTTCATAAAGAAGCACTAGGCTACGTTCAATTTTCTTAAATTGTCATAGGCTAGGCAATTGCTATAGGCCTACCTTGCATATCAGATGTTCAGTCTTCACTCAGCCATGATCATCCATTCATCCCAGACCAGATGGCTGGAGTAAAGTAGGAAAGAAGAGCAATTAGACAGAGGAAGAACAAGCGGAGAAGTGAGAAGTACAGTAGAAGACTGGCAGTTCTCGGGCTCAACCAAGTTGCTTCATTGTCATCAATCAAGCCATGGCAGCAATTATAAAGACCGACTGCACGGACGTGTTTAATGAAGTTGTTACGCTTAGGGCCTATCAACTTTACAACATTTGAACAAATTAAAAAGTTATTTACGGAATTAAAAAAAAAAACCTAACCTAACCCTGGACAAATATCGTTACAGGTTCTAGGTTCTGTATCCCTTAATATAATTGTTCGAGGGTTGACACTTATTTTAACATGGAGTATAGGTTATATTACATCCTAAATTAAATTTTAAAAATCTGTGAAAATTCTTGGGTTGTTTATATAATAGATGTTACTGTGGGACACGTAATATGTTGAAGGGGGAGCTCTGCCCCCTCTAAACACCCGTCACTTATGTCATCATAATCTGTTGTATTTCATAGGGGGTCCAATTAAGGAGAAAGTTAATTAACAGACGAAATTAGGCCGCAAATTACAATAACATAGCGGGCCGCTGTTTGGGAGACTTTTTACACATAATTTTCAATGTTAATTTTCTCCCTTAACCTCTGAAGTGCGCATGGGGGGTATGAGACACCACACTCCTGTGCTGACGTATTTGAGCTGTTCCCATCACTAAAATATTTATTTTACCATAAATAGCATTAATACTTATCCATATGCGCCTATTATAGGTTGATTATAAAGGTATTAACCTGTTACAACAATAAAACAAGTGGAAACAGCGTTTGGATGGTCAAAATCGGCGATACAGGCCGGGAGTTACACAATGTATGGCTGAGGCAACCCCCAGCCCACCACTTTCTCCACCTCTGGAGAGACTGTCGATCGATACTCTCTCTCTCGCTCTCTCTCTCTCTCTCTCTTCTCTCCTCTCTCTCTCTCCTCTCTCTCTTCTCTCTCTCTCTCTCTCTCTCTCTCTCTCTCTCTCTCTCTCTCTCTCTCTCTCCTTCTCTCTCTCTCTCTCTCTCTCGCTCTCTCTCTCTCTCTCTCATTCTCTCTCTCTCTCTCTCTCTCTCTCTCTCTCTCTCTCTCTCTCTCTCTCTCTCTCTCTTTTGCACTCGCTTGCGAACAGTGATGACAATGCCCTGCTACCAACTCGCTAATGTTAGCACGAAAATAGACCACAGGAAAAGGGAATAACAGGGAAAATAGGTGATAACTGAAGGAGGGGAGGAAACCGGGGAAGGAGGGGAGGTGGAGGAGTGATATTTGGCATGGCCCAGGGGCAAATTTTTTTTTTTTTTTTTTTTTTTTCCGGTGTTTTAAATTGATTTTTTTTTTCCCTGACTCTTAAGAGTCTTCTCGCAGTCCGCCTGGGGAACTCTTAAGAGTCTTCCCGTAGTTCCCGGGTTAATCGATTTTTCCAAATTATCAAACTTATATAAAAATGAAGTACAGTTTATAGGGATTCCAACATGCATTTCAAAATTGTCATGAAAATTGGTGGGTGGTTTGCTTAATATATACCCAAAATAGTTACTTTGCAAGACATTAGAAATATGAAGAAAATGGCAAAGCTGAGTGGAATTGTCTGAGATGTACGGTACCGGTATGCATTGTGTATGTATTTGTGAGAAATGAAACTGGTGAAATGATTCAAAATGTTCTAAAAGCTTTTCGTGATATGATGGGAGATGCATAAAAAAACAAGAACAGTAATTTTAGATAAGGACAATAATGAAATTCAAGCAATATATGTGGGTCTGTATTATTGTCGGTATCGCAAAATAAGATGACGATCGGGTGCAAATACCGTTCAGTGTTATTTACACGGTCGGGTGAAAATACCGCTCGTGGTATTTTCACGGTCGGGTGCAAATACCCACGTCCAAAAGTTTATCACCAACCATTTACGAGTTTTTCAGGTAATTTGTTGTTTTTTATTTTTTATTTGATATACAGTGTTGTTTAACCCTTCTTACCCGGGGGCCCCCTCCTAAGGACAGTATCAGGTACCCGGGCAATCTGGCCGAAAAATTTCTAGGCCTAGGCTACCGTATCTTTGTTATTTTAACTGCTAGAAATTTCCCACGCATCTATAAACGTAGTGCGGTTTTCAATCTGTAGACTGACGTTGAGTAGAGCTCTGTAAGTCAACTGGTTCAGTTGTGATGACGATTTCAGTGGAGCAAATTTTTCCGCGATGTTGACAATATCGGAGCTTTTCAGACACTAATTTCGTCTGACGTCACAACAATATCATTGATCCGACGTCTCCTTATTGTTTTCGGAGGTGCGGTGACGCAACGATCGGCTTTGTTTACATGCGTCGGACACACAGCGTTCAGACCAAGCTGAATAGGCTTTCAAGCTTACTGACCAGGTAAGGACACCCGGGTTCCTGCCCATCTGCCGCGGTGTCCTTATAAAATGCTGCCCGGGCAGGAAGGGTTCTTGAACGCCCATAAAAAAGCATACACGAGCTACCCGGAAGGGCTCTTTAACGCCCAGTGGTTGAAAGCCTGTGAGCTTCTTGTGCGAGGCGTCGGTCCGACGCATGTAAACTACAGCCGGCTGGACCGACGCCCCGCATCTCCGGCCACAAGAAGGAGAGCGTCGCTTGTTCGTGTGTGCCTGTATGTTATTGTTAAATATCGAAAAGTAGTGTAAAGTGGCTGTTTTGGCCATAAAGTTATCTCCAATGAAATCATCCTCACAAATCAACCACTTCACTTAGAGAGCTCTACTTAACGCCATTCTACAGGTAAATAACACAGCTACGCTTGGGGATGCGTGGGAATGCGGGAAGCAGTCAGATTAACAAATATACGGCAGCCTAGCCTAGACGTTTTTCGGCCAAAACACCCGGGTTTCTGGGAATATTTATGTAATGCGTAGCCGGGGCTGGAGGGTTAATACCGAGGACCGTCGTATTTTAGTATTTTCAACATTAGCCTAACCTAACCGAAAACTAACCTGTCTCTGCGACGGTCTAAACCCAGCTCACGTTTCCTGTTTATGGGTGCGCGACGGTCTAAACCCAGCTCACGTTCCCTGTTTATGGGTTCGCAACGGTCTAAACCCAGCTCACGTTCCCTGTTTATGGGTTCGCGACGGTCTAAACCCAGCTCACGTTCCCTGTGTTATGGGTGAACAATCCAACAGTTTCTCGCATTTCACTTATAGTGATTTTGCGATGGTAATTACATGTACACCAACAAAGTATCGTTCATGAAAGTGATAAAACACTGATAATCATCGATGGGGCCCGTAACTGGTTGGTCATAAACTAATACCTAGGAATGTATGAAATGCCTAAAATGGCACTTTTCCGAAATCCGAGCCAAGTTTTTCGAAAGTTGGCTCGGATTTTCCATAATTTCAGAGACTCAAAAGACCACTTTCTAAAAATCCGAGCCAAGTTTTGTCCAAAGTTGGCTCGGATATTCCATATTTTCATAGGCACAAAAGGTCACTTTGAAAAAATCCAAGCAAAGTTTTGTCCAAAGTTGGCTCGGATTTTGCATTATTTCAGAGACACAAAGGGGCACTTTTTAAAAGTCCGAGCCAAGTTTTGACCAAAGTTGGCTCGGATTTTCCATAATTTCAGAGACACAAAAGGCCACTTTGTAAAAATGCGAGCTAAAATGTGTAAAAACTGTGCTTGGATGCTTGAAATTTGGAGAGGCTTAAAAGGTTAGTATAATAAGCATTTGTAAATACTACCGCAACTACGAATCTTGTTTCCGAGACCTAGTATATTAACCTAACCTAACCTAGACCCAGTACGTGGGATACAAAACTAGCCCTTGCATGCCAGCTACAGTGGGTTCATAGTACCCAGTACGTGGCATACAAAACTAGCCCTTGCATGCCAGCTACTGTGGGTGCATAGTACCCAGTACGTGGGATACAAAACTAGCCCTTGCATGCCAGCTACTGTGGGTTCATAGTACCCAGTATGTGGGATACAAAACTAGCCCTTGCATGCCAGCTACTGGGGGTGCATAGTACCCAGTACGTGGGATACAAAACTAGCCCTTGCATGCCAGCTACTGTGGGTGCATAGTACCCAGTACGTAGGATACAAAACTAGCCCTTGCATGCCAGCTACTACATGTTCATAGTACTCAGTACGTGAGATACAAAACTAGCCCTTGCTCTCTGCCACACTTGTCCGACGGCAGCGAGAGGTTGACAACAATAACATTAGTGCGGCGGTGGACTTAAGTTTAAATAATCCATTATCGTATGTATTACCCATTAATTTCCGGAAGTTTAAACCTTTGCGAAAAAATCTTTTACTTTATGTTAGCCTACTTTGCAATCACCCATTAAGATTCCCGAGCTAGCTGTGGTCCGGCTCCTTTATATTGTCCAGGTTACCTCCACTCCCACAGCATATATTACATTAATAAAATATATCTAACCTTATTCCGAAGAGGAAGAGGGAGGAGAATAAGGAGAGTAGAGTTCAGCAGCAGCAAGTACATACATACAGTCGACCCTCGCATGGGCGGACCCCAGTTGACCGGACTTCGGTTTGTGCGGACCCAACAGCCGATGCGGACAAGTCCCCAAAAGTCTGGACAAATCGGGCAAAAGACGTTAATTTAAAAGTTGTCCGGTATTTTAATAGTTTGTGTTTGTCTATGGCTCACTTCCCCCTCTGCAACTCTCTTTCTATCTATCTATCTCTCTAATGCATCTACCTAACTCCCTTATACATTAACATATGTCTTATTTGGTATTTTTTTAATCTATGAATCATTTCTAATACGATGGAATTGAAAACAATATTACCCTTCTAACACACAAATAATAAAATGAAAACGAGTAAATAAAAATGTCTCCTTTGTCTTTCAGAAACAAGTCCGTCTCATATATGTTAGTATTTTATCGCTCGCTCGCCCCTAGCCACTCTCTCTCTATCTATTTATCTCTCTAATGCATCTACCTAACTCCCTTATACATTAACATAACTATGTCTTATTTGGACTTTTTGTAATCTATAAATCATTTCTAATACGATGGAATTGAAAACAATATTATCCCTCTAGCACACAAATAATAACATGAAAAAGAGTCAATAAAAAAGTCTCCTTTGTCTTTTCAGAACCAATTAAGTCCGTCTCATAATAGTTTGTGTTTATCGCTCACTCCCCCTCTGCAACTCTCTCTTTCTATCTATCTATCTCTCTAATGCATCTACCTAACTCCCTTATACATTAACATAACTGTCTTATTTGGACTTTTTGTAATCTTTGAATCATTTCTAATGCAATGGAATTGAAAAATATAATATCCTTCCAGCACATAGATAAACAATACATAAGATAGTCAAAATATTTCAACCCCTCTTGCTGTGCGAGGCGCCGAGGTTCAGGGACCGAAGATTTACGTTTGATAAATTTTTTGGGTTTTTTTCCACGGTATACACAAAATGATGGGGAAATATTGTAACATGTTTTTAATTGACATTTGTGTCATTTTTGCTGATTATGAGTTGGTGGGAAAACAAATCTTTAATTCCGTCATATCGGAAATGATTCACAGATTATACAGTAGGGTAAGGTGGGGTGGATTCGCCACGAAACGTGGTTCTTTAATAACAGCATCCAACTGAATCAGTATTCAGATTTTTTTTTTTACATAACTATTACATTCAGGCTTTCCTGCACACGTTCATATCATTTTTATGTGAAAAAACAAAACATAAAGGTTTGTAATGGGGTGGCGAAAAAAGTTAATCGCGCGGCGGATCCAGCCCATAGTGAGGGGTGAAATCGCCGCTGCCATATATTATCAATGATTTCATCCTGCCGTGGCAATTTTACCCCCAATTACTCTGCAAAAGTAACAATTAAGATGTTTTATTATTATATTGATATAATCCAAGTATTTTTGTATAAAACTGTAGACCTAGGAGTATTATAAAAATTATAAATTATATAATTATAAATTCTTGCCTGAAACAAAGAGAAAGAGAGTTAGTTTCCACTTAGACATCATAAACAACCATCTTGTAACACAGGTGGGAGAGGTAAGGTCGCCGCCACGAAAAATGCTCACGACCGCTTACATATTTTTCAGGTTGTAAAATTATGACAAATATTTGTCTTCGTTAAATAAATGACAACTATGCATGTTTGTGTTCTATCATCATCTACACTGTATACTATAAACATACCTAGAATCAATTCCATACGTATTTGGATTTATGACCAATTTTTTTGGACAAGTATCTACGGTCCGCGGCGAATCCACCGCAAGGCGATTCCACCCCGCCTTACCCTATAGAGACCAATTAACATACACTTTTAAGTGTGTTCAATAGTTTTGCATTATCAATAGGGTGTAGCACAAGGCTTATCAACATCATCACAGTAACGGGGTCGGGGTTGAGGCCGGGACGGGGAGTGGAGGGAGTAGGCCTACAGCGGCGGGGAGATATTTTTGTTTCTTCATGTGAAATTGATCATATTAATGACAAATACGACCCTTATTATGTTTTCAGGGACAGTACAGCACATAGTAATTACAGTAATATTAACACAATAATTAAAAGGCACAGGCTTCAATTCATCCTAAAATCACTTAAAACCGAGGGAGAGAACATTGTAAACCGGACACAAATCTATTTCCAATGTGGGGACAAGGGTCCCCCCCTATTAGTCCGCACATTCGAGGGTTGACTGTACATACATACATAACATTTTAAGACTGAGTGTTCCACACATAAGTGCAGTTTCAGTCTCTTGTCCTAATGGCGGCATTCCAGGCAACCCTGTTGAGGGCTGCTTCACTTGTCAAGTTCTTGGATTTGAGATCGGCACGTATAGTCCGATCCCAGGTCTTCCTCGGTCCACCCCTTGGTGCAACTCCCTCCACAATCACAGACCTGCATTTTTTCACCCAATTTTGTTCATCCATTCTCTCCACATGTCCATACCATCCCAGTCTACTTGTACGCATCACCTCGCTAATACTCTTTATACCTAAACGTCTCCTCAGCTCAACATTTGTTATTCTATCCTGTAGCCTGGCCCCACACATCCATCTCACCATTCTCATCTCATTACGCTCCATTCTGTTGACATCCTCTACTTTAACGGCCCATGTTTCTGAGGCTTCTGAGGTTTCTACGTCATTGCACTTCTAACACATGAGGCATACACCTTTCCCTTCAGGGGGAGAGGCATTCTTTTCATGGTCAGGATTGGCATCAGTTCTCTAAACTTCCCCCAGCCACACCTAATTCTAGCAACAGTGGCAGCCTCGGCCCCACCACTGGCAGAGATGGTATCTCCTAGGTAACAAAACTTGTTCACCAGCTCCAAAGACTCATTTCCAAAATTCACAGCCACAGGATCATCACCTAACACAAGCACTCGCCTTTGCACACTACGCACTCAAATTTCTCTATTTCTGACTTATCCTCCGGCAAGGGTCCCTTTAATCTACAACAGTTCTTACTCCCATGGTGTACCCAACATCGACAGATGCTACATTGAATTGAGTTAGCGCCCACTCCCTTTCCACACACTGCACATGGGTATGCACCGCTCTTTTCCACATTGCCTCGTCTCAATCTACTGTATAATGCATAACCTTGGTTTTGTTAATATTGACTCTCAGACCCTTGCTCGCCATGCCTTCTCTCCACTCTCTGAATTTGGCCTCAGCATCTTGCACACTGTCAGCTATTAGGACTAAATCGTCTGCATAAAACAGTTCCAACGGGAGTCCGCCTCTAAAAACTCTAGACAGTGCCTCCAAGACCATAATAAAGAGGAGGGGGCTTAACACTGAACCCTGATGGACTCCAACACGGACTGCGAAGTCATCACTCAGTATACCCTTCACCCTCACCGCACTTCGTGAATCCTCATACATCTTCATTATCGCACGCACCAGCCACTCTTCCACACCAAGTTTCCTCATGGTCCACTGCACAACATCTTTAGGCACCCTATCAAAGGCCTTCTCCAGGTCTACAAACACAAAGTAAAGATCCTTGCCTTTTAGTAAGTATCTTTCCTGTATCTGCCTGACTATGAAGATAGTATCGGTTGTACCCCGTCCTGGCATAAAACCAAACTGCATATCATCAATAGAGATACTTTGCCTGATCAAACCCTCAAGGACTCTCTCACAGACCTTCATGATTTGGTCAAGCAATTTCAGGCCCCTATAATTTCCTCTATCTAGTGCATCCTCCCCTTTTCCTCTGTATATATTTACTATTACACTTTTGAGCCAATCCTCTGGGATTTTCTCATCTTTAATAATGGTGTTTATCAACTCAGTGACTAAGTTTACACCAGTCTCCCCTGAGGCTTTTATCATCTCAGCGACAATGTCAGAGCAACCTGGAGCTTTACCGTCCTTCATTTTATTGATTGCGTCGCTCACTACAGCTGGTGCTATCAAAGGAGGGGGCCCAGATATTGGTTTTTCGATACTTAGATGTTCCTTACAGCTTAGTATCGAAGAAAGTGGTGAAAGCATTGGGTGGAAACAGGGAATTGACTTTCGAAGAGGTGTTGGGCTAAGTACCCCTCAAAGTGCTCTTCCCGACGACCGTACCTTGGAATAGAAGCCCTGACCTCTCTAATAATAATAATAATAATATTTATTCAGTCAACAATTTACAGAGTTGGTACCACATAGTTTGTTACAAATATGACATGTACCAGCCTTGCATAATTCCAACTAAGGATAGCCCAATAAGGCCGTTAGGCGTATTTCCATTGGTCTCCAACTCCTTTCCACAGTCTGAGTATGTGACCCAGTAGAAGGGTCCACAAAATTCTGGGAAGGGTTGACCGTAGTGTGAGTGTAACCTTCCAGGGACAGGGTGTTATAGGAACGCCAACAATCTGAGTGAATGTGTGTTCCCTTATAAAATCCACTGCTTTATGATTTCCACTAGGGTGTCCTTTGTTCTGTCGGGAACTGGTACAAGAAAACGTTTCGGAGACTCCCTCTCGATGCCCTCGAAAACCCACTGGCCCTCAATCACACGACCACGGTGGTATTTCCTTTGGCCAAACTTGGCTTCGTCTATCTCAACGTTTTTTCCAGGGCCACCCAAGTTTTTCTGAATGTTTTTCACAAAAAAAAATAGCCACTTCCCGACAAAACTAATACCAGTCCACTAACGTACTGAGGGCAACATCGCACTGGAGGACTACATCTTGATATGGTAATTTGTTTATACAAAACTAATAAACAATATTGAGGACTTTGGGAATGGGTATGTGGGCATTTTCAAAGAAAGTATCTTTCACAGCACTAACATTATACCTACAGCGTGATTTTCTTACTGCATGGTGAACGTAATCTTTGTTCTGTTTGTCACATCGGAATTTCTTTTGTTCTCTATTTTTGCTCACTTGCAATTCACTGCCACATGTATCGCACTTACCAGTTGCCAAGACTAAATTATGCTGAACAAGAAAATCCCATGTAGCTTCCTTAGTTCGCAAAATGTCCCCCAATTGTTGACAGGAGAGACTACAACCTGTACAAGCGGCCATGACAGTTACAAATCTGCCGGGCTGTTTGACGTTTCTGTCAGCTGAGAGAAGGAATGGCAACAATATGCGCCGAGTCGTGCGCAAGAGCAAATGTATGTAATAATACTAAAACTACATGGGAAATGGGGAAAAAAAATGCCAGAAAGGATTGAACAAATACCGCAAAAACTATGAAAATTAAATAAAAGCACAATGTAATGTTGCAAATGTGTATATTAGACATACAGTAACATCTTTGTAGAACATAACACTTTACCGTAGCGAGTGTACTCCATTCCGAACACTTTTTGTAAACATTGAACACGTCCGTAGCACAGCTCTCAAGATTGCGGGACTGAAGGAGAAGAGTTTGTTTACGCGCGGGACTTATTTTTATCGACAAAATCGAGTGTTACAAAACATATCAAAACTATTCTCCCACAACGGAATCTATGTGAGTATATTATAAGGATTCCATAGAGCTTCACTTTCCCTAATAAATTATGTATGATAACGCTGCGAGTCTATTCCCTATAATTATAATTTTTTCGGCTATTTCTCCCTGCTGGCAATATATATGATAATGACAATATGTCATGAGGGGGGGGGGGGGATGAGGGGGGCAAAGCCCCCTCAACATATTATTGTATCCAAAGGCAGTCAAAATATGCCTAGCCTAGACGGGAACATGATGGCAAGCGTCCGACGTAGTGTTAACAAGGCTGGTGGTACGCCCGAACTCTACATTCTACCCAATTCTAGTTTTGGTTTCACAGCAATTTTAGCGTTTTTTTTTTTCTCAGTTTTCTTTGATAGGCCTAGGCTATACAATGTTTTATGCTATACCAAGGACTGTTGGAAATGAGTAGGCTAGCCTATTTACCCATTAGCCTAGCTGTCTAGGCCTAGGCAATCCAACAATCTAAAAACACGGCCCCCTCTAGTGGGGAGGGCCGGCTAGGCCTATGAAGATCAGGGTGAAAGATGAAAGTAAGAGGTAACATTAGCCTAGCCGGCAAGAATGTTAAGTGCGGGCGTACCACCAGCCTTGTTTACACTACGCGTAGTGGTGTCGGACCTTTGCCATCATGTTCCCGTCTATTTTGACTGCATTTGGATACAATAATATGTTGAGGGGGGGGCTTTGCCCCTCTCACCCCCCCATGACATATTGTCATCATATATAGCCTATTGCCAGCAGGGGCAAATCGCCGTCAAAATTGACGTGAACTTAACCACGACGATCGACAAATGTAAACATGACGGTGGCGGGGGAAGCGTCGGACCTTTGCAATCATGTTCCCGTCTATTTTGAATGCCATTGGATACAATAATATGTTGAGGAGGGGCTTTGCCCCCCTCACCCCCCCATGCCATATTGTCATCATCATATATATTGCCAGCAGGGGGCAAATAACCGTAAAATCAACGTCAAAATAGACGCGAAGTTAACCGCGGCGATCACCCTATATAAACATGACGACCGTACGCCCGGAATCTACATCCATCCCGCCTAGCCTAACAACCTCACCTAACCTATCCTAGTACAGTCAGGTCTCAATATACACGGTTAATTCGTACCGTGTACGTACCGTTTATATCAAAATTGTATTTTAGAAATAACAGGCCTTATGGGAATTTATTAATTTGTTCCAGCCACTTTCCCAAAGTAACTCTTTTGGCCCTTTTTGCCTACCTTAAGCCGACTTATATTACATTATACGGCAAGAGTTGTTTTATCGGGCATATCACCTACCTCTGACCGGGTATATCCTAGTGTTTACTATAGGGTAAGACGGGGTAATTTCGCCGAAAATCGCGTATTTTGACGAATAGAAACTGCCACAAATGGAATTTTTACATTTTTAATTTTTTATCTATACATTCAGCCTTTCTGCTATAGATGCCCAAAAAACGAAAACAAAATACAGTCGACCCTCGCATGGGCGGACCCCAGTTGACCGGACTTCGGTTTGTGCGGACCCAACAGCCGATGCGGACAAGTCCCCAAAAGACCGGACAAATCGGGCAAAAGACCGTTAATTTAAAAGTTGCCCGGTATTTTAATAGTTCGTGTTTGTCTATCGCTCACTTCCCCCTCTGCAACTCTCTTTCTATCTATCTCTCTAATGCATCTACCTAACTCCCTTATACATTAACATAACTAGGCCTATGTCTTATTTGGTCTTTTTTTAATCTATGAATCAATTCTAATACGATGGAATTGAAAACAATATTACCCTTCTAACACACAAATAATAACATGAAAAAGAGAGTCAATAAAAAAAGTCTCCTTTGTCTTTTCAGAACCAATTAAGTCCGTCTCATAGTAGTTCGTGTTTATCGCTCACTCCCCCTCTGCAACTCTCTCTTTCTATCTATCTATCTATCTCTCTAATGGATCTACGTAACTCCCTTATACATTAACATAACTATGTCTTATTTGGACTTTTTGTAATCTTTGAATCATTTCTAATGCAATGGAATTGAAAAATATAATATCCTTCCAGCACATAGATAAACAATAAATACGATAGTCAACACAATATTTCAACCCTTCCCTCTGTCTTGCTGTGCGAGGTGCCGAGCTTCGGAGACCGAAGATTTACGTTTAATATATTATTATTATTTTTTTTTTCCCACGGTATACACAAAATGATGGGGAAATATTGTAACATGTTTTTAATTGATATTTGTAACATTTTTGCTGATTATGAGTTGGTGGAAAACAAATGTCTTTAATTCCATCACATCGGAAATTATTCACAGATTATATAGAGATTATATATAGATTATATAACGTTGACGAACCACGACCGACTAAGGACATGCCTTCGGACATTCTGAGAATGGCTACGTGGAATGTTAGTGGCATGAATGATGGCACAAAAGAGAGAGAGGTTCTGGAAGTGTTAGTGAATGCCAGGCTGGATGTATGTGGAATGACAGACCAAATGGAAAGGTTCAGATGTGAGAGAGTGGGAGTGTGGAATGGGTGTGTGTGCTGGAGTGAGTGAAGGAAACAGCGAGGGGAGAAGGTGCATGTTTGTTTGTAAGTAGCAAATGGAAGGAATGTGTAAGAGAGTATGGGTCTGTGGGTTTCAAGGATTGTGTGGGTGAGAATGAAAGTAGGAATACAAAACGTGGGTGATTGTATGCGTGTATGCCCCGACAGAGGATATACTTGAAAGAAAGAAAGAGGAGTTCTGGATGAATGTGGAGGCGTGCCTGGAGAAGTTTGACAAGAACGAAAGAATATTTCTGATTGGGGATATGAATGGTAAGGTGGGTGATAGGAAAGTTGAGGGAGTGGTGGGAGGGAGGGTGGGGGGTACCATCAGAGGTGAATGGAAATGGTTAGTGCACTTGTGGACGTATGTGTGGGGAGGAGGCTGTGGATAGCCAACACCTTCTTCCGACACAGAATGATCCACAGGTACACATGGAAACGGATGTTGACGATGAAGGATAAGACAGTGGTGGAACGAAAGTCATTGATTGATTATGTATGTGTGGATGAACGAATGAAGAAATATGTGATGGATGCTAGGGTGTATAGGGGTATTGGAGGGGGTCTGTCTGATCATTATGTAGTGGTAGCTAAGGTTAGGATACAAAAGAAGTGGGTGAGGAGAGCGGGAGGGAGGCGAGAGGAGGGTGGAATGGTGAGGAGGGTGGAGAGGTTGCAGGAGGAGGAAATCAGGGAGGAGTACAGGAGAGCAGTGGAAAGACGACTAGGTGGGTTCGACCTGGAAGTTATGGAGGAAGTGGAGGAGATGAGCAAGGTGTTTAAGGATGAGATCTGTGCAGCATGTGAGGAGGTGTGTGGAGTGAGGAGAAAAGGGAGGGGAGTGAAAGGTACAGCATGGTGGACAGAAGAGGTAAGAATAGCTGTGGAAGAAAAGAAGAAAGCATATAGAGAGTGGTTGGGTAGTAGAGGGAATGAAGATTCCGAGAGACAGAAACGAGCGAGGTACGTGGAGAGTAAGAGGGTGGTGAAGAGAGTAGTGAAGGAAAGTAAGAGAAGAGTAGATGAGGAATTTGGAAGGAATCTGAGTGTAAAATGGAGGGAGAGTAAGAAACTGTTCTGGAAAGAAGTCAAGAAAGTTAGGGAAGGTAGCAAGGGAAACAGTAAGGGTGTGAAAGATAAGAATGGGAGAATGCTAGCCGAGAAGCAAGAGAGAGTCGAAAGATGGAGGGAGTACTTCAGTGAGTTGCTAAATGAAAGGAATGAAGAGCCAGCAAACATAGCTGGATATGGTATGGGAGGGAGAAGAAGAGAAGTAGTGGAGGAGGAGGTGGGAATCAGGAGGTCAGAAGTGTGGGAAGCCATGAAAAGAGTGAAGTTGGGGAAAGCACCAGGAACAGATGGAGTGTGTGGGGAAATGTTGAGGTATGGTGGTGAGATAGTGATAGAATGGGTATGGAAAATGTGCAAACTAGCATGGGAGAAGGGGAGTGCACCCGATGACTGGAAGACTGGCATAATAGTCCAAAGGGGAAAGAGGAGTGTGTGGTAACCACCGAGGAATATGTCTTCTAAGCGTAGTAGGGAAGGTATACAGTAGGGTAGTGATTGAGAGAGTGAGAGTGAGAACGGAGAAATGGATAGGCGACGAGCAGGGAGGTTTTAGGAAGGGAAGAGGATGTGTAGATCAGATTTTTACCCTGAATTGTGTTGTGGAGAAGTATCTGGAGAAGAAACAAAAGGTGTATGTTGCCTTTATGGACTTGGAGAAGGCCTATGACAGAGTGGATAGAGAAGGTTTGTGGAAAGTACTTAGAATATACGGAGTAGAGGGCAAGTTGCTGAAAGCAGTGAAGAGCATGTATGAGGGTGCAAAGGCGGCAGTACGTGTGGAGAGTGAGCAGAGCGAGTTCTTTGACCTGAATGTTGGTTTGAAACAGGGGTGTGTGATGTCCCCATGGTTGTTTACTGTATATATGGATGGAGTTATGAAAGAAATACTATCAAGAGCAGTGGATGTTGGTGTATCGCTGAAAAGGGAGGGAATTGAGTGGAAGCTACCTATACTGCTGTTTGCGGATGATACAGTTCTGATGAGTGATAATGAATGGGAGTTGCAGGGTCTGGTAAATGAGTTTGGAACAGTGTGCGAAAAACGGAATTTGAAGGTAAATACGGGGAAGAGCAAGGTTATGGTCTTCGAAAGGGGTGAAGTCACAGAGTGTGAGGTGAAGCTGAACGGTCAGGCTATGGAGATCGTCAACTCTTTTAAGTATCTGGGCAGTGTGTTGAGTAAAGATGGGACTATGGATGAAGAGGTGCGGGAGAGGGTACAACAGGGGAAGAGGGTTGTAGGAACGCTAAAAGCAGTAACAAGAAATAGGGTGGTCAGTATGGAAGTGAAGAAGTCCTTGCATGACAGTGTGGTAATCCCGACACTGACTTACGGAAGCGAAGCATGGACGTTGGTTGAGAGACTCAGACCAAGAGTGAGAGCAGTGGAAATGAATTACTTAAGGAGTGCGTGCGGAGTTACATGGAGGGATAGACAGACTAATGAGGAAGTAAGAAGGAGGTGTGGTGTGGAGGTAGATGTGCTGGAAAGTGTGAAAAGGAACAACTTGAGATGGTTCGGCCATATGGAACGTATGGAAAGCGAGAGAATGACTAAGAGGGTGTACGAGAGCGAGGTGGAGGGACAGAGGGGGAGAGGTAGACCGAATATGAGGTGGAAGGATGGAGTGAGGAAGTACATGAACGAAGGCGGTGCTGGTTGGGGGGAGGGGCGTCGACTGACTGGGGACAGAGGTGCATGGGGGCGGTTCGTTCGTGGCCACCCCTTCGGGGATCACGGCGTCAGGCAATAGATAGATAGATAGATTATATAGAGACCAAATAACATACACTTTTAAGTGTGTTCAATAGTTTTGCATTATCAATAGGGTGTATCACAAGGCTTATCAACATCATCACAGTAACGGGGTCGGGGTTGAGGCCGGGACGGGGAGGGAGTAGGCCTACAGCGGCGGGATTTTTGTTTTGTTTTTTGTTTTTTTATTATGTGAAATTTATCATATTAACCCTCCAGCCCCGGCTATGTATTATATATATATTCCCCGAAACCCGGGGGTTTTGGCCGAAAAACGTCTACGCCTAGGCTACCGCATCTTTGTTATTTAGCTTGCTTCCACATTCCCGCGCATCCCCAAGCATAGATGTAGGGTTAAGAGCCCTTCCGGGTAGCTCGGGTGTGTTTTTTATGGGTGTTTATGAGCCCTTCCGGTTCTGAATGGTTAATGACAAATACGACCTTATTATGTTTTCAGGGACAGTACAGCACAATGTGCAATATGTTTACAAGGAAAGACATAAAAACACCCGGAAAGTTAAAAATCTTAATTTTCGAGGCATATTAGGGCTAAATCGGCGATTTTCGAGTAACGGACATTTTCCAGTAAAGGACACTGTTTCCCCCCTATTAGTCCGTTAAATCGAGGGTCGACTGTACATGGAAAATATTAGTGTCTATATACTACAAAAAGTAGCGCAATGTTGCGAAAAGTGATACAATTGAGTTTTTAACCCCTCGGACCCGGTAGGGCTCTGAGGCACCCATAACAAACGCGGCCCGCGGAACCCGGTACAGCTCTGAGGCTCCGGCAGCTTGAAAGCCTGTAAGCTTGTTTTGAAAGCCGTCCGTCCGACGCATGTAAACTACAGCCGGTTGGACCGACGCCGCGCATCTCCGACCTCAAGAAGGAGAGGCGTCGCTTGTTTTTGTGTGGCTGTGTGTTATTGTTTAGTATTGAAAAGTGGCTGATATGGCTGACATCGCCACAAAGTTCTCTGAAATCGTCATCACAACTGAACCAGTTGACTTAGAGAGCTCTACTCAAAGCCATTCTAAAGGTACGAAACACATCTACGCTTGGGAATGCGGACACAGTCAAAATAACAAAGATACGGTAGCCTAGGCGTAGACGTTTTTCGGCCAAAACCCCCGGGTTTCGGGGAATATTTATAGAATGCGTAGCCGGTCCCGGAGGGTTAAGGAGCAAAATGGACTTTTAACCCTCCAGCCCCGGCTACGCAGTACAGTACATAAATATTCCCCGAAACCCGGGAGTTTTGGCCGAAAAACGTCTATGCCTAGGCTACCGTATCTTTGTTATTTTGCTTGCTTCCGCATTCCCGCGCATCCCCAAGCGTAGGTGTGTTTCGTACCTGTAGAATGGCGTTAAGTAGAGCTCTCTAAGTCAACTGGTTCAGTTGTGATGATGATTTCATTGGAGATAATTTTATGGCAAAAACAGCCACTTTACACTACTTTTCGCTACTTAACCCTTATTTAGCGGGCTAGGCGGTTTATTTATATGTACCGCCCAGCGGGGTGTTTTTAGCCAAAATAGGGCTGTTTACGTGATCATTTTCATGCCTAAATAAGTCCCAGAACGTAAAACAAGTATCTATCCCTGAAAGGGCATAAACAGAGCTTTCGAATGACACCATAACGATCCTTTTATGATGGCTAGTTTTCTTGCAACAACCGCGCAACGCGAGTGCAAAAAGCATGTAATTCGGCACTTTCCCCATACAATTCCGTATATAGCGAGTGAGAGAGGGAGGGAGGAGGTGGGATTCGTGTCAGTAGGTTCGCCGCGGTGGTCTGGAGCAGTCATACGCTCGCTACTCTCCTGCCACCACTTGTCTCTCTCTCTCAGCAACATTACGTGCTGAAATTGCCACACGACCTATGTCGCGCGCCGCCACATAGTCCAGATTTATTTAACTCGACTTATGTTGCGCCCCGACACTTAGGGGTTAACAATAACATACAGGCACACACGAACAAGCGACGTACTCCTTCTTGTGGTCGGAGATGCGGGGCGTCGGTCCAGCCGGCTGTTGTTTACATACGTCGGACGTACGCCTCGCACACCAAGCTTACAGGCTTTAAGCTCATGAGTGCCTCAGAGCCCTTTCGGGTAGCTCGGGGTTGTTTTTTATGGGTGCTTAAGAGCTCTTCCGGGTGTGATGGGTTAAAGACAATTCTTCATTATGTTTATTTCAATTTCATTCATCCCTTTCTGAATTGAGTATGAAATATATTTCTGTATTATTCCATTTCCATTTCATTAACATTTACTCGCGGGCATATTTTCGCCTATTTAGCTATATTAGGGCTCATTCGGGTGGATGAGACTCGTTAGCCTTGGTCGGCAACCCATCTAGGGGAGATAACCTTATAAAAATCCGGGTGGATGGGACTCGTCAGCCTTGGTTGGCAACCTGTCTAGGGGAGTAAACCTTATACAAATTAGTACTGCTATCTTAGGGTGAAGCAGGTTAGTGGATGGATTAGCTGCACACCACTGTAGAAAAATAGTGCTAAAAAATACATAAAAGGCCTCGGAGTCAGACGGACCCTAAATTGAGTGGTCAATCCTGTAAGTCCTTCAGTAAACTGGCATGGGTTGTCCCTCTTACAGGGGATAGGTTTTCTTGGGGGCATTTTGTGTATGGCCACCCCCATTAAGGGGAGTAAGGTGTCTGGCAATAGATAGATAGATAGATAGGGCTCATTCAGGCACTCCTGGTTGATTAAGCAAGTGTATGAATGAAATTACTGTAGATGTATTCAGCCACAAACTAGAAGAAAATAGCTTCAAATGACACCAAAACGAGCTTCGTAGCGCGCATGCTTCACCCGCAGCGCTACCATAGACATTCGCTAATACTGAGCATTTATCGCTAATGTCGCGTTACATTTGCCTTTGGCAGCGCTGTATGTCTATTGAGAGTATGGCTCATACTCCTCAGTGCCCCGGCCGGCTGGCTGGAGAGAGGATGGGTGGCCTGCCACGCTCATGTTCACTCACACTCGATTCTACAGGCTTTAAGAGGCTTTAAAAGCCTGTAAGTTGCTT
Organism: Paralithodes platypus; assembly: GCA_032716605.1. NCBI lineage: Eukaryota > Metazoa > Arthropoda > Malacostraca > Decapoda > Lithodidae > Paralithodes > Paralithodes platypus. Next base: position 27,651,888 of record CM064582.1, read on the forward strand.
TAAATTGCCATGGCATTCCAGAACGTCTCCTGCAGTCAATGGGTTAACCCCCTCGCTCTCAGTAAAACTAAAGAGTATGTACCCCTACTGTTCACTCTCAAGCGCTAGTTGTACTTCCGCGCCACCATACACGTATGTTATTGTTCTGTTCCATGCTCTTTTATCTTCGTATTCCAACCCTTTCTAATCACCACGCATGCACCTTCTTTGGCATAGGGATGTGGTGACACCACCACCCGCCTTGTTCGTGGTAGGCATGTGGTGACCCCACTGCCCTCCATGCTCGTGGTGCAGATAGCCCCGTAATCCTCTGACAGTACAGAGGTCTAGGGCTTTCAACCCCCACCCAGTGGAAAGTACTTTACTAATAATCAAACGAACAGGCCTCGGAATGGGATGTACCTTACTTTGACGATCTCGGACCAGTTAAGGGAAATGAGGTTGGCCACATGGAATGTAAGAGGCGTAAATGATGAAACGGAAGAAAGGGAAGTTGTGAAGGTGTAGGAGGATGCAGAAGTAGATGTATGTCGACTGCCTGAAACTAAATAGAAGGGCACATTTATGAGAGTGGTAGTATGGTATTGATATATGTGCTGAAGTGAATGAGAGTGAAAGAGCCAACAACTAAATGGAAGGGGTATGGTGTTGATATATGTGTTGGAGTGAATGAAAGTGAAAGAGCCAAAGAAGGTGCATGCATGATGATTAGAAAGGGTTGGAATAAGAAGATAAAAGAGCATGGAACAGTTGGGTATAGGATTGTATGGGTAAGACTGAAAGTAAGGATACAGATGTGGGCAGTTGTGTGTGTGACTGAGGATAAAAATGCGAGAGTGAAAGCAGAGTTCTGGGAGAAGGTGGAAGAGTGCGTGGAAGAAGTTTGATAGAAGTGAAAGAGTTCTGCTGATCGAAGATATGAATGGTAAGAGCAAAAAAGTGGATGGGGTGATTGGACAGTGGGGGATGCCAGCAGTAATAGATGATAATAGGAATGCATTGCTGGGCATCTGTGTGGGAATAGGGATGTTTATTGCAAATACCTTCTTCCAGGACAAGGTGATCCACAGGTACACATGGAGGGTAGAAAAAAGGAGGGAATAAGAATGTTGTACTGTAATTATATGTAGGATAAACTCATAATGTAAACCCACTTATGTAATATGTTGGGAAAATATTGTGAATATGTAACAAAGAAATCATTTGTTTGTAGGTGCGTCAAACTTCTACTGACCGTAACTGATGGGATGTTGTGAAGACAAGTGACCAACACCAGAATGTTCTAAAGTTATCTGAGAGACCATACACACAATTATTCTCTCCCCAATGTCCATAGTACACTGCCTATAGCCCTAACAATAGACTTTTCATGTTTTCCAGATTTAATGGTGTGGCTTCGTACGTAATTTGGGGCGACTTCTGACGTGGGGAATCATCGGATATCTACTAAAGCTTACAAGGACCTACCATTATGAACAGCAATTAGTATTTAATGTACGGTACTCTTACCTAGCCATACATAGCGAGCGTCCTATGAATCATGTCAGCATCTGTCATCTTGCTCCTATCTGAGCAACACCCATTAAAGGATAGCTAAGACTGAGTAAGGTGTCAGTGGTTGACATGGTTTGCTGGATGTTTGTTGTGTATGGTAACATAACAGTACTATACTAAAGTTGTGTATGGTAACATAACAGTACTATACTAAAGTTGTGTATGGTAACATAACAGTACTATACTAAAGTTTCTATTCATTCACTGGAGTAAAAATGCCACAGAAAATGAAGCAAAGACACAGAACGAGAAAAGGAACTACAACAGTCATATACTTCGAGACAGCTTAAAGAAGGCAAAATATGACGTAGAGCAGGAGAACCTGGAAGTATGTGAGGCTACTAGAAAGTGGAAAGTAAGTAAAACTACCTTACATGACTATATAGATGGGAAACACGGTAAATGTGCTGATGTGCAGTATTTATTGTCAGCAGTGGAGGAACAACATCTGTGTGATAAGAGTACAGTAAACCCTCGCTATCTCGGACTAATTGGGGGGAGACCCAGTCCGAAATGTCCGATTTTCCGAGATGTCCGAAGTCCGACTTATGTCCGACTTAGGAGAGGAAAATGTCCGAATTGGAAGAGGGAGTCTGAGCCACCAGAGAAAACAGAGACTTCCCTATCACTAACAAGGTAGATTCAAGATAAATTACAGTACCTGTACAGTATCCAGCAGACATATATTATAAATATCACTTTCCTTCTCCATTTCACTGTCCTTCTCCACCTCACTGTAACCTTAGATCTCGGAATTTTCCGAGATATATGACACCTGTCCGACAGACCATGTGGGCCCTCGGAGTTTTCCCCTTACATCTCGGAATTTTCCGAGATATACGGCGAACTTTCCGAGAGGCCGATGCCAGTCCGAGAAGTGCGGGTTTCCGACTTTTAGAGGTCCGAGATAGCGAGGGTTTACTGTAGTTACTTTGGCTCAGTAGGGTTGTCTGTTAGATACTCTTGACCTATGTATGCTTGTAAAATCTTGCCTAGATAAACGGGGTGTAAAAATGAAAACATTTAAAAATAATGTACCAGGAACAGAATGGGGTCTGATAATTCTGAAAAGACACAAAAACATTCCAGCGGAGTGGAAGAGAGCTAACATAGCACCTATTTACAAAGGAGGAGACAGAGAAAATCCGCTTAACTACAGACCGGTGTCCCTCACCAGCGTTGTTTTCAAAATTTGTGAGAAAATTATAAGAAAAAAGTGGACACACTTCATAGAGGGACAGGGGGTGCTTAGTGAGAAACAGTTTGGATTCAGGGAGGGGAGATCTTGTGTGTCTAATTTATTAAGCTTTTATAGCAGAGTGGTAGATGTTACACAAGAGAGAGAGAGATGAGTTAACTGTGTTTACCTGGACCTGAAAAAAGCTTTTGACAGGGTGCCTCACAAAAGGTTATTATGGAAATTGCAGGTTGTTGGAGGTGTACATGGTAAGATGTTAAAATGGATGGAAAACTTCTTAATAGGAAGAGAAATGAGGACCACAATACAAGACAAAAATTTCCAGTGGAGGAGTGTGACGAGCGGAGTACCACAGGGATCAGTGCTGGGTCCGATAATGTTCCTACTTTATGTAAGCGACATGCCAGCAAATTTGAACAGTCATATGAATATGTTCGCGGATGACGCTAAGATCATGAAGAATATCACCTGTATAGAGAGTTGTCAGGATCTTCAAAAGGACCTTGATAAGTTGCACAAATGGAGCCAAACCTGGAAAATGAGTTTCAATGCAGATACAGTATGTGTCATGTTTTGGAAGTGGGAACAAGTGAGATAAGGCCAGGTTGGGAGTACAAATTAGGAATTGAAAAAATCTGCAAAACACGGCATGAGAAGGACCTTGGAGTAATAATACAAGATGATCTATCGCCGGAGAAGCATATTAACATGATCATTGGAGGAGCATATGGAATAATAACCAATATGAGAGTGGCATTTAACTATTTGGACGAAGAAATTTTAAGAAAACTGATAACGACTATGATAAGACCAAGATTAGAATACAGTGGTGCACCAACTTTCGCGGCCAATAGGGACCGCCGAAAGTGGCGCGAAAGTGCGATTAGCGAAAGTTGGGGCATTGAGGTAATGGGAATTAATTTAATAGGGACCGGGCATGTACGAAAACTCACTCCCAAGTTGAACAAACCTAGGCAACCAATGACAAAGAATTGCTATACACCAACGAACACTGGAATTGGTACACTTACTTACAGGTACTCAATATTTTAATGAGTCTATAGTGCTGATTAGCAAGGCATAATAATGAATTACAGTTCTTATACTTCTTCTGAACCACCGCCATAGGCCTATGCAATGTTTTGGTAGAGTTCAGTTAGTGAACTTAGCGTTACGGTACGATACTGATGCTCCAACCGTATATGATACTTTGAGGCGCATTTTGGCTCGAGCCAAAACTCAAGCAAAAATGCGCCTATAATTGAGCCAAGACATCAGTTTCAGTTAAGGCCACTAGATGGCATCATGGCGCCGCTTGAACCCAAAACAGTGCATTTGCAAATGGCGCCTATGGCGGTGGCACAGGTTAACCTTATAACCTTATGTCTAAGCAGTGTAACCTATTATAATGCTTTGCTAATCAGTATTATAGACTCATTAAAGTATGAATATCTGTAAGTAAGTGTACCAATTCCAGTTTTAGTTGGTTTAGCAATTCTGGGTCATTGGGTGACTAGGCTAGGTACGTTCAACATGAGTAGGCCTATTTGTAAGTACAAATAATTTTATTGAGTATTTGTAAGTATGTGTATTGATTAGTTATAGTCATTGGGTGACTATATACTGGTATTGGGTCGTGTTTCGACACAAACATTTATTTTTCCTCTACCGAATCCTCTTGCTTGTGGCTGAATAGGCCTTCATTTTCGAAGCTCGGGCGCGAAAATGCGAGTTTTTACCGCCAAACTCAAATCGGCGGGATATTTAGACACTGCCGCGAAAGTGCGATCCGCGAATCGAGATGTAGCGAAAGTTGGTGCACCACTGTATACAGCAGTGATATGGTCACCACATTTGAAAAAACACAGAAAGTCCAAAGGATACCAACGAAGATGATCCCAAGATTGAAGGAGTTGACATATGAGGAAAGACTTAGGACACTACAACTGCCTACCTTGAAAGAGAGAAGGGAACAAGGCGACCTAATAACGATGTTCAAGGGAGTAAAAAGTTTGGAGCGAGTAGATAGGGAAGATCTATTCGTGAGGGATGATGGAAGGACAAGAGGACACAAGTTTAAGCTGAGGAAGGGCAGATGTCGTAAGGACACAAAGAAATTCAGCTTCCCGATCTCAAAATAAAGAACTTGACAACACAGGCGGCCCTTGACAGGACCGCCTGGAAAGCTGCCATTTAGGACGTGAGACTGTAACCACAGCTTCTGTGGACAAACGGTCTTTAAATTTGTATGTACAGTTGGTCCTCCGGTAACGCGAATTTTAGAAACGCGGATTTGGTGGCACGCGGTACACCCCAAATATCCAAAATGTTAATAACGCGGTCAATACTTAGACTGGCGCGGGGTCCAGCTGGGCTCCGAACCTTTACTCCCGACTTTCGTAGCTCATATCTCTTCAAATATATGGCCTAACCAAGTTTTTATGCATACCGGAGGTAGATATGATCGTTCCCGTGCATTGGGTGAATACTAGCACACTCCACATTGTGTAGTTGTTGTTGTTGTTGTTCCCTAAACTGCCTGGCCGAACAGCCCCGAGTCCCTGAGAAAGGCCATGGCCACGATCGGGCTTTCCCACAGAGCTCTCATTGAGTGTAGATTGTGTTGTTGGCGTAAGTGGTTGTGTGAAATGCAGTCTTCTATGATGTGTTTAATGGTATGGGGTGCTGTGTTACATCCCGGGCAGGCGTCGACAACGGAGTCATCCAGTCTCTTCTGATAGCTCAGGAGAGCTGGATGGTGTCCGCATCTCAGCCTGGCCAGGTGGACTCTGTCCTCGCGAGGAAGGGAGGATTCGGAAGGATGGATTTCGGGAGGTCGTGCATGCAGCTGTGTGTTGTCTGTGAGTGAGTGGATGGATCGGTGAGAGATATGAGTATGGATGTGCTTCTGGATGTTGGTTCGGGGTGGGCAGGGAGGGAGAGAGGACAATAATTGTGTGTGATACCGTGTGCTGGGTGTTGTTTTGATATTTCTTGGTGTCTGTGGGTGTGTTGCCATGTAGTTTAGTGGGTGGTCTTGGTTCGTGGAGGCTGCTGCTAGGAATTGAGTGCCTCTCATGTCCAGATGGTCTTTGACTTTGAGGATTTTGGTTTCTTGATGTAGGTGATCTGTGGGTGCAGTAGCTGTGCAGCCTGTAATGATCTTCAGGGCTTTGTTTTGAATAGTCTGTAAGGTCTTATGATGTGTTTCAGCTAGGTTAGAAGCCCAGGCTGGGCTTGCGTATTCCATCACTGATCTTATGTATTGTTTATATACTGTGGTGGTAGTTTCTTTGTTGTGTCCAAATTTTGTGTGAGCAAGTGACCTGAGGGCGTTAAGTCTGGGTGTCAGTTTCTTTTTAATGTTGTGGTGTGCTGTTTGAATGTCATATGAGTATCATATGTTACTCCTAGGATTTTGGGTGTGTGTGTATGTGTTAGGGGTGTGTTGTTTATGGTGAGTTGAGGGATGTATTCGTGTTCTCCTGTCCAACTTGTGAGCAGGGTTGCGGTGGATTTGGCTGGGGCTAGATTAAGTCTGTTTGTAGTGCACCAGCCATGTAGTGTGTTGAGATAGGGTTGAAGGAGATCTGTTGCTCTTTTTGGGTCATGGTGTGTGCATGTGAGTGTTATGTCATCTGCATAGGAGGCTAAGTTTATTTGGGGCGTATTGGGTGTAGTTATATCGTGCATGTACAGATTGAAGAGTGCGGGCGATAGGACGGATCCTTGTGGGACTCCGTTTGGAAAGTTTCTGATTTTAGATGACTGACCGGCAAAAGATACGTGTGCACATCTGCCTGCTAGGAAGTTGGCCAGCCACCGTTTTGTGTTGTTGTGCATGTTTGTGTTGTAGATTTTGTTTGTTAGGTTGTGGCGGGGGATGGCATCGAAAGCTTTACTAATGTCGAGTGTGGCTAATAGTGATCTGTGTGGTGGTCTAGCTGAATTGATGCCGTCGAAAGCTCTTTGTGTAAGGTCTGTGAGAAGAGTGTTTGTGGAGTGCAGTGGCCTAAAGCCATGTTGTGTTGGAGCTAGGGGTAGGTCAGGTGTAATTAGTTGTAATACTAGGCGTTCCATGACTTTGGTAGGGGAGCAAAGGAGTGTGATGGGCGGTGCGAGGAGGGTAGCGTGGGGTCTTTGTTGGGTTTGGGGAAAGTGATGATGATACCATGCTTCCAAATGTCTGGTATTGTGTTGTGTGAATAGCTGTAGTTTGATATGTTAGTGAGTGCTTGTATGCCTTGTGGTCCCAGGTGTCTGAGGTGTATGTTGCTTATGTTGTCTAGGCCACAGGCGGGTGAGTGCTTGAGATTGTTGATGATATGCTTTGTCTGGTGATTGGTGAAGGGTGTATAGTCAGGGTCTGTGGGGAATTGTCTCTTACGTCGGATGACACGTCGGTCGTCTTTGTGAGGTTTTAGGTGGCTGACATGTGAAAAGTGATTGATGAGAGTGTTTGCTTGTTGTTTACATGAAGGAGTAGAGTCTGTTGTTGTGATTGCAGCATGTGATTGTGTTGTGTTGCTGTTGGAAAGTGTGATGCTGTTTAGTGTTTTGTATAGTTTTTTGGGGTTTGTTTTGTGATCAAGTGTTTGTAGGAAGTTATTCCAATTTAGTTTTTGTTGTTCTTGTATTTTGTTGTTAGTTTGGGTGTTGAGTGCTTGAATTTGTTGTGTGATGTCTTGTGTGTGGGGTGCTGGGGAGTGTTTCAGTATGTCGCGTTGTCTGATGAGGTTTTGAATTTCTGGTGTGAAGTTGGGGTTGTGTCTTTTTCTGTTACCTCTTGGAATGTGTTTCTTGTCAGTGTTTTGGATAGTTTTATTGAGTATGTGTACAGCATTGTTGATGTTAGTGATGGGTGTACTGTTTAGAGTTGTGAAGTGTTGTTCTGTCTCATTTGTGAATGCTTCCCAGTTAGCTCTTTTATAATTGGTGTATGTGTGTTTGTGGCTAGCTGGGGTGAGTCTGGTTTTGGTGGTGATAATGATCGGGAGGTGGTCAGAGCCTAAGGTTCTGACCACCCTCCAGGATGTTGTGGGGGCGAGTTCTGGGGAGCAAAAGGTGATGTCTGGAGATGATGGGTTATAGAGGGCTTGGTGAGGAATATGGGTATGTTGATGGATGTCGTTAAGGATGATGAGGTTATCGGTTTGGTTTTGTAGTACCAGCCCTCTGTCTGTGTCGGGGTTGTCGACAAACCAGGCCGACGTCTTGGCGTCGTTGTGTAGTTAATGTGTGAGGTGAGAATAATTGCCGAAACACACTTATGTTATTGTTTGGGTGTCTAGTGAGTGTGTGTGTTGTCATTGTGTGGACAACATGGCTATGCTATCTCGGTCGCCGAATCTGTACTTACGACTTTCTTAATTTACCGATGCTCATATCTCTGCAAATAAATGGCCTAACCAAGTGTTTATGCCTACCAGAGGTAGATATGATCGTTGTTGTGCATTGGGTGAAGACTAGAACTCCCTACATTGTGTAGTTATTGTGTGAGGTGAGAAATAATAAGACGGCGAGTTAGGCGGGAATTCCGAAGCTACGATTTTCGTAATTTACCGATGCTCATATCTCTGCAAATAAATGGCTTAACCAAGTGTTTATGCATACCAGAGGTAGATATGATCGTTGTTGTGCATTGGGTGAAGACTAGAACACCCTACAATGTGTAGTTATTGTGTGAGGTGAGAAATATGATGGAGGGATTTCAGAGCTTCGATCGAAAAATGTCGGCTACTGCTGTGACTCTCTCATTAGCCTAGCTGCCTAGCCTAAACAAAATATTTATTCAGAGGTAAGAGTTGTTGCAATGGGCAAATCAACTCATTGCACATGTCAAATAACCTTTATAATTGATTTAATTATTATAACATATGGTTCTATGGAGAAAAAGTGGACTTTGTGGAAATCCCCAGAACACCAAGGTACCTTTAACATGTAAACATATGGGTTCGGTAACGCGGATTTTGCTAACACGGGCGGTAACCAGAACACATTGGCCGCGTTAATGGAGGACCAACTATATGTATGTATGTAAGTAGGCTATAGATATTTGGAACAACTTGGAGGAGGAGGTGGTGCGAGCGAAGAACATTAGCATGTTCAAATCTAGGTTGGATAAAAGTAAATACAGTCAGGTCTTGATATGCACTGTTAATTCGTACCGTGTACATACCGTTTATATCAAAACCGTGTTTTAGAAATAACAGGCCTTATGGGAATTAATGAATTCGTTCCTGCTACTTTCCCAAAGTCCCCTTTTGGCCCTTTTTGCCTACCTTCAGCCGACTTATTGGGAGGTTTGACACTCTCCCATTACCAAAGAAGGAAAACCTTCTACAGTAGAATCTCACATCCCACGATTTATTGGTACCGAAATATTACCGTGGGACCGGAATTCGTGGGATGCAGAGTATTAACCCTTCAAACTCGGATGGTACACATGTGTACCATTATGTTTTGCCCCCAGGAACCCGGGTGGTACAACATTGTACCAGTGGTTGAAAGCCTGTGAGCTTGGTGTGCGAGGCGTCGGTCCGACGCATGTAAACAACAGCCGGCTGGACCGACGCCCCGCATCTCCGGCCACAAGAAGGAGAGCGTCGCTTGTTCGTGTGTGCCTGTATGTTCTTGTTAAATATCGAAAAGTATTGTAAAGTGGCTGTTGTTGCTGTAAGTTATCTCCACTGAAATCATCATCACAACTCAACCAGTTGACTTAGAGAGCTCTACTTAATGCCATTCTACAGGTAAATAACACAGCTACGCTTGGGGATGCGCGGGAATGCGGGAAGCAGTCAGCATAACAATGATACGGTAGCCTAGCCTAGACGTTTTTCGGCCAAAACACCCGGGTTTCGGCCAATATTTATGTAATGCGTAGCCGGAGCTGGAGGGTTAAAGTAATGGGGAAAATTACAAAAGTACTGGAAGCTATCGTCGGGCGACTATTGACCATCACTTTACATGCCAATAATCCAAAGTAAGTTGCTTTAACCCTCCAGCCTCGGCTACGCATTCTATAATACCGGTATATCCCCAAAACCTGGGGGATTTGGCCGAAAAAACGTCTCGCCTAGGCTACCGTATCTTTGTTATTTTGATGCTTCCGCATTCCCGCGCATCTCCAAGCATAGATGTGTTTCGTACCTGTAGAATGGCATTGAGTAGAGCTCTCTAAGTCAACTGGTTCAGTTGTGATGATGATTTCCGTGGAGAGAACTTTGTGGCGATGTCAGCCACTTTTCACTACTTTTCACCACTTAACAATAACACAGCCACACACGAACAAGCGACGCCTTACCGGCTGTTGTTTACATGCGTCGGACGGACGCCTTTCAAAACAAGCTTACAGGCTTTCAAGCTGCTATGAAAAGAAAGGTAAGTAAAACACAAACAAAAAACTTAGAAAAGTTGATGAGGTCCTTATTGTGATGGATGTGGTGATAGACGGGAGGCGGATGTTAGTTACCACCCTCCGTGGCCCCACTCTCGTTCTCCGTCACCCCACCGTCGCCGCCAAAGCCCGTGAAATCATCGTCCATGGCATCAAGTTCGGCGTCCTGTAGAGCTTCCATTAGCTCTGCATCCGTGGGAATCGTGTGGTTTTTCGTGGGATGAGAATTCAGGTAGCCATTGGATAGTACCGTGGGATGCGTAATCATGGGATCGAAATGCGTGAGATGCGTGACTCTACTGTATTTGGTAGGTAGCCTCGGAGTATCCAACGTAGAGCTATATACTTCTCGTATAATTCCGTTCCGTTATGGAGCGGGCAATTATCGTAATCCATAGCGTGATTAATCGATAACATCTAGAGTAGCACCTACTCTCTCTACTAGGTACGTTGTACATACTTTTGAGGCTACTATTAAAAGGAAAAACTGAAAATATTGATGAGAAAGAAAAGAGAAAATTGTAAGATCTTGGCCATCCTATCTGGCTCTCCAAGCCGCTGTCATGGGCCCACCGCACAACCTGACTGGGTTCATTAGATCATCCAGGTATCAAGTTAATAAGACAAGATTGGATGGGCAGGGGTACGGCGTGAGGGAGGGATACTCTGACGTTGGCTACTCCGAGGCTATCTACCAAATAGAAGGATTTCGTTCTTTGGTTTTGGGAGAGTGTCAAACCTCCCAATTTAGTAGTAGCCTCTACGTCTCCAACGTAGAGCTAGGGTACCAAATTGGAGGCGGACATCCAAGCTGAAAACACAAACTTTAGCAAATAGTAAATATCAGGATCAATGAAAGACAGATTTATAAACAAGAGAGTTTAAGAAAGATTGTACTGACAGGTGCATATCAAGAGAATCAGGTACAGTCATGTCGTAATCAATGGGATAACGTAACTGATGATAAAGAATGATGTATATCATAATGCTTATGAATATAGGGTGCCCCCCCCCCCCCCCTGTTCGTATAGAAGACAGTAGGAGTACCCTGAAGGTACGAAGGAAAACATCGAGAAACACAGAACAGTGGAACGTGTGCAGGATGCGATTATGAAAACCATGGAGAGAAGCGACGAGCACTTAACCCAGGTGTACAGTGTGAAGACAGTAATGAAAACCCACTTAAAGAGAGTGAACAGAGACATGTGCTGAAGAGGGGAACTGTACAATAATGCGATGAGGTGAATACAAGTCGGCGAACCGACTAACACATACAGTCGACGCTCGATTTAACGGACCCCGATACAACGGATTTCGGATTTAACGGACTCTGTCTGTAGCCGGACAATGGACCCAGCAACGGACAAAGTCCGATGCTCGAAAAAAAGTTGGAGCCAAGTCTGTTGCTCTATCTATATATCTCTCTAATGCACCTACCTAAATCCCTTATACATTAACATAACTATGTCTTATTTGGACTTTTTGTAATCTTTGAATCATTTCTAATGTGATGGAATTGAAAAATATAATATCCTTCCAGCACATAGATAAATAATAAATAAGATAGTCAACAAAATATTTCAACTCTCCCCTCCGTGCGAGCAGAGACGGAAGATTTAAGTTTGATAGATTTTTTGTTTTGTTTTTTCCCTCGATATATACTCTCTTTCTATCTATCTATCTCTCTAATTCATCTACCTAAATCCCTTATACATTAACATAACTATGTCTTATTTGGACTTTTTGTAATCGTTGAATAATTTCTAATGCGATGGAATTGAAAAATATAATATCCTTCCAGCACATAGATAAACAATAAATAAAATAGTCAAAAAAATAGTTCAACCCTCCCCTCCGTCTAGGCGCCGAGCTTCCCAGACGGGAAATTTACGTTTGATAGATTTTTTTTTTTTTTTGTTCCCACGGTATACACAAAATGATGGGGAAATATTATAACATGTTTTTAATTGACATTTGTGTCGTTTTTGCTGATTATGAGTTGGTGGGAAAACAAATCTTTAATTCTATTATATCGGAAATGATTCACAGATTATATAGAGACCAAATAATATACACTTTTAAGTGTGTTCAATAGTTTTGCATTATCAATAGGGTGTAGCACAAGGCTTATCAACATTATCAAAGTAACGGGGTCGGGGTTGAGGCCGGGACGGGGAGGGGAGGGAGTAGGCCTACAGGGGATATCCTTCCTTTTTTTTTTTTTTTTTTTTCCATGTGAAATTTATCATATCAATGACAAATACGACCTTTATTATGTTTTCAGGGACAGTACAGCACAACGTGTCCCTCAAAAAAAAAAAAAAAAAAAAAAAAAAAACGAAATCCGAAGGCAATTTTCCAGCTACGGACTTTTTCCAGCAACGGACTCGGTCTCCCTCCTATTAGTCCGTTATATCGAGCGTCGACTGTAATTCTAATTGTAAGAATGAGGTATGAGGTCCATACATACCCCGAGCCAAGAATACCTTAATACTAGATAACTCAATTTGTTAACCTAGGAAATGTTCCGTAAACCTAAGTGCAAGTACTGTACATGTATTGTGCGATTCACCCCACTTTCCCTGTCCCCCCCACCCCCCAAAAACAAAAAATAGACATGGTAGGACAGGAGAAGGACAGAAGAGAGAAGGACAGAGCAGGTCATACCCCTATATAACCCTTTGGCCCAACGCAACACAAGGGCGCCCCGGTCTGTCCGTGGACATGGACAGGTAGGAGGAGACAAACGTGTGGTGGGAAGACAGAGCCCAGTGTCAGCAATATCCGGAAGCGAACGGTTAGTGAAAAAAAAAAAAAAAATGGCGAAGGCCATAGTGAACGAGAGTCGCCCAAGCGGCGACGCATGTGCAGAAGGCAAAAAAGATAAGTAACCTCCAGTTTCAACGCCACACTCCAATAAAACACATTAGAGCCCATTTTCCGGCGTGCCTACATCACAGATCATCTGTCTAAAACCACAGGTACCTTAAACAAGGCCCACAACTCACCCAAAGGGAAGGGGAGAGGCGTGGAAGACACAAATAACAGAGCCCAGAAAATTGCGTGTTTTCAAGGAGAGTAGCGTGAAACAGATGATCTAATGAACCCGGTCAGGTTGTGCGATGGGCCCATGACACCGGCTTGGAGAGCCAGATAGGATGGCCAAGATCTTACAATTTTCTCTTTTCTTTCTCATCAATATTTTCAGTTTTTCCTTTTAATAGTAGCCTCAAAAGTATGTACAACGTACCTAGTAGAGAGAGTAGGTGCTACTCTAGATGTTATCGATTAATCACGCTATGGATTACGATAATTGCCCGCTCCATAACGGAACGGAATTATACGAGAAGTATATAGCTCTTCGTTGGAGACGTAGAGGCTACTACTAAATTGGGAGGTTTGACACTCTCCCATTACCAAAGAAGGAAAACCTTCTATTTGGTAGGTAGCCTCAGAGTATCCAACGTAGAGCTATATACATCTCGTATAATTCCGTTCCGTTGTGGAGCGGGTAATTATCGTAATTCATAGCGTGATTAATCGATAACATCTAGAGTAGCACCTACTCTCTCAACTAGGTACGTTGTACACACTTTTGAGGCTACTATTAAAAGGAAAATCTGAAAATATTGATGAGAAAGAAATGAGAAAATTGTAGAACATTGTCCATCCTATCTGGCTCCTTAACCCGGGAACTGATGGAAGACTGTTAAGAGTTCCCTCGGCGGACTGCGGGAAGACTCTTAAGAGTCAGGGAAAACAAAAATCCATTTAAAACACCCAATTTATTTTTTATTTTTTTTATTTTTTGTTTTTTTGTTTTTTTTATTGCCCCTGGGCCATGCCAAATATCACTCCTCCACCTCCCCTCCTTCCCCACTTTCCTCCCCTCCTTCAGTTATCACCTATTTTCCCTGTTATTCCCTTATTCTGTGGTATATTTTCGTGCTAACATTAGCGAGTTGCAAGCAGGGCATTGTCATCACTGTTAGCAAGCGAGTGCAAGAGAGAGAGAGAGAGAGTATCGATCGACAGTCTCTCTCCAGAGGTGGAGAAAAGTGGTGGGAAGTGAGGTTGCCTCAGCCATACATTATGTAACTCCCGGCCTGTATCGCCGATTTTGACCATCCAAACGCTGTTTCCACTTGTTTTATTGTTGTAACAGGTTAATACCTTTATAATCAACCTATAATAGGCGCATATGGATAAGTATTAATGCTATTTATGGTAAACTAACGATGTTAGTGATGGGAACAGCTCAAATACGTCAGCACAGGAGTGTGGTGTCTCATACCCCCCATGCGCACTTCAGAGGTTAAGCCGCTGTCTCAGGTCCACCGCACCATACGACCGGGCTTATTAGATCATCTAGGTATCAAGTTAAAAAGACAAGATTGGATGGGCAGGGGTACGGCGTGAGGGCGGGATACTATGACGTTGGATACTCCGAGGCTACGACAAAATAGGAGGTTTACCTCATTTGGTATTGGGAGGGTCGTTAAACCTCCCAATTTAGTAGTAGCCTCTACGTTCCAACGTAGAGCTAGAGTACCAAATTGGAGGCGGACATACAAGCTGAAAACACAAACTTTAGCCCTTAGGAAATATCAGGACCATGGAAAGACTGACTTAAACAAGAGAGTTTATAGAAAGAGTGTACTGACAGGTGCATATCAAGAGAGGTCAAGTACAGTCAAGTCTTATGCCATGGGATAACTAACCTAAGACAAAGAATGCTGCATTTCATCATAATAATATGAAGTCCAGGATGCTCCCCCCCCCCCCCCTCCTTCCGGACGAAGGCAGGAAGACCCATAATGTAATGAGTAAATACTGACACACGTCGAAGAGGAGTACCGTACAGGGGGTGACGAGAAAACACATGAGCATAGACAGTGACCAGCACTGAAAGCCATATGAGAAAAGTTCAGTGGTATGAGGCCAAGACCTACCAACAGAACGTAGTATACTTTAAGACGAGAAATTATATCAAAATCTTAACCTAGTTAACTTAGGTGCAAGTATGGGTATAGTGCAATGACCCCCCACCCTCCCCCAATAAAAGAAGAACAAGAAGGGAGAAGGATAAGAGACAGAAGGAACGCTGCAGGTAGACCCTGAGTGACCCCGCTGGCCCAACGCACTACAAGGACGTCCCGACCTGCCTGTGGACATGGCCAGAGAGGAGGAGACAAACGTGGTGGGGGAAGACCAAAGCCCTGTGTCGGCAACGTTCGGTCGAGAAGGATTATGTAAAATCTGAACGTAGCAGCGTACGAACGGACAACACGAGCTGCGTCCAGAACGTAAGGTTTACCGGCCCGAAACTACCGACACAGGCGAAGTCCCACACCATGTCCACCTAGTCTCCTACTGGTCGTAGGCGCCACCCGTAAAGGTATCCCCGACACTGGCCTGGTTGAGTACACATACGGAGGCAGGGTTTGAACCGGGCATAACGGATGATGAACCCTAACATGTTGGAAAGCTGGTACAGGAAAAGCCTAAAAACGGGAGTGTCGCGTACGGGTGTAGCAACCAAACGAACAGACGGAGCCAAAGTAACCGACTCAAGGACGGGAGAACGACGTAAGGAATGTCGATCCCTAGACCTGGCAGTCATCTCCGGGGACTCCTACACCCGTCGCCAAAGCCATAAAGAACAATGTCATGTCACAGAAGTGTTCAGGTGTGGGGTAATGAGCGAAGAGGCAGACGAGAGCAGTTTGAGAGCCTCCGCCAGAAACCACTGAGGAGGAAGCTGACGCGGCGTCGGACGAAGCATAAAGCAGGATCGCAAAAAGAACCCAAGTCCTTGGGAGGAACGACCAACCCCGTGAAAGTCTCAAACGGTACCCGAATGGCCGACAGGCGGTTCGTAAGAGTGGTGCAGATGTTGGGACGCTTCTCAATATTAACCAATGGAGGTAGTGAAACACGAACGCCACCGATGGTCGCGTCCGTGATGGGAGGTAACCAAGAAGGAAAACCGTGTCAGTGAGATCCATAAGTCTGCCATGTAAAATGAATCCAGGGGAGAGGATTTGGCATTCAAAGATCGACTAAACTTAGGCATCCACCCTGCCTCACAACATCCACGATGTGAAGGCTAACGAGGTCCCTAGGACACCAATCGATACCAAGCGGAAATCGGAGATCGCTAGGGGAACTGGACTCGGGTACCACCGCGTCAGCCGAGCGGACCAGGCTTGGGCCGGCCAGATGGGCGCGACAACCAAGCGAAGCACTGGCACCCTCTCAGCCTGTGGAGGACTTTGCACATCAAAAAGGGCGGCGGTTGGTGGAACACACATAAACCGACCGCCACCTGCGTCAGTCCTTGCTGAACGCGACCGGTACCTCCACCGGAGGAGGAATCCAGCGGTACAGGAACACAGGCAACCCGGTCGCCTCGCATGAGGCGAACCAGGCCACCTGTGGAACACTCCAGGAGGCCGCTAGGTCGTCGAACACGGTGTGTTGGGAATACCATACTACCCGGGCGCTCCGTCCTTTCGACAGAGCATCCGCCCATAGGGCGGCAGGCCCGGGCAGGGAGATTGCATGCAGTGTGACGGGCTCCCGAGCCTCGTCTAGAGCCACATGTATGGCATGAACCGGACGTAGGAGTCGGGAATCGTCGGCGATATGGGGAAGGAGAGCGACGTCGCACCGTCGTTTCGGCGTCCTCGGAAACCGCGAGGACGCCCGAACGAGGCACAGGAGGAAAGGCGGCCTGGCGCCAGCAGAGGTAAGAGGACGCATGGCCCCCTCCGTCTTACGAAGTGTGGAATCCAATGGAAGTGGTCCTTGACATAGAGAGCAAATCCCGACTACATAGTGCAGAGGCGAGACCTTGCCTCATCCGTGTCCGGGTAAGGAGGACGAGACACAAAGGACAATATCCACGAGCCACGATCTATACCTCCGAGGGTGAAAACCATCGCGGCTGTAGCATGAGATAAGGGGAGGACACTCTCTACGTCCAACGGGCATGGCAGGAAGGAAGTGATATCCTCCTTGCAATCGGAAAGGAAAAAGATACCGCCGTCCCATGTAGGAAGCACAGGAATTGTGTGTAAGCACAATAATGTGAAAAACCGGTAAATCCGTGACAGGAGATTACCCCCTTCCCTTGTGTAGGAAGGAAGGGACGAAAAAGGGGGACCCTTCGAACGGAGGGCTATACAGGAGGATAATGCATGGGTGCACAAATACTGGAAGAAAACTCCTGAAAAGTAACAGGCACAAGGGCCGAAGGACGCACAAAAGTGCTCACTACACCTCGAAAATGGAGCACCTTTCATGAAAGTGAGTATCCCCGCCCCCCCTGTGCGAGGCGAGGGGTGAAGAGTGACCCCCATGCGGAGGGTCAGGGAGAGACCAGGCGAACCAGCAAGAGCAAGAACCCCGAAAAACCCCGGTCAGAAAAGACCAAGGGGCAGGTGCAAATCCCCAGAAGGAAGGCATGAAAGCCTGATAATGGAAGAGGATAAGAAGAATACCCAAAGGGTGAAGGCACTGAAGAGGAGAAGACGCCTCTTATCCACTCTACCGTCAGAGTAGAGTGGGAGCACAGTCTGATAAAAAAGAGAAGTCCGTGAACTACTGCAACTGAGTCCCTATCCAGAGGTAAAGCAAAGCCCCCTAGCACCGACCCAGAGTGGAGTGGTCCAGAATGGTCCCCTCCGCTCCGGGGCGGAAATCCGCTCTGGAGCGGAATGTAGGAGGAAGGGCCCTCGCCGCCCTGGAGCGGAATGGAAGCCGCGCACCAGAGCGGAGAGCGTTGCACGCTGCAGGAGCGGCCCAGGAGGCCTAGGGAGGCAATGAAGCGAGATGGTGCCAGTAGGAAGATGAATGACCTAGCCTAGGGAGGCAAGGGAGCGAGACGGAGCCAGTAGTAAGATGAATGACCGCAACAGTAGGAAGATGAATGACTTCAACGGAGGGCCCATCCAGAGGCAAGGCAAAGTACACCGAGAACCGACCCAGAGTGGAGGGGGCCCCGAACGGCCCGCTCCGCTCTGGGGCGGAAATCCCGCTCTGGAGCAGAAAGGAAGCCCCGCTCCAGAGCGGAGAGCGGCATAGGACAGGTGAGGAACCGGGATGGTGTCAGGAGAAGTATGGAAGAGAACTGGCCAAGAGCGGGAATTTCCGCTCTAGGGCGGGGCAGATGTAGTGCAGTCGGATGGGAGAGGCTTGAGGCATCAGGAAGGGTGAAAGGGAAAACACCCAAGAGTTCCGTCAGAATAGTCTAGCAGGACAGCTGACGTGGAAGCATCCACGGAAATAAAAAGACAGTCACCGCTCCAGAGCGTATCTTCCGCTCCAGAGCGGAGTCGCCGCACCAGGGAGGAGCTGGCGTAGGGTAGCCAAACGTCAGAGGCCTGTAGGTACCAGTAAAGGGGAAAGGCCAGGATCATCCAGTAGTCCCAAAAGAATCGTCTAGCACGATAGCCGACGTGGGAGCCTCCCTGGGTAAAAACATCAGAGATGTACATCCAAGCATCCCAACTGAATGGTCTAGCATCACAGCTGACGTGAGAGCGTCCATGGGTAAAGAACAGAGGCAAAGCATAGGCCCGACCTAGAGGAGGATAGAGCCCACCCTAGGGCGGAACGGGCCCCGTGAGGCCCTAGCCCAGACGCCAGAGGCTCGTAATAAAAACATTCCCAACTGAAGTGGAGAGGCCTAAAGGGTCCCGCTCAGCAAAGCCAAAGACACCATTGAATGACGTCAGGCAGATTGCAGTAATAAAGGGAGCGGTCTTATAAGAGAATGTGTCTAGACATAGGACCGACCTGGAGCGGGAGTCAACCACGCACCAGGGCGGAGCGAGCTGAGTACAGCCCTTCCGAGAGACCGGCGGCACCGGGGAGGGTGGAAGGAAAAAGACATCCCAAGGGAGTGGTGAGCACAATGGAGGTTAAGACTGTGTCTCAGGAACCGCAAGGTATTGGGGAGCTCAATGTAGGGAAGACTGTGCCTGAGGAACCGCAAGGTATGAGCGAGGTCAAAGTAGGTGAAGACTGTGTCTCAGGAACTCAAGGTATTGGTGAGCTCAATGTAGGTTAAGACTGTGTCACAGGAACCTCAAGGTATAGGGGAGCTCAATGTAGGTCAAGACTGTGCCTCAGGAACCTCAAGGTATTGGAGAGTTCAATATAGGTGAAGACTGCGGCTCAGGAACTCAAGGTACTGGCGAGTTCAATGGAGGGGAAGACTGTGTCTCAGGAGCTGGAAGCAGACGAAAACCGGTGCCCTGCAAGAAGGTTTAGTAAATCCGGAGACAGGCAAGCAAGAGCAAGCCTAGGAGGCAATAGTGTCGAACAACCAACGCAAGGGTGAAGCACAGGAGGAATGGGAGGAGGACGCTCCAAGCCTCCCGCCATCAGTGCAAGCATCCCGTGCAGGGAGGCAAACCGTGCAGCCTCCTCGGCCCTAACCTGGGCCTCCTGGATGGCCCGAATAGGAAGGACCCATCCAGGGTCTGCGGTCGGTGATGAGGAAGATGAAGAGATGGTCCGGCGACGGTTCCTACGGCTGGGCGACCGACGAGGCGACGGAGTATAGTAGAAAGACTCCCGTGGCGAGTCCTCAACCACTACGTCATCGTACACTTCATCGCTCCAGCCACTCAGTCCCACGAGGTCACAGGCAGCCCCCACCTGACCAGACCCTAAAACCGCCACACTGGCGCCTTGCACTGCCAGAGGTACGGGTCCACTCTTCCGAGCAGGAGAAGGCAGGCCACACGGAATGTCAGACCCGACAAAGCCAGGAGAATCCGGGAGACCATCGCGGACAAGAAGAGGAGAGGCCGAAGCAAACAGAGCCCCCGCCTTCTTAGGAGGTGGAGTAGGCGGTAACGGTGGTAGCAGAGCCAACGGCAACGATGGCGGAGGAGCCGACGGTAGATGTCCGGCGGCCTGCGACGCCCCAATCTCCCTGAGCAGCCCATGGGTGGGACGACGACCATGTGAGAAGGCCGAAACACCAGCAGGAACACGGACCGGGGGAAGCATCGCCATCTTAGGGCGAAAAGTCGTCGAGCCCAGAGACGTGTGGTCGGAAGCTGCAGGGCGGCGGGACGTCGAAGACTTCCGGCGACGTGGAGAAGCTGAGTGGTGCCGCATTGACCCCGCTGTGCCCGCCGATAACGGAGACACACCAGACTGAGGGACCTGCGAAGCGGTGACCACAGGGCGCGGAGACACCAGAGGAAGGTTCAGCAAGGCGCGAACCCCTTCGTCCATGAAGCGGGGGACCCGGTGTAAATGGTCCTTAACAGACCGAGCCACGCCCGACCATGTAGCGGTGAGGTTGACCCGTGCCGTCTCAGCATCCGGTGAAGTAGGGCGAGACTCAATCGTCATAAAGTTGACGAGACACGGGCCACACCGTCAGGGGGTGAAGCCATCATGGCAGTAGCACGCAGCATGGGCGGGGCACTCAGTATGCCCAGCTCCCATAGCCGGACGGGCACACCCATGGCGCGCGCAGGCAGGGAGCGACATCCGCACTGGAAGCGAAGGGAGAAATGAAAGATGTCCCAGACGAAGCTCAGAGAAAGAAGATGCATAAATTGAAGGAAGGTATGACAGTATGCGCAAAAAACACACAAAAGATACCATGCATTATGATAGGTAAATAAAAGTAATAACACCCCCCCCCCCCATGTGGAGAAGGACGGAGACAGACCCCCCCATGTGGGAGGGCCAAGCATACATCATAAGCAGCAACAGTCCGAAGAACCCCAAAAACCCAGGTCAGAAAAGACCAAGGTGCAGGTTCAAACACCCTGAAATAAAGCATGACAGCCATATAAGAACCGAAAAGGGTACCTGAGGGTGAAGGGATCGAAGAGGAGATGGCAGGCCAAGGGACCCAGCAGTGCAGAGCGGGAACACAGCCTAATGTAAAGGAGAAGGTTATGAGACACAGTAACCGACAAACCTCAAGTACAAACAAGGCAAGATTGGCCAAAAAAATATTGCCAGGGCCGAGAGGGCAAGTCCGCTCTAGAGCGGGAAAGTCCGCTCCAGAGCGGAGCAGACAGACCCGCTCCAGAGCGGACTACACCCTCCCGCTCCAGAGCGGGTCATGCATGCGTGACAATGGCAGTCTAGGCAAAGGAGAAAGGCAAGCGCACAGCGAACAAGAGAGCCAGGGCATCAGAAGGCACGGCCTAGGACCGACCTGGAGCAGGACTGGCGCCCGCTCCAGAGCGGAACAATCGTAGAGTAGAACCAGGTGAAAACAGGAGGGCTAGGGCAGCAGGAGGGAAGGCCTAGGACCGACCAGGAGCGGGACTGGTGTCCGCTCCAGAGCGGAACAGGTGGAGGAGAGACCCAGTGTAGAAGCCAAAGTGAAGAAGGAGCCCAAGGGGGCCCTGTCCAGAGCGGAATAGACATCGCTGCAGAGCGGAGATGCTTGCACCAGAGCGGAGATGTCCGCTCCAGAGCGGATTTGTCCGCCCTCGAGCGGAAAGGGAGATAGAGGTAAATACCAACCAAAAGGCTCAACCCAAGTGCACAGCAGGACAGCTGGCAGGGGAGCTTGCATGAGCAAAAAGAAAACAGTGCGATGCAGAGGACCGACCTAGAGACGGATAGTACCATCCTAGAGCGGAGCGGGTCCAGTGTGACCTGACCACAGCAGCCAAAAAAACGAACATGTCGGAAGCAAAGGACTGATCCGGAGCGGGATTTGTCCACGCTGCAGGGTGGAGCGGGCGCGGAGCCCTTCCCAGAGACCCGCGCCACCAAAAAGGGTGGAAGGGACGACAGTTCAAGGTATCGTAGAGCTCAAAGGAGGTGAAGACCGTGCCGCGGGGACCTCAATGTATGAGGGAGTTCAAGTAAGGGGAAGACTGTGTCTCATGAACTCAAGGCCTAGGGGAGCACCAACAAAATAAGGGAGAGACAGCGCGGGAGCGAGCGTCAGACGAAAAAAGGGTGCCCCACAGAAGGTTTAGTAAAACCAAAGCGTCATACCCCTGCGAGCCTAAGGTGGTTTAGTAAAACCAAAGATCGGCAAGCAAGAGCGACGAGGCAACATTGACGGTCTACCAAAAGTCCCTTCTCCCCCTTCTAAAAAGTTAGGCTAGGAACAGGAGGCCTAGCCCTGGCACCCCCCTCCAACTAAAAGTTAGGCTATTAACAGGGGGCCTAGCCTTGGTTGAGTGGCAGATAAAAACAAAAAACACAGGGCACACTCCAATGCGAAACATTCATGTGAAGGTAAGCAAAACATAAGGCCAAAATAACCTGTCAAGGCAAGGGGGGCTATGCCCCCTTCATCACAAACGTAAGTGCACAAGTTAGCCTAACTCTTCGCAAAAACCACGCAATGAAAGCAGAAAATAAGCACAAAGCGTAATAGAACCTACCAGGTAAACAAAACTAAGCCACTGCAAGTGAAAATGATGATAAAAACAGGCAAAGGCCTAAATAATAACACTCGCCGAAGGGCGACGCATGCGCAGAAGCGTGACCAACCAGTTTCGACGCCATACTCAAAGTAACACACCTAAGAGCCCATTTGAAGCGTGCCTACATCACAGATCATCTGTCTAATAACCTTAGGTATCATAAATAAGGCCCACAACTCACCCAAAGGGTAGGCGACAGGAGTAGAAGCACAAAAATTGGGCGCATAGAAAACAGCGTGTGTGTAGGCTTGAGGAGCGCGAAAAGGAATGCCCAATGAACCCTGTCGGGTAGTGGGGTGGATCCGTCAAGACGGCTGAAGGAGCCAGATAGGATGGCCTAAAATCCTGTAATTTTCTCTTCTTTCTCATAAATATTTTCTTATTTTCCTTTTCAAATAGTGGCCTCCAAAGTATGTACAACGTACCTAGTAGAGAGAGTAAGGTGCTACTCTAGATGTTATCGTTTTATCGCGCTAGTGATTTCGATAATTGCCCGCTCTAGAGCGGAGCAGAATTATACGATAAGTATATAGCTCTACGTTGGAACGTAGAGGCTACTACTAAATAGAAGGTTTTCCTTCTTTGGTATTGGGAGAGTGTCAAACCTCCCAATTTAGTACAGTAGGGTCTCACATAAAACGAGTATATGGTCGATAAAGAGGGCGTTTTATGCGATTTCGTTTTATGTGAACACAGCATTTTGGTGGCCCAATATCGTCAATGTTCACTGGAAGCGTAAATTTCCGTCAGGAGCGTACGATATTTTGTACGATAATTCGGCGTTCTATATGAAAGCGTACGATATTTCGTACGTTTTGTACGATATTTCGGCGCTCTATATGAAAACTCCTTGGATTTGCCCCACTTTGGCGGCGGACTCATTTTACGTGATCACATTCGTTCTGATCGAAAATTAAATATTAATATTTTAGGTCGGTCGTTTTAATCGAGACTTGTTTTATGCGATCACGTTTTATGCAGGACCCTACTGTAGTAGCCTCTACGTCTCCAACGTAGAGCTAGCGTACCAAATTGGAGGCGGACATCCAAGCTGAAAACACAAACTTTAGCAAATAGTAACCATCAGGATCAATGAAAGACAGACTTATAAACAAGAGAGTTTATGAAAGATTGTACTGACAGGTGCATATCAAGAGAATCAGGTACAGTCATGTCGTAATCAATGGGATAACTTAACTGATGATAAAGAATGATGTATACCATAACGCTTATGAATATATGATGCCCCCCCCCCCCCCTTGATTCATAAAGAAGACAGGAGGAGTACTGTTAAGGTACGCAGAAAAATATCAAGAAGCACAGAACAGTGGAACGTGTGCTGGATGTGATCATGAAAACCATGGAGAGAAGCGACGAGCACTTAACCCAGGTGTACAGTGTAAAGACAGCAATGAAAACCCACATAAAGAGAGTGAACAGAGACATGTGGAGAAGAGGGGAACTGTACAATAATGCGATGAGGTGAATACAAGTCGGCGAACCGGCTAACACAGAATTCTAACGGTAAGAATGAGGTAATAGTAGAAACTCAAAGACTTAACCTAGGAAATGTTCCTTAAACCTAGGTGCAGGTACATGTATCGTGCGATTCACCCCACTTTCCCCCCCCCCCCCTTCCCTCCCCCAAAAGAGACATGGTAGGACAGGTGAAGCACAGAAAAGAGAAGGACATAACAGGTCATACCCCTAAATAACCCGTTGGCCCAACGCAACACAAGGACGCCCCGGTCTGACATGGCCAGATAGGAGGAGACAAACGTGCGTTGGGAAGACCAGAGCCCTGTGTCAGCAATATCCGTAAGGGACCGGTTATTCAAAAAGCGCAGAGTAGCCACGTATGAGCAAACGTCGTGCGCAGAGCCCTTAATATGAGGATTACTATCCCTAATGACACGACACAGGCGAATCCCCACAGCACGTTTGGTCAACCGCCTACCGGTCTGAGGCGCCACCCACAAAGCCAACCCAGACCCCGGCCCCGTGGAGTCAACATATGTATGGAGAGATTTAACCGGGCACAAAGAATGATGTACCCGACCCCGCTTCAAGGCAGGGACAGTAAAAGGTTGAAAAATATGGGACTCACGCTCATTCTTGGCAACAAAATGAACAGAAGGGGCCAAAGTGACGGAGCCGAGAATGGGGGAAAACCTCAAGCAATTCTGGGCCCGAGACATGGCAGCCAACTCCGAGACCCTCTCACCCATAGCTAAAGCTAGAAGAAACAGTGTCTTGTCAAGTAATCTGTCAGGTGTAGGAGAGATAGAGTAAGGGGCCGACGAGAGGAGTGTGAGAGCCTTCGCCAGCGACCACAGAGGGGGAAGTTGACGCGGGGGTGGTCTAAGCCTAAAGCAGGCGCGCATAAAGAAATCCAATTATTGTTGAGGAACGACCAACCCCGTTAACTTCTCAAACGGCTCACGAATGGCAGACAGGTGGTTCCTAATGGTGTTGTACATGTTGTGGCGCGACTCAAATAAATAATTGAGGTAGTGGAACACTTAACACCACAGAAGGAGTTGTTTGTGATGTGTCGTTTATCCAAGAAGTAAAACTGTGCCAGTGAGATTCGTAAGTCTTCCATGTTGAAGGTGTCCAATGTAGAATCAACTTGTTAGTCAATGATCGTCCAAACATGGGCAGCCACCCTGCCTCACAAACATCCACGATGCGAATGCCAACGAGGTCCCTAGGTCTCCAATCGACCCCAAGTGGAAATCTGAGACCGATAGGTGAACGGGACTCGGGCACCATCGTTTCAGCTGAGCGTACCAGGCTTGGGCCGGCCATAGGGGCGCGATCAACCAAACTTTGCCCTGGTACTCTCTCAGCCTGTGGAGGACTTTGCACATCAAAAGTGCGTCGGGTGGCGGAAACACGTATATTGACTGCCATCTGCTCCAGTCCTCGCTGAAAGCGTCCGGTCCCCCCGCTGGAGTTTGAATCCAGCGAGTCAGGAACACAGGCAACTTGTTCGTCTTGTCGGAGGCGAACAACTCGACCTGCGGAACACCCCAGGAGGCCGCTAGGTCATCGAATACGGTTTCTTTGAAAGACCATTCTACCTGGGTGCTCTGTCCCCTCGACAGAGCATCCGCCCAAAGATTGGCAGTCCCGGGCAGGTAGGTTGCATGTAGTGTGATGTTGTACCGGTCTGCTTGGTAAAACAATTTCTCCGCCAGGTCCTGAAGAACGGCGGACCTGGAGGAGCCTTGTTTCTGTATGCAATGAACTGCGGTCATGTTGTCCATCCTGAAGGCCAGAGACCTGCCGGAAAGGGCCTGCCCATGATCCCTCAGGAAGAACAACGGGACCAACAGTTCTAAGACGTTTATGTGTAGATGAGTGAGACCTGACCACCTGCCATGATTTTGATGTGCCGTGTTTGACTGGTAACCCCACCCGACCTCGGTGGACGCATCCGTGTCCACCCAGATGGTCGGAAGGGGAGACGTCCAGGGCACCGCCCTCGCGAGTGTGCCCCTTACGACCCAGTGTGTCAAGAGTACATGGATCGAGCGCGGAAAGCCAAAGCCGATGTGGAGGCAGAAGCGGAAACGCTCTGTTGCCTAGCTGAATAAGGCGTTTGATCCTGAGCCTCCCTAAGGGAATGGTCAGAGACGCCCAATTGAGTGACCCTACCAGCGAGTCCCAGAGTTTCCTGGAAATCGACATCGAGTGCAACACAACGAAAAGTTTCCTTCGAATTTTCGAAGCTTTCACTCGACTCTGGCAGACAGTCGCGCTCGCCATGTCCCAGTCGAGGCCCACCCACGTCACGACCTGCGACGGAGTGAGGCATGACTTGGGAACGTTGATTTTGAAACCTAATTGTGTGACGTGTTGGATGACAAGAAGAGTGTCCTGTACGCAAAGGGTGGGAGAGTCTGCGGCGATGAGCCAGTCGTCCAAGTAAAACAGGATCTGAATCCCCTGACGGAGCAGGGGAGTCAGAGCCTGTTTGACGAGTTTCGTAAAGATGCGCGGCGCGATATTGAGGCCGAAGGGCAATCTGTCGAACGTGAACACCCTTTCGTGCAGCTGGAGCACCAGATAACTCTGGAACCGAGGAGCGATCGGCACATGCCAGTACGCATCCTTGAGATCCAGGGATACCACCCAGCATCCGAGATGGAGCGCCAACCGCACCTGATTGATGGTGAGCATGCGAAAGTGGTCTTTCACGATATGCAGATTGAGGCACGACAGATCGACCACCGGTCTCATCGCGGCGCAGTCCTTCTTGGGGACCAGAAATACTCAAGAGAGGAAGACCCGCTGGTGAGGCGAGATCTCCCTGATGATACTACCCTCGAGCATTGACAGAATCACTTTGGCCACTTCCGGGGAAACAGGCCGATGTCTGGGAGGCCGTGACCGCCACCTCTAGGACAGACCCCGCTTCACTAGCCGACGCGCCCACGATCGGCGAGGCCATTGCCGAAAGTGGGGGCGAAAGAAGCCGGTAAGGGCCCCCTTCGTGAGAGTCAACACCATATCGGGGAGACAGTCGGGAGAGGGCAGGGGTGATGGTCCTGGAGGCACTATGCGTTTTTTGCCGCAGAGTGCTCCCCGGACCTGCCGTGGGAGGACTGACCCCCACGGTTACCACCTCCCCTGTAGCGACCGCCCCGACGAAATTGGTGGTGACGCTCCTGCGCGGGGCTACTATCACCCTGCCTCTGGTCGACTCGCCGAGAGGAAGCCTCAATAGCGAGTTGCTGAGAAGGGCGAGGCGGGGAGCGAGGTACATAAGGGCGCACTGCCCGACCCCTCACCGCCTGGCGCTTCCCAGCCGTGGCACCTCACCAAAACTGGCGTCCTCGCTGCAGGCCGACCTTCCTCCCTCTCTGGTGGGAGGTAACGGCTGAGGGGTTCTGCGACACCTCAGAACGACGAGGTGCGAAGCGCCCCGCAGCCGCAAAGAGGTAAGCCTCCTGCCAAGCGCTATCTGAGAAGAGACACTCCGTAGCTAGCTCAGAGAGCAACAGCTTAGTCCTGACCTCAGCTGGCGCCTTCAAACAAAAAACCACCCGCAGAGACTGCCGACAACGTGCAGCCTCGTGGATGGCCACCCGAAGGTCGCCGACGGAGTTCAGAGCAAGCTGCAACTGAACGCGCCGCAAGTGTTCCTCGCCCCTCTTGATGTCCCCAGCTGGCTGGGCTTCAATGAGCCTGAGGTGAACACGAGCCATTTGGAGTTGGAGCAAGAGGGTGGAGAGTAAACGAGCAGCGCGCTGTCGGAGCTTATGATCCCGCTCAAGGGAGCTCTTCTCAGGTGGAGCGAAGTAGGAGGTGGGCATCTTATCTAATATCATGCGTGGGGCGTTCAACCAAGACCAATACTTGGGTGCGACCCCGGACGAGGACAGGACCAAACTCGACACGAACGTCTCGTCAACGGGAGGGAGCTGAGCCGCCCCTTCCGAAGACCGAACCCCAAAGTCAATACCCTCGGCCAGCCACAAATCCCAAGGACCCTCCTCCAAATGGGGGAGTTCGAGCTTGAGGTTACCGTAAAATGCGGTAACTTCGGACATTTTTCGATGTTTTTTAACAATTTCTCCTGAGTGTAAACACATTATAGAGATTTAACTAGGTCAAGTGATGTATGGTGATAGTGCGCCGTAATCCAGGAAGCCTCCTAAAATTATCCCCCATAATAAGAGAGCTATCCTTATCCTAAATGATGTCCGAAGTTTGCTTGAAAAGTTGATAACTTCGGACATGTATAGATAACTTCGGACATACGGTGTTTCTTATGGAAAATGGTTGCCAAGAAAGATGAGATAACTCCGGACAAACGGAGGAGAACTTCGGACGTACGTTCGTGGCCTTATTTCATTCATTTTTCGGCTCCTACTATTTTATATGAATATTTTATTATTGCTGCTTATTCCTGTCCGATGTTATAGTGGAAAATGCACAGTCAATACTTTTAGGCCTGTATAATCTGTATGGGAGGGGGATATATACGATGTTTAACATATATTCTGTTTGGATCTGTTCTCGTTAGGCATTGAGCTCACTCTTAGAAAATATTGAGCAGGAAAAATAACCAATGCTGTCAAATCAATAACTCGAAAACTAACTAGGCCTAGTGAAAAAATATATAGGTATGTATAATATATCACTGCATATACACTTTTATAAATTTGAGCATTTTTATAGGTATAACGTATTTGTTGGTGTTTCTTTCGGCAGATAAAAACAAATTTGGACAAGATATATGCCTTTCCTAATTTATATATTTATTATATATCCAGAATTATTCGAAATACATAAATCGGTTAGCATAGTATCATATTTTTATGGGTTTTTAGACTCCGAGAATGATTATTTGATCTTTTACCACCATGTTAATGATGTACAAGTATTATGAATGATTTTCATATGGCAAATAATAACAAACGAATGTTTTGTTCCATGTCCGAAGTTACCATGTTTTTTTTTAAATACACAATCGGTTAAATGATAGTGTTCTAGCTAGAGCGTTATACAAGTGTAACAAATTTCCTTTGGTGGATGTTGTCTCTGGTAATGTTACTACAAAATTATATCAGTCACAACATCATTCATACAAACAAATTTCTTCAGGGTGATAGAAGTTTGGCAGGGTAGCGAAAAATGTACATATTTTTGTCACATATATAATTTTTTTTTCGTGTACATATACTCATGTCAGTTCCCTAGGACTTTTACATGCTCTTCCTTTGCCATTTCTCTAAACGGACCCCACCAAAAAAAAACAATAAAAAGCGTTTCCATTATATAATGACAATGTCTAATTACTTATTATCGCCGATGTCCGAAGTTATGACCCAAGTCCGAAGTAACCCCACTTTACGGTACCCTCAATGTCCCGGGCATTCCTCACCAGAGGAAGGCCCGCAATGGCCGACACGGTGGTAGCATCTACATTAATGTCGTGTCGAGTGAAGTCTGCCCAGAGTTTAGTAGACCCAGAGGGGGACACCTTAGGCCGGTACGTAAAAAAATGAATGTCCGACCTACTAGGATGTCCACTTCTGGGACTAGTCCGTCCAAAGTCAAAGCCCGAAACAGGCCTTTGGCATTGACCTGAATCGTCCAGCTAGCTGCCACAGGGTGCTCGCCAGGCGCATGGGTGACTATATGGGGTGCGATGCCTGGACGTTCCTCCAGGAAGCAGGTTCCCCATACAGGGACGGGAACCTACGCTTCGGGATCTTGAACTTGGAGAGCGAAGGAACGTGCACAGGTTGAGTAACCAGCCCCAGACCACTCCCAGGTAGTACGACGAACGAAGCCGCAGGAGCCTGAGAGGGGGCAGGGGGCGGGACGGCAGGAGCAGCATCCACCTGGCGAGCCGGCCTAGTCGGCAGGTGCTCCTCCAAAGGTGGAAGAGGAGTCACCAACGGGACGACCTGAGGGACAGAGATAGGGTTCAAAACCGCCTTAGTGAGTCGTTCCAGTGCCGACTGTAAGGAAGCAAACTTTTCAGTGTTCGCCTCTTGGGCCCGAAGATGAGCAGCTTGAAGAGAAGCGACAGTCAAGGGAATCTCGTGGTCCTCGGCCGAAGCAACAGTAGACGACGAGGGAGAAATGATGCGGAGACGGCGGACACGCTTCCGGCCAGGCGGCGTGTTGTGGATGGACTCACGAGGGGAGTCGTCAAGCCCCTCCCCGTCGATGTCCACCCAATCCCCATCGTCGTCTCCGTCCTTATCCTCCGGACCCTCCTCCAGATCAGTCCAATCCCCTTCTTCTGGGTCATCTTGCACGGCCAGGGGAGGAGACTGATCAGGTCGCGCAGAAGGAGACTGGGCACAGTGGTGGGTTGGATCCACATTGCCAGTCGACGAAGGTGGAGCAGGAGGCGACAGAGGGATATCGACGGCCTGGTCAAAAAGAGCAGCTGGACGGAGTGGAGTCGGCAGGTCAAGTGGTGGAGCAGAAGGTTGGTGACCAACGGCCTGCCCAGCCTCAATCTCACGGATGAGGTCGTGAGTCGTGCGTCGATGAGGGGAGAAGACCGTAGGGACGATGTCTGTTAAAGGCGTAGAGGTGGCAGGCTGCTGCTTAGGCCGAAAGATAGTAACCCCGGCAGTAGGCGCCAAAGGTGCAGGGTGGCGCGTGGGCGGCGACCGGCCCCGCCTTGTAGAAGGGGAGCGGTGCTTCCTCTTCCTGCCAGTGTCCACAGAGGCAGTCGAGAGGTCCGATGCGGGCACCTGGATAAAGGCGGCCCGGCGTCCACGTGGTGAAGGTAGCGGAAGGCGGAGTAAGGACCGCACATCGTCGTCCGTGAAGCGAGGCACCCGATGTAGTTGGTCCCGAACATAGAGAGCCACCGCAGACCACGTCGAGAGGAGGCGCGACCGAGCCCCTTCAGCGGAAGCGGACGTAGGGCGGGATTCAAGCGTCACTAGGTCCACCATGCACGGGCCACACCTCCGAGGGTCAAAACCAACCTTTGTGTAGCAGCCTGCGTGGGATGGGCACTCACGATGGTTGGAGATCACCACCCAGGACTGACACCCGATGCGAGAGCAGAGTGCGGGAGACATACCACTCTGTAAGCAGAAGAAAAAAAACCTGTTAAAAACCCCGATGAGGCCCTGGTAAGGTATGCCGGTATATCAAGGACAGGAACCAGAAGAAAGCCAGTCCATATATCATGAAAAAAAAACTTGATAGGCGCATGAACAGTGCCAAATGAGAATGAAACCATCCCCCCCCCCCATGAAGAAGGTGAAGGCCGAAGAGCGCCCCTGAAGAGGGCGGCCAGGCAGGAGTAACAGGTAAGAGGTCATGCACACAAGAAAGATCAAAGACCCCTGAAACAGCCACAGACACCAGGTCAGGGAGGAGCCCAAAAGCTCTCCCTAGGCCCGGAGACTGGAGCCCCTACCAAGGTAGGATAGTGCCCCCCCCCAAAGAACAGTGAAGACTACTACCTTCAACCCGTGAGCAGTGATGAAGCCCAGTAGGGTAGAGAGCACAGCCTGGGGAAAAAAGGGAAAAAGAGCATTAAAAGACGTCTTAATAGAAGTGCAGGACTACTAGTCTAAGCCTAAACCGAGTCAAGATGAGCGCGTCCATAAACGGGGATGTACGATCTAGAGCGGAAAAACCCCGACATCGAGCGGGAACGCCTGCGTTCCCAGGCGGGAGCAACAATCCCGCCCCAGAGCGGAGGAGTCGGAAACGGACTCCCCCGACCTGGAGCGGGACGTGGCATGAGAAGGCAGGGAAGCGACATTCCCGTTCCAGAGCGGAGGAGCCGTAGACAGACACCCCCGCCCAGGAACGGGACGCGTTAATAGACGAGAGCAGCGCCGAAGGTGGAAGGCAAGAATGCACAAAAGAAGGCCCGTCCTAGAGCGGAGAGGCCCCGAGGGGCCCCGCCATAAGCCGAGGACCCCTAAGGGAGCCAGGCGCGGGAGAGTCCGTGGGTATCAAGCAGCAACAAAAACAAATCTCCGATATAGAACGGGCAAGTCCCGTTCCAGAGCGGAGGCGCCAGGAGGCGACCATGTGACCATAAAGGAAGGCCCCGACCTAGAGCGGGAAGTACCCGACCCAGGGCGGTAACCCAACAGAACGTTTCAGCAAGGCCTTAGGCACAAATGACAGTGAAAGCCATCCCTTCCAAAAAAAGGGGGGGTCCAAAGTGAACCCCACCAAATCACAACAGGCGCGGGAGAGCCAGTGGGTAAGCAGACACTACTGAAGGGGACAGAGACAGAAGAAAAACTGTCAGCAAAACACATCAGAACGGGTTACGTTCGCGGTTTCGGGGAGAACCAGGAAGACAGAGCACCGGGACCGTCAAACAACATGAGCACGAATGCCAGAATGAGGTTACCACAGTGTTGAAAACCAAAGCGCCCTCCCTTAGGCTAGGCCAAAAAACGGCAAGCAGCCGAAATGGTACGAGTGTCAGTAATATATGAAATTACAGGGTGCACGAGTTACCGGCCCCTTGAGGAGGGGAAGCAACCAGCAGCAGGTAACAAAGCACAGGGGACGACACTAAAAAGGGACGGAAACTAAAGTCGCCCCCCCACTAGGCTAGGCTAAAAACAAACGTTAGCCTAATCAGTACTTGAGGCAGTAATATATGAAATTACCTGGTGCACTAGGTCTTGCACCCTTGAGGAGAGGCAGCCACCAGCAAAAAAGCCCCAAAAAAGTGAGACACCAAAAAAGGGGTCAGCGCCCCCCTCCCAACCAACGAGAAGGGCACAAGTACGCCTAGGCCTAAGTTCGCGAAAATTATTAGCAAAACTAAGGCAGTGACCAAAACAAAATGAAAAGAACCTGCTAAGACAAAAACTAAAGCCACCGCAAATGAAAAAAGAACAAAAGATGGCAAAGGCCATAGTGAACGAGAGACGCCCAAGCGGCGGCGCATGCGCAGAAGGCAAAAAAGAAGAGTAAGCTCCAGTTTGAACGCCACACTCCAAAAATCACGTTAGAGCCCATTTTTTGGCGTGCCTACATCACAGATCTTCTGTCTAAAACCACAGGTACCTTAAATAAGGCCCACAACTCACCCAAAGGGTAGGGGATAGGCGTGGAAGACACAAAAAACAGAGGCCCGAAAATCGCGTGTTGTGAAGGAGACTAGCGTGAAACAGATGATCTAATAAACCCGGTCGTATGGTGCGGTGGACCCGTGACAGCGGCTTAAGGAGCCAGATAGGATGGACAATGTTCTACAATTTTCTCTTTTCTTTCTCATCAATATTTTAAGTTTTTCCTTTTAATAGTAGCCTCAAAAGTGTGTACAACGTACCTAGTAGAGAGAGTAGGTGCTACTCTAGATGTTATCGACTAATCACGCTATGGATTACGATAATTACCTGCTCCACAACGGAACGGAATTATACGAGATGTATATAGCTCTACGTTGGAGACGTAGAGGCTACTACTAAATATTACATTATACCACCAGCATCATATATGACATAACATAGAATACATTAAGCACCAATAAGAACTGTTTTGGACCTGTTACTGACCTATTTGTGTGGATAGATGTGTTGACGTTCGGTAGATATCCCCGCCGCTGTACTCCCTCGGACCCTCCCCGTCCCGGCCCCAACCCCTTGTACATCAGCCCCTCCAGGTTCCCCGGTATGTCCATCGTCCTCATCGAAACCAGAGAACACAGAAATATTGTCCATCATATCATTATCATCATCAGACTGGTTGTCACTGTCGGGGGCGCTCCCTTCCTCCTCCTCTCTTTATTATTGTTCAATACACCAGAAAGTAGAGAAGAAGTTAGGACCCCGGTTGATAATGCAAAACTATTGAACAAGCTTAAAAGTGTATGTTGTTTGGTCGCTATATAATCTGTGAATCATTTCCGATATGATGGAATTAAAGATTTTTTTTTTACACCAACTCATAATCAGCAAAAATGACACAAATGTCAATTCAAAACATGTTACAATATTTCCCCATCATTTTGTGTAGAAACTTTCAAGGCGGAAATATACCGTGGGAAAAAATAATTAAATAAATAAAACGTAAATCTTCCATCGCTCGGAAGCGGCGCCAGCCTGTCTGAAGAGAAGACAAGGGGAAAATCCTTTGTTACATACATACATCTATCTATCTATCCATCTATTGCCTGCCGCCGTGATCCCCGAAGGGGTGGCCACGAACGAACCGCCCCCATGCACCTCTGTCCCCAGTCAGTCGACGCCCCTCCTCCCAAGCAGCACCGTCTTCATTCATATACTGTACTTCCTCACTCCATCCTTCCACCTCTCCTTCGGTGCACCTCTCCCTCTCTGTCCTTCCACCTCGCTCTCGTACACCCTCTTAGTCAATCTCTCGCTTTCCATACGTTCCATATGGCCGAACCATCTCAAGTTGTTCCTTTTCACACTTTTCAGCGCATCTACCTCCACACCACACCTCCTTCTTACTTCCTCATTCGTCTGTCTATCCCTCCATGTAACTCCGCACGCACTTCTCAAGTAACTCATTTCCACCGCTCTCGCTCTTGGTCTGAATCGGAATGCTTTGCTTCCGTAAGTTAGTGTCGGGATTACCACACTGTCATGCAAGGACTTCTTCACTTCCATATTGACCACCCTATTTCTTGTTACTGCTTTCAACGTTCCTACAACCCTCTTCCCCTGTTGCACCCTCTCCCACACTTCCTCATCCATAGTCCTATCTTTACTCAACACACTGCCCAGATCTATCTATCTATCTATTGCCTGACGCCGTGATCCCCGAAGGGGTGGCCACGAACGAACCGCCCCCATGCACCTCTGTCC
Source organism: Paralithodes platypus (assembly GCA_032716605.1). Taxonomy (NCBI): domain Eukaryota; kingdom Metazoa; phylum Arthropoda; class Malacostraca; order Decapoda; family Lithodidae; genus Paralithodes; species Paralithodes platypus. The sequence continues at coordinate 27,686,775 of CM064582.1, forward strand.
CCAGTCAGTCGACGCCCCTCCCCCCAACCAGCACCGCCTTCGTTCATGTACTTCCTCACTCCATCCTTCCACCTCATATTCGGTCTACCTCTCCCCCTCTGTCCCTCCACCTCGCTCTCGTACACCCTCTTAGTCATTCTCTCGCTTTCCATACGTTCCATATGGCCGAACCATCTCAAGTTGTTCCTTTTCACACTTTCCAGCACATCTACCTCCACACCACACCTCCTTCTTACTTCCTCATTAGTCTGTCTATCCCTCCATGTAACTCCGCACGCACTCCTTAAGTAATTCATTTCCACTGCTCTCACTCTTGGTCTGAGTCTCTCAACCAACGTCCATGCTTCGCTTCCGTAAGTCAGTGTCGGGATTACCACACTGTCATGCAAGGACTTCTTCACTTCCATACTGACCACCCTATTTCTTGTTACTGCTTTTAGCATTCCTACAACCCTCTTCCCCTGTTGTACCCTCTCCCGCACCTCTTCATCCATAGTCCCATCTTTACTCAACACACTGCCCAGATACTTAAAAGAGTTGACGATCTCCATAGCCTGACCGTTCAGCTTCACCTCACACTCTGTGACTTCACCCCTTTCGAAGACCATAACCTTGCTCTTCCCCGTATTTACCTTCAAATTCCGTTTTTCGCACACTGTTCCAAACTCATTTACCAGACCCTGCAACTCCCATTCATTATCACTCATCAGAACTGTATCATCCGCAAACAGCAGTATAGGTAGCTTCCACTCAATTCCCTCCCTTTTCAGCGATACACCAACATCCACTGCTCTTGATAGTATTTCTTTCATAACTCCATCCATATATACAGTAAACAACCACGGGGACATCACACACCCCTGTTTCAAACCAACATTCAGGTCAAAGAACTCGCTCTGCTCACTCTCCACACGTACTGCCGCCTTTGCACCCTCATACATGCTCTTCACTGCTTTCAGCAAATTCCTTCAAATTCCGTTTTTCGCACACTGTTCCAAACTCATTTACCAGACCCTGCAACTCCCATTCATTATCGCTCATCAGAACTGTATCATCCGCAAACAGCAGTATAGGCAGCCTCCACTCATTTCCCTCCCTTTTCAGCGATACACCAACATTCACTGCTCTTCTAGTATTTCTTTCATGACTCCATCCATATACTGTACTGTATACAGTAAATAACCACGGGGACATCACACACCCATGTTTCAAACCAACACTCAAGTCAAAGAACTCGCTCTGCTCATTCTCCACACGTACTGCCGCCTTTGCACCCTCATACATGCTCTTCACTGCTTTCAGCAAATTGCCATCTAGGCCTACTCCGTATATTCTAAGTACTTTCCACATACCTTCTCTATCCACTCTGTTATAGGCCTTCTCCAAGTCCATAAAGGCAACATACACCTTTTGTTGCTTCTCCAGATAGTTCTCCACAACACAATTCAGGGTAAAAATCTGATCTACACATCCTCTTCCCTTCCTAAAACCTCCCTGCTCATCGTCTATCCATTTCTCCGTTCTCATTCTCACTCTCTCAATCACTACCGTACTGTACACCTTCCCTACTACGCTTAAAAGACATATTCCTCGGTGGTTACCACACACTCCTCTTTCCCCTTTGCCCTTATATAGGGGGACTATTATGCCAGTCTTCCAGTCATCGGGTGCATTCCCCTTCTCCCATGCTAGTTTGCACATTTTTCATACCCATTCGATCACTATCTCACCACCATACCTCAACATTTCCCCACACACTCCATCTGTGCCTGGTGCTTGAACATACAGTAAACTTCCGTTAATCCGAAGGGCAGCGGACCGGCCCTCGTTCGGATTAGTGGATTTTTCGGATTATCGGACTTTACCCCTATGAACCTGTGTATTAATGGCCTGACGAAAACATTGAGGCATTAGGCCACCCAAATGACACACACACATATCATATGTTCATGAAATCACTTCAAAAGTTTACCGTTGTCATTGTAGCCTATCACCTACTTCAAAACATTCAGATTAATGGTCAAAGGAATCTGCTGATATAAACGTAAACACCATATGTCCGCATCGTCTACTAGCGAGTTTGTCTTGCTCTTGAAGATCAGATCAGATGTGGTTCGGGAAGTAATGCCTTAACAACGGCACTTCCCTGAGAGGTTCTTGTAATTTTCCTTTTGTGATTTTCCTTTTGTGATTTTCCTTTTGTGACGTGCTCTGTTATATTATATTGTATTGAAAGCACCCTTGTCTTGTTGTCTTGAAAGTACCCTTGGGACGCTCCGATCACTGAACCATAAATAGTAGCGTATCGGAACGTCCAAAGGTGCGTTTTCAAGCTCAAGACAGAATGCGCTTGCAGAAAATGCGGTGCAAGCCAGTAGCGCATCGGAGCGTCCCAAGGATGCGTTCAAGAGCAAAACAAACTCTCTAGCAGACGATGTGGTGTTTACGTTTATATCAGTAGCTTCCTTTGACCATTAATCAGAATGTTTTGAAGTAGGTAATAGGCTACAATGACAATGGTAAACTTTTACCGCGCCACCTCCAGCGGAAACTGTATCGCCCAGGTAGCAGAACTTATTCACACACTCCAGCGTTACACTGTCGAAATCAACACTGACAGGCGGGTCATTTAATACAAGATCTCCCTTGCACACTGCACATTCAAAGTCTATGATTCTTGTCAAAGGTCCTCTAGCTCCACTACATATCTTGTATACCCAGTCACTACAGACACAACATTGAATTGAATTACTTCCCACCCTCTTCCCACATACTGCGCATGGATAGTCGCCGCTTCTTTCCATAGCTCCACGCCCTACTCCACTAATCATGACCTTTGTTTTATCTATGTTAACTCTTAGACCCTTATTTGCCATACCTTCCCTCCATCTTTTGCACTTCGCCTCTGCTTCCTGCGCACTATCTGCGATAAGAACTAGATCATCTGCATATAACATCGCCCATGGGAGTCCTGTCCTAAATTCCCTTGACAGAGCCTCCAGGACTAAAACAAATAGTAATGGGCTCAGAACTGAACCTTGGTGAACTCCAACTTTCACTGGGAACTCTTCACTCAGGCCGCCGTTTACTCTAACTGCTGCCCGTGACCCCTCATACATTCTCATTATCACACGCACCAACCACTCTTCTATTCCAAGTTTTCTCATAGCCCACTGCACTACCTCCCTAGGCACCCGGTCGAAGGCCTTCTCTAGATCTACAAAAACTAGGTATAACTTCCCTGTTTTTCTCTAAGTACCTCTCTTGCATTTTCCTAAGAGTGAAGTTAGCATCAGTTGTGCCACGTCCCGGCATAAATCAAAACTGCATGTGTCTGATAGCAACACTTTCCCTGATCATGCATTCAAAGACCCTTTCGCTGACTTTCAGGACTTGATCGAGCATTTTCAAACCCCGATAATTTCCCCTGTCTAAGGAGTCACCCTTGCCTTTATATATATTTACTATAACACTTTCCTGCCAAGCATCAGGAATTTTTTCCTCCTTTATGATAGCATTAATCAGCTCAGTGACCAATTTTACCCCAATAACTCCAGCTGCTTTTAGCATCTCAGCGACAATGCTGGAGCTCCCAGCGTCTTTTCCTGACTTAATTTTATCTATAGCACTTTTAACAGCGTCGTACCCTATCAAAAGTGGAGGGCCTTGTACTGGGACTACAGTGCTGAGCTGTTCCCTGTTCCATTCAAACTCCACATTAAGCAGTCTTTCATAATGCTCCTTCCACGCCTCTCTGATTTCTTTTTCTGTGTAAACAGTCATGCCACTGTGATTATTTATGCATCTTACACCCACGACGTCCTGGCTACTGTCCCTTATATTCTTAACTAATTTATAAACTCCATTGGTATTATTAGTTCTGCAAACTTGTTCTATTACGCTATCCTGTATGGTTTTCTTTGCCCTGTAGACCTCTCTTCTAGCATTACGTTTGGAGGACAGGTATTCTTCCTTGCTGCCACCTTCCTTCCATACTTTGAAACATCTCTTCTTCTCTCTGACTGCAGCTTCGACATTGTTGTTACACCACCAGGAGAACTTATGTCTTTGTTTTGCTACAGACTTTGTCAGTGGTATCGAGGAGGCTGCGCTCTATAAAGTTTCATTTGCTATCAACATCTGGCCTAACTCCCATTCTCCTTTCGATTTCCATCATTTTGTTGTGGAATCTGTCTCTGTACTCCTCTTTTTCCAACAACCATACTTTCCTTTTTGGCAAATGAACTTTCTTTCTAACAGGAACTCTACCTCGGCACATATCACATACTAGGAGCTTGTGTTGGGGGATGCATTCTTCACCTGGTATGATCTTAACGTCTCTAACCCATTTCCTGTCAGATTTGCTAATAAGGAAGTAGTCTATGTGGTTACTGGAGCCACCTGATTCATATGTTATCAGATGGCTCATCCTCTTCCTAAACATAGTATTACACACCACCATCCCTGTGGCAGTACAGTGCTCCAGTATGTATTCGCCTCCCAGGTTCCTACGGCCATAACCCTGTCCTCCGTGCACGCCCTCGTATCCGTCGGCACCTGCCCCGACATTTCCATTCAAGTCTCCTCCCACAATTACTACCTCCCCTTCCTTGCATCCGACAACCACCCCTAGTAATTCATTCCAGAACCGTTCTTTGACATCTCTAGCTAAGCCTGCTTTTTTTTTTTTTTTTTTTTTTTTCTATGTGAATGAGATAGACAAAAGGCATAACTGCCTGCAGCGAGTGCCTCCCCCAGATTTCAAAGAATGACAGGGCCGAAATCAAGGGACGCTCGAGCTAAAATGCCTGGAAACATGGAGTTTGAAGCAATTTAAGTCATAGGAAGAGGGAAAAACTTATTCTGGGAGAGAGTTCCAGAGCTCAGCAGTTGAATAGAAGAAAGTCTGAGAATAACGTTTCACTCTTGGGTTGGAGAGTTGCACAGAGTAGGGGTGGGATTGTGTTGCAAGGCGGGTACTACGTACCCTACGTAGAGGAGGTGGTATACACTGGGAAAGCTCCGAGGAACACTGATTATTGTAGTAGCGATAGGATAGCGAGAGAGATGCAACATTGCGGCGAAGAGAGAGAGATTGCAGAGAGTTGGTGAGTGGACGGGAGTTAATGATGCGAAAGGCTTTCCTTTCTACTTTATCCAGGAGTGCGGTGTGAGAGGATCCTCCCCACACATGTGAACAAAACTAAATTCAAGGATGCACTGTGCCCCTGTACAGAGCAAGAAGCTGCGCAGGGGGGCATATGCTGATATAACATCTATGACTCTCGCCCCGACTTTCATTCTTAGTAAAATCAGTCTTTCATTAAACCTTTTAACTTCTATAACACAATCTGCCCACCTCTCTGCCACCAGGAAACCCACCCCTCCCGTACCATGTTCATTTCCCTTCCATATAAACTTAAAGCGCTAATTTTTACCCGTAATCCACCTCGCACTCCCCCCTTTCCACCGGGTTTCCTGGGCACAACATACATCAACTCGTCGTCTCTCTAGCATCTCCGCAATCTCACCTGTCCTTCCTTTCATAGTACCCACATTCACAGACGCCTCTCCTTCTTGTGGTCGGAGATGCACGGCGTCGATCCAACCGGCTGTTGTTTACATGCGTCGGACGGACGCCTCGCACACCAAGCTTACAGGCTTTCAAGCTGCCGGAGCCTCAGAGCCCTTCCGAGTTCTGCGGGGGTGTTTTTTATGGATGCCTCAGAGCCCAACCGGGTCTGAGGGGTTAAGACAGTATAGTTCACACTGTAAACAATTTACAACTTGGAGTGTAGAGTCAACCCAGCAGTCTCCATCGGTTGCTATGTTACTGAAGCACCTAAATTGATTAATTGGTTTTTAAAAACTAACAGTTAACACACTTATAAACCATGTATCGGCAAAAAGCAACCCTTCTTGTCTCTTACTGGTTTATCTTTGCCCCAGAAAGATGAACATGGTTTTATGTAGGCTTGCTTTAAGCTCAGAGCCCCAAATCATCATTTGCTTCCTCAAAGGTCAATCGCGAGGGTCCTAACTTTGTCACAGTCTAGGTCTTATCCTGAGACCAAATACAGACAAGAAACTTAAAAAAGTGTGTGTCTTTGATGACCCTGGCTACTGTCCATAGGGTCTCAGAATGGACAGCCATGGCAAGGCCTACTAACTGTCTATGTTTTTTGCCCCTAATAATGATTCTGTACATATGGTTACTGCACCAGATTCATCACAAAAATGAGCACCAGGAAAATATCCTTACACCTTTCTTTATTCCTGCCTTGAAAAGAGCAAAGATACTCCATGCTCTATGCCCTGTTAAAGCACTATATGCCTACTCTAAGTCTGTTATTCCTAGGAATATGGAACAATTGTGGTTTCCTCCAGAAGGTTCAATAAGGTCAGGAAAGAAAGTGTTAGCATCCTTTATTGCAGATATAATTAAGGAAGCTGAGCCTCAGTTGATTGCATAAAACCCATGATATGCACATTATGGGCCACCACCAGGAGTTTTCCCCATTGGGTTTTCAGTGAAGGATATAACTCAGACAGGTCTTTGGTCCTCTAACACGGCGTTCCCTAGCCATATGCTTATCGGTACATATGGATAAGACACAAATTACCAAGCATAGCGTTGAGGTTGGAACATGCCCACTGAGGCCAATAAGTAGATGGATATATTTGTTCAATGCTTTTATTACCAGTGTTGGAAAGTAATAGAAGTTGTGTCGTACCATCCACCTTAAAGGAAAAAGGAGGGGGCGTGTTAAGTTCCATGACAAGTTGGCAGGACACACAATCCGAATGGATAGCAGGAGTGCTATTACTGCACTAGATCTGTTACATAGCAATACCTATACATTATTGCAATGTGTAACTTTATTGTTAATTTTATTTTTGTGATATACGATTACCAGTATTCACACCTCAGTAGTTCTATTCTTCTGAGATAAGGCTTCTTTAATGGTACCCGCCTTATACATCTTTTCTTACTGCTATACTCTTATATTTAACCCTCCTGGCCCGGGCTGTATCTCCAAAGGACAGTGTGGGCTACCCGGGCGATCTGGCCGAAAAACGTCTAGGCCTAGGCTACCGTATTTTGGTTAATTTTAACTGCTAGAAATTTCCCACGCATCTATAAATGTAGTGCGGTTTCCAATCTGTAGACTGGCATTGAGTAGAGCTCTCTAAGTCAACTGGTTCAGTTGTGATGACGATTTTAGTGGAGAGCATTTTCAGGCGATGTTAGCAATATGACGATCTTTTCACTACTGAAACAACGACATACAGACATACAATAACAAAAGAGTCTTCTCCTTCTTGGTTTCGGAGGTGCGGTGACGCAACGATCGGCTTTGGAGGCGCTGTCTAGAATTTTTAGAGGCGGACTCCCGTTGGAACTGTTTTATGCAGACGATTTAGTCCTAATAGCTGACAGTATGCAGGATGCTGTGGCCAAATTCAGAGAGTGGAGAGAGGGCATGGCGAGCAAGGGTTTAAGAGTCAATATTAACAAAACCAAGGTTATGCATTGTAGTTTGAGACGAGGCAATGTGGAAAAGAGCGGTGCATACCCATGTGCAGTGTGTGGAAAGGGAGTGGGCGTTAACTCAATTCAATGTAGCATCTGTCGATGTTGGGTACACCATGGGAGTAAGCGCTGTAGTAGAATAAAGGGGCCCCTGCCGAAGGATAAGTCAGAAATAGAGAAATTTGAGTGCGTAGTGTGCAAAGGCGAGCTTGTGTTAAGTGATGATCCTGTGGCTGTGAATTTTGGAAATGAGTCTTTGGAGCTGGTGAACAAGTTTTGTTACCTAGGAGATACCATCTCTGCCGGTGGTGGGGCTGAGGCTGCCACTGTTGCTAGAATTAGGTGTGGCAGGGGGAAGTTCAGAGAATTGATGCCAATCCTGACCATGAAAAGAATGCCTCTCCCCCTGAAGGGAAAGGTGTATGCCTCATGTGTTAGAAGTGCAATGACGTATGCCTCAGAAACATGGGCCGTTAAAGTAGAGGATGTCAACAGAATGGAGCGTAATGAGATGAGAATGGTGAGATGGATGTGTGGGGCCAGGCTACAGGATAGAATAACAAATGTTGAGCTGAGGAGACGTTTAGGTATAAAGAGTATTAGCGAGGTGATGCGTACAAGTAGACTGGGATGGTATGGACATGTGGAGAGAATGGATGAACAAAATTGGGTGAAAAAATGCAGGTCTGTGATTGTGGAGGGAGCTGCACCAAGGGGTGGACCGAGGAAGACCTGGGATCGGACTATACGCGCCGATCTCAAATCCAAGAACTTGACAAGTGAAGCAGCCCTTAACAGGGTTGCCTGGAATGCCGCCATTAGGACAAGAGACTGAAACTGCACTTATGTGTGGAACACTCAGTCTTAAAATTTTATGTATGTATGTATGTATGTTTACATGCGTCGGACGCACAGCGTTCAGACCAAGCTGAATAGGCTTGAAAGCTTACTATCTCCTGAAAGGACACCCGGGCACCTGCCCTTATTTCGTGGTGTCATATTAAAATGACACCCGGGCCAGAAGGGTTAAACACATGTCACAGTTTTCGTTTTTTGGTCTTCCTAATAGATTCTTGTTTTTAGCTTGATGAGCATATGAAGGTCCCTCCACCGGTCGTGATATTCTAGGCTCTTACGTCACTGACGTAAGGAGCCACCAATAAATTACGGTTTTGACAACCCGTAGGGAAGGAAGGAAAAACTAATATTTATTGGTGGCTCCTGAAGTCAATGACGACAATTGCCCTCCCACCATCCCCTTCCCATTCACATGCCCAACTTGATATACTTTAGAGGTCGCTCCTGGGCAGGAGGAGGTATGAGTCAGGCTCATGGGAAGCAGAGGAAGATCGGAATGCGCTGAGGCGCGGTGTTCAAACTGTGTTAATTCTTTTCTTTTTTATTTCCTACTTTTCAGTGGCTCCGTCTTAATGACGTACCTTAGGAATGATTAAGGAGTACCCCCTAAGATGATCTTGGTTCTCGACCGCCGTAATCGAGGTTAACCCGGGGAACAAGGCCATATCATCACAGGCTCTTAGGTCATTGACTTCAGGAGCCACCAATAAATATTAGTTTTTCCTTCCTTCCCTACGGGTTGTCAAAACCGTAGTATCTACCAATAACATTTTGCAGTGCGGGCTTGATCCGCCAACCCTATGGTCAGCAGACGACGCTCTACTGACTATGCCACAGCTCACGACAAAAAAATTGTTTACCGGTAAAAGCTTACATTTTTAACCCTTGGAGGAGCAAATAAAGAAGATTCCTATTTGTTATGCTTTCTAGCACCTTGTATACAAATGTTTATGTATTCTCAATTACAAACTGTGGGGGCGCTCGGTTATGGCCTTGGCCTTGCTCGGGGCCTTGGGGCTGTTCGGCCAGGCAGCTTGGGGAACAACACAACAACAACAACAACAAAGCAAGTGTAATGCTATCACGTATAAATTCAAATCCCTACACAATATGTATATATATAGGAACTATCCTAACACATACAAAAACAAATAAAATAAAAATAAATAAATAGATAAATAAGTTCATTCAAATTAAACTAAATAACTCCTTGACAAAGGTATTTCCCACTTGTGACCCAACATCTTCGAAAAATAGTAATATCAATTAAACAAAGCAATATTAGCTTTATGACTGTATTATTATGTTACCTCCACCAACCAACTACTCCTAAATTCAATTAATGAAATCAACAAATACATGTGGCAGTCCAGGGATTCGAACCTAGGATGCTCACACCGAAATTCAATGCACTTATCCATTTCGCTACGAAGACAGTTAGATTACGAATAGCACACAGCCGACTAGATGCCATCTTGGCTAAGTAATGGCCCGTAATATGAAAAAATGATGGGTTTGACGACCCGAAGGGGAAGAAGGAAAACTATATACAGTACAGGTATTTATTAGTGGCCCCTCCATCATTGACGAACATGCCTATTACATAAGGCATCCTCTTCAAACACTAATCCGCCGTAGTTTGAATCTACCGCGCAGAGCATTTAAAATCTGAGGAGCCTTCATCATGAGCGCACGCGACCTCACTCATGGCTTCAGTCATTATGAATTGGGTTCTCACTACGAAAAAACTTCGTAAAAAATAAAAACAAAAAGAAAATAAGAATAACTATCCAATAAGCTTTCCATCATATCGTGGATGTACTTGTGTGGATCTTTGACCAGACGCTGATTCAGGCGTCATTCTTCCTTCTCTGCTCTGCGCTCAGCCTGCCCGGACGTGTCTCCCCACGCTCCGCTGGTTCCGCATTTGCTGCGTCCCTAGTGAGTTTTTTCTCATTTGTTTACTCCGGGATGTATCGAGTAAGGTTAGGATATGCGTAGCAGGAGTGTCCTGGGCTGGTTGCCCGCAGTGCAGTGTATTTTGGGTCGTGTGTTTGGGGCATCTATTTCGGATGTACCCTCGTGGTCCTGTTGTGAACTTTTCACAGTTGAGTTAGCTTGTGATGCAGGCGGCTTTCATTACGCGTTATTTTTGCTGCCTTTTATCTTTCTGATGAGGTAAGCGTTGCTTACTGACGTTCCCAGCGTATTTTTCTTCACTTAGTGAAGTTTTTTCTGGGTCCCTAGTCAGTCTTCCCTTTGTCGGAAGTATTTGCTAGAGTGGTGTGTTGGCGGTGGTTCCTGTTATTATATTTCCAGTGTTTTTGTTTATATTTCAACATTTCTTATGCCGTCTACTTAGGCCTAGCCAGCCGCTCGTAGCTTTGCCACATGTACAAGTGTTATTGTTTATTTTATAAATATGTCCTACTGTGTCATGTGTATCCGGGTTTAGTTGTGTATTGGCTAATTCCACGGACTATGTATGTTTCCTGGATTAGTTGTGTATTGGCTAATTCCACCGATTATTGTGTGGACCCTAGGCTAGTCGTGCTTGGCTTTCTCTCGGGTCCTCTGTGCGTTCAGATGGTTTCTGAACGGGGTGGGTTACTTTCCGGCGGGTTTTTCTCGGTTACACCATGAAAAATCCCGGCCGAGAGCCGTGTTGGGCCACGCGTGGTTTCAACACAGGCTTGTGTCCCCGGCGATGAGGTGTCTGTGGCTCTCCAGGACTGCGTCTCTGTGTTGGTGCCTGTTTCAGGCTCCCTAAGATTCCCGGCGGATTGGCTGTACCCATCTAACATTGTTCATGCGGACATATGTTATGAAGTTTTTCTACCCTGTTTTACAAACCAAAGGAAAAACCTAGCTGTTGTTGAGGGCTTTCCTCCCCGGCGAGCTTTTACAAAGAAGTGGGGACAGAAACTTATGGGGTTAACGTTTTTACATCTCACCCGGCGGGTGCACCTTGGTAGGGTGGGATGAACGACTTGGTCATTCAGTTAGTTAACCGATCCATTTTAGTGATACTATATGTATCGCTGCCTTCACACTTACGGCGATCGAAGGTTCAATTAGGGTTAACATCTTTTTTACATATTTTTCACACCCGGCGGGTGCTCCTGGGAGGAGGAAATAAGGAATTTACAATTCAATTTCGTTAACCAGTTAATTGAGAGATACGTTATTGTATCGCCGCCTTCAAACTTACGGCGATCTTTTGTGACAATTCGTTAGAAATCAGATCTCGTATCAGCCTGCCCTGTGTTATTCTGCTAAATAATTCAGGTGCCGGCGTCTTTGTGGGGGGTTGTTTTCCAAAATTGAATCTTGAAACAGTCACCACCGGAAAGACTATAAACGCCATTCTGGTCCTTTATATTATGTCAGAGGGTATTCTTAACTTTCTTAAGACATGTTTAGATATTCTGAAATCTTTATAGAATCCCGCCGCGTAGCGCGCTGTGATCGTTGTGACATTACGTCTCGTTACCCGGCGGGTTATTAACACGTGTGTGCGAACATGTTGGGTTAACCTTATGAGCATTAATTCCTGGAAATTTTCTTTTTTCCAGAGCTGGGCTCCGGCGGACCAATACAGACCCTGCAGTAGTTTTCCCCACCAGTCTCTGTCATGGCTACCTTTGCCCCAGTTTTTTCTTTATGCATTACCCCTACCTGTGCCGGTATCCCTATTTTTGCGCACACTCTTTGCATCAAGTGTGTTAAATGTCTAGACCGTTCAAGGGGTCTGTGGGTGATGCGCAACTGTTCCTTTTGCTCCCAATTGAGTGTCAAGGTCCTCCGCGACAATGATAAGACCGCAGCGGTCGCCTTACGAGAAGTTAGGCAACAGATGTCAGCGTATACTACGATTGTGGCTCATAAGTCACTTCAATGTGACAACGTCCCTCTTTGGGATAGGCTTCTTTTCGAGCACCCTCCCCCTAAACGTTCCTCTCGAGTAACTAGTCGTAAGCCGGCGGAGACTGGTCAGGGTTCTGTGTCTTCTGCTGCTACTACGAAACGTCAAAGAGAGCCTACACCCCCGGCGGCAGCCTCCTCGTCTCGGGAGAGATCTCGGTCTAGGTCACCTCTCAGACACCAGCCACCTAGTCTTGCCTCTTCACCATCGAGTCAGAAGAGTAAGACGGAAAGTTCCACCAGTGGTCACGGCGATAAATCCTCCAAATCGAAGAGTAGTTCACGGTCACACCGCAGCCATAAATCTTCAAAAAAGGATTCCCATGATAGAAAGGCCTCCCGACATTCGCCAGTTTCTAGTGCTTCTCATCGTACCTCTACCCCAGACAGAGTTTGTGTTCGGTCTCAAGGGTCCAGTATAGTGCCTGTACCTAAAGATGATTTACCCATTAACATTTTAACCCTGGAATTGGAGAGTTCAGGGGGCTCAGTGATTGAGAGTGTTTCAGACTCCCAAGGGAGTGTAGGCCAAGGCCTCGGTGTTTGGCGATATTCTCGGCCAGGGTCTGACCACCCACTTCCGGCTCAAACTATTCACACAGTGGCTGACGTCCACCGGGACGCGGCGATCCCATCCTCTATTCCTGACTTATCTTGGCAACAAGGTACCCCAGCTTCGGCGGGATCTTCTCAGGAGGAACAGGATGATAAAGACGAGGTTTCAATGATATCGGATATGGAAGGGCAAGAGTCAGGTTCAGGCTTAGACGCCGCGCAGGATTTTAATGATTCACCAGTGAGTACATCATCAAGTCATTTTGTCACTGCACAGGAAATTGATGGGCTACTTAGTAATGCTTTATCTAAATTTTTTGGCCAACAACAGGAAACTCCCACAGTGGACTTGGGAGCTCCCACGACAAGCTCTACGGTACGGCCTCTGATGACTTCTATTGCTTTGACTCAGATCCCTCACCCTCCCCCTCTGTCACCATCAGTGGTTACTAGGCCTGCTACGGCGGCATTGACCACTTCGAATGTAAGGGTTATAACGGATGTCAATCCACCCCCTCTAGACAGAGCGCCTCTCAGAAAGGTAGCTATGCCCTTGCTTTACGGACCAGACGAGTCGTGGGTCCTTTTGACCCCCACTAAACCAGAGATCGCCCAACCTACCTTGTCAGGGGAACTCCCAGTACCGCGTGAGTGGGTCATCCAGGGCAATAAATCTAAGAAATTAAGGGCCTTGGATACTTTGGGAAATGTACTAGATGTCAATATAAAGGCTATACCTAGTTATTATCACCAGGACTATTTTGTTTATGCTTCTAAGCCGGCTTTACCCCCTGCCTCAGCTTCAAAATTTTTTTCAGACTGGTCTAAGCTTGATGGGTTTAATGACATTAAGACTCTGTCAGCTCTCACTCCAGAACTTGAATTGCAAACCGTCACAGACGCAGCAGCTAATCCAGTGTTGAAGGTGGGGCAGTTGGGTCCAGGACCTTGGGTGGAATGGGAGACAGAGGCTCAAAACTTTGCGACCACATTTACTTCCAAAACTTCCCACCAGATCCCTCAAGATACTCATTCTTGGTTCTCCATGCCAGTGTGTTCTGCCGGCGGAGTCCCTTCAGCTTTGTTTGCTTTCTTAGATGCCCCTAAAATTAATATTTGTGAGCTAAAAGACCCTTTCACTACCCCTACCCCTACCCCAACTCACCTAGACCGAGAATTTAGGCTAAGGGGGAAAGCTTTTCGCCTGTTCTCTCAATACATAGTGTCTCAACAGGTAGCAAAGTCTTTGCTCCGGTCCACTCAGGCAATCGCAGACGCGGATGCCAGACGATCGGTTGAATTGTCCCGGCGACTGCTTCTTCAGTCGTCGATCCAATCTTTGGGTGACATCCGCACCGCCTTGCTTGAGGCGGTACGAGCGAGACAAGACCTCAGAATGTCCTTATTCCGAAAACTGCCTGATCGCATTGCGAATCAGGTGGTCATGTCACCAGTGCTCACTCCCTCTTTAATGTCCCCTGACGTGTGGCGAACGGTGTTTAATATGGCTCAGGCCTTTAAACACAGTCCCACCCCTTCTAAGAAACCTGCCTTTAACTTCCCCAAACCCAGGCCAGTCGCTAAGGCTCAGCCGGGGGGATCTAAGCCCTTTCTTCCACCTAAGTCCTTCTCCTCCCCTCAAGGTCAGTACAGGCATAGACAGAGTAGGTTTTCAGGTCAGAGAGGACGCGGCCATAATAAGCCAGGTCAGGGCCCGTCTTCGGCCAACGCCAGCCAGCCGGCGAAGCGTCCACCACCACCAACTCCACCACCATCAAAAAACTAAAGTCTCTCTCACTCCCGGTGCCAATCTTAAGGCCGGCGGATCCGAGGGTAGTACAGCCGGCGAACCCTTGTCTGCCAACTGGGTCGTTCCGAACGTGTCACCAAGCATGGCCGTTAAACACTTGGGCACGGATGGTGGCACGCAAAGGCATCACTTGGCAGTGGCTCCGGCGACCTCGCTTACGTCAGCCGACAACGGCGAATTTTGTTTCTTTAGAGGTGGAGTCACTGGTCCAGGAAATGATTGCCAAGAATGTCATCATCCCGGTCCCCCCAAATTACCCTGTATTCACGTCCAAGCTATTTTTGGTTCCCAAAAGGGACAGTGTTCAGATGAGACCGGTCGTAGACCTGTCTTATCTGAACCTTCACATTCACAAAGAGTCATTCCGAATGTTAACAGTACACCAAATCAGGCTAACACTTCCGCCGGGAGCTTGGATGTGTTCCCTAGACCTGACAGACGCCTATTGGCACGTATCGGTCAACAAAAGATTTCAAAGGTTTCTGGCCTTACGGATCAGGCACCAAAATTTTGTTTTTCAAAGGATGCCGTTCGGTTTGAACCTGGCACCTCGATTATTCACGAAATTAGTCCGGCAAGCCCTGATGCCGTTGTTAAAGCAGGGAATCAGAGTGTTGTGGTACCTAGACGACTGGCTGGTGGTGGCAGAGACAGAGCAATTATGCATCAAACATGTCAACATAATTTTAAATCATGTCAAAACTCTTGGGTTCAAGGTAAATCTGGTAAAGTCAAACCTTGTTCCCTCACGAGTAATTCAGTGGATAGGGCTGGTCTGGGACACGGCTCTCACTCTGAGTCAGAGTGTGGACAATCGCAACAGGTTTCGCAGGAAACTGTTCATGTTTCTTCACAGTCTGACTACGACGCGGAGGGTCTGGGAGTCTCTGGTCGGCTCTCTCAACTGGATTCAACTAACTGTTATGTTGGGCCGGTTGAAAGTAAAACGTTTAATATTGGAAGGCAACAAATATTTCCCACTCTTACCGGCGGGAAAGTTATGGCCCATCCCGAAATTAATCCACACCTTACTAGCGGTCTGGGCGAAGAGGGAAACGTTGCACTCAATAATGCCATGGACCTCTCCTCCGCCAACGGTATGGGTAGACATGGATGCGTCAGGCACAATAGGTTGGGGATTTCAGTCAAATCAGGGGCACCAGGGTCAGGGGCTTTGGTCCCACTTAGAAATCTCCCACATCAATGTCAAAGAATTACTAGTCCCCTTGTATTTCCTTCAGGCTCACGGCCCTGCTTTACGGGGCAAGTCGGTGGCCTTCAGAATGGACAATCTGAACGCAGTTCACTGTATTCAGAAACAGGGGTCAACGAGGTCAAGGAAGTTGCTAAACGTGTCGGAAGAGATTTTTACTCTAGCCAACAGACTAGACATTTATCTTCACGCATCTTATCTCCCAGGCGTAGCAAACGTCTGGGCAGACGCTCTGTCCCGGAGACAGAGCACGACAGTAGAATGGGAGCTTAAGCAACCCATTTTCAACCAAATTATTCCAGAGCTCTCCCATCCACAAGTGGATCTGTTTGTGTCCGAGGAGACTCACAAACTCCCTCTATACCTCACCCGCCGGACGAAAACGCCGGCAGGGGGGCCAGACGCCCTAGTGACAGACTGGAACAGATGGAGCTCCATCTATCTGTTTCCGCCACCAGACGCGTCACTAATGTGCCACGTAGTGAACAAACTACGAGATTATCGAGGCTTAGTCTCGCTAGTCGCTCCCCTGTGGCCGGCGCAGTTGTGGTACCAGCAATTAAAGACGTGGTGCCCGCACCCGGTGTCGCTCCC
This sequence comes from Paralithodes platypus, assembly GCA_032716605.1. Classification (NCBI taxonomy): domain Eukaryota; kingdom Metazoa; phylum Arthropoda; class Malacostraca; order Decapoda; family Lithodidae; genus Paralithodes; species Paralithodes platypus. The sequence continues at coordinate 27,703,263 of CM064582.1, forward strand.
GGTCGGGTATTTCCACTTAGACACGATTGGTAACCTAGCGACCTCGCTGACTTTTGCATTATGGACATTCAGGAGGCCAAGTGGCTAGCACCATACGGTAGAGATGTGACCAATAAATTATTAAATCAATATACTCGGTCTACGAAACGACAGTATCAATCACATTGGCAAGCCTTTACTTCTTGGATCATTAGAACAGAACAGACTGTGCCCTCAGTAGCATTAGTTTTCAATTATTTAAATTATCTGTTTGAGCAGAAACATTTATCTGTGGTAACGTTAAAAAATCACTTAACTGCAATTAGAGTGCCCTTTTTAGACCTAACAGGTCTCTCCATACCGGTGGCGGAGGAAACAGGTTTTATGAGGGCATGTTTTAAACTCCGCCCACCTCCCCGTCAGCTCATGCCTACTTGGTCTCTGGACAAGGCATTGTCTTTACTTCACTCTCGTCTGTACCAAAATACTGCAGATTTTGCATTACTCTTAAAAAAGGCTGTATTCCTTTTGGCTTTGGCCACCGGGAACAGAGTGTCTGAGCTGGCGGCGATGAGCAACACACCTAATTGCCTTAGGTTTGGTAGACTTAATGAATGTATTCACATTGCACCTTCCCCGGGATTTGTAGCCAAGAATGAGCACAGTGCAGACGTGTTTTCTGAGTTCACGGTGCCGGCGTTAAAAAGGGGAAAGGTGCATCATAATCTATGTCCAGTGCAAGCTCTAACCAAATATTTGAGAGTGGCTCCTCTAAACCCCCAAGGTGCTTTATGGGTAGCGAGTACGGGTAAACGCTTACTGAAACGGAGATTAGCTTCTCTTCTGGTCGAAGTCATTAAAGAGAGTAATCCCGGCGTTGTGGGTAGGGCCCACGATTTACGCAAATGGGCAGCCTCTTTACGTTTCCTGAAGAATTTTTCAGTAGAAGATATTTCGTCCACACAGTTGTGGGCGTCTAATCATACGTTTTTGACTAGATACTTGTCAGTTGCTCTAGACAAACCTTCCTTACCATGTATAGCTTTAAGGCAGAGGGTCTAGGTGGCAGTCACTTTTATTTACTTTCAAGGAAAAGGGGGGGGGGGGTGCAGTCAGTGTAACATAGGACACCCTAGACCCCGCCGGAGTGTAAGAGCTTTGATACAATTTATGGTTAATGTGATATGAAAATTTCTCTGCGAGAAATTGTGCTAGTACAATGTTAGTACAAAACAACGGTGTTGTTATAGTAGTTTTAGCTGTGAAAGCAATTTAGTATTAAACAGTGGAGATCTTTTGCAAATTATCTCCACAATTATTTTGGGGTTTATTATGTGCACATGTAAACTTATAACTTGTTATTTTTGTCACCACTCGTTGAGTGGGGTGCCTTTGTAACTACAGATCTGTTCACAGAATCTTCAGAGTTACCCTTTTTTGTCAAGCAGGCTTCTTTGAAGCACGCACCTGCCTGAACCCCTTTCTTGTATATATATGGGCTGCGCCGTATTTAAATATATTTTCAAAGTAAGAATACTATGTGGTTGTTTGATTATCTGCTTTTCTTGAGTTATGATATGATTACGAATGTCCCCCTCCAGTCTTAGAAATCAGGCATGTTTGTCAATGATGGAGGGGCCACTAATAAATTATAGGTTTGACTCCTGTAAGGAGATAAAGAAAACCTAATATTTAGTAGTGGCCCCGTAATCATTGACGACTGGGGCCCTCCCGACCATCCCCTTCCCATTCGTTGATGTATTAAGGATTTTGGTTTACTTGATATGTCAGTGAAGGAAGAATGACGCCTGAATCAGCGTCTGGTCAAAGATCCACACAAGTACATCCACGATATGATGGAAAGCTTATTGGATAGTTATTCTTATTTTCTTTTTATTTTTATTTTTTACGAAGTTTTTTCGTAGTGAGAACCCAATTCATAATGACTGAAGCCATGAGTGAGGTCGCGTGCGCTCATGATGAAGGCTCCTCAGATTTTAAATGCTCTTCACGGTAGATTCAAACTACGGCGGATTAGTGTTTGAAGAGGATGCCTTATGTAACAGGCATGTTCGTCAATGATTACGGGGCCACTACTAAATATTAGGTTTTCTTTATCTCCTTACAGGAGTCAAACCTATAATTTAGTAATGGTTCTCTCCGTCAATGACGTGAGATCCTTATACAGTCGACGCTCGATTTAACGGACTAATAGGGGGGAGACCGAGTCCGTTGCTGGAAAATGTCCGTAGCTGGAAAATTGCCTTCGGATTTTGCCTTTTTTTTTTTTTTTTTTTTTTTTTTTTTTTTTTTTTTTTTTTTTTTTCTTTTTTTTTCTTTATGTGATTGAGGGACACGTTGTGCTGTACTGTCCCTGAAAACATAATAAAGGTCGTATTTGTCATTGATATGATAAATATCACATGGGGGAAAAAAAATAAAAAAATAAAAAAGAGGAAGGATATCCCCGCCGCTGTAGGCCTACTCCCTCTCCTCCCCGTCCCGGCCTCAACCCCGACCCCGTTATTGTGATAATGTTGATAAGCCTTGTGATACACCATATTGATAATGCAAAACTATTGAACACACTTAAAAGTGTAAGTTATTTGGTCTCTATATAATCTGTGAATCATTTCCGATATGATAGAATTAAAGACATTTTTTTCCACCAACTCATAATCAGCAAAAACGACACAAATGTCAATTAAAAACATGTTATAATATTTCCCCATCATTTTGTGTATACCGTGGGAACCAAAAAAACCCAAAAATCTATCAAACGTAAATGTCCCGTCTCGGAAGCTCGGCGCCTAGACGGAGGGGAGGGTTGAACTATTTTTTTGACTATTTTATTTATTGTTTATCTATGTGCTGGAAGGATATTATATTTTTCAATTCCATTGCATTAGAAATGATTCAAAGATTACAAAAAGTCCAAATAAGACATAGTTATGTTAATGTATAAGGGATTTAGGTAGGTGCATTAGAGAGATAAATAGATAGAGAGAGAGTGGCTAGGGGCGAGCGAGCGATAAAATACTAACATATATGAAACGGACTTATGTTTCTGAAAGACAAAGGAGACATTTATATTTACTCTCGTTTTCATTTTATAATTTGTGTTGGAAGGGTAATATTGTTTTCAATTCCATCGTATTAGAATTGATTCATAGATTAAAAAAAGACCAAATAAGACATACACTCTAACCTCCATTTAACAGACTCTGATTTAACGGATATCGGCAATAACGGTCAAAAAATGTAGGCCGGACAATGGACCCAGCAACGGACAAAGTCCGTTGGTCGAAAAAAATTGGAGCAAAGTCCGTTGCTCTATCTATTTATCTCTCTAATGCACCTACCTAAATCCCTTATACATTAACATAACTATGTCTTATTTGGACTTTTTGTAATCTTTGAATCATTTCTAATATGATGGAATTGAAAAATATAATATCCTTCCAGCACATAGATAAATAATAAATAAGATAGTCAACAAAATATTTCAACCCTCCCCTCCGTCTAGGCGCCGAGCTTCGAGACGGGAGATTTACGTTTGATATATTTTTTTTTTTTTTTTTCCCACGGTATACACAAAATGATGGGGAAATATTATAACATGTTTTTAATTGACATTTGTGTCGTTTTTGCTGATTATGAGTTGGTGGAAAATAAAATCTTTAATTCTATCATATCCGAAATGATTCACAGATTATATAGAGACCAAATAATATACACTTTTAAGTGTGTTCAATAGTTTTGCATTATCAATAGGGTGTAGCACAAGGGATTACCAGGATTTATTTCAGGTACAGTAAAAAAAAAGATGCATAACAGTTAAATGTCACGATCCGGACACCTGTACTCAACACCGGATTTTTCTCAAGGAATTTCCGGATTACATCCGGACTGGACAGTATTTAGCAGCAACGGACATTTAGCAGGAACGGACAGGTGCTTGCACGCATTTGTCCGTTAAATGGAGGGTCGAGTGTAGTTATGTTAATGTATAAGGGATTTAGATAGATGCATTAGAGAGATAGATAGATAGAAAGAGAGCTGTACAGGGGTTTGCCGGGAAAATGGTGCGCCGCGCCAGCCAATTACCAGACTTTTTTTCGAGCAACGGACTTTGTCCGTTGCTGGGTCCATTGTCCGGCTACGGACAGAGTCCGTTAAATCCGAAATCCGTTGTATCGGGGTCCGTTAAATCGAGCGTCGACTGTATATATATAAGGGCTCCCCGGATCCCCAGGAGAGGTCCCGGAGAATGCTAATCGCAACCCGAATACATAAAAAGAACATCCTAGGTGGGTATCCTTTACTTAGTTCCTAGGGAATGTCATCAATTAGGGAACCACCTAGAAAAGAAAAAATAGAGATAAAATGTAAGGTACTGTAATAGGAATTCATAGCGCGCGCCAATATACAGGCTTCCCTGCACGTGCCCACCACCTCGCTTACGAGGCTGGCTTCCATCTTCATACACTCTAACCTCCATTTAACGGATTCCGATTTAACGGATATCGGCAATAACGGTCAAAAAATGTAGGCCGGACAATGGACCCAGCAACGGACTATAAAAAAGTTGGAGCCAAGTCTGTTGCTCTATCTATTTATCTCTCTAATGCACCTACCTAAATCCCTTATACATTAACATAACTATGTCTTATTTGGACTTTTTGTAATCTTTGAATCATTTCTAATATGATGGAATTGAAAAATATAATATCCTTCCAGCACATAGATAAATAATAAATAAGATAGTCAACAAAATATTTCAACCCTCCCCTCCGTCTAGGCGCCGAGCTTCGAGACGGGAGATTTACGTTTGATATATTATTATTTTTTTTTTTTTCCCACGGTATACACAAAATGATGGGGAAATATTATAACATGTTTTTAATTGACATTTGTGTCGTTTTTGCTGATTATGAGTTGGTGGAAAATAAAATCTTTAATTCTATCATATCCGAAATGATTCACAGATTATATAGAGACCAAATAATATACACTTTTAAGTGTGTTCAATAGTTTTGCATTATCAATAGGGTGTAGCACAAGGGATTACCAGGATTTATTTCAGGTACAGTAAAAAAAAGATGCATAACAGTTAAATGTCACGATCCGGACACCTGTACTCAACACCGGATTTTTTCTCAAGGAATTTCCGGATTACATCCGGACTGGACAGTATTTAGCAGCAACGGACATTTAGCAGGAACGGACAGGTGCTTGCACGCATTTGTCCGTTAAATGGAGGGTCGAGTGTAGTTATGTTAATGTATAAGGATTTAGATAGATGCATTAGAGAGATAGATAGATAGAAAGAGAGCTGTACAGGGGTTTGCCGGGAAAATGGTGCGCCGCGCCAGCCAATTACCAGACTTTTTTTCGAGCAACGGACTTTGTCCGTTGCTGGTCCATTGTCCGGCTACGGACAGAGTCCGTTAAATCCGAAATCCGTTGTATCGGGGTCCGTTAAATCGAGCGTCGACTGTATATATAAGGGCTCCCCGGATCCCCAGGAGAGGTCCCGGAGAATGCTAATCGCAACCCGAATACATAAAAAGAACTAGGTGGGTATCCTTTACTTAGTTCCTAGGGAATGTCATCAATTAGGGAACCACCTAGAAAAGAAAAAATAGAGATAAAATGTAAGGTACTGTAATAGGAATTCATAGCGCGCGCCAATATACAGGCTTCCCTGCACGTGCCCACCACCTCGCTTACGAGGCTGGCTTCCATCTTCATACACTCTAACCTCCATTTAACGGATTCCGATTTAACGGATATCGGCAATAACGGTCAAAAAATGTAGGCCGGACAATGGACCCAGCAACGGACTATAAAAAAGTTGGAGCCAAGTCTGTTGCTCTATCTATTTATCTCTCTAATGCACCTACCTAAATCCCTTATACATTAACATAACTATGTCTTATTTGGACTTTTTGTAATCTTTGAATCATTTCTAATATGATGGAATTGAAAAATATAATATCCTTCCAGCACATAGATAAATAATAAATAAGATAGTCAACAAAATATTTCAACCCTCCCCTCCGTCTAGGCGCCGAGCTTCGAGACGGGAGATTTACGTTTGATATATTTTTTTTTTTTTTTTTTTCCCACGGTATACACAAAATGATGGGGAAATATTATAACATGTTTTTAATTGACATTTGTGTCGTTTTTGCTGATTATGAGTTGGTGGAAAATAAAATCTTTAATTCTATCATATCCGAAATGATTCACAGATTATATAGAGACCAAATAATATACACTTTTAAGTGTGTTCAATAGTTTTGCATTATCAATAGGGTGTAGCACAAGGGATTACCAGGATTTATTTCAGGTACAGTAAAAAAAAAGATGCATAACAGTTAAATGTCACGATCCGGACACCTGTACTCAACACCGGATTTTTCTCAAGGAATTTCCGGATTACATCCGGACTGGACAGTATTTAGCAGCAACGGACATTTAGCAGGAACGGACAGGTGCTTGCACGCATTTGTCCGTTAAATGGAGGGTCGAGTGTAGTTATGTTAATGTATAAGGGATTTAGATAGATGCATTAGAGAGATAGATAGATAGAAAGAGAGCTGTACAGGGGTTTGCCGGGAAAATGGTGCGCCGCGCCAGCCAATTACCAGACTTTTTTTCGAGCAACGGACTTTGTCCGTTGCTGGGTCCATTGTCCGGCTACGGACAGAGTCCGTTAAATCCGAAATCCGTTGTATCGGGGTCCGTTAAATCGAGCGTCGACTGTATATATAAGGGCTCCCCGGATCCCCAGGAGAGGTCCCGGAGAATGCTTATCGCAACCCGAATACATAAAAAGAACATCCTAGGTGGGTATCCTTTACTTAGTTCCTAGGGAATGTCATCAATTAGGGAACCACCTAGAAAAGAAAAAATAGAGATAAAATGTAAGGTACTGTAATAGGAATTCATAGCGCGCGCCAATATACAGGCTTCCCTGCACGTGCCCACCACCTCGCTTACGAGGCTGGCTTCCATCTTCATACACTCTAACCTCCATTTAACGGATTCCGATTTAACGGATATCGGCAATAACGGTCAAAAAATGTAGGCCGGACAATGGACCCAGCAACGGACTATAAAAAAGTTGGAGCCAAGTCTGTTGCTCTATCTATTTATCTCTCTAATGCACCTACCTAAATCCCTTATACATTAACATAACTATGTCTTATTTGGACTTTTTGTAATCTTTGAATAATTTCTAATGTGATGGAATTGAAAAATATAATATCCTTCCAGCACATAGGCCTAGATAAATAATAAATAAGATAGTCAACAAAATATTTCAACCCTCCCCTCCGTCTATGCGCCGAGCTTCCCAGACGGGAGATTTACGTTTGATAGATTTTTGTTTTTTTTGTTCCCACGGTATACACAAAATGATGGGGAAATATTATAACATGTTTTTAATTGACATTTGTGTCGTTTTTGCTGATTATGAGTTGGTGGAAAATAAAATCTTTAATTCTATCATATCCGAAATGATTCACAGATTATATAGAGACCAAATAATATACACTTTTAAGTGTGTTCAATAGTTTTGCATTATCAATAGGGTGTAGCACAAGGGATTACCAGGATTTATTTCAGGTACAGTAAAAAAAAGGATGCATAACAGTTAAATGTCACGATCCGGACACCTGTACTCAACACCAAATTTTTCTCAAGGAATTTCCGGATTACATCCGGACTGGACAGTATTTAGCAGCAACGGACATTTAGCAGGAACGGACAGGTGCTTGCACGCATTTGTCCGTTAAATGGAGGGTCGAGTGTAATAACAAGTTGTACATGTGCATGGGAAGCGGGAGCAGGGAGGGCCGTTTACGTCATTGACTACGGAACCATTATTAAATATTTAGTTTTCCTTCCTTCCCTTCAAAGTCGTCAAACCCATAATTTAGTAGTGGTTCTCTTCGTCAATGACGTGAGAGCCTAAGAATACCACGACCGGTGGCCGGGACATCATATGCTCAACGTCAAAGACTAGGAATCCACTACTAATCCATCAACGCTGAATTCAAAATTAATTTAATCAAAGTAATAAGGCAGGGTATCTTCGTAAGCCTTAAGGAAATTATAGAGTAGAATAGGAAAAATAAGGGATTAATATAAAACACATATCTAAAGAATAGATTCATAGTGTAATCAAATAATATGTATACAACATAATTATGTGATGTGAAAATAAAATAATTGGTATAACACCATATTCATGACATTCTTATCCTTAAAACTTTTCAGGTTATATGAACCCTGCAGGGTGATTATTTACTTATCCTATTTCTACTATTAATAGCATATATCACCTGGGTGAGATTCTCCACAGAGATGAACCCCCCCCCACCCCTTTCGTAAAACAAAATACACAATCAGGAACACTACTGGTGAACCTCACTCAATAAATGTAAGGCCATTAACATAAAGTACTATTGTGGTATTTTATCCATCAATTAGGGTTTATGATATAGTCTCAAAGCTTCACATTGCACTGTGGGTCTCTTCAAGTGAACTAACAGGTATCTAGATAAAAAGGTATGATGAGAAGCCCAAACTTTTGTTTGTTTAACCCTCTCACGACCATATGACGCAGAGGTTGCCAGATAAGCAATACTTTAATAGAGTTCTCTCACTCTTATAATTACCTCTCCAAAATTAGTTTTCTGCCAACAGCTAACTCAAAGACAACTGCAGAGGTTGAAGTAACTAAACTAAAGGTTTCTAAATACCCCTGATGGTAACAAAGCCTTTAAAGTATCCCTAATAGGCTCAAAATTGTGTCAAGAACGTGAGAGGGTTAATATCCTTAACAGAGTAATTATTAAAAAAGCGGACAGTAGTTGCCCATTTGTGGACATCATGAGCCCTAGCCACTGCTCCGGGCTCTGCTGCTTTAATAAAATCCACTAGTATGGAAGCAAGGTGTCGTTTAGACAATATGGACTTATCACTTGAAGAGATTCAAACCTGATTTTATAGCCAAGCATGAGAGGGAAGACCATGTTTTCACTCCATTTACCATTTACACCCTTAAGCAAGGCAACAAACATCATGATTTATGCCCAGTTATAGCTTTGTCTAATTAAATTAAGGCTACTGCACCATTAAACCCCTCTCACCTTTGGATCTCTTCAAGTGATAAGTCCATATTGTCTAAACGACAACGCTATGCTTGGTAATTTGTGTCTTATCCATATGTACCGATAAGCATATGGCTAGGGAACGCCTTGTTAGAGGACCAAAGACCCGTCTGAGTTATATCCTTCACTGAAAGCCAATGGGGAAAACTCCTGGTGGTGGCCCATAATGTGCATATCATGGGTTTTATGCAATCAACTGAGGCTCAGCTTCCTTAATTATATCTGCAATAAAGGATGCTAACACTTTCTTTCCTGACCTTATTGAACCTTCTGGAGGAAACCACAATTGTGTCATATTCCTAGGAATAACAGACTTAGAGTAGGCATATAGTGCTTTAACAGGGCATAGAGCATGGAGTATCTTTGCTCTTTTCAAGGCAGGAATAAAGAAAGGTGTAAGGATATTTTCCTGGTGCTCATTTTTGTGATGAATCTGGTGCAGTAACCATATGTACAGAATCATTATTAGGGGCAAAAAACATAGACAGTTAGTAGGCCTTGCCATGGCTGTCCATTATGAGACCCTATGGACAGTAGCCAGGGTCATCAGAGACACACACTTTTTAAGTTTCTTGTCTGTATTTGGTCTCAGGATAAGACCTAGACTGTGACAAAGTTAGGACCCTCGCGATTGACCATTGAGGAAGCAAATGATGATTTGGGGCTCTGAGCTTAAAGCAAGCCTACATAAAACCATGTTCGTCTTTCTGGGGCAAAGATAAACCAGTAAGAGACAAGAAGGGTTGCTTTTTGCCGATATGTGGTTTATAAGTGTGTTAACTGTTAGTTTTTAAAAACCAATTAAGCAATTTAGGTGCTTCAGTAACATAGCAACCGATGGAGACTGCTGGGTTGACTCTACACTCCAAGTTGTAAATTGTTTACAGTGTGAACTATACTGTCTTAACCCCTCAGACCCGGTTGGGCTCTGAGGCATCCATAAAAAACACCCCCGCAGAACTCGGAAGGGCTCTGAGGCTCCGGCAGCTTGAAAGCCTGTAAGCTTGGTGTGCAAGGCGTCCGTCCGAAGCATGTAAACAACAGCCGGTTGGATCGACGCCGCGCATCTCCGACCACAAGAAGGAGAGGCATCTTTGTTCGTGTGTGCCTGTATGTTATTGTTAAGTAGTGAAAAGTAGTGTAAAGTGGCTGATATGGCCACAAAGTTATCTCCACGGAAATCGTCATCACAACTGAACCAGTTGACTTAGAGAGCTCTACTTAACGCCATTCTACAGGTACGAAACACATCTACGCTTGGGGATGCGCGGGAATGCGGAAGCAGTCAAAATAACAAAGATACAGTAGCCTAGGCGTAGACGTTTTTCGGCCAAAACCCCCGGGTTTCGGTATGGAATACATAGCCGGGTCTGAGGGGTTAAGTTGATGCTGTGTATTGATTAGTGAGCGTATCCGTGATTTCCTTGTCGTAGGACGGTAGCCACTTGGATTTGAGAATGTCCACATAGTAAAATTGAGCGAGGTCTGCAGGTTTCCAATTTCTTTCGAGTGGAAATAGGACAGTGGGGGGGGGGGGGGGTTGCAGAGGTTTTTGTACCACTGAGTAAGTTGAGTGTGCCATACCTGAGTAGGCCACATAGGGGCAACCCGGCCCATTTGACCCTGGAAAAACCTGAGGTGATGAATGATTCTCACATCAAATTCTATGTCCACCTGTTTCAATTCACTGTGAGGGCATCTGGGCCCCTTTCTCGTGTTATGTCATTCCGAGATAATGTACGACTGGAGCTTCGTTGATTTTACGAGATGTAAACAGATCGGTTTGGTGTAAAAATTGGGAGAATTAAGTGGTTGGCTGCGTTTTGTTTGAAAGCCCATTCCGCTGAGGTAATCTTTCCCTTGGACTGAGCATCCGTCCACAGGTTGGAGATCCCTGGTAGATATGTTGCATGGATTAACCCTCCAGCCCCGGCTACGCATTACATAAATATTCCCCGAAACCCGGGTGTTTTGGCCGAAAAACGTCTAGGCTAGGCTACCGTATATTTGTTATTCTGACTACTTCCCGCATTCCCACGCATCCCCAAGCGTAGCTGTGTTATTTACCTGTAGAATGGCGTTAAGTAGAGCTCTCTAAGTCAACTGGTTGAGTTGTGATGATGATTTCATTGGAGATAACTTTATGGCAAAAACAGCCACTTTACACTACTTTTCGATACTTAACAACAACATACAGGCACACACGAACAAGCGACGCTCTCCTTCTTGTGGCCGGAGATGCGGGGCGTCGGTCCAGCCGGCTGTTGTTTACATGCGTCGGACCGACGCCTCGCACACCAAGCTCACAGGCTTTGAGCTCATGGGTGTTTAAGAGCCCTTCCGGGCAGCTCGTGTATGCTTTTTATGGGCGTTCAAGAGCCCTTCCGGGAACAGAGGGTTAATATGGAATGTTTTTGGGCTAGAAAGCATGTCTTTTCCCGAGAGATCCTGGGGAAACCTGGCCCGGGTGGGGACCTGTTTCCTCAAGCAAATTACAGTGGTCATGTTGTCCATCCGGCATGCCATTGACCTGGAGTCAATGGGGAAAATTAGAGGGACTGTTAGCTCTTGGGTATTGAGACTTAATGTTGTCCCTTTCCTGTGATTCTGATGGCCTTCCGTTGATTCATAGTCCCATCCTATCAGACTCGAGGTGTCTGTGTCCACCCATAGAGTGGGAGGTGGATCTGACCAATGTGTCACTGATCCCTTTACCTGAGGTTTTACCACAAACGACAGAGGGTGTAGAATTCTCTTTGGCCAGATTAGTTCCTTCAACCTGAGGAAGCCTAGGGGCCTTGTAAATTTGAGCCCAGTTTCAAGGGCCTATAGGGAATTCCCAAAGTTTCCTGGTTATAGTCTTGGTATGCAATACTTTGAACAGTTTTATTTGAAGACGTTTGTCATTGGTTGGACTTTGTTTTATAGTCTGAAGTTGTGTATCCCAGATTAATGCTATTCATTCTGCTGATTGTGTAGGAGTGAGATTTTGATTTCTCTAATTTTTCTCTGAAAACCAACTTTGTCACATGTTGCATGACTATCAAGGTTTGTTCTTAGTAATGGTGTGGGGAAGACCACAGCATCATCCAATCTTGAAGGTAAAGCAGTATTTTACACCATCTTTGAGTAGAGGGAGGAGAGATTGTTTCACTATCTTGGTGAAAAATTCTGGGAGCTATGATCAAGCTGAAAGGAGTTCTGGTGAACATCGCCGCTTTGATTCTGAATGGGATAGCTAGGAACTTTTGGTACCTCTTGCTATTGTGATGTGCCAGTAGGAGTCTTCTATAGCTAGAGTAATTATTCAGACCTTGGTTGTAGAATTAGCTTTACTTGGGAAATAGTTAACATCCTGAACTTCATATTGTGAATTAATTTGTTGAGGAGGAACCTGTCTATCGTAGGCTTTAGTTGTAGACTGTCCCTTTTGGGGAGAGGAACATGTGTGATAGAGAAGCTGGCATGCCTTCTGGAACCTAAGTCACAACATTGTCTGTCAACATTTGGTTCATTAATGTTTTTAAACTCTAGAGATAGTTGTCCATTGTTAGACTGAGCTCTGAGGAGGGGTTAGCTTGTTTGCCAGAAACGGCCCAAACATATCCCTCTGAGGTCTTAGCAACAGAGCATGAACCTTATTCCAGGTCGTTTGGGGAAACAATCTGCATGTGAATCGAGGTGAGAAGAGAGCCGGAGTAGCAATATCTTTGGGTATATTCTTGGACAATTGGGTGAGTGGATACTGTCTAGCTCTAGTTGCCTTAAAAATTGCAATCTTGATATTCCCAGTGGTCATCCGAGAAATACCACGTGAAGCTCTTCTGATAAAATGAAGTGCAGACCTGGAGTTTTGTTCAGGGATAGAATCTGCTACTTGCCTCATGGCTTGTGCAAGTTGTTGTTGTGTGATAAAATTTTACAGTAACCTATGGGTTCTTTGTCGTAGTTTAAAGTCTGTCAGTCCGTGCAGGGTAGGTGTATTAATCATGGGGTCAACTAGTTGGTTTACAACTATTGTTGGAGATCTGAGATATTTCCAGAACTCCTGGGGAATAGAGTCGGAGTTGTATATATGCATAGTGGTAAATTTTGTATTACGTCCAGCAATCGGTCTTGTGCATCTTTGTATGTAGATGCCTAAGCTCGTCCCTTTTAATAATCCACTCATTTGGTATTGGCACCAAGTCTGAATGACCTGTGTCAGCATTATAGTCAAACTCAACTGAAATGAGCTCCAAGGAGGTCAAGGTCGCCCTGTGCGGTGGTGCCACTTTTCTACCAAAACAAACCTTTTAGAAAACGGGAAACCAAGGAACACCACATTTAGAAGGGAAACTTGAAATAAATGTAAAAGACGTTTTTATGTCTGGAAGGGTTATTGGTATTCTTGTATAAAAGTTACAGAAACGAAATAATAGGTAGGCTATATTTCTATATACCTATTTACATTGTACAGCATCTCCCTTGCCTGGCTATGAAGATGAGAGTAACTTTTCCGAGTTTTTCCTTCCATGGTGGTCGTGCTATGAAGGAGGGTTAGTGACCGTCTGACCTGGATGATGTTGTTGTCGTAGTTTGAGGCCATTTAAAGCGTTGCCATTACTCGTAGCCAGCTCTCTCTCTCTCTCTCTCTCTCTCTCTTTTGATGGGATTACATTGTGCTATATTGCATTTTGGAGATTGTGTATGTATGTGTGTGTTTGTGTGTGTATCTGTAGGGGTGTGTGTGAGTGCGTGCGTAGCCAACAGAACCGCATTGACATTACTTGGCAACGTCGCATATCCTACCATTCTTTAAATCTATTTATAGCTGTCTCCAGAAAAATGGCAGCATGTTCTAAATAGTGTGCCATTTGTTGTATAAATTCCTTCTATATATCCTTAAAATTATATGTTTCTTAACACCACATAACCTTTAAAAATTGTAATATAATATATATAGTCATAAAAGCTAAAATTAATTTATTAATAGCCTGAAAAACTAACATTTGTTGTTAAAGCTTTGAATATTTGACAACACCGCACAGGGCGAGGGACTCCACCTTGTAGCTCATTTCATAGGAGGATGACTATAGTAGGTGCTATCCTGGTAATTGTTACCAGTATCGAGATTCACCAATTAGTAGAGGGTGAAGCTTCTTGAACATTTCATGAGCAGGTTGTTTAGGCTGGACAGGTAAATGAGACAGTGGAACTGTGTCTGGTATGGCATGCTGTAACATGGGTGGAGCCAGAGACCTACTTTGGAGATCTTGGATAGCTTTATCTAAAGACGTAAATTTCTGTTCAAATTTGTCTGTCAACTCATGCATAGATTTAAGAAAATACCTGAAGTTCACCCACCAAGCCACCAGGTGGGCTCTGAGTAGGGACTAAATCCGGAAACTCTTCTTCACTTTGTTCTAATGGAGAACTCATTCTACTCCAACCCTCTTCGGTATGGTTACTGGTTTCCAATTCATACCACCCTACCATAGCATTGCTTATGACCAAAGGTTCTGGGGTATCCTTAGGAAGTACTTTTTTCCATATTGCCCCAACCGTACTGTAACCAAAATGTCTTGAGCTGCCAGAGAAGGGTCTAAACGAACATGTAAGTCCGTAGAAGGCTGAACAGGTGATTAGTGTACGGGTTTATGTACTTCAGCTTCCATATTCACCTGAATCAGTTTAGGGTGAATTAATGTGGGTGGAGCAAGCAACTGGGTTTATTCAGATTGCTGTTCAATAGTATCAGCTAACTGTACTAGGGAAAGTGGAGGGGAACTGATACCCTCAGAACTTGGATCAGTCAAGGAAGTAGATGAGACAGGTAATTTATGTTTTTTGATGTAATAGGGTTAGCCGGGTGGCTGACCACATTAGACAATGTCAAAAGTCTGGGGGTATGTGGTGTAGAATGCAGGATTTTGGAATCATGACTGCGAGTCGAGTCGGGGAAGTTTGGTACTTATCAGGTCGCCTTTTAGTTTGAGATTTGCTCACTTTCTTCTGTTTATTTACTGGAAGAATTTGAGTTGGCAGACCTATGTCTTTTCCTGCTAGATCCAGACATTTTCTTGTCAGGAGATGTAGAGGAGCTAGGGGTTCTAGAAAAAGATATTTCTAAAAAAAGCTTACATACTTTGCCTCCATAATACCTGGATATTTTGTTTAAGGTACCTGAAATGTAAGACTTTTACCGAACCCCACACAGATAATAACACTTGTTTGCATGTGACCGAGGGCATAAATGTTTTTTTGGGTCATGGTTATTAACAAAAATATGATTAGTGACTTAGTCACTTAGCCGGTGAGCCAGAAACGTTTAGTGTTTTGTGAAAATTAACTCACCTTAAAATATAAGGTGTTGGGCTCCTCCAGTGATTATTACTTGGCCGAAAGGGATCGTTCTAATTGTTGAAGAGAATCTTCTCCGGTAATGCAGCAGCTCGCCTGTGAATAATACCAAGGAGTCAATGTTGCATGGTGGAAATAATACCGGAATTATTAGATCTGCTTAGATTTGGCAAAATAGGATCTAGTCATGCATCGTTTATTTTAAATAAACTGCATTTATGTAAGAAATAGTCAAGTGAATTATTACCCGGTGTCACTGGGTATAATTACTTGGTAATTTTTTAGTCAGGTATAGCCTTTTTAGAAAGGGAAAGAAAACTTGTACTTGTTTCCTGGAAATTAATTACAATTACAGTATGTAGTTAGTGAGAATCTACTTAGTAGGTGAACCTGAAACTTCTAGAGTTTTGCCCAGTGAATTCACCTTAAAGATTACGGTTTTGTTAGCCGAGTGAAGGGAGTAACAGGCGAGATGGTTAGGTCTACCCTGGCCTTGAAATCTGGAATACTGTTCATCTCTTGCTGTGGTTATCACTTGGCCGGGAGGGAACGTTTTGATGATGTCCAGATTCTTCTCTGGTAACGCAGCGCATTACCTGAGCCTGTGAATCATACCCAGGAGTCAATGTTGCATAGAGAGATGTAAATAGTACTTATTAGGCCTACTTAACTTAATGGTGATGGGCTGGTCTATCAGAGTGAGAACTGAGCGATCTCTGCCATACCCATAGCTTACTCTGACTGTTCTTTTTACTTAAATATTTTCTAGATCTCAAGTGACGGCGTCTCTTCCGTGGATTGACCTCCCAATCTACCAAGATTGGAAGCCAAAGCGTCACATTTTTCCTTTGCCCCTCAACTTTCTCTTCATAATTGCTGAGGGGCATAGGGCCCTGGGCGGGGCTTTGGTTTCCCGGGCGTTTCTGCACCCTCCTCAGCTCCTCGCCATGGAGTGGCTTCGGTCACCCAGGCTTTATTGTGGTCGGCAGGGAGGGTTCTGTGGGGGCGCTCGGTTATGGCCTTGGCCTTGCTCGGGGCCTTGGGGCTGTTCGGCCAGGCAGCTTGGGGAACAACAACAACAACAACAACTTAACTTGGGCAAAATTAGGATCTAGCCTTGTATTGTTTTACTTTAAATAAGCTAATTAGATAGCAGTACTTATGTAAGCTCTCGTTTCTATCGTAAGTCTGATAGTTACGGTATGTTAATTACTGGTAGCCGGGCCTGTCTCTAATATGGTATGACATCCTTATTATAATGTGACCAAGCCTAGGGTACCCGGCAATAATTTCCATTTGATTCCATTATTGGAACCCTAGTTTGTCTTTATTAACCCCTCAGACCCGGAAGGGCTCTGAGGCATCCATAAAAAACACCCCCCGCGCAAGCCGGAAGGGTGCTGAGGCTCCGGCAGCTTGAAACCCTGTAAGCTTGGTGTGCGAGGCATCCGTCCGATGCATGTAAACAACAGCTGGCTGGACCGACGCCGCGCATCTCCGACCACAAGAAGGAGAGCGTCGCTTGTTCGTGTGTGCCTGTATGTTATTGTTAAGTAGCGAAAAGTAGTGTAAAGTGGCTGATTTTGCCACAAAGTTATCTCCACGGAAATCGTCATCACAACTGAACCAGTTGACTTATAGAGCTCTACTTAACGCCATTCTACAGGTACGAAAGACATCTACGCTTGGGGATGCGCGGGAATGCGGAAGCAGTCAAAATAACAAAGATACGGTAGCCTAGGCGTAGACGTTTTTCGGCCAAAACCCCCGGGTTTTTGGGAATATATATGGAATACATAGCCAGGGCTGGAGGGTTAAAGTGTGACAAAGCTTAGGGTACCCGGTAAAATAATATCTGTTACTCTTACTGTTACCCGGACTTGTTCTTGTCATAGTATGACACGGCTTTGGGTAACACAGCACCCATATGGTGGTCTCAATTTTTTCGGTACCCGGGCCTGTCATCGTGAAACTATGAACCATTTCATGGTGCCCGGTATTGTAATATGTCTCTAATATGTTAAGACATCCTTATTATAGTATGACCAAGCCTAGAGTACCCGGCAATAATCCTAAACAGAGCAAATAACAAGAGAAACCTTACATGACAAGGTCACAGTTGTTCCAGCTGATTTGTGTAAACATTAAAGGTTGAGTATGAAAACGCATACTAGTAAACGTATGAAACACACTTAAACAGGTGCCGTTTCAAAGGCTTGATATTTGTTTTGGTAAAATGATACCATCCGGGGATATTGGTATCCGGGTTATTGGTACCTTACATGACATTACAGTTTCTTACAGTTTCTTACAGTAGATCCTCTGGAAAAAGGCAAACTAGGCCTGTGTATCCAGCTCAGTGCCAGTACTTGCACTACTGCGGTCGTTCACTGTGTTGGCGGCGGCGGCAGCAGACGCAACATTTTTACTATTCTTTATTTTTGCTTTATAATCAAACTTCAAATCTTGTCTTCCCCATGCTTTATCAAGATTACTTTCAAACTTCCTTATTGATTCGGAATCAGTGGCGTCACCAGGGGTAAAATTTTGGGGGGGCTGTAGCCCTGGCATAGATAGGTGGGTGGGTGGCGAGCAAAGCGAGCCTGAGCAGCTGGGGGGTCCGGGGGTGCGCTGTAATTCCCCCCGGAAATTTTTGAAATTTGAGCAGTTTCTGGGGCCTTTTTGAGGCCTAAAAATGTGTATAAGTAAGAAACATATGACACATAAATATTGATGAGCCTGATACCAGGCATCAGTCAGTAAGTTACAAGGCCAATGGTAATTGTAGGGTATAAAGCCTATGTGCAGAGAATAGTTTTTTCTTCATATACTATCATACTATAGTCCATTCATTATAGGTAGGCCAGAAATTGTGATCCCTAACCTTTGTAATTCGCTAAATGGCTAGAGCAAATGGGTTGTAAATGTCCATACTTATTTGAAGAACTTTTATTATTGTACCATTATATAGATTTAATTGGCAAGATTTTTCTTCCATTACTGTGATAGAAAAACAAAACAGTTCACTTAAAACAAAAAAGTATAATTTATTAACTCCAAATCATAAAGCAATTACTTTAGATAATCCTATTGATAAAATACAAGATTACAAACAATTGTTATTCTATAAAACTGATATCCTTTCAAAGTTTCATATAGTGACATGGCCTAATGGTATGTGGATATGTGTCTTTTATTTCACAATTTCACTTTTCAATCAATATAAACGTTTTATTATTATGATTAGTTCATTATAACTGTTAATGGTTTTATGATTATGATTAGTTCATTATAACTGTTGATGGTTTTATGATTATGATTAGTTCATTATAACTGTTGATGGTTTTGCATTTTACTTAGTTTTACTGCTTTCCACCGTTTAAATTTTTTGGTTGTTTCTTTAGTTTTTCCTTTTGATAAAGAAGTGACAAATTATTAATTATATACTTGCAATATCAGAGTTCAAGGTATTTCAAATTTTCAATTATCAAACAGAAAAAAAATATAGTAAATGAGATAAATTAACTAAATTGCTTTTCATTCCATGACCAATCACCATGCCCCATGTTAAGTAAGGGACAAACGCCTTTTGGTGGATTCACCTGACCCTGACTGTGACGGTATTGGAAGAGATGCAAATTTGTCAACTACCAAATCAAGATCAAGTGAATTCACCACAGCCTTTTCAATAGAAATTGTACCTAGACTGGTCAGCCGTTCCTGTCCCATTGTTGCCCTGAGGTATGTTTTGATCAGTTTTAAGACAGAAAAGGATCTCTCACATTTGGCATTACCGACAGGGAAAGTGAGGGCCAAATGCATCAAAGTCCAGAGTGTGGTGAAACCATGCTTCAGTGGCTTCAGTTTATCCAAAGCACCGGAAATGGATTTCACATCCTGTAAAGTTTTCTGAGCAATAAGGAGTTCTGCATGGAGGCTCTCCCTTTCAGCTGAGTACTGGTCAGCAAGGTAATTCAAATCAGTTTCATTAAGGAAATTTGGAGATAATGGATGGCAAGCAGAGACACCAAGTAGAATACTCTTCGGTTCATCAAATCTGAGTCTAAACTCACTGAGGACCTTGTCTAGAATAGGATAATACAGAAACCTTTTACAGTGGGATTTTGGGTCCTCAACCCTTTCAGAGGTGTCTCGTTGGCCTATGGTTTCAGTTACAACGGATTCTAACAACCGCGAAGATGGCTTCCTTTGCCTTCTTGACCTTGAAGGTTGTTGGAGAGCTGAAGTTATGTTCCTTGCTGCAGAAAATTCAACTGCTTTTTCCCAAATGGTGTTGAAATGGTCATTTGTAGTTCTTTGGTCATTGAGAATTTTGATTGTGTCTTGTGCCATGTTAACTGCTGCAGCAAGATCCATATCCAATGTGGTGAACTGGTTATGCATTATTTATTATTTAATTTTTATTTATTTATTTTAATTACTTTTGGCAGTTTTGGGGTTTGCATTTTTTGGGGGGCTGAGTCCTTGATTTGGGGGGCTGAGTCCTTGATTTGGGGGGGCTAAGCCCCCCCAAGACCCCCCCTGGTGACGGCACTGTTCGGAATCGACTACATACTGGGGCAGCGCGTTCCACTCATTTACCACTCTATCACAAGATGAGTTCTTTGCCTTTTCAAGCCTATTTCTTTCTTTGTAAATTTTCTTAGAGTGTCCTCTCGTTCTTGTTCCCTCCCGCATCAAGAAGATACCTTCACACACATCCTCATCATACTTTCCTGACACTATCTTAAAAGTCTCTATCATATCCCCTCTCTTTCTCCAATATGCCAGTGTCGGAAATCCCAGTGTCCTCAACCTCTGCTCATAGCCCGCGTTCTTCAACGTTGGTACTAGCTTGCTAGCTCTCCTCTGCACTTTCTCCACTGCTTCTATATTCTTTACCATATATGGAGCCCACACCTGGTTCGCATATTCCAGGTGCGGCCTAACCAGCGCTGTATAGAGATTCCTGAATGTTTCTTCGTCAAGTGACACAAATGTCCTCCTTATCAGCCCTACAATTCTATTGGCTTTGTTTATCTTTTCCGCTAAATGTTCTGAGATATTTAACTTATTGTCTATCACTACTCCTATATCTTTTTCTGCATTCACTTCCTCCATCGCTTCATACATGCTGTATCCTAACTTGTCTATCTTCTTGCTAGTCCCAATCCGCATGTACTTGCATTTTTTTGGATGAAAAGGCATTAACCAATGTTCAGACCATCCCTTCATGCCCTCCACATCTCCTTGAAGCAAACCCACATCTTCCTTACTCCTCACTCTTCTATACAGCTTAGTAGTCACTGTTGGTCCAGCTCGTGACAGCCGGCTATGGCCTATTAGTATTCGGGGCTGTCTAGATAAGGCCTAGAGTTCCCGGTAAATGTTGTCTTGGAATCCGGGTTTGTCATCGTCATGACAGCCTCCAGAGTACCCGGCTATGGCCTATTAGTACTCGGGGCTGTCTAGGTAAGGCCTAGAGTTGCCGGTAAATGTTGTCTTGGAATCCGGGTTTGTCATCGTCGTGACAGCCTCCAGAGTACCCGGCTATGGCCTATTAGTACCCTGGGCTGTTTTTATATTTTATATGGAATATAATACCCCCCGGGAATATTTAGTTTTTTAAAACAGTCTCCAGAGTAACCGGCCGTAGCCTATTGGTACCCGGGACTGGTTTTTATACTGGATCTGTCTTTTACTGGCACTATTGGTACCCGGGACTAGATAAGGTCTAGGGTACTCGGGGGCTTGAGAATTTTCAACAAGGCCATGGACTTTGCACTCGTAAGGTTAGGCCTACTCGGCCACGAGTGTTATTTGGCGATCCTTTATGTAACTTGTACATGTTTTTTAAATTCTGATATCTTTGTAAGTCAGTGAGATATAAACATGTTTTGTAAATCTTTTATATCTTTGTAAGTCAGTGAGATATAAATATGTTTTTTAAATTCCTATATCTTTCAATTTCTTATATCTTTGTAAGTCAGTGAGATATAAATCTGTTTTTTTAAATTCTTATATCTTTGTAAGTCAGTGAGATATATTCAATCAAGATTTTATTGCAAGTACTTTGGCTACTAATTGTTGTAGGCTTACTTGGTACCCTTTGGAAAAAATAAATACGAGTGCCTAAAAAGTAGTACAAAATAGGCTACTATAAAAAGGTTGATAATGCATTTGAACATCACAATATTATGTCATCAGCCATAAATATTTGGCGGTTAATATTGAAAATAATGCATATAACTGTCTTGAAGGCAAATAATGTATGAAAAGGCACTCTTGATTGAATAATGTGAGGTATTAAGAATTCTACCATCACATAGAAAGTTTGATGGTAGGTACTGAAGGTATTGCAGTTGATATGGGAAGAACCATCTATTTTCTACAATGTGTGATAAATTAATGAGTAACTTAGCAGTGATTGGTTATGAAAGTAACCCCTGGCCAGCGCACAACCATGGGGAGTACAAGCAAAGGGGTAAAATTCTATGGATTTGACACTAATATACAGTCGACGCTCGATTTAACGGACCCCGATACAACGGATTTCGGATTTAACGGACTCTAATGGACCTTTTTTTCGAGCAACGGACTTTATCCGTTGCTTGAAAAAAAGTCCGGTAATTGGCTGGCGCGGCGCACCATTTTCCCGGCAAACCCCTGTACAGCTCTCTTTCCCTTATACATTAACATAACTATGTCTTATTTGGTCTTTTTTTAATCTATGAATCATTTCTAATACGATGGAATTGAAAACAATATTACCCTTCCAACACAAATAATAAAATGAAAACGAGAGTAAATATAAATGTCTCCTTTGTCTTTCAGAAACATAAGTCCGTTTCATATATGTTAGTATTTTATCGCTCGCTCGCCCCTAGCCACTCTCTCTCTATCTATTTATCTCTCTAATGCACCTACCTAAATCCCTTATACATTAACATAACTATGTCTTATTTGAACTTTTTGTAATCTTTGAATAATTTCTAATGCGATGGAATTGAAAAATATAATATCCTTCCAGCACATAGATAAACAATAAATAAGATAGTAAAACAAATAGTTCAACCCTCCCCTCCGTCTAGGCGCCGAGCTTCCGAGACGGGAGATTTACGTTCGATAGATTTTTATTTTTATTTTTTCCCACGGTATACACAAAATGATGGGGAAATATTATAACATGTTTTTAATTGACATTTGTGTCGTTTTTGCTGATTATGAGTTGGTGGAAAAAAATGTCTTTAATTCCATCACATCGGAAATGATTCACAGATTATATAGAGACCAAATAACATACACTTTTAAGTGTGTTCAATAGTTTTGCATTATCAATAGGGTGTAGCACAAGGCTTATCAACATTATCACAGTAACGGGGTCTGGGTTGAGGCCGGGACGGGGAGGGGAGGGAGTAGGCCTACAGCGGCGGGGATATCCCTCCTTTTTTTATTTTTTTTTATTTTTATTTTATTTTTTTTTCCCATGTGATATTTATCATATCAATGACAAATACGACCTTTATTATGTTTTCAAGGACAGTACAGCACAACGTGTCCCTCAATCACAAAAAAAAAAAAAAAAAAAAAAAAAAAAATGCAAAATCCGAAGGCAATTTTCCAGCAACGGACATTTTCCAGCAACGGACTCGGTCTCCCCCCCTATTAGTCCGTTAAATCGAGCGTCGACTGTAGTACTCAACACTTAAGGAAATAAATATCAGTTACATTGTTAATGCAGAAAAAAGGGGACACTGCAGCTAGAGAGCCAAGGCTCGTATGATAATAACATTTAGTTGGAGTGGCGTCCTGAATACACGAACGTCGACCAGCCTGGAAAACTAAGTCCTTGCTTATTCAGGTTTACAAGTGAATACGATTACGAAAAATACATTTCTAAACGCATATACAACTCAGTATGCAATTAGATTCACTATGGAGTAAAAGCTGATGCGTTTAAGAGGGGCTATGTAAACTGAAATAGGGGAGCACGGAATAGTTGTTGTTTCCAGCTGGCCGGCGGTCGAGAGATGTCGCTCCTGGGTAGGAAGAGGTATGAGTCAGGCTCATGGGAAGCAGAGGAAGATCGGAATGCGCTGAGGCGCGGTGTTCAAACTGTGTTAATTCTTTTCTTTTTTATTTCCTACTTTTCAGTGGCTCCGTCTCAATGACGTACCTTAGGAATGATTAAGGGGTACCCCCTAAGATGATCTTGGTTCTCGACCGCCATAATCGAGGTTAACCCGGGCTCTGAGGAGCCCGGAACGAGACCATATTATCATAGGCTCATACGTTATTGACGTAAGGAGCCACCAATAAATATACACATACAGTACTGTACATACATACAATTTGACGTAAGGAGCCACCAATAAATATACACATACAGTACTGTACATACATAAAAATTTAAGACTGAGTGCTCCACACATACGTGCAGTTTCAGTCTTGTCCTAATGGCGGCGTTCCAGGCAACCCTGTTAAGGGCTGCTTCACTTGTCAAGTTCTTGGAATTGAGATCAGCACGTATAGTCCAATCCCAGGTCTTCTTCGGTCCACCCCTTGGTGCAGATCCCTCCACAATCACAGACCTGAATCTTTTCACCCAATTTTGTTCATCCGTTCTCTCCACATGTCCATACCATCCCAGTCTACTTGTACGCATCTCCTCGCTAATATTCTTTAACCTAAACGTCTCTTCAGCTCATCATTTGTTATTCTATCCTGCAGCCTGGCCCCACACATCCATCTCACCATTCTCATCTCATTACATTCCATTCTGTTGACATCCTCTACTTTAATGGCCCATGTTTCTGAGGCATACGTCATTGCACTTCTAACACATGAGGCATACACCTTTCCCTTCAGGGGGAGAGGCATTCTTTTCATGGTCAGAATTGGCAGCAGTTCTCTGAACTTCACCCAGGCACATCTAATTCTAGCGACAGTGGCAGCCTCGGCCCCACCACCGGCAGAGATGGTATCTCCTAGGTAACAAAACTTGTCCACCAGCTCCAATGAATAATTTCCAAAGTTCACAGCCACAGTATCATCACTTAACACAAGCTCAGCTTTGCACACTACGCACTCAAATTTCTCTATTTCTGACTTATCCTTCGGCAGAGGTCCTTTTATTCTACTACAGTGCTTACTCCCATGGTGCACCCAACATCGACAGATACTACATCAAATTGAGTTAGCGCCCACACCCTTTCCACACACTGCACATGGGTATGCACCGCTCTTTTCCACATTGCCTCGTTTCAATCTACAATGCATAACCTTGGTTTTGTTAATATCGACATTTAAACCCTTGCTCGCCATGCCCTCTCTCCATCTTCTGAATTTGGCCTCAGCATCTTGCACATTGTCAGCTATTAGGACTAAATTGTCTGCATAAAACAGTTCCCTCGGGAGTCCGGATCTAAAAACTCTAGACAGTGCCTCCAGGACCATAATAAAGAGGAGGGGGCTTAACACTGAACCCTGATGAACTCCAACACGGACTGTGAATTCCTCACTCAGTACACCTTTCATCCTCACCGAAGTTCACAAATCCTCATACATCTTCATTATCACATGCACCAGCCACTCTTCCACACCAAGTTTCCTCATAGCCCACTGCACAACATCTCTAGGCACCCTATCAAAGGCCTGCTCCAGGTCTACAAACACAAAGTAAAGATCCCCGCCTTTTAGTAAGTATCTTTCCTGTATCTGCCTGACTATGAAGATACAGTAGCATGGGTTGTACCACGTCCTGGCATTAAACCAAACTGCATATCATCAAAGACTCTCACAGACCTTCATGATTTGGTCAAGCATTTTCAGGCCCCTATAAATACCTCTATCTAGCACATCCCCTTTTCCTTTGTATATATTTACTATTACACTTTTGAGCCAATCCTCGGGGATTTTCTCATCTTTAATATTGGTGTTTATCAACTCAGTGACTAAGCTGACACCAGTCTCCCCTGAAGCTTTTATCATTTCAGTGACAATGTCAGAGCACCCTGGAGCTTTACCGTCCTTCATTTTATTGATTGCGTCGCTCACTACAGATGGTGCTATCAAAGGAGGGGGTCCAGATATTGGTTTTCGATACTAATCTGTTCCTTATCCCAGTCAAACTATATTTAGCAATCGTTCATAGTGTGCCTTCCATGCTTCTCTGATTTCATTTTCTGCATACACAATCTTCCCATTATCGTTTCTAACACACTGTTCACCTATAATATCCCTACTGTCAGTTTTAACTCACCTAGCTAGATTGAAGATCAGATTGGGATTGTCAGTGTTACACACTTGTTCGAGGACCAGGTCCTTGATGCCTTTTTTGGCATGTAAATTATTCTTTTGGCAGTTCATTTAGCTGCCTGGTATTCCTCCTTGCTGCCTCCCTTCTTCCATGCTTTGAAGCATCTCCTTATCTCTTTCACAGCATGTTCTACCTCATCGTTCCACCACCAGGAGGTCTTATTCCTGGGGTGACCCTTTGTTTTCCCACAGATTTTGTCAGTGGCAGCGAGAAGGCTATGCTTAACCCTCCAGCCCCGGCTATGTATTCCATATATATTCCCCGAAATCCGGGGGTTTTGGCCGAAACACGTCTACGCCTAGGCTACCGTATCTTTGTTATTCTGACTGCTTCCGCATTCCCGCGCATCCCCAAGCGTAGATGTGTTTCGTACCTGTAGAATGACGTTAAGTAGAGCTCTCTAAGTCAACTGGTTCAGTTGCGATGATGATTTCATTGGAGATAACTTTATGGCAAAAACAGCCACTTTACACTACTTTTCGATACTTAACAATAACATACAGGCACACACGAACAAGCGACGCAGTCCTTCTTGTTGCCGGAGATGCGGGGCGTCGGTCCAGCCGGCTGTTGTTTACATGCGTCGGACGTACGCCTCGCACACCAAGCTTACAGGCTTTGAGCTCATGGGTGTTTAAGAGCCCTTCCGGGTAGCTCGGGTGTGTTTTTTATGGGTGTTTAAGAGCCCTTCCGGGTCTGAAGGGTTAAGGAAACTCTATTGACTATTTACATCGCTAGGCCTAGATTCCTTGTATCTATTAATTTCCTCCAGTTTACTATGAAACCTATCCCTAATTTCCTTGTTCTTCAGCAGCCACACTCTTCTTTTGGGCATGTATACCTTCTTGCGCTTAGGATTTCTGTATAAGCTCATGTTGCACATAAGTAGCTTATGCTAAGGGATACATTCTTCGCTCGGGATGACCTTTACATCCTGAACCAGTTTCCAGTCTTTCCTGTTAACCAAGAAGTAATCTATCTGGCTACTGGAGACCCCAGAGTTATATGTGACCAGATGGCTCTGTCTTTTCTTGAACTTCGTGTTACACACAACCATGTTGAGTGCAACGTAGTACTTCAGTAAATATATTCGCCTTCCAGATTCCTCCTTCCGTAACCATTTCCTCCATGTACTCCCTCGTATCCATCTGCAGATGCTCCCACGTGACCATTCAGGTCCCCTGCCAGGATTGTTATTTCATTCTCCGAGAGGCCTGAAATGACACTGATGGTGTCATTCCAGAAGTCCTCTTTTATCTCTTTCTGTAGGCCAGCCTGTGGGGCATATGCAGATATCACATTCAGAATTCTTTCACCAACTTTCAACTTCAAAACAATCAGCCTTTCACTAACTCTCGTAATCTGAAGCACACTTTCCGCCAGCTCTTCAGCCACCAGAACACCCACTCTTCCTTTCTCTTTATCAGTCTCAACCCCCTTCCAGTAGATCCTACATCTTTTCTTTCTTCCAACAATCCACTGTACCCCATGCCCTTTCCAGAGCGTTTCCTGGGCTCAGCAGACGTCCACTCGCCTCCTCTCACACATCTCAGCCACTTCATTTGCACATAGATTCAAACTACTGTACCAACATTCACACTAGCAAGTCTGAGACTGGGGCATTTGTCCGTATCCTGTGCGGTTTTAGATCATCGGACTTACGTTGTTTCTCTTTAGGTTTAGTCATATTCGATAAATTGGCTGGCAAATGGGCATCACCATTCCCCCCCCCCCCCCCGCCCCCGCCCCAGAACTCCGGCTCCAGTCTACCCCGGGGACCGTTCCCAGCACCTTCCCCCCAAGAGATTACAAGGGGGTAGGATCCAGTGGCCTCGGTGCGCCCCACCAGAACCAGCCGCAGGGACGCACCCCGTGCGCGAACACGGCACTACGACTGGTCTTGTATTTTTCGTCCAATGACAGGGCAGCTTCCTGGAGCACTACCACCAGATTCGGGCCCCTATACTATTGGGCGGAAACTGCCAGTCCGGAGAAACACTGGGAGGTTTGACGTACCTCCCAACCTACCAAATAGGAAAACCTACTATTTGGTAGTAGTCTTTGAAAATCCAACGTCAAGGCTATTAACCTAATTGCAATGACGACTTGTCTATTTTGACTGCTATGTCGTCATTCCAACCGCGGATAAAAAGAAAACGTCTAGAGTCTACTCCTTATCTTGCTCTAGGAGACGTTGTACATTAACCAAAACTACCACCGAAGGTGAAAAAAGCATAGAAGAGAAGAAAAAGGGGTTTACCTTAGTTACCGCTCAAGGCCCATCCCGTATTCCGTCATGCGCAGATCCCTGTCGAACGTGCGCATGAGCGACCCTCTCTTGTCATCACATCTCACGTCAGCAGAAGAACGCGGATGGGCAGGGGTCCGGCGTGAGGGAGGGTATTATGTACGTTGGATTTTCCAAGACTACTACCAAATAGTAGGTTTTCCTATTTGGTAGGTTGGGAGGTACGTCAAACCTCCCAATTTGTTAGTAGTCTTGGCAAATCCAACGTCAAGGCTGCATAACAAATAGGAGGAGGACATCCAAGCCCAACATACCAAAAAAAACAATGCATAAGACAAAATTATGAATGACAAAGAAACACAAGTTAAACAAGAGAGTTTAATAAAAGAGTGAAAAACTGAGGAGTAGCTAAAAAGAGCAGTTTTAACACGTGCCCGTCATTCATAGTAATGCAAAACCATAGACTTGTCTTAAACCAAAAAGTACCGTACACAAAATCCCTTTTCTTCCAAAACGAACAAAAACATGGAACACAAAAATAAAACACAATTTTCAATTTGGCAAAAACACTTATGTACTGTATACATATAACATAATCCCAAACTTGCAATCCAGTGTTGCAAACCCGTACTCCCCCCCCCCCCCCTTTTCAAAGAAAACAAAGTAAAAGAAAGAGTGACAAGGGGGGAAGACCAGGCAACTTCGCTAGAGCTCTAGGAAACACGACTCCCGAGAGCTATCACAGGCCGAGGGGGTCTAACAATGGACATGGAGAGGTAGGAGGAGACGAAGGTATGGACAGAAGACCACAAACCCGCCGAGGCGACGTCAGGCAACGAACGAGTCTGCAGGAACCGTAAGGAGGCAGCAAAGGACCGCACATCGTGCGCAGAACCCCGACAAGCAGGGTTACTGGCACGAATGACCCGACAAATGTGGCGTCCTATCTGTACCTTCGAGAGCCTCCCACCAGTCCGAGGAGACACCCACACAGCAGTACCCGAAGTCGGAGCCACAGACTCAACATAGGAGTGCAAGGCCTGCACCGGGCACAACACATGTTGAGTATGCCCACGCTTTAAAGCCTGGATGGTGAAAGGCTTGAAAACGTGGGTCTCTCTCTCATTCTTGGCAACAAAATGAGGGGAGGGGGCTAACGTGACGACATTCAAGGACGGGGAGAATCACATGCATTCCTGGGACCGTGACATGGCAGCTAGTTCAGACACCCTATCCCCAGTGGCCAGAGCGACAAGGAAGAGTGTACGCTCGAGCAACTGAACCGGTGTAGTGTCCCGTGTATATGTGTGAAGCCAGAAGGTCCAGAGCACGCCCCAGATCCCACTGAGGAGGGATCTGGCGTGGAGGTGGGCGCTCCCTGAAGGCAGCCTTCATGAAGGAATCCAGCTCCTTCGGTGGAACGACCAGCCCAGTGACGGACTCAAAGACCTCCCGGATGGCAGACAAGTGGTTACGTATAGTGTTGACTTGAAAGCGACGTGTACGGAAGAGGTGAAACAAGTAGTGTAGGACGAGGGAAGGAGAGCTAACAGTCTGGCGAGTGTCCTGTATCCACCTAGTAAAAGACCTCCAGTGGGACTCGTAAGTCCCCCAAGTCGAAGACGTCCATGAACGCTTCAGGAAGTCAGTCAGGTCCCGTCCGTGGACTGGGAGCCACCGTGCCTCACGAACATCCACGATGCGAAGGCCAACGAGGTCCATAGGTCTCCAACCTGGCTCAAGTGGAAGTGTGAGAGAGGGAGAGGGACCGGACTCGGGCACCACCGCTTCAACTGGGAGTACCAAGCCTGGGCCGGCCACAGAGGAGCTATGAGCCAGACTCTGCCGCGGTACAGCCGCAGCCTCGCGAGGACTTTGCACATCAACAGTGCGTCTGGTGGCGGAAATATGTATATCGACTGCCACCTGCTCCAGTCTTCCAAGAAAGCGTCCGGACCCCCCTCCGGAGAACGAGTCCGGAGGGATAGGTACCGAGGCAACTTGCGCGTCTCCTTCGATGCGAACAAGTCGACCTCCGGAACACCCCAGGAAGCCGCGAGGTCGTCGAATACAGTCTGTTTCATCGCCCATTCTACAAGAACGCCCTGTCCTCTCGACAGGGCGTCCGCCCACAGGTTGGCAGTCCCGGGCAGGTAGGAGGCGTGCAGGGAGATGTTGTGTCGGTTCGCGAGGAAGAACAACTTCTCGGAGATCCCCAACAGAGTCAAAGACCTGGAGGACCCCTGCTTTTGGATACAGTGGACAGCTGTCTGATTGTCCATCGGGAAGGCCACCGACTGGCCCTGAAGGGCCAGTGCGTGGTCCCGCAGGAAGAACAAGGGAACCAACAGTTCGAGGGCATTGATGTGTAGGTGTGTGTGTCCCACCCATCTGCCGTGACGTTGATGTCCCAGGTTGGATTGGTAACCCCACCCTACCTCACTCGACGCATCCGTATCCACCCAGATCGTCGGCGGGGGGGAGGTCCAGGGCACAACCGCAGAGAGCGTGCCCCGAGCAACCCAGTGTCCTAAGTGTCTGTGAATGGTACGCGGGATCGGCATGAGCCGATCCATAGGGGCCAACGGAAACACCTTGTTGCCCATGAGGATTAGGCGGCGCAGCCTGAGCCTCCCTAAGGGAATGGTCAGAGCAGCCCAATTCAGTGAACCCACTAACGAGTCCCAGATCCTCCTCGTGAGGGAGACCGAGTGCAACACGGCGAAGACCGTCCTGCGAAGTTTCACCGTGTTTGGCTGACTCTGGGTTACCGTAGCGTTGGACAGATCCCATTCGAGACCTACCCATGTCACGACACGCGACGGGGTCAGGCGTGACTTGGGAATATTGACTTTGAACCCTAACTGTGTGATGTGTTGAACTACTGTGAGGGTGTCGTGGACGCACTGTTCTAGGGTGTCTGAAACTATCAACCAGTCGTCCAAGTAAAACAGGATCTGGAGGCCGCTCCTGAGGAGAGGATCCAGAGCCTGCTTCACCAGTTTCGAGAAGATCCGCGGCGCGATGTTGAGACCGAAGGGAAGTCTGTCGAACATGAACACACGATCGGAAGTCTGAACGGCCAAGAATCGCTGGAAACGAGGATGGATAGGAACGTGCCAATACGCATCCTTGAGGTCCAGCGACACTACCCACGACAGAGGTCGCAGGGCCAGACGTACCTGGTGCACCGTCAGCATCCGAAACCGTGTGTTCACGATGTGCCCGTTGAGGGACGACAGATCCACCACCGGTCGCATCGCGTCGCAGTCCTTCTTCGGTACCAGAAAAACACGGGAGAGGAAAACCGGTTGACCGGCTTTCACCTCCTTGACGATTCCCTGCTCGTGCATGGATGTAATCACGTCGGCCACCTCCGAAGAGACAGGCCGGCTTCGTTGACAAGAGCTGAGTGGGGGTCTGGACTTCCATCTCCAGGTTAGACCCCTCCGTGCAATCTTCCGCCCCCACGTCCCTCGCGGCCACCGAAGGGCGCAAGGGCGAAAACAACCTGTGGGAGCCCCCGAGACGAGGTGAGCGACCCTTTCTGCGAGGCGAGAAGGAGAACAAGGAGGAGACCGACCTGGAGAACCTACACATTTTTTGACGTAGAGGGTCCCCCGGTACGGTCCCTGCGGTCATAAGAGCCACGTTGACCACCCCTACCCCCCCCACCTCGCCGAAAAGGCGGGTCACCCCATCCCCTGTCCGTCGTGCGTCTGACCCCGTCGAAGTGCGGCCGGAAGTGGAAGGCTGGCCAGCCCCTTCTCGGCGGGGATGAAAGGGAGCAGGAGCAGAAGTGCGAGGCGGAACCGACGCTCTGGCCGGCAACTTCCCTTTCCTGCGCCCTTTCTTGGCGGCAGCATTGGCGGCAGCACCCCGAAGGGGACCGGCAGAAGGACTGGACTGCGAAGACCCTGGTCGCGACACAGCGCGTCTTTGCGTGTCGTAAGCAGGGTCCGCTGACAGAGAAGCGTAGCGTTCCCAAGCATCCTGCGCAAAAAGCCCCGATGTATATAGCTCAGTGTACAACAAACCCTGACGAATATCCAAGGGGGCCTTCCGGCAGAACGAGGACCTTACCGTCTGGCGTTGTCGAGTTGCCTCGCACATAACCGCCTTCAGCTCGGGAACCAAAGACACCGCGAGCTGAAGGTGGATCCGCCGAACGTGGTCCAAACCCTCGCGAAGATCGCCAGGTGCAGTCGCCTCGATAAGCCTCAGGTGGTGAACAGACGTCTGGAGGGAACCTAGAAGACAAGACAATAAGTTCGCCACCCTCTGCCGCAAGGTAAAATCCCTGTCGACAGAGGACTTATCTGGGTGGGAGAAGAACGGGTTAGCAATAGCACAAATTTCAAGTTTGGGAGCGCTGATCCAGGACCAGAACTTGCCATCCAATCCGCCGACAGATACCAGAGGAGGCAAAAGCAGTGACGACTCTGGGGGAGGGACTGAAACAGATCTGTCGACGGAACGGTTGGCGAACTCTAAGGCCTCAGCAAACCAGGCCTCCAATGGGAGAGGATTATCGAGCACGACGGCTAAGCCAGGCTTACCGTCGTCGCACAAACCCGTCCCATAGGAGGACAGTCCCGTCAACACAGCGAGGGACTGAACATCCTGAAGGATGTCCTGGCGGCTGAAGTCTGACCAGAGCTTAGTTCGAGGAGCAGACGGGGGCTTGGGCTTCACCGAAAAGTACTGAAGGTCAGTCCTCGTCGGGTAAGCCCGCACCTCCACGTCGGCCACCTGACCATCCACCCTGATCGCCCTGAACTGCATTTTGTCATTAATTTGGACCGACCAGTCCGAAGGTAGGGCCCTCTCACCAGACGGGAAGTCGGTAGCACGCTCCGGGTGGGAGGCCTGCACCCCCTTCCAAACAGCCAAGGAGCCATAGAGGAGCGGCATAGTCCGCGACGGGACCTTGGCCTTCTGGATGGGGGGCAGGCGCGGACCCTGCCCTAGCAGACGGAGAACCCCCGCATGGGAGACAGTAGGGGCAACCACCTGAGCCAGGGCAGGAGCAGTACTAGCCGACGACCGGGCAGGCGGAGAAGCAGGGCGAGAAGGAATGTGGTCCACCGCAGAGGGGAGGGGGACCAAAGCAGGGGTAGGTTGGGTGAGGCGCTGAGGTTGTGTCACCGCCAAGAAGCGCGATAAGAGGGATTCTTGCATCGCCTCCAAGCGCGCGTCGAAGTGTGACACAACCCACCCCTGCATAGCCGAAAATCGATCCGAGAGAGGCGACCCCCCCGAAGATAGTTCGACCCGCAGGGGCGAGCGTGAGCGAGAGCGAGACCCACGACACGAAACAGCAGCGTCGCGGCCCAAAGAAGGCGAGCGACGACGGCCGTGGCGTTCCTGAGGGTCTCGGCCCCGATCACTAACGCCCGAGGGGGAAACATCACCATCCCCCTCTTCCAGCGACACGTCAGCCCCCGAGAAAGGGGACCCCGAAACCTCGCTATACTCTACCGAGTCAAGCGGCGGGGTACCCCCTCGGGGAGCCGGTAATCGAAGATCAGGGATAGAAGAAGGAAGAGGAGCAGGATGACGGGAGTGGGAAGGCTGGCCGGGTGAAAGGAGGTCAGAAGGAGCCGCGGGGAGAAACAGAGCAAGGATCCCCGAGGCCGAGAGAACAGGGCGGCCCGACACCGAGGCGGAGGAGGGAGGGACCTCCACCTTGGGACGAGACCGTGAAGGAAGAAGAGGCACCGAAGCAGGAGAAGTAGGAGGAGAAGCAACTACATCCTGGCGGACCCCCCTGGACAGAGTAGGAGGAGGGAGCAGAGGGCCAGCTACAGCATGAACATCCGCGCGCGTAGAGGACAAATGAAGAGGACATCGTGTGTGCAGGGGAAGCGGGCGGAAGGTAGTAGAGCCCCTATCCGGAGAGGCCAGGGGAGGGCGTACAGGGGCAGAGACGCTAACCCCGGCCTCAGGGCGAGAACCATGACGAGGGCGAACGGCGGAGTCAAGGTGATCAGGAGGACGAGGAGGGGCAGTAGAGGACGGGCGACGAGGAGAGCGAGAGCGTGGACGGAGCTGGGGATCCACCCGACGATGTGACGACCGACCACGGGACTCAGGGAGGAGGGCCCGAGCAGGGAGAGGGCCAGGTAAACGGCCTCCAGACGGGTCAGGGATGCCCAGGGCGACGCGTATCTGGTCGTCAACAAAGGCCGGGGAATGGTGGCCCACAGTCCTAATGTGGTGGGAGACCACCGCCCACACAGACTGAAGGGATGCAGAGGCCACTGCCGCGTCAGAGGAACCAGGGTGATGGTCCACCACATCCACCAGGTCCATACACGGGCCACACAAAGCAGGGAGGTAGGCCGTAGAGGACACACATTGAGAGTGGCGTAAGCAGGACCTGTGGCATTCCAAGCACGGGGAGCCACAGCCCTGGCGAAAGCAAGGCATCCCACCTGCAACGGAAGAACACACACCATAAGCAGCACGTTGACGGAGTAAGTGAAGATAATGTCTAATAAAAACCAGGGAATGAGCATGGGTAAACAGGAACACACATGCAAACTGGAAGTCGTACTCACTCTAAACCGGGAGCACCGATGGAGGTGAGGAGGGCGGGTGAGGCGGAAGAGCACAAGCAGAACCTGCAAAGATGGAGAAAGTGTTAACCACCACTCAACACCTCACATGCAGGGTCCATAACACCAGGAAAGTGCATACACCAATATAGTATCAGGCAACAAGACGACACAAAAAAAAGGGTCACAGTGAAAGCCAACTATAACCGCAAATTTGCGGGCCAATGGAGGCATAACCGTACCGACACAACCCTCCCGCCTCACCGCGAGACCCCCCAGCGATCTCCGCAAATTTGCGGGGAGCCGAAACGTCCCAGAGGACCGAATCGAGCACTCCGCAAATTTGCGGGACCGGCCGAGATGGTCCGGCGCCGAAAAAGCGAGAGGAGCGTCCAGGGAAAACCAAAAGAGGCCCAGAAAAAAGCGTCATCTCCTTATGAACTCCAAGCGACGATGGCCATCAAGCTGAGCAGTGTCTTCCTTGATAATATCCTGACTCAACCGGTCAAGGGAGAGGCAAGGAAGACACACCAGGGGAGAGGAGGCACATCCCCCAGGAACCACCCAACCCACAGAGATAGAACAAAGCCCATGAGGAGAAGTGGCAGGAAGGGTGGTTTGGCACAAACAGGGGCCCCCGTGGGGTACCCCAGGATTGGGCAAAAGGTTATGAAAGGATGGAGGTGAAAACAGGAAGGGAAAACAAAAACCAGTAAATGAAACTGGCGAGAAAAAGGGTGGCCTAGCCGTGAGGAGAGAATGTGTCAGGGGCGAAAAACCCTGTGGTGTGAGGGAGGGGCCCCCGTGGGGTACCCCTGGATATCACGAACCACCAAGCGCCCAGGCCCTTGAGACACAGTGAAGGCTCGAAAGGGGGGACTCGGGAATAACGCTAATAATGCGGCCGACACAAACCCTACAAACAGCACCGCCACCACGAAATCTCAGATCGTGAACCAACTGTACACCTAGGCTATGAAAATATGAAAACTCATAGGGGCATAGCAATTCCTGAATGAGAAACAAGCTAGGCTAAAATAAGCTAAAAGCTAAACTATGCCCAGACTAACAGGAAAAAAGAATATGAAAAGAGAAAGGAATGAAAAACACCAGGGAGGAACGCCAGGCGCCCCCGTACTTTCGGTAGCTATTTCCACACGCGTCTCCATTAAACACACTGAGGAGCCCATTTACGTGTGCCCTAGATCACGTAACATCTGTCTAACAAAAAGAAGGCCAGAAAAGCCGAAACGAACCTAAAACAGGGTGAATTGAAGGAGCACAACAAAAGCGGACTCAACAATGGCGACGCGTGAAAAAATGATGACAAGAGAGGGTCGCTCATGCGCACGTTCGACAGGGATCTGCGCATGACGGAATACGGGATGGGCCTTGAGCGGTAACTAAGGTAAACCCCTTTTTCTTCTCTTCTATGCTTTTTTCACCTTCGGTGGTAGTTTTGGTTAATGTACAACGTCTCCTAGAGCAAGATAAGGAGTAGACTCTAGACGTTTTCTTTTTAACCGCGGTTGGAATGACGACATAGCAGTCAAAATAGACAAGTCGTCATTGCAATTAGGTTAATAGCCTTGACGTTGGATTTGCCAAGACTACTAACAAATTACGTACTGTACCCTCTGGATCCAATTCGTCCAGGTTGGGCCCAAGGCGCCAGGTCCGGGTCCAGAGGGAGCGACATCCACCGCCAGTGTGCCGCCATTAGGCAACTTGGACAAGAACAATGAACCCCTGACACAGCACTGTCATATTAAAACAATGCCAGCGCCAATAACAAGGCTTCATTGTACAGTATAGTAATGGCTGTTGGTCCGCAAGTCTAACGCCATCCCCCTCTATTAGTCGCCTTGTACGACATGCAGTAGGATGCGTGGGGCATATTCTTTTTTTCCTGCACCTTAACTCCTTCCGACATATTATGTTCCAGTAAGTTTACGGAGGCGGGAGCCCGGTATCATTGCCACTGCACCACACAACTGTCAAAACCACACTGCTGACCGTTAGAATTGTCGGAGAAACCTGGGGTTGCCACCAACCGACAGATCTTCATCTAATTTACCGGACTTACTGAGCTCCATATGACGCTAGGGCGTCATATAACTTATTCTAGAATTATGAAGATAAGTCCATATGACGCGGTAGCGTCATATGAGTTTTGGGTTCACCCTGTCATATGACGCGGTAGTGTCATATGAGTCGGAAAGAGATAAGTGAAGGCCCCCTTACCCTCTGTGGGGGTAAAGGCAACTTGACCTAGCGATTTGTGACAAATGTTAATGGCGGCTACCCCTTCTCGGGAATTACAGCGTCGAGTCTGGCAAAAAAAAAAAAAAAAATCTGTGTCCGAAGTCACCTCTGCATTGTCCGAAGTTGTCTTGCAATACACACACTCAGATTTAACCCTTCCTACCCGGGAAGCCTTTCTTAATGACGGAGGCTGTATCCGGGCGATCTGGCTGAAAACACAACAAAAGTAAACTAAGTCTAATCTCGCTTAATATACTACCTACAATAATCAAACATATGTCAAAATGGGCGCCTTACCTTCCTGCGTAGAATGGCGTTGAGTAGAGCTTTCTAGCTCAAGTAGTTCCGGAGTTATGGTGATGGAAGTGGAGGTAACTTTTTCCGCGTATTTACCTCGCCGCGTCCGAACGCTCAACCGCGGCCCAGGCTACGACGAACGTTTTGACTCGTCGCTCTACCTTGAATTATGGCGGGAAGCGATTTTTTAGTGTTTTATTGTTTATTATGCCATATATTATTGTTATTATGATATTTTCACTCAATAAATATATTTTTCTGAAGTAATTTGTGTCTCTGTCACTTATACTTAGTTTTATTGTTATTATTATAGTAGTTATGATTATTTATACTGGACTATGGTAATTGATAGTGTCATTTTCACTTCTTTATTGTTAGGAATATATATTTTAGTGTCACTTTCACTTGTTCATATTGTTCTGAAGGCACTTATTATTACTTATGTGTGTCTCTTTCACTTAGACTTAGTTTTATAGTCATTATTATAGTAGTTATGATTATTTATACTGGACTATGGTAATTAATAGTGTCATTTTCACTTCTTTATTGTTAGGAATATATATTTTAGTGTCACTTTCACTTGTTCATATTGTTCTGAAGGCACTTATTATTACTTATGTGTCTCTTTCACTTATACTTAGTTATATTATTATTATTGAGTGTCACTATCACTGTCACTTACACTTCAATAGTTTGCCAGAGTGTGGAAATCATTGAAGCAGGTGCCAGCACACAGTCCCACCTGACACTCGAGGCATTGCCAAGTGCTTTTTGTGGGTTTGCGGGGTCGTCGAGTTGTGCGGCTGCACACATAGCACCTCTTCTGCATCCTTATTCGGCTGTTAGGACCCTGGAAAGGAAGGGCGACGAGCTGATGCTTTCTGAAGAAGTCGGCACACCCTATTCTGTCCATCATGCCTGGTCCTTGTAGTGGCCTCCCTGGTGTACCCGCATGTTTTACCAGGAGCTCATGTATCAGCTGCTTTTGGAAGGTCCGCAGGCTCTTGTACTTGATGACTGGACACCTCAAACGGTAGATGTTGTACGCGTTGAGGACAGACATATCTACTGTATGCAGGACAAACTTCTTGTACCACCTGCAAGATGTTCGCAGGCAGTCTATGAAGCCCATCTGCATGTCGGACTTGTCGACGAGGCGCATGTTCAGGTTATAGTCCAGAACAGCAGCTGGTTTTGTGATAGGGTTCTTCGTTTTTCGGTCCACCTTCCCTGTGGGGACCATCTCTGCTTTGTGGCATGTGGTGAGGAGGTTGACCTTGCGCTGGTCATGCCAGTGGATGGAGAGGATGGGGCCACTCTTCTTATGGAATATGTCCGTCTTCTTAGTTTTTGTTGGGTAGGCTGGCATGCCCTTCCTCTTCCCCTTCACTGTGCCGACAGTTCCGGTCTTGCGGTCATGGAGGTACTTGGCGAGCATAGGCGATGTGTAATAATTGTCGGTATAGAGGACGTGGTTGTCATGGAAGTACCTCTCCATCATCCTCTTTACCACAGCGCCGCCAAAACCAATGAGGGGGTCAATCTCCACCTCACCACCCTTGCCGCTGTAGACTATAAAGTCCAGCACATATCCCATCTTGCAGTCGCAGAGGACGAAGAGCTTGATGCCGAAGCGGTGTCTCTTTGACGAGATATACTGTCGGAAGTGCAGCCTACCACGGAACAAGACCAGAGACTCGTCGATGCACAGCTTCTGAAATGGAATCAGGTAGGTGGAAAACCGATGACGTATCATGTCATACAGTTGCCTGATCTTCCAGAGTGTGTCGGGTTCGTGGACATGCATGTTATTTGTCAGGTGGAAATATGAGAGGATGTCGAAGTACCTATCCCTTGACATGAATTTGCCAAATGCTGGAGTCGTTGTGAGGTCGCCAGTTATCCAGTAGTCGGCCAGAACGTGCTTCTTTATGTGTGTCATCAGCATTGTGAGTGCCAAGAACACATATAATTCTGCCACAGTGAGAGCTCTCCATGCCACCATCTTTGCACTTGTCTTCCTGCCAAGAAAGTTTGAACAGATAGCCTGGTGGTGATTTGTCTCTTTGACAAGGTATTCCATGACTTCATTGTCGTAGAAGCCACAGAAAAGTTCACTGGGGGTGGCATTTGGGCCACAGGGATATGCTGCTGACACCCCAGAACCCTGTTGTACCTCGTCAAAAGCAGGAAAATCTGGCACAAAATCCGCCCCATCTGACCACACAAACATTCAGCAGCTCGAGGACGAGGACGTGGAGTTGCAGCAGGCACACGCCCTGGACGCCCTGGCACACGCCCATGGCCACGCGGATGCCCTGGCGGACGCCCTGCACGCCCACGCCCAGGCCCAGGCCCAGGCCCAGGGGCAGCGGCGTCGGCAGGCTGACCACGTCCACGACCTCGCCCTTTGACTCTTCTTGTCGGGACTTCCTCTTCCTCTTCCTCTTCGTTTTCCTCTTCCTCAGGCGACGTCAGGTCATCTGGGGCAATGTCGGGGTCGTCAGCAGCCTCCTCAGGAGTCAACTCTGGTGAAGAATAGACCGGGCGTCGGCGGCGTGGGGCTGCGGGAGGTTGAACAATGGGAGCCTCGGCCTCGGGAGTTGGGCTCCTTTTGCGGCTAGCCGTGGACTTTTCCGCAGGAAATAATTACCTACGATGCGGGGCCTGTGGTGGCACACTGTGGGAGGCCAATGACGCACTTGTAAAGGCCCTTTGGTCATCCTGAGGGACAGATGAAGCCGAGGGCTGTGGGTGGCCCTCCCGGCGTCCCGGGTCAAGGCGTCGTGACAAAGGAATGCGGGTGGTTGCTAGGCCTGGGTCGGCGTCACTCTCACTATCTACGCCTTCCCTCACTTTTTCTGCCTCCCTGCGTGCTTTCTTGACTGCACTTTTCACTAAAGACTGTTTATAAAAGTATTTACCCACTTTCAAGGGCGTACGGGCAGGCAAATGGGAAGGTCCTGGCGTAGGGCTAGGCCTAGGCCTACCCTGACCTACGAAACTAGGCGAAGGGGTTGGCTCTAGCACACTT
The DNA here is from genome assembly GCA_032716605.1 of Paralithodes platypus. Taxonomy (NCBI): domain Eukaryota; kingdom Metazoa; phylum Arthropoda; class Malacostraca; order Decapoda; family Lithodidae; genus Paralithodes; species Paralithodes platypus. Next base: position 27,743,491 of record CM064582.1, read on the forward strand.
GGTACTTCAATAGCACCTTCCTCCACCACTTCCACATCAGGATCATCACTACTATCACCCCCCTCAAATAAATCAACATTGTCATCATCACCAAATCCCACAAAATCGTCAATTTCGCTCCCACTTCTACTCTGAATATAGAGGTTTTTGTCCACAGAGCTTTCACCACTGCTCAAATCCGGGTTGAAAAGTTCACGGTGTATTGCACTCTCACTTAGCAAACGTTTCACTTTCCTTACTTTCCTTTTCTTCTCGGTTGGCAGAGGCGTAGATGTTGCAAGCGGGGTAGCACTGGGACGCGCGGGAGATTGCACAGTATCGGACGCGTCGGAATTCATTTTTTTGCTATAGCTCTCAATGGCGGCAACGTAGGAACTGATAAACCTGGTAGTTGAGGCTTGGTGGCGCTACGATCGCCCCCGCAAAGTAATATTTGCCCGCGCGAATTTTAAAGCACGCCTTCAAGCAAATGCCTTAGGTAAGGCATACCGGGTTGCGGCCCTTCAGCCGCGCTGTCCTTACCTAAGGCAGCCCGAGTAGGAAGGGTTAAAGGGCAAAAACATTACCGGTACTGTCCGAAGTCATCTTACCCCTGTCTGAAGTCACCTAAGATTGATGATGACTTCGGACACCATTTTAAATATTATTAACCTGGCGGCTGAGACAATCCTCTCGAGAGGTTTTATTGGTGGGCTGCGACGCTCCTCTCGGAGGAAAAGATGTCAAACACGTACCAAAACACTCCAAATTACATAAACAAGAAGTGTGGCTGTCAGGGTTTATGATGTGAGCTTCCAATGACATTTACTGCCCCCCATCTTGCTTCCACCCTGCTCCTCCCTCCACCGGACCAATAGGCACATTTGCATGGCTACTCATTGCCAATTTTGCGCCACATTTTCAACTATGGACCACCGTAGCTACTCAACCACGTATCTTTTGGGTATCCATATACAGTACTGTATATATGGTTGGATGCAGAATTGAATTTCCTACATGATGATGTGGTTTTCGTTGCGTTTTGGAAGAGTCACCAAATCGGCCTAGGTTCTGCACAGGGCAATGGTGAGTCTAGCAGCCCACAGGTTAAAATTGAGGCAAATAACTGATTTTTTGTTTTTACTGTATACACCATAAAGCTACATTTCTAAGCTATACATTGATGCAAGAGATAGCCTTTTTAAGGCTTTACATATCAAATTACTGTATGGCTAAAATACATCAAATATGTCAGAAGTCACCCCAGATGACGGTATAAGGAATGGCTGGGGAGCAGAGGTAATGAGGAAACAGAAAGGGTGAAGAGGGAGCTGTGTGAAGAATAAAGGAGTGAGGTGAAGAGAGTAGTGACAGTGAGTAAACAAAGAGTGGAAGAAGAGTTTGTAAGGAGTCTAAGTGCAAAGTGGAATGAAAACAGGGAACTGTTTTGGAAGGAGGTGAAGAAAGTGAGAGTACAGTGTACAGTGGTCCCTCCCATTTGGCGATTTAATTAGTCTAGCCAAACCAGCGCCAAAAGTAAATTTCGCCAAATGCGAATAGTAGGCCTACTTTAAATGGGAAAATTATCCATTAGTCTTTGACGAGGCCTGAGTTCACCCTTTTGACCTCCATTTTCGTACTTTAACTGCTTAAAAGCAAAGACATTATACAGTGATCACTCCCATAACCGAACTACATGGGCCATGGCCAGTTTGGTCACAGAAAGAATCGGGATAGGCCTACACAGAGTTAATTATTTATGTCATTATTATTAGGTTATTAGTCCTTTAACTATTTATTTGTCTCTATTATTATATTGGCAACATACCTTCATACCAGGGGTCATAAATATATCCAAATAAGTCCTGTGGGACTATGAAATAGCTATTATTGGACAAGAAAAATATTCTGTTCATTCCTCTAATATAATATCAACAACAATGACGCCGTCGGGACTCGGACATCGGCAGTGTGCAGTACTGCCAATAGGTATAGCGACTTCCGCTAGATCTAGCAACCTTTACTTCGATCTAGCAGCAATGATTTTCACTAGCAGTTTGTATTTAAACTTTTGTTTTGAAATTTCAGAACAATTTTGAAGTATTATTATATGGATTTTGCCAATTCATATTTCTAGTGGTAGGCCTATTTATCATGTCTTACATCTAACAGTACTGCCAATATGTATAGCGACTTCCGCTAGATCTAGATACCTTTCGATCTAGCAGCAATTATATACACTTTAAACTTTTGTTTTGAAATTTCAGAACAATTTCGAAGTGATGTATGGATTTTTCCAATTCATATTTCTAGTGGTATTTATCATATTTAGTATTGGTTCCTTCGTCAATGACGAAGAGCCTATACTATATATAGGCTGAGATTCCGGGACCGTTCGGGATTCCCCGGAGTTCTTATCACAACCGTTGCGTATATAGCATAATAAACAATCCTTGGTTAATACCCATTAAATCTTACCAAGGGCTCGTCATTGAAAATGAATACCAGTAGAAATAAAATTTAAAGAAGAATCTATCATTTCAAACCTCCCGGTGCCTCAGCCCTCCAGCTGTGCTGTCGTTATTTTTTTTAACCCACTGAGTCCCAGCGTCGCACGTGATGCGTCGGCAGTGTTTGATCACCAGCTCCCAGCGTCGCATCACGTGCGTCAGGCATAATAAAATCAGTTACGTGGCTCGTAAGGTAGGAAATGGCGGGAGAAATAGAGGGGGAGGTACCGTAGTGTGTGGGCGAGCCGGGCCGGTAGGTGTGAGCGGGCCAACACAACCGCGCGGCCGGTGGTGGTGGGCTTAGTGGGGATACTTTACACCCTTAGTTCACCGCCACTTTGAACCTTCATTACTCCGGTTGTATGGGAGCTAGAGGCTTGAGATTTATGTGAGACACTCCTTAGGATGTATGCCGTACAATGCCATACTCAGTTTTTACCCTAGTGCTCCCGGGCGGGTGGTCATGCGGGGGAGACAAACTTTTGACACCCCCCCCCCCCGCCCCCCAAATGACCGAGGTGAGTTTATTTTTCTTCATTTCTCACCATTCTCTTCCATTTTGGTTCAACACATTTTTTTGAGGCTCCCCCCCCCCCCCCCCCTCCCCCCCAAAAAAAAAATATCCGAGGTGATTTTTTTTGTTTTTTTTTTCATTTCTCACCCTTGTCTTCCATTTTAGCAAACAAAAACAAAACGTGAAAATGGCTTGGGACTGGGGTGAACAAAATATTATAACTAGCCGGGGCTCAGCGGGTTAAGAGACAATGAACGGAGGAAGGAAAAACACAGATAAAACAAAAAGGTCCATGTGCCTAAAGTCATCCTCCATTCATAAAATGTTTGTAACAACTGGATTTAAACATTTGTAGATTGTAAGTTTGTGGAAAGCAATTCGAGGGAAGTGAATTCCAAAGAGTAGTAGCTCTGGGGATAAATGAATTCTGATAAGCAGAAGTTCTGCATTGTGGAAGAGAAAGTGTAAATTCATGGGCGCTCTCAGCTGCCCTAGTTCTACGGGGAAAGATGTGGAGAGGCGGCACAATTGAAGCAAGTTCCTAGGAAAAATTGCTGTGAAAATATCTGTAGAATAATGCAAGGGATGCAACGTTTCTTTGTATGGGTAATGTAGGAAGGTCCTGTGTGATTGCAGGGTTATTGATTAATCTAATAGCTTTATTTTGAATTTTGTCCAATTGCCTCAATGCAACCACTCCACTTTCACCCCACAGAGGTGAACAGTAATCCATCTGAGAACGCACATGACTTTTATATATTACGGCCAACTGCTCGTCAGTGAAGAATTCTCGAACTCTGTACAGGAGTCCCAGTTTTTTAGAGACATTCTTAGCAATGCTTCTAACATTATGTGTCCAGCTCAAGTTAGTAGTTAATGTTACACCGAGAATGTCAATACTAGGGGAAGTGGGAATATTTACATCATTAAAAATTATATGGGAGTCAGTGAGATTCTGTCGGTTAGAAAATTGAATGTACAGTACTTGGTTTTCTGTGCATTAAAGGAAACTAGATTCTTTTGTCCCCATTCATTAATTTTAGAAAGGTCCTGGTTCAGAAAAATTGCAGTGTTTATTTTTGAATTTATAAGATCGGGTTGGGTGAAAGAATTGGTAAATGTGAAGGAACTGTGGAGTGTTGAGTCATCTGTGTAGGAATGTATTGGATTATGAGTGGTAGATATGAGATCATTGATATGAATGAGGAACAGAGTTGGGGCCAAAACTGATCCCTGGGGAACACCAGCATTTATTGAGTGAAATTGAGAATAAAGGCCATCTACCATTACACAGAGTTTTCTGTTATGAAGATAAGAAGAAATTAGTGGAACTAATGATGCAAGGCCGTAGTGTGACCTCTTCGACAATAAGGATTGATGCCAGACTCTATCAAATGCCTTTGATATATCCAGTGCTATTGTATGTGTTTCACCATGTTGGTCTGTAGCTTGGTTGATTTGATGCATAAGAAGGCAAAGAATGTCTGCAGTTGATCGACATCGTCTAAAACCATATTGCCTATCACTGATTAATTTATTATTCTCAAGATGCTTAATTATGTGATTATTTAATATAATTTCAAAGACTTTACCAAGAGTGGAAGTTATAGCTATTGGTCTGTAGTTTGATGGATCTGAAGAGGCACCTTTTTTAGGAACTGGATGGATGTTTGCTTCTTTCCAGGGTACTGGGAAGCATGAGGTATGAGTACACAGACGGAAATTTTTTGCCAATACAGGAGCGAGCACCAAGGAGCAATTCTTAACCCGCTGAATGCCAGGGACGTATATATACGTCCTAGGGTGTTGTCACGCCCAGTGCCAGGGACGTACAGTAAACTTCCGTTAATCCGAAGGGCAGCGAACCGGCCCTCGTTTGGATTAGTGGATTTTTTGGATTATCGGACTTTACCCCTATGAACCTGTGTATTAATGGCCTGACGAAAACATTGAGGCATTAGGCCACCCAAATGACACACACACATATCATATGTTCATGAAATCACTTCAAAAGTTTACCATTGTCATTGTAGCCTATTACCTACTTCAAAACATTCAGATTAATGGTCAAAGGAATGAATGTCCGCATCGTCTACTAGCGAGTTTGTCTTGCTCTTGAAGATCAGATCAGATGTGGTTCGGGAAGTAATGCCTTCACAACGGCACTTCCCTGAGAGGTTCTTGTAATTTTCCTTTTGTGATTTTCCTTTTGTGACGTGCTCTGTTATATTATATTGTATTGAAAGCACCCTTGTCTTGTTGTCTTGAAAGTACCCTTGGGACGCTCCGATCACTGAACTATAAATAGTAGCGTATCGGAACGTCCAAAGGTGCGTTTTCAAGCTCAAGACTGAATGCGCTTGCAGAAAATGCGGTGCAAGCCAGTAGCGCATCGGAGCGTCCCAAGAATGCGTTCAAGAGCCAAACAAACACTCTAGCAGACAATGTGAACTCCACAAAAAGAAGAAGAAGAAGAAGAAGGTATTTATGTTTATATCAGTAGCTTCCTTTGACCATTAATCTGAATGTTTTGAAGTAGGTAATAGGCTACAATGACAATGGTAAACTTTTAAAGTGAATTCATGAACATATGATATGTGTGTGCTCCATTATGTGTCATTTGAGTGGACTAATGCCTCAAAAAGGTGACTTTGGGACTTCTTGAAATTCGGACCATCGGGTGAATTCGGATTTGGCCTCAAATTGAAAAATTTGGACTATTGGGAGATTCGAATCATCGGTCGTCGGATTAAAGGACTTTTACTGTATATATACGTCCTCGCCGAAACAAAATCATAGCAGCAAAACGACTGCACCTATGGCTTTCATTTTTTACCACATGTACCTTACCCTTTTGGCTACCCACCACAAAAATCCCAAATCCCTCCTCCCACCCACTCGCTGACTGTCGGTCCCGTCAGATGGAAAAAAAAGGAAAATCTGTGGCGGCGAAACGATTGGACCAATCGGTTCCATATTTGTGTGACAAGTCCCTTATCCTTCTGCCTTCCCTCCACCACACCCCCAACCACCTCCCACCACCCACTTCCAGCGTAGAAAGGGAAAAAAGGAAAAAAAAAAAAAAATCCGTGGTGGCGAAACTACCTCACCAATCGGCTTCATATGTGTAACACAAGTCAATTACCCTTCTACCTTCCCCCCACCAACCCCAAAACCACCCTCCCACCCATACATTCTGATACCATAAAAGTCTCTGTAGTCCATAGTGTCTTTTCAGCTACTTTCGGGACCATCGGGGACCTGATTTCTGGCGAAAATGGACAAGGGGAGTGTTTTTTTTACCATTATCCTTCCTTTCTCTCCCAACTTGATAGATTTAGCCAAAAAAAAAAAAAAAAAAAAAACTGGCACTGGCAGAAGCACACCGTCAAAATTTGCTGGCACTCAGCGGGTTAAGTACTATTGGAGGAATTTCATCTGTGGAGAAAGTTTGATTTAGTTAGATTTAATAAAATCTTGGCATGATTTCTGATGTTTCTAAAGTAATTAAAGGCTTCATGTGTTTTTGATCTTGTGTATGCATTGTAGGCTATTGCTTTTTGTTCAGTTACTCTAGCACAATTATTGTCAAACCATTTAGGTGAATTAGATCATTTACTATACTTTTGATGAGGAATAAAAGTTTCCATTCCAATTTTTACAAAATCTTGTATGTGGCTCAAGGTGGAGTGTGCATCATTAGAAAAGAAAGAGGTCCAGGGAATATCAATAAAGAAACCTTGAAGACCCTCCCAGTCTGCCCTATCGTAATGCCATTTAGTCACCAAAACAGGTTCAGAGTGGGAAGGTGTGGTAGGTGATAGACAGGTGGCCTGTATCAGACAGTGATCAGAAGATCCAAGCGGGGACCTCACTGTAACATCATAATTTTCTGAATTGGTTGTTAAAAATAAGTCCAGTAGGTGGGAATTAGGATTAGGATTATCTGGTACACGGGTGGGTTGGTTGACTAGTTGAGTGAGATTAAATGAGTGCAAATAGCTCACATTCAAGACCAGCATCATCAGTCCTGGCTGAATGAGTGAGCCATTCAACATTATGGACATTAAAATCACCCAACACAGTGATTTCAGAAGAAGCATTTAAGTTGAGGACACCGAGTTGTGAGGACAGAGAATCAAAAAGACTTTACTCTGGAGGAGTATTTGGGGAACGGTAGATGCAACATAATTATGTATTTAAATTTACCAGCAGAAATTAATTTGTCTATAGAATAATCAAAATAGAGACAATTGAAACCAGTAACCTCCTCCAGGGCAATTTCAGATTTTGCGAAGCAACATACACTTTAGGTCTGAAATTTTGGAGCAGTTGATAACCTGGAAAATTAAATCTAGACGTGTCAGATGTGGATGTTACTTGAATCTCTGTCAAAAAAAGGAGAGTAGGGGATTCTGCTTGAAGAAATTGATGTTAGAGTGAAGTCCCCTTATATTACTAAAGAAAAAGCTGCACCGACGAGCAGCTTTGGGACGTTGCAATGCTCTTGACACAGTCGCATGATGACGACCGGGAGGGCCCTGTGTCAATGACCCAACCCTGCCGGGGGTGGATATCCGAGGGACCACCAGGTTTGCTCTTAACAATTGTACTGCCATATTTATTAGGTAAGTGTATGGTGTTACATGTATGATATGTAGTGGGAAGAGTAGTGTTTTATGGATAGAGGATAGCGATGTAGGGCAATGTCGTGAAGTTGGATGTGTATGTTATATAAAGAGGGTTTTCCTGATACCCCTGATGTGTGAGGCAGAAAGATATGTATCCAGCTACCAAGGCCTGGGAGAGAAAATGGAATTCAGGCTATTCCCTGAGTCTCCCGAAACCTTGGCGGTAGTACTTCCCTGGGCGGGGCTGCCTACCCCTACTACCTACAAAATGCTTCCCTTGCACGTGATGCCAGACTTTCTAGCGTGTTTATCTGCCTCTTTACAGTTGTGATCCAGGCGAGTCGGACGTGTGCCCCCTTGCTCTGGGCGTCTCAGCGTTTGCCTGGCTTTCTCACTCCTAGTGAGTTCTTGTTATATATTATTTGAGTTAGGTCCAAACATGAATTGAGTAATCGCCCTGTATGTTTCAGAGGGCCACCGTCCACACCGAAAGTATATGGATACTGCTTCGCCATTCTTAATATTTGTTGTTCGTCATAGTAAGTGATTATTGTTATATTAGGCTATATCCTATACAATGCTTGCATTTAATTATTTACTTATCGTAGGCTATTATTAATCTTATTCGTGTGCCCTCAGGATACACGTTGAACTCTAAGGATATTATTAATTCAAAGTTTTCTTTGTCGTAAAGTAGCCTACATTATTTCCTGAAATTCTACAGTAAACTTCCGTTAATCCGAAGGGCAGCGGACCGGCCCTCGTTCGGATTAGTGGATTTTTCGGATTATCGGACTTTACCCCTATGAACCTGTGTATGACGAAAACATTGAGGCATTAGGCCACCCAAATGACACAATGGTGCACACACACATATCATATGTTCATGAAATCACTTCAAAAGTTTACCAATGGTCAAAGGAATCTGCTGATATAAACGTAAACACCATATGTCCGCATCGTCGTCTTCTTCTTCCGTCTACTAGCGAGTTTGTCTTGCTCTTGAAGATCAGATCAGATGTGGTTCGGGAAGTAATGCCTTAACAACGGCACTTCCCTCAGGTTCTTGTAATTTTCATTTTGTGACGTGCTCTGTTATATTATATTGTATTGAAAGCACCCTTGTCTTGTTGTCTTGAAAGCACCCTTGGGACGCTCCGATCACTGAACTATAAATAGTAGCGTATCGGAACGTCCAAAGGTGCGTTTTCAAGCTCAAGACTAATACGTCCAAAGGTGCGTTTTCAAGCTCAAGACTGAATGCGCTTGCAGAAAATGCGGTGCAAGCCAGTAGCGCATCGGAGCGTCCCAAGGATGCGTTCAAGAGCAAAACAAACTCTCTAGCAGACGATGTGGAAGAAGAAAAAGAAGGTGTTTACGTTTATATCAGTAGCTTCCTTTGACCATTAATCTGAATGATTTGAAGTAGGTAATAGGTTACAATGACAATGGTAAACTTTTAAAGTGAATTCATGAACATATGATATGTGTGTGCTCCATTATGTGTCATTTGAGTGGACTAATGCCTCAAAAAGGGGACTTTGGGACTTCTTGAAATTCGGACCATCGGGTGAATTCGGATTTGGCCTCAAATTGAAAAATTCGGACTATTGGGAGATTCGAATCATCGGTCGTCGGATTAACGGACTTTTACTGTAGTATTAAATTTTTCAAAGTCGCTTCACTTTTATAAGTCGCTTCACTTTATAGTTTGCATGCTTCTAGCATTACTTCGAGCTGATAGGGTCTTAGCTAGACTTATTGATTCCCTTATATGTCCCATTCTTGTACCAGTACTTATTTATAAGGCCATTCTTTGTTCGCCGCCTCGGGCAAGTGTCCACGAGGGCGGCCAATAGGCCTAGCTAGCTCGGCTTCCCTCTACTGAATTTTACATGAGGGACCAATTATTCTCTTCCTATATTAGTAATATGTTATGAAGTGCTTCGATACCAATGATTCCTAAGAGTTTGCATGACCAAGTTCAAGAGCACCAACTAAACCTATACAATTTGCATGCTTCGAGTCCCGGAGTCGGCGGGGCTCCTGTGTCCCTCCGTTCTCTCCGGGTCTCCGGGTTTAGAACTCCGGGTACTAAATGGTTTCGAGTAAATAAATTATAAGCACCAACACAATTATATGTTAATTTCTTAAATAGAAAGAGTTTGCATGAAACCAAATGGAGCAACAAAGTTTCCTCCAGTGCAAGAGCACCAACACAATTATGTGTTAATTTCTTAAAATAGAAAGAGTTTGCATGTGAACAAATTGAGTAACAAAGTTTCCTCCAGTGCAAGAGCACCAACTAACCCTATACAATTGCATGCTTCGAGTCCCGGAGTCGGCGGGGCTCCTGTGTCCCTCCGTTCTCTCCAGGTCTCAGGGTTTTAGACCTCCGGGTACTAAATGGTTTCAAGGAAACCGAGGAAAAAAAACGAAAAAAAAAAAACGATGCACAAAGAAGTTCCGGTTAAATGGAGAAACAAAGTTTTCTTCCAGGTGCACAAAACACCAACAAAACCAAGGACCCAAAAGGTTCAGGTTAACATAAAGGAACGAGTGCTTCCTCCGGGTACTCCGAGTAATACAAAAACCAAGGAACCAAAAGTTCAGGTTAAATTAAGGAACGAGAGCTTCCTCCGAATACTCCGGGTACTACTGAAAACCAGGGAACCAAGAAGTTCAGGTTAAATTTAGGAACAAGGCTTCCTCCAAGTAGGCCTACTCCGGGTACTAGGGGTACTCAGGGTACTCCGAGCAATACTGAACTCCGGGTACATACTGAAAACCCAGGAACCAAGAGGTTCAGGTTAAAATTAAGGAACAAGAGCTTCCTCCAAGTACTCCGGGTAAACACTGACAACCCAGGAACCAAGAGGTTCAGATTAAAATAAGGAACGATAGCTTCCTCCAAGTACTCCGGGTACTCCGGGTAAACACTGACAACCCAGGAACCAAGAGGTTCAGATTCAAATAAGGAACGATAGCTTCCTCCAAGTACTCCGGGTAATAATGAAAACCAAGGAACCATGAGGTTCAGGTTAAATTAAGGAACGAGAGTTTCCTCCAAGTACTCCGGGCCCGGAGGGGGGGGGAACAATGTTTTCCTTCAGAAACAAACATCTTATGTACCAAAAGGTTCAGGTTAAATTAAAGACCAACGTTTCCCTCCGAGTTCTCAATGTAGAAAAATGAATGGAAAAAGAAGGGAGGAGAGTACTCCAGTGGCATTTATAATAGCCTATAGACTATGCCACTTAAATCCATTCTTATATACGATGTAGCGAATATGCTACCCTACTCTAAATTCTTTAAAACATTCATAGGGCCAGCAGGCTACTCTACATTACATGAGCCTTATACATAAGGAACTGGTATATGCTTTGGTTCTTTGCTCTTATATTATGTAACATTGATTCTTGGCCTTTTTCTGACAGGTGGGCTATAGCTCTCCTCAGTAATCTCCGCCCCCTCACCTGAGCCACAACTGACGAGGTATGTACGCCAGATGTCTTGTGTCAATCGTACATTGACTAAGTGGGCTCCTAAAAAATGTACAAATTGTGCACTCTTCGTGTAACACTACTACAATCCGAGTGGCCACATAACAGCAGCGGGGGCGACTCAGGTATTACTAAACATTTGGGATGAAGTGAAAGTTTATTTCTCACCGAGCGCGCGATCACGGAAGCGGCCAATAGGCCTAGCTCGAGCATCACTACTGAATTTTATAATGTTAGTGATGATCTCTTGCTATATACTGTAGATATATAGATATATAAATATTATATTATGAAGTTTTTCGAGGGATTTACTTAATTTTTCAACATATAAGCGGGGGCCAATGGTTCCGATATTGTTGACCTATAAGGAACAATGTTCCTCCGGATACTATTCCTATTTTTAAGCCAAATATTGACTTGATATTATGAAGTTTTCTCACGCTCGTCACATCGAGCGCGGAAGTGGCCAATAGGCTATAGCTCAGAGCCTCACTCTACTGAAAGTTACAGCACAAGAGATAGATTGGTATCTTCCTAGATATAAGTACAGTAGGGTCTCACATAAAACGAGTATATGGTCGATAAACGAGGGCGTTTTATGCGATTTCGTTTTATGTGAACACGGCATTTTGGTGGCCCAATATCGTCAATGTTCACTGGAAGTGTAAATTTCCGTCAGGAGCGTACGATATTTTGTACGTTTTGTACGATATTTCGGCGTTCTATATGAAAGCGTACGATATTTCATACGTTTTGTATGATATTTCAGCGCTCTATATGAAAACTCCTCGGATTTGCCCCACTTTGGCGGCGGACTCGTTTTATGTGATCACATTCGTTCTGATCGAAATTAATATTTTAGGTCGCTCGTTTTAATCGAGACTCGTTTTATGCGAACACGTTTTATGCGGGACCCTACTGTATTATATGAAGTTTTTCGGTGGATTTACTTCATTTGTCAATAGATAAGCTGGGGGCCAATGGTTCCGCTATTATCGAACTATAAGAAACACTGTTTCCTCCGGGTACTATCCCTATTATAAACCAAATATTGACAGTATATTAGGAGTTTTTCGAGGGATTTCCTTAATTTTTCAATTTATAAGCGGGGTGCCAAGGGTTCCACTGTTGTTGAAGGGTAAGGACCAACGCTTCCTCTGGGTACTATCCCTATTATAAGCCAAATATTGACTTTATAATTCGAAGTTTTTCCATGGATTTACTTCATTATTCAATGCATAAGCGGGGGGCCAATGGTTCCGCTATTGTTGAACTATAAGGAACAATGTTTGCTTCGGATCCTATCCCTATTATAAGCCAAACATTAACGTTATAGTAGGAGGAATTTCGTTGGATTTACTTCATTTTTCAATGTATATGCTGGGTGCCAATAGTGTGGGCTATTATTGAACTATAAAGGAAAAGTTTCCTCCGGGTCCTATCCCTATCATAAGCCAAATATTGAAATTATATTATGAAGTTTTTCGATGGCTTCACTTCATTTTTCAATATATAAGCCAGGTGCTAAAAGGTTCCTGCTTACTTATGTTATCACTTCTGACATGGAAATAGTTCGGAAACTTCGAGCCCTGGAGTCGGCGGGACTCCTGTGCCCCAGTGGGCTATTAGGAACAGATGAGGAGCAAAGCTTCCTCCGGATACTATCACTATTATAAGCCCAATATTGAATTGATATACACGGACTAACCAATGGTGTCCGGGTACCGGGTACCCAACGGACCTCCGGTGACATTGATAATCTACTGATTATTATTATTATTATTCCATTGTTATAACTTAAGTTACTGCAAATTGCAATTACAGTCTCTCGAATTGAATTGAACTGAAATAGACCTTGACTCTTAGCTACGGTCCACTCTCTCCGGTTCCGTATTCCCGATCGGGTTGCTATGAAGGTCTTCGGGCTTCACCTCCAGCTCCGGGTGCTGCCCAACGGCGTGTCTTTCCGGGTTAATGATAAACATCTTTCCCATAGGTTCTCAATGGAGGACAATGAATTTATATAAGAGATAGCAGATACGCTACTCTACTCTAACCTCTGTTACGGCATTCATATAGCCAATAGGCTATTTACCGTCAGGTGTTGCCCAACGTAATTTCTTGTTGAGTCGCTGTTAAAAGTCTTCACCTTGGGTTCTCGATGTAGAACCACGAATGAGAGAAAGAGGGGGGGATACTCAAATCATATTAATGATAACCATCGACTATCCCACTCTAATCCATCTTTATATAAGATGCAGCTGATATGCTACGCCGTTCTAACTTCTTTTACTGCATTCATATAGCCAACAGGCTACTCGGCATTCCATAGGCCTTATGCATGACGAGCCGGTACATGATTTTGTTCTTTGCTCTAGTATTATGTAACATTAATTCTTGGCCTGATGAGCAACAGCTCTCTCTTGTAATCGCCACGACCATTGTGCAGTGGTTCGGGTTCACAAGATGCAACAAATTCCCCCTTCTTGGACATACGAAGTATGTACGCCATCTGTCTTGTGTTGATTGTACGCTAGCTAGTGGGCTACTAAGAAGTGTACAAACTGTGCACCCTTTGTGAAACATCACAATCTGATTGGCCACATAACTGCAGCTGGGGCGCCTTAGGTTTTGCTCAATATTTGGAGTGATGTAAAAGGTTACATATCCTAAGTCCCAGACATTATCCATAATGCCTATGTGAGTTTCCTAAAAAACATTCTTTTGCCCACGTCCCAACGAAGTTGGAGACCCTGTTCCAAACAAAGGTTCTAGCAGCAATTAAATCCAAGTTTAGTCAGAGACAAGTCTCTGACTCCCCAGGTTAGGCTGTCCTCTAAGCTAATGCCTTCTACGCTACCTACTGTTCCTTTACAACCTGTCCTTATATGAATAAAGACCACCACACCGCCTCGTCCCTCAGGGTCAATTGGTCCTAGTGTTCCCTAACCGGTGAATCAGTAGCGATTCCCACCCTTGACAGGTGGGGCTATTCCTAACCCCTTCACTCCGGGTGCCCTTGAGGAGGATGAGGAACATAGATTTGCTGCTTGTCATATGTGATCTGCACAACAATACAATGATACTTTCACCAAACGTCATAGAAGTAATCAAAGAATGATTAAAGCCGATGGTATTAGTGCCAGTTCTAAAAGGAACCACAGTTTTCCTATCCCGCACGTTTCTTGTTCCCAAACGAGACAGCTTAACCCTTCCTACCCGGTCTGCCTTAGGTAAGGACAGCTCGAAAGAAGGGCCGCTACCCGGTATGCCTTACCTAAGGCAGCAGCTTAATAGCCTAATTAAGCTTGGTCTGAATGCCGTGCGTACGACGTATGTCAACAAACCCAAGCGTTGCGTCACCGCACCTCCGAAAACAAGAAGGAGAAGACTCTTCAATGTTATTGTTCTGACGTCAGACGAAATTAGTGTCTGAAAAGCCCCCATATTGGCAACATCTCTGCAATATTGGCTCCACTGAAATCGTCATCACAACTGAACCAGTTGACTTACAGAGCTCTACTCAACGCCAAAATACAGATTGAAAACCGCACTACGATTATAGATGAGTGGGAAAGTTCTAGCTCAGTGAAAATAAACATAAATACGGTAGCCTAGGCCTAGACGTTTTTCAGCCATTTCGCCCGGGTAGGGGCGACCGTCATTGGGTAAGACAGCCCGGGTAGGAAGGGTTAAAGATGAGACCAGGCAGAGACCTCTCCTCACTCAAAATTACAGATTTTCCATGCTCACAGTGCCTTGGATACGGCTACTCCTTCATCAGGACGTGTGACTGATAACGTTGAACCTCAAGGATGCCTTTTGGCACATTCCGTTCTTCACAAGAGATCAAAGATTTCTTACGGACACCTTATCCCAGTGCAAGTGCAAGTCAGTGGAACGGGCACTCACACAAGAAGCTTTCAGCAAGCGGATTCACCCCTACATTTCAGCCTAGTACCTCCCGGGAAGGGCCAACCTTAGGGGTGACACCTTATCCCGGGGCAAGAGTAGGCTACTCCAGTGGTATGGGCACTCAAACAGGAAGCTTTCGCCAAGCCGACTCTTCCTTCCCATCCACGAGTAGACCTTTTGGCATTCCACACATTAGCAAAGACCCCTCAATCTATAACCCGGTGGTCAATAACCCCAGCGCAGGGACTGGCCTCTTTTGCGGTCAATTCTCCCTACCGACAATTCCTTGAGACCTCTGGTGGACGCTTCAGAACTAGCGCCAGAGCTACGACTGTAGACATCACTATTTCTTACAGTTTCTTACAGTTTCTTACAGTAGATCCTCTGGAAAAAGGCAAACTATGCCTGTGTATCCAGCTCAGTACCAGTACAGTAGGGTCTCACATAAAACGAGTTTATGGTCGATAAACGAGGGCGTTTTATGCGATTTCGTTTTATGTGAACACAGCATTTTGGTGGCGCAATATCGTCAATGTTCACTGTAAGCGAAAATTTTCGTACAAAGCGAACGATATTTCGTACAAAGCGAACTATATTTCGTACAAAGCGAACGACATTTCATACAAAGCGACGATATTTCGTACAAAGCGAACGACATTTCATACAAAGCGACGATATTTCGTACAAAGCGAATTTTAGGTCGGTCGTTTTAATCGAGACTCGTTTTATGCGAACACGTTTTATGCGGGACCCTACTGTACTTACACTGCTGCGGTCGTTCACGGTGTTGGCGGCGGCGGTAGCAGACGCAACATTTTTACTATTCTGTATTTTTGTTTTATAATCAAACTTCAAATCTTGTCTTCCCCATGCTTTATCAAGATTACTTTCAAACTCCCTTATTGATTCGGAATCGACTACATACTGGGGCAGTGCGTTCCACTCATTTACCACTCTATCACAAAATGAGTTCTTTGCCTTCTCAAGCCTATTTCTTTCTTTGTAAATTTTCTTAGAGTGTCCTCTCGTTCTTGTTCCCTCCCGCATCAAGAAGATACCTTCACACACATCCTCATCGTACTTTCCTGACACTATCTTAAAAGTCTCTATCATATCCCCTCTCTTTCTCCTATATGCCAGTGTCGGAAGCCCCAGTGTCCTCAACCTCTGCTCATAGCCCGCGTTCTTCAACGTTGGTATCAGCTTGCTAGCTCTCCTCTGCACTTTCTCCACTGCTTCTATATCCTTTACCATATATGGAGCCCACACCTGGTTCGCATATTCCAGGTGCGGCCTAACCAGCGCTGTATAGAGATTCCTGAAGATTTCGTCAAGTGACACAAATGTCCTCCTTATCAGCCCTACAATTATATTGGCTTTGTTTATCTTTTCCGCTAAATGTTCTGAGAAATTTAACTTATTGTCTATCACTACTCCTATATCCTTTTCTGCACTCACTTCCTCCATCGCTTCATACATACTGTATCCTACCTTGTCTATCTTGCTGGTCCCAATCCGCATGTACTTGCATTTTTTTGGATGAAAAGGCATTAACCAATGCTCAGACCATCCCTTCATGCCCTCCACATCTCCTTGAAGCGAACCCATATCTTCCTTACTCCTCACTCTTCTATACAGTTTAGTGTCATCCGCATACAGGTATACCTCACTTCCATTAGTTATAACTTCAGGCAAGTCATTGATAAATATAACGAACAGCAGTGGTCCCAACCTGAGGTACCCCACTTATAATTTCCCTCCACCCCGAGCCTATTCCATTCACCAGTACCCTCTGTCTCCGATCTTTCAGGAAGGCTTCTATCCATTTCACACATTTCTCCCCTATATTATAGCTTCTAACTTTCTCTATTAACCTTTTATGTGGGACCTTATCGAAGGCCTTCATAAAATCGCAATATACCACGTCTATTACATCACCATCTTCTAGAATTTGCATCCAATCATCTACCACCTTAATTAGCTGTAGTACCGTCGACCTCCCCGGCAAGAATCCGAACTGTCTCCCACTGAAAAGTTGGTTTGACTTCATATGATCCATTATTCCTTCTCTAATTACCGTTTCCATTAGTTTACACACAACACTTGTCAAACTGACTGGTCTATAATTCCCTGGGTCATTTCTCTTTCCCTTCTTAAATATAGCTGTTATGTTCGCCTCTCTTCAGTCCATCGGGATTTGTCCTGTATTAAACGATTTTCAATGGCTCTACTAACATCTCCCCTCCTTCCTTTATGATTCTTGGGTGTATCCCATCCGGTCCCGGTGACTTGCTTCTGTTCATTTTTTCTATAGCCCTTCTTATTCTAGCATGGGAAAACTCTATTAGTTCTAGTGCCGGTGCCTGTTTGATGGGAATAGTAGGCACTGCATCCTCCGACTCCACTGTTAGTACCCCCCCAAAGTATTTCCCCAGCACCTCTGCTTTCTCCTTATCAGTCTCCGCTCTACTCCCATCATTCAACCCCCCTACCAGCTCTGGGATCCCTACTCTTCTTGTTAACTTTTCCTGAATGTACTTCCAGAATATTTTGGATTATCCTTCACATTTCTAGCTATCTCTCTCTCCCTCTCCTTCACCCCCCTCCTTGTTTCCCACCTTATTTTATTGTTTATTTGTCTGCGTTCCAGATCCACTTCCTTAGCCTCTATACTAGACCCCCTGTTCTTTTTTAACAATTTTAATCTTTCCCACAATCGTTTCTTTCTTCTAATCAATATCCAAAGCTTTCTTTTCATTGGCAATTCTGGGTTAGTTCTTTTCCTCAATTTTGTTTTATCCTTATATTCCCTTACTGGTACACTTTTGGATACAGCATTCTCCAGTTTGGCTCTAATTTTCCTCCACATTCCTTCAGCGTCTTCACCGTTCAAGTATTCCCCCCAGTCAATATCCAAACACCGTCTCAGCAGCTCATAATCTGCTCTATCATACATGTATATTTTTCTATTGCTTCTATTATCCCTCTCTGATTTAATGTTACAACTAAAGCTTATACAGGCATGGTCACTACGACCTATAGGGCTATCCACATTAACATGTTCCACTATATCCTCTTCATTGCTAAAAATCAAATCAAGTACACTCCCCTGTGTCCCATCTCTATATCTTGTCATCTCTACAATAGGTTGCGTTAAAAAACAATCTCTCACTTTCTCTATAAACTTATTTTCCAGGCTACCCTGTCCCGCTGGAGTAGTACAATTTGCCCAGTTGATCCTTGGCAAATTGAAATCTCCAATCAAAATTTTATATTTGTTCTCTCTATTATCTATCTCCTCCATTGCTTTCAGTAGGTTATCATCCTCTCCCCTGCTATTATTTGGGCTTCTATATATAGAGGCAATTAGAATTGATCCTCTTACACATTTTACTTCAATACACAAATACTCACAATACTGCTGTCTCATATCCACCTCATTAACCTTGAGCTCTTTTCTTACATAAATAAACAGTCCTCTTCCAACCTCTGCTCTAATAGCATTTCTCTCATATAACTCAAAACCCTCCAAACTATATTCCACCAGTTCCCTTTCAATTCTAAAAATTTTTGGTCTTACTTCCTGTAGGGCTATGACATCAG
Organism: Paralithodes platypus; assembly: GCA_032716605.1. Lineage (NCBI taxonomy): Eukaryota > Metazoa > Arthropoda > Malacostraca > Decapoda > Lithodidae > Paralithodes > Paralithodes platypus. Next base: position 27,762,146 of record CM064582.1, read on the forward strand.
GTTTTTCCTCTTCATCCTGCAACCTACATATCAGTTCTCTTTTCTTGTCCTGGGTAAACACATCCACATTACTAAACATAATCCTTAATCCATCTACCATTCCTTCAGCAATTACACCATCCCGCTCCTCCAGTCCGTACCCTACACCCCTGTTAGCACTACTGGGGCTGCCTCTTTGTCTCCTGTCTCTCCCTGTGACACCTCCACCCCGTTCTCCTCCTCCGTCACAACTCCCATCACATTCTCCCCTCCCTGATCTCCCCCTCCCTTCTACTCTTATAAACCACTTCCTCACTTTTCCGTCCCTCACTCTCCAGTAAAAATTTCTCTTATCCTCCTCATCCAACTTTCCATTATTTTCATCAGCCTTTTCTTGTAATTCCTTAATTTTTTTCCTTTGTTCTATACTCAAATCCTTCTTTAGTCTTATGTGTTTCAGTTTATCATTTGTATTTAGCCTCCAACTAAAATTTGTCACAGTCTCCGCCACTACCCTAGTTTTAAACTGTACCCTTATAGGTCTCATCTCTCCCCTTTTATATCTACCTATCCTACTGACCTCCTCCACCTGCCCTTCCCATCTATATTCGTCCTCATCCACACCTTTCAAGACCTCCTTCACTGTCTCCATATCCCTCACTTTTCTCACTCCATTATCATTCATATGAGTCTCTATATCTCCATACAAGATTACACCCCTATCCCTGTCCATGGCCTCCCTCACGACACTCTCCTTGTTCTTCATGACCCCTACAACTGCACTCTCAAAACTTTTTTTGGTCATATTCATTTCTTCCTTTTGCTCTTTCATAATATCCTCCAAATCCTTGACTTTTTGTTTACTTACCACCGTCCATGCAGTCGACTCCTTTACTTCCGTGAAACGTCCTTCGTATTCCTTCAGCTGCTCCTTCAATGCCATATTCTCTGCTCCCAGTTCATCTACCCTTTTCAATACCATCTCTAGGCTCTCATTAACTGCCAAAATAGGCCTGCATTCACTTCCTTCGCTAGGCCTATTCCCTTCCCCACCTGTCACACCACACATTACACACAGTGCCTTAACTTTCTCACCAATATCCCCCTTCCATTTCTCTGTATCACTCATCCACTTTTCCAAATCCTTCACAACAATACTAACCTCTTCTAACTTCTTATCTGTGCTCTTAAATCCCCGAAAACGTTGTAACCTTCCTTCCGCCTCCGTCATACCCGAAATTCCCTCTGCCATGTTTGTTTACAAACTCAACAACTCACAACCCTACCGCTGTCCCGTCACTACACACTCTTATTACACTATATATCACCCCTCCACCACACCAATATATCCTCCAAACACTTCACTAAATCCTTCCTCTTCTTGTTAGCCCCGTATGCACTCGATATCCGTGAATTAATTGAACATTCCCATAACATATGCCGGAGCCTCAAACTTGCGTCCGCCTTCCGCCATGGTGTGCCGCCAACTATACCAAACACCTATAGATGTACAGTTTATCTCAAGGTTTGTGTGATTCTACACAATTTTCTTATACAGTATACGACTACACTATGTTCTTGTATAGTATAGTAATAAAGGGAAGGTCCATATGCAGCCGATAATGACTACAAACATAATTGTAAGCTGATTATAAACAATTATCAATTATTAATTGACAAAATTGGAAGGTAAATATCTGCTAACTTTGTATTTCATATATATGTTATGGGTGATTTTAAATATATAAAACAAAGGTATGCATAGGCCAAAGTATGTGTCAGCTACAGAACACAGGGTCGTCCATCTACCTGTTCCCTCCCCCAGGCACGACCCTCAGATGCACAATCAGACAAGGGTCTAGTGTGTCACTTTGCGCCAATTTGGCCCACACAAGAGGGATACAACCGCCTGAGCCTATAGTGCCCATCTCCAGTGGAATTTCCAATCTCTCAATTCCTCTTGGACCAAGCTGGAAGCCTTCAAATTTCTCTAACATTTGCATTATGGACGATTAACGGGCCAAATGGCTAAGAGAAAAATACGATCCTATCTTTCACCCTAAATCGAAGGCCTAATAGTCGGTAACCACTATCAGGCAATAGGCGTCACACTGAAAGAGTTTTACTACCATGACTAAGTAAGAAGACAAAGGATTTTTCTTCTATAGTAAATAGTACGAGTTGTATGTACTGAATGAGTCTGGTTCTCCTTTCCTCCTTCGGAATCTCCAAAAGGAATACAAAAAAAAAAAAAAAAAAAAAAAGGGGGGGGGGATGTAGAACATAAATAAGTACAGTATACGAAGACACAGAGTTTTCTTCTATAAGGAATGAGTACGAGTTGTATGTACTGAAGAAGTATGAACAAATAGTTAATTTTTTGGTTTTTATACCAATGCAAGCAAGAAATGCACTTGCTAACTTGTTGCACAGCTTCAGGAGCATTATAGTATGAGATGCTTTGACATTAAAGCATCCGTTCATACAAATTTTTACATCTTGTTCTCCTCAACACATTTTAAGTTATGACTACTCTTCCATCTTTCCTTCTTTATGAGGCTTCCCAGTATACCCGCCTCTTCTTTCTCTAATACAGTAATTTGAATTTCTCCCGGTGTCAGCCTATCTGTTAATTGGTTCTCTCTGGATACGTTGAGCATCTGATGTCCCACCTCCGGTCGTGATATTCTAGGCTCTTCGTCCAATATTAGAAGGAACCAATACTAAATTACGGGTTTGACAACCCGTAGGGAAGGAAGGAAAACCTTCTATTTAGGAGTGGTTCCGTAGTCAATGACGCAAAGGTTCCCTCCCACCTTCCCCTTCCCATGCACATGCCCAACTTGATATAACATTTGAGGCAGATAAACACGCTAGAAAGTCTGGCATCACGTGCAAGGGAAGCATGACGACAGCACAGCTGGAGGGCTGAGGCACCGGGAGGTTTGAAATGATAGATTCTTCTTTAAATTTTATTTCTACTAGTATCCATTTAGTAGCTATTAGTATAGCCCTTGGTAAGATTTAATGGGTATTAACCAAGGATTGTTTTTATGCTATATACGCAACGGTTGTGATAAGAACTCCGGGGAATCCCGAACGGTCCCGGAATCTCAGCCTATATATAGTATAGGTTGAGTAAGAGGTATCCTCACCAGGATTCGAACCCACTCACTCCAGGTATACTTGGGAGAGTCGGGCACCGTAACCACTCGGCCATGAGCGGATAAAAGGAAAGCAACCTTAGTTCTTATTTGAGGAACCAGGTTTTTAGTCCCGTGGAGGACTATGCCTTCGAACACGTGGTGAGTTTATTAGACTTCGACCATGACTATTTTTACGCTTCCCCCCCGCCAACTCGGTTAAGTGATATACGATTTTTAATCGTCCTGGTACTATTATGGAACCTCTGAAAATGACAAATATCAATTATGTACGATTAAGTACGACAGGTTGGGTAAGAGGTATCCTCACCAGGATTCGAACCCACTCACTCCAGGTATACTTGGGAGAGTCGGGCACCGTAACCACTCGACCATGAGCGGATAAAAGGAAAGCAACCTTAGTTCTTATTTGAGGAACCAGGTTTTTAGTCTCGTGGAGGACTATGCCTTCGAACACGTGGTGAGTTTATTAGACTTCGACCATGACTATTTTTACGCTTCCCCCCCCCCCCCCCCGCCAACTCGGTTAAGTGATATACGATTTTTAATCGTCCTGGTACTACAGTATTATGGAACCTATGAAAATGACAAATATCAATTATGTACGATTAAGTACAACAGGTTGGGTAAGAGGTACATAATTGATATTAGTAATTTTCAGAGGTTTCATAATAGTACCAGGACGATTAAAAATCGTATATCACGTAACCGAGTTGGCAGGGGGGAAGCGTAAAAATAGTCATGGTCGAAGTCTAATAAACTCACCACGTGTTCGAAGGCATAGTCCTCCACGAGACTAAAAACCTGGTTCCTCAAATAAGAACTAAGGTTGCTTTCCTTTTATCCGCTCATGGCCGAGTGGTTACGGTGCCCGACTCTCCCAAATATACCTGGAGTGAGTGGGTTCGAATCCTGGTGAGGATACCTCTTACCCAACCTGTCGTACTTAATCGTACATAATTGATATAGTATAGGCTCCTCGTCATTGACTACGGAACCACTCCTAAATAGAAGGTTTTCCTTCCTTCCCTACGGGTTGTCAAACCCGTAGTCTTACATCTAACAATATATGCTAGCGGATTTAACTTCAATTGGTAACCCTCCCGCTCGAGTCGGCTCGAAGAAAATCGATAATGGTGGCACTTTAGTAAACCGGTGGTAAACATATCCCGCATGAATATCGGTTTGGCCAAGATTACTCTGTTTATATAAGTTTATTATGAAATATAATTTAGTACTATGGTAAGTTGGCTACCTACTATTATGTTTATAAGATATAATAAGTAATGATCAGTAAATTATTGTATAGTCCTATCGGCGATTTCAGTCACTCAGATTCTTGGCGCCAAAAGTGAATTTGAAGCGCCAAATTCGGATTCTGGTACCATATCTAACCAATCGCCAATACTGTGTTTCGCCAAGCTGAAACTCGCCAAATGCGAGGGACCACTGTATGTGGAAAAGGAGGTAGTAGTGGTGTGAAGGATTAGAATGGAGTAATTATGGTGGGAAAGAAGGAGAGAGCAGAGAGGTGGAGGGAACATATCAGTGAACTACTGAATACGGAAAGTGAGCATAGTGCGAGAAGAAGTGGGTGGGGAATGGCAGGAATGAGAGATGAGAGGGGAGATAAGTAGGATGGAAGCGGTAGAGGCACGGAAGAAGGTTAACCTCTAAAATATGGCTGGACTCGATTGACTCATGATATTCAAACATGCACCAAAACCGTGATAGAGGCGAGATACGTATGAAAATTGGATGACAACTAACATGAAGTGGCAATTCTCGATTCCAAACCTCACAAAATGCTCACAACACACTCAAACTTCACACACCACCCCATTACTCCTTCCTCATCATCGTGAATGCAGTGGCAGCGCTCAGGGACTTTCACTCAACCCCAAATATATAATATATCCTATGTAAATATATGAGAGAGGAGGAGGTACATGACTGCATCAAGTAAAAAGCACTCTATAAGCAGTTGAAGGGGAGTGGAGGAGGTGTGTGTGTTTACCTCTTCCCTTCCTCCTGCCTATTTTTATTTGATTATATTCTTTACAAAAATGTTATCCATACCTAATTTCTGAGTCCTAATTTGTCATGGGTCCCTTGTTATTCAAACATATACATATGTGGCATAATAATATTGCATTATATGGGAGTTATTTCCTGCAAACTGTGAGCTTGAGGGTTCCAGGCTCGGGCCAGCCAGTGTGAGTAACTAGCAGACGACAATGCTGTTGGTGGACGGAGCGGTATAGCAATCTGTGGCAACTGTCCACTAAGTCCATGAAACATTAGGGCACCCACCCTAGCTCAGCTCTTGAGCAGGGAGTGCATGTTGGTAAAAACAAAATAAAAAAACACTTCAGCTACAAGGCAGAACATATACAATTATTTCTATGAGTTGTGTTAGAGTAAACTAGCAAACAAGAGGCAAACCATTCTATTCTTATACCAGTAGCCTTTCTATGTATTTAAGAATGTGATATATATCTAATTCATTTTCTGTTTAGGTATAAAGTTACAAATATGTAATTGATATACTGTACAGGTATTTATACAAATATATACAAATGCAAAACAAATCTAATGAACCCTACATTATGTTGATATATTAGGACAATTAACAACAAAACGCCTTCTCTTTACTTTCCCAGCAATAGTTAACCCTTTGAGGATCATGATGCGTTTTGACTGTTTATTTATCGCTATCATTAGACGATAATATTCAGCATAGGGTGAACTTGTGGGAACTAAAGAGTTAATTGAGTATTTACCCCTTTGATTTCTATATATCCTTCATAAATAGCATAAAATCGTCTATTGATAACAAAAATCAAATGAAAAAATGCGTCTTGGATCCTCAAGGGGTAAATATATACATAAGTTTAATACAATGATGATGACTTGTAAACTAATGACAGTTTTTGTTTCAGGTTCACAACTGAAGTCACTCATCAGAAAGAAGCAACATAGTTTATAAATTGATTGGTCGATAATGGTTCTTTATAGAATGATCACATCTTGGTATGGGATCATGGGCTTTGAATAGTTTATAAGTTGTAAAACATTCTTGTTAGCTACGGTACCATACAAACATTTATTCATAACTCTGTAAATATACAATTACTGTCCGGAAGACTTATGATGGAGATGTTGGAGGAAGGTTCAGTTGAAAAGTTGGAGAGTGAAGAGACATCACAATGTGAAGAGGAAGGGTCAGACTTTGAAGGAACCAATGAAGTTAATTGTGAAGGGGGAGCGTTAGACTTTGATGAAGCCAATGAAATTAAGTTTGAAGAGGAAGAGTTTGACTTTAAAGGTACCAACAAAATTAAATTTGAAGAGGAAGTGTTTGTTTTTGAAGAAACTAGTGAAACTAAGTTTGAAGAGGACGAGCATTCCCTGCCGCAGCAGGAGGAAGATGTCCCACCCATAGACCAGGGGAAGGAGGCTCCCACACCCTCCAAGACCTCTATCAAATCCCGCAGGAAGATAAGCGAGCAAGTGATATTCAGTGATGCAATAGAGACAAACCTCGGGCAATGGTTCCAGCAACACCAATGCTTCTACAACAAAGGTTTGCGGGAGTTTAGGGATGGTGCCAAGAGGCGTAGGCTGCTGGAGGAGAAGGCCCAAGACCTTGGTCATCCGTGCACTGGTATGTATTTCTGACATTGTATTTACATACTGTACATACAAGTTTAAAGATTGTTTCGTCCACAGTGAGTATGGTTACAGTCTCACATCCTAAATGGCGGCATTCCAGGCGACCCTGTCATGGGCTTCCTCTGTTGTTCTTTGTTTTTAGATCGAACCGGAGAACCTGACCCCACGCCTTTTTTATGTGTACTCCTATGCATAGTCCCCCTACATTCAGTCTGGCATTTCTTCACCCAGTTCTGATAATCCATTCTCTCCATATGTCCAAACCAACCAAGTCGGCTATAGTCTATTCGCTGTAAGTAGGCGAGAAATCATAACCTCTGTAACTCAAAAATGACTAGAGTAATAGAGCTCATATACCTACCATTTGGGAAGGGTCAGTCAAAGAGTAGATGTGGAAATTTACAGACAATTTTCTCTAGCCCTTTTTGAGTTACAGAGGATAGAGGTCATGATTTCTCGCCCACTTACAGCGAATAGACTACACAGCACTTCACTTATACTCCTAATGCCCAGACGTCTTCGTAATTCCTCACGCAATACCCCGTCCGAGGTTAACCCTACATATTCATCTCACCATTCTCTTCTCATTCCGTTCCATTCTACAGTAACACCTCGATTTTCCGGCATTCAAGCATCCGGTAACTTCAAACAACCGGAGGTTTTAGGAAAATATTAAAATAAAAATTTAAATAAAAATCGTTTCATCATAGCAAATAATAAATACATATACTGTACTGTAATATTAAGAAAAAACAATTTAAAAAGCACCAATAAGAAATTTATATATACAGTATATAAAATAGTCCGTGGTTCTATGCGGGTAACGGCGACGTCAGTAGAACAAGCAACAACAACAACAAAAGCGCGGGAATAGGCCTCTCAGTCTTGCCCGATCGATCCGTATATACAAACATTCTGATATTGGACATATTATACTCAATTCATCGCTATCATGCCGAAGATTAAGGCAAAGTCGGACAAAGTGAAAGCCAATATTGACAAGAAGAAATGCAAAAGAGTGGTTCTGAGCTTGGAACAAAAAACACAAATATCCAAACGAATGGAGAGAGGTGGATGATGTAACAGCATCCACCTCTACAACTGTGAATGAGTGGCAAGCATCCACCCCTTGCTGCCTCTCCCAAAGCATCCACCTCATAAATAAGTTTTAGATATTAATTGAGAAACCTAAGAAACTAAAAAGAACAAAAACGGTTTGATATTAGTGTTTCGTTTTGCTACTGTCAAAACTTTGAATGCGTTGCGGAACTCTCCCTAGCGATAAGGCCTAGCCTTCGCATACGACGATACGCATTACGCCGCCGACAACAACAACAGCTGGACGCCTTTTCCAACTTCTACTGTACTTATAAATTGGCGAGTTGAGAACATTACTATTAAAATGGTATAGTAATGTGTGTTTGTTTATTATATTAAGGCTGATAATACAGATAGCCATTAGGGGGCATTTTCTTGGGGTCTATGGGCATTTTTTTTTTTTTTTTTATAGGAGTATTGTTCATTCAACCGGAGATTTCAATTCACCGGAGGTTTCAAATCCCCCTGAGTGCCGGTAAATGGAGGTGTTACTGTATTAATATCCTCCGCTTTTATTAGCCACGTCTCCGGGACAGGTAATTTGCACAGCTAACACATGAGGTATACACCTACCCTTTCACTCAAAAGCTGTGAGGTTCCTTCTAGTGCTTGGGGAAATGCATGCAATATATGATTAGGTGGCATGTCTCTATACCACCACCTTCTCCCTTCCCTGCACATGTATCTCGCCCCATCGCTCTCTCTCTTCCCCCAACTTTCCCCCCTCCTCCTTTGTTCTACTTTTTCCCTCCCCCATTCTCTATACTTCCTCCCCACCTCAAATACATTCAGACACCCTCCTCTACTCCTTCAGTGCCTCCCCGCTCCCTCATACGTGTGCGAGAGAACAGCTAGACCCAAACACTGCCCACGTATGTGATACTCTCCCATTTCAATAATCAATTTTTTCACTGGGTATTTGTTCTTGCACCTATTGTGTGGTACCTATTGCCAAATAGGTAAATACAGTAAATTCTCGATTTTCTGACACACTGGGGGAATTGAAACTTCCAGTAAATTGGAAATGCCAGTTAGATGACCATTACTCCTATAAATGCCCATAAACCCCAAGAAATAGCTCCTAATGACTATTAGTACAGTATCTGTACTGAGTCTTAGCCTTAATATGATAAACAAACACATATTACTATATTATTTGCATAGTAATTTTCTAAGCTCACCAATATATAAGTAGAAGTTGGAAGAGACATCCAGCTGTAAAGCTTTGTTGTTGTCGGTGTCGGCGTATCCGGAGAAGTATAGACCTAATCGGGCAGTAGACTTCCGCGGCAGATTCAAAGTTTTTACAGTAGCCAAACAAAACACTTAATGTAAAAACAAAAAAAAAAAAATCTTTGTTTTTCTTAGGTTTCTCACTTAATGTCTTTAATGCATTTCTTAGTTTTCTTAATTCTGATGTTTTATTTAATGCCACAAGCTTAGATCACGGGGGGATCATCCAGATCCTCATACACAATGGCTGAGGTGGATGCTTTGGAAGAGGCGGCAAGGGAGGTGGATGCCTGCACCTCATCCACAGATGGATGCTGGCATATCATCCACGGCAGTAGAGGTTGACGCAGTAGAGATAGATGCTTGAACCTCATCCATGGCAGTAGAGGTGAATGCTCTCCCCTCATCCACAGCTGTAGAGGTAGATGCTGGCACATCATCCATGGCAGTAGACGTGGATGCTTGAACCTCATCCAAAGCTGTAGATGTGGATGCTGTCGGCTCAGATGTGGATGCTATCGGTTGGGATGTGGAGGCTTTAGCTACTCAGTGTGCTGCCTGGCTAAACATTTGTCATATATCGGCCTGTTTTATTTGCTTCCTGTGCTCTTCCACTGCCTCATTTTGTAGCATATACAGCTGCATGACTTGTTGTGCCGTGAAAAATGTCTGTTTCTTGGCGAAGCTGATGCACTTGTTTAGTGATTCGAAAAACTCTTGGAATAAAATGCTTGTGGGTGCCATATCAGTCTCTTCGTCACTCTTCCTCCGCCACTCTCTCCTCGGTATGGTTGAGCACTGCCTCGATCATCCATGTTACATGTGTGTGTGACTGGTATTTCATTGTCGATTTCTACCCAATCCTGTACCTCTCTTTCAGTCAGTCCAACTTTATCACAGTTCTTGACGAGTTGCACTATTTCTTCACTCAATCGTTCTGCTGCAGTACGGCCATCTGGTTGTTCCTCAAACCCCTCAAAATTGATGCCAGGATAATTTTGCATGTTAGGCCATAACTTGCTCCAGCAACGGTGTAGGGTTCGGTCTTTGACAGCGTTCCATGCGACGTTGACACTGTATATAGCCTCTTTGACATTGTAGGATATTTTAAAGTCTATAATTTTGCCGTTTGCAGCCAGGACTTTTCTCATAAAATCACGCTTCTAATTAATCTTGAGATTTTTAATTACACCCTGATCCATGGGTTATATCACACTTGTCACATTTGATGGTAGATAAATGGTGAATATGCTGTCATTCACTAGCTGGTTTGCAGGAGGATGAGCGCGGCAGTTATCTAGCAATTCCGGCTTGCCAAATTTCTTGAGGTTATTCTTTACCGCAGGCACGAATACATGATGGAACCACCAGTGGAAAATAACGCAGTCCATCCAAGCATTGCTTTGTGCTTTATAATCCACTGGAAAATGACTGATGCCTTTGAAACAGCGTGGTTTGTTGTACTTTCCAACAACAGTCATTTTGATACGATGATTACCTGCTGCATTACCACAACACAAGAGGGTGATATGATATTTGTTATGCTTAAATCCAGTGGCTGATTTCTCAGTAGCTGTACAGGCTAGAGTCAAGGTAGGGAGTCAACGCCAGAGGAGGCCAGTTTCATCAGCGTTATAAACGGTGTCCTGATTAAGTCTATGTTTTTCAACCAGTTATACGAAAGTTTCCACAAATTCTTTGGCTGATGTAATATTGGCTGACTTCTGCTCCCCACTTATATCAATGCGCCTAATGTTGTGCCTAGTTTTGAACCGATGTAACCAGCCACTCGAGAAGTCACATTTGTCAGGAAGTTGCATTTTTTTGTAAATTTCTTGTGCCTTTTCTGTGACAAGAGGACCAGTCAGTGGGGCGCCCTCGGACCGCATTTACTGGAACCACTCGAACAAAATCTTATCCAAGTGTTCTAGCGTATGTTTTTTTAATGTTTTTCTTGTGTTCAGCGTATGCTTGGCCTCTGTTTTGGTGAAGAACTCTCGCAGCTTCGGGCCTTAGGCCTTGATGTTGTACAATGTGGAAGACCCCACACCGTATTCATCCATTAGGATCTGCCTGTTATCACTTCTCTCCATTTGTTTGCATACAGTATTTATAATTTCTGTTGCAAGCTCAAGACCACCCTTTTGCGTTTCTTCTTGTCACTATTGTCTTTCACTTTGTCCGACTTTGCTTTAACCTTCGGCATGATAGCGGTGAATCGAGTAAATGATACCGGGTACACACTGAGAATGTTTGTTTATATGACTCGAGCGAGACTGGATATTCCCGCGCTTTTGTTATATTATCGCCACGATGCCCACAAAGAACCGACTATTATTTTAATATATTTTTCTTATTGGTGTTTTTAAAAAACAAAAAATTATAATATTATATTTATGTATTATTTATTATGATGAAAATATGCTGGTAAGACGAGAAATACCGGTTAATAATAAATTTCCTAAAACCACCGGTTGTTTGAAGCTACCGGTTTGAAGAATGCCGGTAAATTGAGGTGTTACTGAACTTCAATGTTCACATGTTCCTTATACAAGTAAAATATTCACATATGGTGCAGTAATATTGCTTCATATGGTAGATATAATGAATTTTTTCCAAATTGAAGCTAAATCTGTGGCACTGTAATATACCAGCCTCACGTAGCCCCAGGGTTAAAGTGAAGTGGGATTCCTCTCATGGTCAAGAGTGGTAACAGCTTTCTAAAGCGGCTATCCGACATTGGCAAATTTTGACGGCGAGGCTTTTACGAATGCCATTTTTGCCTATTCGTGTGTTTTCGCACAAATATTCTCCAATCTTCGTGAAACTCGTAAAACATTCTCAAATACGTCAAAGTCTTCGCTCAGACCCTCATTCACTCTTAACTGCTGACCGTGATCCCTCATACATTCTCATTATCTCTACTCCAAGTTTTCTCATAACCCTCTGCATAAATTTACTTGGCACCCAGTCAAAGGCCTTCTGCAGGTCTACAAAAATAACATAACTCCCTGTTATTTTCTTAAGAATCTCTCTTGCGATTGCGTAATAATGAAAATAGCACAGTTTGTGCCACATTCTGGCATAAATCCAGACTGCATGTCGCTGATGGCAAACCTTTCGCTGATTTTCATGACTTGGTCGAGCATTTTCAAACTTCTATAGTTTCCTGTCTAAGGAATCACCCTTGCCTTTGTATATATTTACTATCACATTTTTCTGCCATGAATCAGGAATGTTTTCCTTCTTAATAAAAGCATTAATGAGCTTTGACCAATTTTACACCAACATCTCTAGGCCTAGCTGCTTTTAGCATCTCAACGACTATGCCGGAGCTCCCAGCAGCTTTCCCGGACTTCATTCTATCTATAGCACTTTTAACGGCATCATACCTGATCAAAGGCAGGGATCCTTGTACTTACACTAGTTGTATTTGCGGGAGTGAGCATGCTCGTTAATTCCCGCCTCCTAAGATATGTTTGTCATACCGTGCTTTGAAACTATGCACTGATGGTGCAGACACTACTTCGGCTGGCAATTTGTTCCACCCACTAATCGAGTTGGTAGGAAATCTTTTACTTTTCAGATCAGATTTACTATTAGGCACTTTCAGTTTGTAGCTGTGACCTCTTGTTCTCTCACCTCCATCCCTCTCTATGAAGTTTTCTTGGTCGATTTTGTCAATACCTCTTAACACATTTGTATATCTGAATTTGCTGTCCTCGTTTCCTTCTCTGTTCCAGCGTAGGTAGATTCAATCTCTCGAGCCTCTCTTGGTACTCCAAATTTTCCAAACCTGGGATCATCCTCGTAGCTGCTCTGTGTACCCTCTCAATTTTGTGGATATGTTTCTTCATGTGAGGGGACCACACTACAGATGCATATTCCATCCTGGGTCTTATTATTGCCGTTATTATTTGTTTCATGGTGTTTTCATTAAGATAATTGAAAGACATTGTACTGAGACTGAAGTGCTGAGCTGTTCTCTATTCCATTCAAACTCCTTATTTAGCAATCTTTCATAATGCTCCTTCCATGCCTATCTAATTTTGTTTTCTGAGTAAGCAGTCATGCCACTATCATTATTTACACATCATACACCCACAACGTCCTTGTTACAGTCCCTCACATTCTTAACTAGTTTATACATCCCATTGATATTATTAGTGCTACAGACTTGTTCTATCACGCTATCCTGTATGGTTATTTAGTGGTGGTTCTCTCCGTCAATGACGTGAGAGCCTAATCTGTTATTAGGGCTTCCTGGGTCCTCTACGAACGCGGAGATTGCTGATATCGCAACCTGATAAAAAAAAAAAAAAAAAAAAAAAACATCCTAGAAGATACCCCTTAAATAGTTCCTAGGGAACGTCATTGAATCGGATACCATTAAGAAAAATAAAAATATAAGATAGGTAAGGTTATTCGAATGAGGCGCCATAAAAAAGGCAGGCTTCCCATGCACAGTTGCCGAGCGTCATCAGGCGCCATATTTTGGTCTCTATCGGGCTGCGACCGTATCAACCAGACACTTTTTTTTGTTGCTCTCTGTATTTATCTTGTGCCTCTCCATTTAGCCCCATCTGCTTGCCTTATTAGTGAGTTAATGTTACAAATTAACTGTGGTGGTTGCTAGATATGTTTTTTAATGTTTTTTTTAGGTAGGGTATTTTTGAAGGGTGTACGACAGGTTGTTCACGTTCGCAGCCTTCGATATCTACGAGGGTACCACAACTTCTGACCTATGGGCGGTTTCTTGTATATCATTGCAGTTAATCATCTTATTTTTAGGGGATTCAGTTATAATTCTTTGTCTTGCTTGTAAATGATTATATCTTTTTTCTCCTTCTCCTTTCTATCTCTTCAGCCCTTCTTCGTTGCCCCAGCTGGGCTCCGGGTCTTCCGTGTCAGGTTGTCCCATCTCAGGGCTGGGTTGTCTTGTCGGTTGGGGACCAGGGGTCAGTGTTATGAACCTTGCTGGGGTTTAACCCTTCCCGCCTGGGCAGCATTTTAAAATGACACCGCGGCAGATGGGCAGGAGCCCGGGTGTCCCCTTGAAATCCGTAAGCTTGAAAGCGTGTTTTGAAAGCTGTGCGTCCGACGTATGTAAACAAAGCCTGTCTTTGCGTCACCGCACCTCCGAAAACAAGAAGAAGAGTCGGAGTTTGTTATTGTGTTATCTGCTAGAACAGATTTAGTGTTGAAAAGTGTCTGATATTGCTAACATTACATCGAAACTCTCTCCATGGAAATCATCATCACAACTGAACCAGTTGACCTAGAGAGCTCTACTCAATGCCAGTCTACAGATACGAAGCACACCTACGTTTAGAGATGTGTGAAAATTCTCTAGCAGTTAAATTAACAAAGATACGGGTAGCCTATTAAAGTCGTTTTTCGGCCAGATCGCCCGGATCTCAATACTGTACTGTTATTAGGAAGGCGAGCCCGGGCGGGAAGGGTTAAGTATATTTCTGCCTTTCACATCTTCCGGGCCTCTCTTCAGATTCCCCGCCTTTCTCTCTCTCTCCCTTATAATCTCTGACTATTCAGATGAATAGTCCATTCCTATTCCAGGTAGCTCTACGGATCCCCGCCTTCCTTTTCTATTACTGACTATCTCCAGCTACTCAGATGAGTAGCCCAGTAATTTTCCCTAGCTTGCTCAGTAGAGCTCCGGGTATAGTGACTTTACTATTCATTTTGGCTCTAGCAGAGCCTCTTTCTAATCTACCTAATTCCGGGTGGTCAGCATGACTTCCAGGTTTTTAGTTTTCTCTACCCTGAGGGTATGAAGTTCTCGTCTGTTGTGTCTTCTCTGGCTTGTGATAGTTTTCTCAAGCCCATTAATAACTCCGGTTGCTGGATGGCTTCTCAACCTGGTTTGTTGATTGTTTCTAAACTCTGGGTTGTAGAGGGTTTTGTCTTGATAGTTATCTTCGAGGATATACAAGTCAACTGACTCAGGGTCTTTTGTTCTAATTAAGCGTTTTTTTAATTCTCTTTAGTGGTGTAGCACAAGCTATTAAATTACTGAGCACATTATCCACTAGCTAATTGCCCTGTTATTTTGTAGTATTGATTCTTAGACATTTTTTCCCAGAAGTGGGTTGGAGGAGCACCGCTCTTTCCCCTACCTCTAATTTCTCCGGCTTGGAACAGCCGCGGCCCAACTGGAGCCGGGTTAGAGAGTGAAGCTCCCTCTCTACCTGCACTCGGACCCTGAGCTCTACCTTCGGGATAGACGTATTTATTTTATTTTAGTGTTAATCACCATTCCAACTCCAGGTAAGATTTGAAAAAGGTTTTCAATCTAGACAATCTAGACAATCTAGACAAGAGTGTACACAAGTAATATTAGTAGGCGACATGAATGGTAGAGTTGGAAACGAGGAGATAGAAGGTATAGTGGGTAAATGGGGTGTGGAGGGTAGGAATATGAATGGTGACTTCCTTTTAGAAGTATGTGCAGAGAGAGAGATGTTTCTGGCTAACACATTTTTTGAACATCGTCACATTCATAGATATACATGGCACAGAGGTGAAGGTGAGCAGGAACAGAAATCTCTAATTGACTACGCCATGATGGACTCCGGACTAAAAGGAAGAATTTTAGATTCAAAAGCTGTAAGAGGTATGCTGACGGGATCAGACCACTATACAGTGCTGACAAAAGTGAGGATAAGGAAAGAGTGGAAATATGAGAGGAAAGAGAGAAAACTGACAGTAGAGAGAATAAATGTGAGAAAATTAAATGAAGAATGTAATGCAACAAAATACAAGGACATCCTGAAAGAGACTATAAATGACATGGATGTTATGATAGATCTGGGAAATACTGTAGACGAAGTATGGAAAGGTACAAGAGACTCCATGATTAAAGCAGCTGAGAAAGTATGTGGGAAGAAAACCTTTAAAATGTGGAAGAAGAAAGGTAACGCATGGTTTAGTAAAGAGATAGAAGAGATAGAAGAAATAGTGAAAAAAAAGAAAGAGTTCAGAAAGAGTATGCTGCAAAAGAATATACCTAGAGAAACTAGAGATGCGAGGAAAGAAGAATATACAAATTTGAAACAAAGAGTGAAGAGGGCGATACAAGACGCTAAAAGGAAGACAGATGAGTCATATGGGAGAAAGATTAGTGAACAGTTTCTGAATGACAGGAAAGCATACTACAGAGCTGTGAAAGAAGCCAGAGGGAAGAAGACTGAGAGTGTCTCAGGTGGTAGGATGAGAGACATGAATGGGGAAGTGGTAGAGGGTGATGGTGTGGTGAAAGTATGGAAAGATCATTTTAGTAGCTTAGCTGTAAAGAGTAGGGGGAAGGCAAAGATCTCATCCATAGGAATGGAGAGAGGTAGAATAAACAGGGTAGTTGAAAGCCAGATAAGCAGAGAAGTAAAAGAAGCAATCAATAGACTTAAAATGGGCAAAGCTGCTGGAGTAGATAACATCCCAGGTGAAATGCTGAGATATGGAGGAGAAGAAGCTGTTGACATAATGCATAGGTTATGTAAATTATCATGGGAAAAGGGAAGTGTACCAGAGGACTGGAGGAAAGCAGTGATAGTACCCTTGTACAAAGGGAAGGGTAGTAAAGAAGAGTGTAAGAATTATAGGGGAATTAGCTTGCTTAGCATACCTGGAAAGGTACACGCAAGAGTAGTAACACAGAGGCTACAGAAGATAACGGATGACAAAATAGGCGAGGAACAGGGAGGTTTCAGAAAGGGCAGGGGCTGCATTGACCAGATAGCTTCAATGCGATTGTTGGTAGAGAAGTATCTGGCCAAAAACAGAAAACTCTATGCAGCATTCATGGATTTGGAAAAAGCCTACGACAAAGTAGACTGGGAGGGCCTGTGGGATGTGTTAACAGTATATGGTGTGGGAGGAAAGTTGCTAATGGCAGTAAAATCTTTTTATAGGAATGCAATGGCAAATGTGAAGGTAGGGGATAAGTTAAGTGAAAGTTTTGAGGTTAATGTAGGTGTAAGACAGGGATGTGTCATGTCAGCTTGGTTGTTCAATATATACATGGATGGAGTGATTAGGGAATGTAGGGCTGTATCAATGGGTGTGGGAGCTAGACTGGAATCAGAGGGAAGAACATGGAAGATTTTAACATGCCTATATGCGGACGATGCAGTCCTGTTGGCGGAAAATGCTGAAGAACTTCAGAGAGTGGTCACTGACTTTGACAGGGTATGTGAAAAGAGAAAGTTAAAGGTCAATGTAGGGAAATGTAAGGTAATGGTGTTTGAGAGAAGAATGCATGAAGCTATAGATTTTAAGGAAAAATATAGAATCAAGAAAGAACACAAGAAAAGTTGTAAAATAAAATTGAAAAATGAAGTACTAGAAGAGGTTGAAAGTTTCAAGTATTTGGGAGCTGTACTATGCAAATATGGTAAAATGGAGAGTGAGATAAAAGAGAGAAAAATGCAAGGGAGAAAAGTGATTGGAGAACTTGATAGTATTTTCAAAGGAAGAATGGTTAGCCAGGAAGTCAAAAAGTCACTGAGAAACAGTGTGCTGCTCCCAACACTCTTGTATGGAAGCGAGACATGGACGGCAAGTGACGAGGACCTCTTCAAACTAAGAGCTGTGGAGATGAGCTTTTTCAGAATGGCAGCTGGCATGAATAGGCTAGATGGGCCAAGTAATAGGGAAGTGTACGAGTCCTTTGGAATGGAAGAGCAAGCTTTGGGCATTAATTGTGGTGTGGTTGAGTGGATAAAGAGAAGTACTTTGAGGTGGTATGGTCATGTTCAGAGAATGGATGAAGACAGAATGCCAAGAAAGATATATGGGAGTCAGGTGAGTGGAACCGCTAGTAGTGGAAGACCACCTATGGTATGGGAAAAGAAAGTGGAAAAATATATTGAAGAAAAACTTCCACGTAGTGGAAGGGGCATTGTGGCACGGGCAAAGGAGGCATGTCTTGACAAAGTAGCTTGGAGACGTTTCTGTCATGGCCATCCTCTAGTGGGGGTTTCCCATGGGGAAGCAAGGCATCGGAGATGATGATGATGATGACAATTATTATGATATATTTGTCATTACTTTAGCCAACTCGTCTTTAGTTTTGAGACCTTCATAATGACTTTTTCCGGGTCTTATAAATTTTCTATGTACAATTCCGGGTATTAAGTATTTCTTACCCTATGTTAGGTCTTCATTCTCAGGTCTGGAGCAACTACATCCCCCCTGGCCGTCGCCAGCCGTGTCGGAAGAGGACAACAGTTTCTTGAGGTTCTGCACCCCTGGTCCTTCCTCCACCAGAATGGCACACAAGAATGTGCGTTGGTGTGTGTACAGAGAGTGTTGGAGATTACCTTTAATAGAACACAGAAGCTACCTATTTCATGTGCCCTGTGTAAATAGGACGGAAGCTTTCTGGAATCCATGTGCGTGTGAATATTGTAATTACTATGTTTTTAAATACAATGTGCCTGATTAATGTGTGGATTCAGCCATGGCTAAACAAGTGCTATTGACAGCGTGGGACGGTGTGGGGAACTATATTTCTAAAACGCCGCTAAAGAAAGTCCCTGACATATTCGAGGATGTTTATGTAAAATGTTTAAATATCAAACTAGCATCCTCCCAATACTCTAGTCGTTCCACATCCCCAGCTAGCTCTAGTAAGACATCTCGGAAGAAACGTAGACATTCAACAAGTCCCAAACTTAAGCGGACTAAGAGAATAGCCTTAGAACCTTCTCCAAGTCCTTCAGGCCTTACCAATACTAGTACAGCTGACACAGTGATCTTGTCAGACAGCCCTTTTACCACACCTGTTCTTGACCTCCCCTCCCTAACCTACTGTTTCTAACCCTCCCACGGTGTCATTAGCACAGATACATTCCTCTCTGCCAGGCTTTGAGATATGTCCATTACAAAGCCAAGATGATTCGATTGATCATACCATACAGGCTGACATTCATTATTCTGCTTATTCACCTGCCAAACCTTTGATTCCTATAGTTCCATTGACAATTAGGGATGAATTTGACTCAGCCAGGTGAGGGTATTTCTGATTTATCTTAGGTAGAACCTCCTGCTGAAGTTAATATTTATGATGAGACAATAGACTCTCAGGGAGAGTTCAGCCAAGATGAGGGTTATGATGTGGGCTAGGGAGACTATGCTGATGAGTATTATTATCCTGACTCTTGGGATCAAGAGTCTCCTTACATAGAACAGCCTCTCTCCCAGCCTGCTCCTTCAGATCAGACTGAACCCTCTCTGCAGCATATTTTATCAGTGGTTCAGGAATCAATGGATAAGATGCAATCCAAAATTAGTAAACTCATGGACACTAAACTCCAGGCAGTTTTATCTGATCTTCAAAATTTACATCCATCAGCTCTGAAACCACCAGTAGTGACTACTGTACCTTTAGCTTATGCCCCTAGTAAACCTAGACCACAGTCCCCTAGTCTGCCCCGAGCTCTCCCTAGCACCTCAGAACAACCAATGCCACTTATTCCACCTATTTGTTTATATCCCAAATTACACCAGCGGCTCTTGAAGTGGACCCGGAGGTCCCCAAGAAGCCTCTTCCCTTACTTTATGGCCCTCCAAGGCAATGGCAACGTGTTCCGTGCCAAACTCTGTGCCAAACTTTAATTGTGTCATATTGCTAACATAATTTTTTTTAGTTTTCAGGCATTAATTATATCATATTGATAATGTAATTTTTTTGTTATTTTCAGGCTTTAGTTGTATCATATTGCTAACGTAAATTTTTGTTATTTTCTATCTATTGCCGAACGCCTTACTCCCCTTAACACCTAACTGTCGGTGCCCGTCATATGACGGGCTAGAGATAAATGGACAATCCCGCGGTACCCGTCATATGACGGGCGGCATTCTGAGCACATTAGGGGCTCTGAGAGAGAGTATGTGCGTTGGGAGGATTATAGGCGGGCTCTGACCGTTCGGCACGACCACAGTGCCTCGACTGAGACTGTCACTGCAACATTCCACACACTCAACCTCGCGAGACCAGGAAAAAAATGGGGAAATTACCTTATTTTAGGGTTTTTCACCTCCGGTTACTCGATCGCTACAGGATAACCCGTAGTCGTACAAGAATGATTCAGGTGTCATTGGAAAGCTCTATTATCGCCCTTTCACGGATACATAATTGTATTACGCTCTGGCTCTTTTTTATGCATGAAAAAGAGCATGGAATGAAGCTCGTTTAGGGTAAGTATACCCGCTCTGCAGGTAGTAGATGTTACAAACGGCCCCGTTTTGGGGGGGTTAATGGGGTTGGCCATACACAAAATGCCCCCAAGCAGACCTATTCCTTGTAAGAGGAACACCCATGCCAGTTTACTGAAGGACTTACAGGATTGACCTCTCAATTTAGGGTCTGTCCAACTCCGAGGCCCTTTATGTATTTTTTAGCACTATTTTTCTACAGTGGTGTGCGGCTAATCCATCCACTAACCTGCTTCACCCTAAGGTAGCAGTACGGATTTGTATAAGGCTTACAACCCTAAACAGGTTGCCGACCAAATCTGACGAGTCCCATCTACCCAGCTATTCAGGCTTTAATTGTCATAATACTAATGTCAATTTTTGTGATTTTCAGGCATATTGTAATTAAATTGTCATGGCACCGCAACGAACCTGCACAAGTTGTTCCGGTAGGTTTGGCCCTACCATATTTGTCGATACTAATGTAATTTGTAGATTCTGCCAGCTCCTAGAGAAGATGGTGGATGAATTGAATGCAGCTCCTCGCAAGATCGATGCCCTGACTACGAAGCTGGAATCTCTTCAAGAATTTGCCAATTTAGTATTGGTTCCTTCGTCAATGACGAAGAGCCTATACTATAATTATATAGGCTGAGATTCCGGGACCTGTTCGGGATTCCCTGGAGTTCTTATCACAACCGTTGCGTATATTTATTAGTGGCCCCTCCATCATTGACAATTATGCCTATTACATAAGGCTACCTCTTCAAACGCTCATACGCGTAGCTTGAATCTACCGCCGCAGAGCTCAGAGGAACCTTCATCATAAGCACACGCAAAATCACTCATGGTTCGTCTTTATGATTGGGTTCTCACTACGAAAAAACTTCGTAACAAATAAAAAATAAAAATAAAATAAGAATAACTATTCATAAGCTTTCCATATTCCGTGGATGTACTTCTGTGGATTCTTGGACCAGACGCTGACTAGCGCATCTATCCGCCTTCCTTGCTCTGTGTTCACCCCACCCGGACGTGTCCCCCACAGTGCTCCGCTTTGTTCCGCATTCTTGCGTCCCTAGTGAGTTTTTTCTCATTTGTTTACTCTGGGATGTCTTGAGTAAGGTTAGGATTAGCTTAGCAGGGGTGTCATGGGTGGTTTTCTCGCAGAACAAGTGTATTTTGGGTCGTTTTGTTGGGGCGTCTATTTCGGACGGACCCTCGTGGTCGAGTTGAGGACGCTCTCTAACTATTTTTCGTGTTTAGCCATCTTTAGTCCTAGCTGGTTAGGAGGCTTTAACTACGCGATGTCGGGCTTCTAGCTATCTTTCAGATGGAGTAGCCTATGTTGTTTTTACTGACGTTCCTGGTGTTTTTTCTTCACGTAGTGGAGTTCTTTCTGGGTCCCGAGTCATTGTTACCCTTACCCGGGTTTTTTTCTACAATGTTGATGTGGCAGCTGTTCCAGTTTTGGTGGGATGGAGTGCTTTTCGATTGTGTTTCGACGTCATTAAGTGTTTTTTCCGTTTTCACCAGGCCTAGCCAGCCACTCGTAGTTTTTCACATATGCAAGTGTTTTCATTGTTTATTATTATAAAAATGTATTCATGTGTGTCCTGGATTAGTTGTGATTGGCTGATCCAGGAGCTTTGGACTGTGTCTGATTATGTTTATCAGATTGCGTTCTGATTGGTGTGGGTTGCCTTTCCGGCGGTTTTTCTCGATTGCTCCGAGAAAGCCGTTTTGTTTACCGGGTTTTAGTCAAGTTGGTTAAAATCGGTAGTTACCCCGGCGAGTTGGGTAGCTTGAGGGCTCATCAGAAACTGCGTTCTCTGTGGTCGAGCCTGTGATCAGGCTTCCTGTGTTTTTCCCGGCGAGGTGGGCCCCACACATTTATCTAAGGTGATCATGCTGACACCTGTTGGATATGGTTTTCTCGGCTTTTCAAAGTCATTGAAACAATGCTGTTTGTTTGTTTGGTCTTTCCCTCCCGGCGACCTTTTTACAAAGAGGTCTGGGGCAGGTACAATTGGTTTGACATTTTATATGAAACCCGGCGGTTGTACCTTCGGGTGGTTATATTAACGGATTTGCAATTCGCTATGGTTTGCCAGACAATTGATTGATACAATAGGGTATCACGGCCTTCAAGACGGCGATCTATGAGGGCTTCTGGGAGAAGTTGGATTAGAGATTAAGATAGGCTTAGACTTTTTATGGGATAAAAAGATGCCTGAATCTTACTAGTGTTTCAAGTGTAAAAGGATACTTGAAAGACTTCATCTTTAACACCTTACGAGCGGCCTATGCGGTTTATTTATGTGTACCGCACAGCGGGGTGTTTTTAGCCAAAATAGGGCTGTTTACGTGATCATTTTCATGCCTAAATAAGACCCAGAACGTAAAACAAGTACCTATCCCTGAAAGGGCATAAACAGAGCTTTCGAATGACACCATAACGATCCTTGTATGATGGATAGTTTTCTTGCAATAACCGTGCAACGCGAGTGCAAAAAGCAGGTAATTCGGTACTTTCAGTACATAATTGAGTATGTAGCGAGTGAGAGAGGGAGGAGGGAGCTGAGATTTGTGTCAGTAGGTTCGCCGCGGTGGTCTGGAGCAGTCATACGCTCGCTAGTCTCCTGCCACCACTTGTCTCTCTCTCTCAGCCACATTACGTGCTGAAATTGCCACTCGAGTTATGTCGAGCGCCGCCACATAGTCCAGCTTTATTTAACTCGACTTATGTTGCTCGCCGCTAATTAAGGGTTAATAAAGATATGCTCATCTTTATGAAGACTCAGAAGATATGCTTAAATATTTTGGACAGGTAAAGATATGCTGAAATCTTTAATATGAAACTAAAGGACAACGAAAAGTAGTGGTTGAGGGCTACGGTTCGTTGACCGGCGGTTTTATGACACATGGTTTTGTAACATTTTGGGATAACCTTATGAGCATTAATTCCTGGAAATTTTCTCTTTCCAGGGCGGAGTACCAGCGTGACGCCGGATGACCAGGTAGATCCCGGGGGTGGGTAGAGTTCCGCCAGTCTCTATCATGTCGGCACTAGAACCTCTCATTGCTTTATGTTCAACACCGTTATGCTCAGGTATCACTATTTTTGCACACAAGCTGTGCATTAAAATGTGTTAAATGCCTCGATAGGTCACGGGGGATATGGGTGACAAAGAATTGCACTATTTGTAACCTCTTAAGTGTTAACATTTTAGTTCAAAATGATAATACTGCGGCGGTGGCTTTGCAAGAGGTAAAACAACTTCTTGCTACCTATTCAACAAATGTAGCACATAAAGCTTTGCAATGTGATAACCTTGAGCTTTGGGAGCTATTAATTGTTAAACATGCCCCCCCTAAGTCTAAGATGCGTGCACGTAAGACCTCAGAGACTGGGCGGGGACAGGTTACCACACCCTCCCCTGGCAAATCTAAGAGGCCTCGCTCACCATTACAGGATCTACTGTAAGAAAAGTCACCCTCGGCAACGGCGACGAGGTCCAAATCAAGGTCACCCCTGAGGAAGCAGGTGAAAGGTTCGGGCCACTCTGCTTCACCTCCAAAGAAGAGGAAACAGGAAGATAATAGGGGACCTAAAGACATTACTAGAACTAAACATAAGTCTAGTAGGAGTCATAAATCATCCAAAAGGGATCCTCCGGCGCAAAGGGACTCACGGCTGTCGCCGGAGCCTGGTACCCCGCTTTCTGCCTCTACCCCCACCAAATCTAATGTCCAATCTGACAGGTCGGGGGTGGAGTCAGAGAATGTGGTGGAGGATGCCCCGGCGGACATTTCATCACCTGATATTCATGCTTGTTCTACCAGGTCACGTGTGTCAGTCTCAGATTTAGAAGTGTCTTACGGAAACTATAACCCTCTAGGGTGCTCGGGTGAGGGCTCCCAATTGGAGAGTTTCCCAGGCTCGCAAGCGAGTAACAGCCACAGCCAAGGTGTATGGCGATACTCTCAGCCCTGGCAGGACAGCACACATCCTTTTGTGTCTCAAGTAGTGGCTGACGTCCACCGGGATGCCGAGGTACCATCTTCTATCCCAGATTTAACATGGCGGCATGTGGAGGTCCCGGCTTCGGCGGGATCTTCCCATGATAGGCCAGACTTAAGGGATGAAGAACAGCGTTCTCTGGTCTCAGAGATGGAAGTTGAAGAGTCAGGTCACCATCTAGAGGACTCAGGGTACTGTCGAATCTCCACGGAGTTCGTCATCTGCTAGGTATGTAACTGCAGAAGAGATTGATGGATTACTATTGAATGCACTTAATAAGTTCTTTGGCCCTACGCCGGAAACTCCTACAGTTGGTACGGGAGCTCCCGCGACGTCGACGAATGTGCGACCTCTGGCTACATCCATTGCTTTAGCTAAAATACCTAATCCTCCTCTTGTGTCAGACTCAATTTCCAATGTGCCAGGCACAGCAGCTCTCACTACTTCCAATGTGCGAGTCATATCAGACATAACTCCCCCCCCCTTTAGACAAGGCACCAGTCAAAAAGGAGCTATGCCTCTTTTATACGGGCCTGATGAGTCATGGGTAGCAATGTTACCAACTAAGCCAGAGGCAGCACAAGCTACTATTTCGGGGGAGCTCCCTGTACCACATGAGTGGGTAATCCAAGGCAATAAGTCTAGAAAACTCAGAGCATTGGATAGTCAAGGAAATGTTTTAGATGTTCATATTAAGGTCATTCCAAGTTATTATAACCATGACTTTTTGGTGTATGCATCAACACCAGCCGTTCCCCCTGCCTCAGCTTCAAAGCTTTTTTCTGACTGGACTAAGAATGATGGCTTTAACGACATCAAGGCACTTTCGGCTTTGACGCCGGAGTTGGATATGTTTCCAATCACAGACTCAGCCTCTAATCCAGTCTTGCAGCTGGGGCAGTTGGGTACGGGACATTGGGTGGAATGGAAAACAGAGGCTCAAAATTTTGCCACTACTTTCACTTCAAAATCTTCTCACCAAATCCCTCAAGACCACCATACTTGGTTCTCTCTTCCGGGTTTTAGTGCCGGAGGAGTCCCCTCTGCTTTGTTTGATTTCTTGGCTGCCCCTAAAATCAATTTGTGCGAATTAAAAGATCCTTTTAGCACGCCTTCCCCAGCTCACCTAGACCGCGAGTTTAGGTTAAGAGGAAAAGCGTTTAGACTGTTTTCACAATATATTGTTACCCAGCAAGTAACAAAGTCTATGTTACGCTCTTCTCAGGCGATCGAAGCTGCGGAAGTCAGGAAGGCCATTGAACTTTCCCGGCGCTTGCTTTTCCAAACTTCCATTCAGTCTTTAGGAGATATTCGGACGGCCTTATTAGAGGCGGTTCGAGCAAGGCAGGATCTGAGGATGTTCTTAGTAAAGAAACTTCCTGACCGTATTGCAAGCCAATTAGTTCTGTCTCCAGTTCTAACTCCTTCTTGGATTTCTCCAGCAGTTTGGAAGACTGTTTTCAATATGGCACAAGCATTCAAACAAAGTCCCTCTCAACCTAAGAAGCCTACCTTCACTTTCCCTAAACCCAAACCAGTTTCGAAAGCTCAAGCTAGTGGGTCTAAGCCTTTTCATCAGCCTAAGTCCCCTTCCACCCAGGGTCAGGCTCAAGTCAGGTATAAACAGGGTAAATTCTCAGGTAAAGGCCACAGGTTTCACCAATGACCAGGTCAGGGCCCGCCTCCAGCCAAACCCAGCCAGTCGTCCAAGAGTACACCACCACCAGCAAAAAACTAAGGTCTCTCTCACTCCCGGGGCCAGTCAAAGGCGTGTTGGAACAGAGAGTAGTCCAGCCGGCGAACCCCAGTCTGCTAACTGGGTCATTCCGGGCGTGTCATCAGGCATGGCCATTAAGATCATGGGCGAGGACTGTGGTACGCAAAGGCATCACTTGGCAGTGGCTCCGGCGACCTCGCTTACGTCAGCCGACAAAGGCCAATCATGTTTCTTTAGAGGTGGAGTCACTAGTTCAGGAGATGATTACCAAGAGTGTCATTATCCCAGTCCCCCCGACTTACCCGGTGTTTACATCCAAACTATTTCTAGTACCAAAAAGGGACAGTATTCAGATGAGACCGGTCGTAGACCTGTCTTATTTGAATCTCCACATTCACAACGTGTCCTTCAGGATGCTGACCGTGAATCAAATCAGGCTAACGCTTCCACCGGGAGGGTGGATGTGTTCATTAGACCTGACAGACGCGTATTGGCACGTCCCGGTAAACAAGAGATTTAAAAAATGTCTGGCTTTAAGAATAATGCATCAGACTTATGTCTTTCAAAGGATGCCGTTTGGATTGAACCTAGCGCCACGCATATTCACAAAATTAGTCCGGCAAGCCCTGATGCCCATTTTAGAACAGGGGATCAGGATCTTGTGGTATCTGGACGACTGGCTGGTGGTGGCAGAGACAGAAAAGTTATGCAACACTCATGTCAACATTACGTTAAACCATGTCAAATCTCTAGGATTCAAGGTCAACTTAGTAAAGTCAAACCTTGTTCCCTCACGAGTAATTCAGTGGATAGGGCTGGTCTGGGACACAGCGTCTCTCACTCTGAGTCTGAGTGTGGACAATCGAAACAGATTTCGCAAAAAACTATTTATGTTTCTCCACAGTCTGACTACGACACGGAGACTCTGGGAATCTCTAGTCGGTTCTCTCAACTGGGTTCAACTAACTGTGAAGTTGGGCCGGTTGAAAGTCAAACGTTTAATCTTGGAGGGCAACAAATATTTCCCACTATTACCGGCGGGAACATTATGGCCTATCCCAACATTAATACACAGCTTACTAGCGGTCTGGGCGAAGAGGGAAATGTTGCACTCAGTCATGTCATGGACCTCTCCTCCGCCGACGGTATGGGTGGACACGGATGCGTCAGGGACGATAGGTTGGGGCTTTCAGTCAAACCTCGGGCATCAGGGTCAAGGGCTTTGGTCCCATTCAAAAACCTCCCACATAAATGTAAAAGAATGACTAGTCCCCTTGTATTTCCTTCAGGTTCACGGCTCTACTTTACGGGAATAACCGGTGGCTTTCAGAATGGACAATCTCAATGCAGTTCACTGCATTCAGAAACAAGGGTCAACGAGGTCTCGGAAGTTGCTAGACGTGTCAGAAAAGATTTTTGTTCTAGCCGACAAGCTGAACACTCATCTTCATGCATCATATCTCCCAGGCGTAGCAAACGTCTGGGCAGACGCTCTGTCTCGGAGACAGAGCACAACGGTAGAGTGGGCACTCAAGCAGAACATTTTCGATCAAATGATTGCAGAGCCTTACTGTCCACAAGTGGATCTGTTTGCGTCAGAGGAGAATCACAAACTCCCTCGGTACCTCACACGCCGGACATTAACGCCGGCGGGGGGGGGGCCCGACGCATGGTGACGGATTGGAACATGTGGAGTTCCATTTATCTGTTTCCGCCACCAGACGCTTCTCTAATGTGCCACGTAGTCAACAAACTACAAGATTATCGAGGCGTAGTCTCGTTAATCGCGCCCCTGTGGCCAGCGCAGTTGTGGTACCAGCAATTGATAACGTGGTGCCCGAACCCGGTGTCGCTCCCGGTCGGGTATTTCCACTTAGACACGATTGGCAACCTAAAGACCTCGCTGACTTTTGCATTGTGGACATTCAGGAGGCCAAGTGGTTAACGCCGTATGGTAGAACCGTGACAGATAAATTTATGAATCAGTACACACAATCTACCAAGAGGCAATATCAATCTCATTGGCAGTCCTTTACTTCTTGGATAGTTAGAACAGAACAGACAGTACCTTCGGTGGCATTAGTTTTTAATTATTTAAACTATTTGTTTGAACAGAAACGTCTATCTGTAGTGACTCTAAAAAATAACTTAACAGCTATCAGGGTGCCATTCTTTGACCTTACAGGTCTAACCATACCACAAGCGGAAGAAACGGGTTTCATGAGGGCATGCTTCAAACTCCGCCCACCTCCCCGTCAGCTCATGCCTACCTGGTCTCTTGACAAGGCGTTATCTTTGCTTCATTCCCGTCTGTATCAGAATACGGCAGATTTTGAATTACTATTAAAATAGGCTGTGTTCCTTATGGCTTTGGCAACGGGTAACAGGGTGTCTGAGATGGCGGCGATGAGCAACACCCCTAATTGCATAAGGTTTGGTAGACTAAATTATTGCATTCATATTGCACCTTCCCCAGGGTTCATCGCCAAGAATGAACATAGTGAACATGTTTTCTCAGAGTTCACGGTGCCGGCGTTGAAACGGGGTAAAGTGCACCATAATTTGTGCCCTGTACAAGCTTTAACCAAATATATAAGAGTGGCACCTCTTAACCAACAAGGTGCTTTATGGGTATCGAGTACAGGTAAAAGATTAATGAAACGAAAAATGTCTTCTCTGCTAGTCGAAGTCATTAAAGAGAGTAATCCCGGCGTAGTGGGTAGGGTCCAACAATTTACGCAAATGGGCAGTATCTTTACGTTTTCTAAAAAAAAATTCTGTTGAAGACATAGCTACTACTCAACTATGGGCTTCAAATCATACGTTTTTTACTCGATACCTGTCGGTAGCACTAGACAAACCATCAATGCCATGTATAGCGTTATGGCAAAGGGTCTAGATGGGTCTCTAAGTCACTAATTGTTTAGGTTAAGAAAGAGGGGGGGGGGGTGCAGTCAGTGAAACATAAGACACCCTAGACCCCGCCGGAGGATATGTACAGAGTATACGAGCTGTGATACAATGCATAAGTGTTGTGATTCAAATTTCTCTGTAGTAATGCCTACGGTAAATGTTGTTGAAGTACAATGGATGTAGTACAACAATGGTTTCTTTCAGTGGGATACACTGTTGAAGCAATTTAATTTTAAGAGTTCTCGGTAGTTGCAACTACGAGTAGCATTTTAGTAAGTACATCTGCGATAGTACAAGAATTTATTCTATTTTTGTGTCTAATTTTAAGGAATATACACATTAGAATAATGGGGTTTATATGTGCACATGTAAACATAAAGTTTTATTTTTCACCACTTAATTTAAGTGGGGTGCCTTTAACTTTCAGATCTGGGAACAGATTCTCATAGTTACCCTTTTTTCCTCAAGCAGGCTTCTTTAAGCACGCCCCTGCTTGTACCCCTTTTTATATGTTGTATAAAGTTTATACATAAATATTAATTTTTACAAAGTAAGAATACTATGTGGTTGTTTGATTATCTGCCTATTCTATTTGCAATGGTTATGATATGATTACGAATGTCCCCCTCCAGTCTTAGATATCAGGCATAATCGTCAATGATGGAGGGGCCACTAATAAATTATAGGTTTGACTCCTGCAAGGAGATAAAGAAAACCTAATATTTAGTAGTGGCCCCGTAATCATTGACGACTGGGGCCCTCCCGACCATCCCCTTCCCATTCGTTGATGTATTAAGGATTTTGGTATACTTGATATGTCAGTGAAGGCGGATAGATGCGCTAGTCAGCGTCTGGTCCAAGAATCCACAGAAGTACATCCACGGAATATGGAAAGCTTATGAATAGTTATTCTTATTTTATTTTTTATTTGTTACGAAGTTTTTCGTAGTGAGAACCCAATCATAAAGACGAACCATGAGTGATTTTGCGTGTGCTTATGATGAAGGTTCCTCTGAGCTCTGCAGCGGTAGATTCAAACTACGTGTATGAGCGTTTGAAGTGGTAGCCTTATGTAATAGGCATAATCGTCAATGATTACGGGGCCACTACTAAATATTAGGTTTTATTTATCTCCATGCAGGAGTCAAACCTATAATATCATAATAAACAATCCTTGGTTAATACCCATTAAATCTTACCAAGGGCTCATCATTGAAAATGGATACCACTATAAGTGAAAAAGAAGAATCTATCATTTCAAATCTCCCGGTGCCTCAGCCCTCCAGCTGTGCTGTCGCACTGCTTCCCTTGCACGTGATGCCAGATTTTCTAGCGTGTTTATCTGCCTCTTTACGGTTGTGATCCAGGCGAGTCGGACGTGTGCCCCCTTGCTCTGGGCGTCTCGGCGTTTGCCTGGCTTTCTCACTCCTAGTGAGTCCTTGTTATATATTATTTGAGTTAGGTCCAAACATGAATTGAGTAATCGCCCTGTATGTTTCAGAGGGCCACCGTCCACACCTGTCCACACCGAAAGTATATGGGTACTGCTTCACCATTCTTAATATGTGTTGTTCGTCGTAGTAAGTGATTATTGCTATAATAGGCTATATCCTATACAATGCTTGTATTTAATTATTTACTTATCGTAGGCTATTATTCATCTTATTCGTGTGGCCTCAGGCTACACGTTGAACTCTCAAGTTATTATTAATTCAAAGTTTTCTTTGTCGTAAAGTAGCCTACATTATTTTCTGAAATTCTAATTGTATTAAATTTTTCGAGGTCTATCTATCTATCTATTGCCTGACGCCGTGATCCCCGAAGGGGTGGCCACGAACGAACCGCCCCCATGCACCTCTGTCCCCAGTCAGTCGACACCCCTCCCCCCAACCAGCACCGCCTTCGTTCATGTAGTTCCTCACTCCATCCTTCCACCTCATATTCGGTCTACCTCTCCCCCTCTGTCCCTCCACCTCGCTCTCGTACACCCTCTTAGTCATTCTCTCGCTTTCCATACGTTCCATATGGCCGAACCATCTCAAGTTGTTCCTTTTCACACTTTCCAGCACATCTACCTCCACACCACACCTCCTTCTTACTTCCTCATTAGTCTGTCTATCCCTCCATGTAACTCCGCACCCACTCCTTAAGTAATTCATTTCCACTGCTCTCACTCTTGGTCTGAGTCTCTCAACCAACGTCCATGCTTCGCTTCTGTAAGTCAGTGTCGGGATTACCACACTGTCATGCAAGGACTTCTTCACTTCCATACTGACCACCCTATTTCTTGTTACTGCTTTTAGCGTTCCTACAACCCTCTTCCCCTGTTGTACCCTCTCCCGCACCTCTTCATCCATAGTCCCATCTTTACTCAACACACTGCCCAGATACTTAAAAGAGTTGACGATCTCCATAGCCTGACCGTTCAGCTTCACCTCACACTCTGTGACTTCACCCCTTTCGAAGACCATAACCTTGCTCTTCCCCGTATTTACCTTCAAATTCCGTTTTTCGCACACTGTTCCAAACTCATTTACCAGACCCTGCAACTCCCATTCATTATCACTCATCAGAACTGTATCATCCGCAAACAGCAGTATAGGTAGCTTCCACTCAATTCCCTCCCTTTTCAGCGATACACCAACATCCACTGCTCTTGATAGTATTTCTTTCATGACTTTTTCGATTTTTCGAGGTCACTTCGCTTTTATAGTTTGCTTGCTTCTCACATTTTATAGTTTGCTTGCTTCTAGCATTACTTCGAGCTGATAGATTCTTAGCTAGACTTATTGATTCCATTATATGTCCCATTCTTGTACCAGTGACTTATTTATAAGGCCATGCTTTGTTCGCCACCTCGAGCAAGTGTCCACGAGGGCGGGCAATAAGCCTAACTAGCTCGGCTTCCCTCTACTGAATTTTACATAAGGGACTAATTGTTCTCTTCCTATACGAGTGTTATGTTATGAAGTGCTTCAGATTCCTACACAATTATGTGTTAATGTCTTAAATAGAAAGAGTTGCATGAAACCAAATTGAGCAACAAAGTTTCCTCCAGTGCAAGAGCACCAACTAACTCTATACATTTGCATGCTTTGAGTCCCGGAGTCGGCGGGGCTCCTGTGTCCCTCCGTTATCTCCGGGTCTCAGGGTTTTAGACCTCCGGGTACTAAATGGTTTCAAGGAAACCGAGGAACAATTAAAATGTTATGAAGTGCTTCAGATTCCTACACAATTATGTGTTAATTTCTTAAATAGAAAGAGTTGCATGAAACCAAATTGAGCAACAAAGTTTCCTCCAGTGCAAAAGCACCAACTAACCCTATACAATTGCATGCTTCGAGTCCCAGAGTCGGCGGGGCTCCTGTGTCCCTCCGTTCTCTCTGGGTCTCAGGGTTTTAGACCTCCGGGTACTAAATGGTTTCGAGGAAACCGAGGAACAATTAAAATGCACCAAGAAGTTCCGGTTAAATGGAGAAACAAAGTTTTCCTCCAGGTGCACAAAACACCAACAAAACCAAGGAACCAAGAGGTTCAGGTTAAAATAAAGGAACGAGTGCTTCCTCCGGGTACTACGGGTACTCCGAGTAATACAAAAACCAAGGAACCAAGAGGTTCAGGTTAAATTAAGGAACAAGAGCTTCCTCCAAGTACTCCGGGTTCTCCGGGTAATACTGAAAACCAGGGAACCAAGAGGTTCAGGTTAAATTAAGGAACAAGAGCTTCCTCCAAGCACTCCGGGTAATACTGAAAACCAGGGAACCAAGAGGTTCAGGTTAAATTAAGGAACGAGAGTTTCCTCCAAGTACTCCGGGTACTCCGGGTAATACTGAAAACCGAGGAACCAAGAGGTTCAGATTAAATTAAGGAACGAGAGCTTCCTCCAAGTACTCCGGGTACTCCGGGTACTCCGGGTACTCAAGGGGGGGGGGGAACAATGTTTTCCTTCAGAAACAAACAACCGATGCACCAAAAGGTTCCGGTTAAATTAAAGACCAACGTTTCCCTCCGAGTTCTTAATGTAGAACAATGAATGGAAAAAGAAGGGAGGAGAGTACTCCAGTGGCATTTATGATAGCCTATAGACTATCCCACCTAAATCCATTCTTATATACGATGTAGCGTATATGCTACCCTACTCTAACTTCTTTAAAACATTCATAGGGCCAGCAGGCTACTCGATATTACATAGGCCTTATACATAATGTGCTGGTACATGTTTTTGTTCTTTGCTCTTATATTATATAACATTGATTCTTGGCCTTTCTTCTGACAGGTGGGCCATAGCTCTCCACAGTAATCTCCGCCCCCTCACCTGAACCACAACTGTGATCAGCTCCGGGAGTCACCCACGTCCTGGATCGCCGGCCAGGCGCGTGGCCCTCTCCAGTGGGATCGGAGAGTGGCTTCTCAGGTTTTTCTAAACCTGAGAATATGTCGGGACCCAAAACGGAGGCTTCAGCCTCGACCATGGTGCAGTGGTGCGGGGTCACAAGATATGACAAATTTCCCCTTCTTGGCCATACGAAATGTGTACACCATGTGTCTTGTGTGGATCATACATTGGCTAAGTGGGCTCCTAAAAAGTGTACAAATTGTGCACTCTTCGTGAAACGCTACCACAATCCGAGTGGCCACATAACTGCAGCAGGGGCGACTCAGGTATTGCTAAACATTTGGGAGGAGGTGGAAGTTTATATATCCTCAACTTTGAAAAAAGTCCCAAACATTGTCAGTAGGGACTTTGTTTATTTCTTAAATATTCAAGAACTCACGTCCCAACGCTCGAGAAGATCTGTGTCTTCCCCAACAGAAACCTCAAAAAAGAGGTCTATACCTACAAAATCAAAAGACACTTCCTCCCCTCACTGTCCTCGCCCCAAACGTGTTAAGCTTGACCTAGATAAAGATGTGTCTTTTAGTAGCACTGCTGATACGGTGCGCCTATCAACGAGTCCTGCCCCACCACCTTATACCACTGCCGAGGTCCATCACTCACAATCATCCCCAGTGGAACAAGTGTTTTCAGAGTTTATTGAACAGGACCTCCCCGTACAACTAGAACCACAACAACCCCAGCCCGATCCCTTTCAATCGGAAACGTCAGGTAGTGCGGAGGAGGAGGTGCCTTACGATGATTTTAATGTGAACTATGTAGATGAAAGCGAGGGACAGGATGGGACAGAGTACCTCGGAGAGATGGGGGCTCCGGTTCTTTCCGACCCGGAGGACAGGGGGCCCCATGCCTCTAATCCTTCCCCGGCTTCCTGTGAGGAGCAAACAGACCTGCCCTCCGACACTGAAATTCTATCTTTTGATGAACTTGTAGAAAGGGCGGCCGTAGCTACGACTGATAAGCTTACCTCCAAGTTGGAGACCTTGTTCCAAACACAAGTGCTGAATGCAATTGATTCTAAATTTAGTCAGATACAAGAGTCTCTGACACCCCAGGTTAAGCTGTCGTCTAGGCTAGTACCCCCTACACTGCCAACTATTCCTTTACAACCTGTCCCTGTACAGTTTAAGACCACCACGCCGCCTCGCCCCTCGGGGTCAATTGACCATAGTACTGTACTCCTAAACCAATGAATCCAATAATTTCCACCCTTGACAGGTCGGGGCTATTCCTAGCCCCGATCACTCCGGTTGCCCTGGAAGTGGACCCGGAGTTGCCCGAAAAGCCAATGCCTTTGCTGTATGGCCCTGCCCGAGTTTGGCAACCAGTAATTGGACCTCTGACACCAGAAGGTGCGGAGACGGGGGTCGCTGAGCTTTACCCGGTACCTCCATCATGGGTCGTTGAAGTAAATGAGTTAAAACAACTGCGGGCAAAAGACTGAGGGACGAGTGCTGGATGTGGTCGTGTCTCCTTTCCCTTCCATGTCTGATATTAAATTTTTTGTGTACAAACCTTCTCCAGTATTTTCTGCCATGAAATCCTTGAAGCCTTGGTCTGATTTCTCAAAGCTTGATGCTCATAATGCCATAAAGTCACTTTCCTCAGTGTGTTCTACAAAGATAAAAACTGTTGCTACGGACCCTCAGTCTCCCATGTTTACCTTAGAAGGTGTGGACCAAGGTCCATGGTTGTTGTTGTTGTTGTTGTTGTTGTTGTTGTTGTTGTTGTTGTTGTTGTTGTTGTTGTTGTTCTTCCCCAAGCTGCCTGGCCGAACAACCCCAAGGCCCCGAGCAAGGCCAAGGCCACAACCGAGCGCCCCCACAGAACCCTCCCCGTCGACCACAATAAAGCCTGGGTGACCGAAGCCACTCCATGGCGGGGAGCTGAGGAGGGTGCGGAAATGCCCGGGAAACCAAAGCCCCACCCAGGGCCCTGTGTCCCTCAGCAATTATGATGAGAAAGTTGAGGGGCAAGGGAAAAATGTGACGCTTTGGCTTCCAATCTTGGTAGATTGGGAGGTCAATCCACGTTAGAGACGCCGTCACTTGAGATCTAGAAAATATATAAGTAAAAGGAACAGTCAGAGTAAGCTATGGATATGGCAGAGATTGCTCAGTTCTCACTCTGATAGACCAGCCCATCACCACATGACTAGAACCCAATCCTCTCAGCATCAGCTAGGAAAGGCCCTAGAAAGCCGCCTTTGGCGGGGGGATAGCTCCCCTATTTCAACCCTTTTCGGGGTTGGGCACCCGCCCAATGGTTGGAATGGGAAGCAGAGGCGGCAAAATTTGCTTTATCCCTGACTGACAGATCCACTGGTAAGCTTCCAAATTAGGACCATAAATTTGCTTCTTGTCATATAAGATCTGACGATTCACTACCAACTAGCTTCTGGGAGTTTCTACGGGACCCCAAAATAATTTATCGTCCGCTAACTGATCCTCTGCTGTCTACCCCCTCCCAGTTTTCTCTTGAGAAGGACCTGCAAAAATGTCAAAAGGCCCATAGGCTTCTTTCTAATTTTCTACTAAATAGGCACCTGTCTGAATGTATGAGAGTAGTGGGGGATTCTATTATTAACAGTGAATCTAGAGCCGCTTTAACTCTAGTCCGAAAAGCTCAATTAGCAAACTCACTTATGCTGGGGGGAGACATTAGGTTATCCCTATTTGAAGCTGTCAGAGCGAGACAAGACCTTAGGCTGCAACTCTCTCGTAACCTACCTAAAGACATTAAAGCACGCATTCTTTCTTCCCCCATCTTCTCTAACAGACTTATGTCAATTGCCACATGGCAGGAAGTTAGTACACTCCTCATGTCCCCTTCTTCTGCTGCTTTCAGAACTAACTTCCTTAAATATCAAGCTCGGAAACCTAAGCGGGATTGGCCCCCACACAGTAGAGGATGGAGGCCCTTGGTTTCCGTTGAGACTCCCCGAGGGGCGAGCCGGATGCCCTTTCGAGGTAGAGGCCGAGCCAGAGGCAGGGGTAACTATGGGCAAAGAAGTCGGGATAGAGGCTTCACACCTTCAGGCTACACGTATGTTGCCCAACCCCAGGCAGGCCGAAGCCATCCTAGCCAGGCTCCGCCCTACCAAAAACAACAAACACAACAGCCCTACCAATAACAACAAACACGACAGCCCTACCAACAACAACAAACACAACAGCCCTACCAACAACAACACCGGGGTCAGTCTAATAAGCCTCCCCAGCAGAAACAACAACAACAACAGCCAAGGAAGTTTCACTCAAAAAACTAATACCCCTCCGGGACTCCCTCACTACCCTCCTCTCACAAGCTCAAACAGGCAATTTCCATGTGTTTTCAGAATTGGCCGACCCGGACCTGGGCGCGCCGGGTAGTAAAGCAAGGGTTGTCCTGGGCGTGAGCTCACAACCCTCCACTCAGAGACCCAACAAATACAATTATCCTTTCACCAAATGTCTTAGAAGTAATCCAGGAACTATTGAAGTCGAAGGTATTAGTGCCAGTCCCAAAAGACACCAGAATTTTCCTTTCCCGCATGTTCCTTGTTCCCAAACGAGACAGCTCAAAGATGAGACCAGTCATAGATCTCTCCTTACTCAATCAATACATTCAGAATTTCAAATTTCGCATGCTCACAGTGTCTCAGATACGGCTAATCCTTCGTCAGGACGAGTGGCTGATAACGTTGGACCTCAAGGATGCCTATTGGCACATTCCGATCTCGAAAAGATACCAAAAATTTCTTGCCATACCCTTCCAGAATTCAGCAGTAATGTTTACCCGCCTTCCATTCGGGTTAAATTTAGCTTCCCGAGTGTTTACAAAGATTGTGAAACAGGCCCTACTCCCTCTGGCCAAGGAAGGTATAACCGTTCTCACTTATCTCGACGATTGGGTCGTAGTGGGCAACTCCCCGGATCAATGTCTCAGCCACACGCTCCGAGTATGTCAACATGTAATAAATCTAGGATTTCAAATAAATGTGGACAAATCAGGCCTGATTCCAACTCAGAGGGCGGAATGGGTAGGTCTGATGTGGGACACCCAACTTCTCACGTTGCAACTAAATCCCTCCAATGCCCGGCGCCTTCGGGCAAAGTTGTTCCGGGTTCTACACTCATTCAGTATAACACGGAGAATTTGGGAGTCCCTTATCGGCTCCCTCAACTGGATGCAATTAACAATTCCTTTGGGGCGCCTCAAGCTAAAGAGGTTGATAATGCTAGGCAACATGTTTTTTCCCCCTCACTCGCCTCACATTCTACACACCATTCCCCCCATCATCCACATACTTCTCAGTTTCTGGGTCTCTCCAGAGGCTTTGAAGTCAGCCATGCCCTGGTCGACGCCACCTCCCACAATGTGGATAGATACGGATGCAGCGACATCCAAGGGATGGGGCTACCAATCATCCGAGGGGCACCAAAGTCAGGGTTCTTGGGCACCCTCCACACACCACCACATCAATTACCGGGAGTTATCAGTACCTCTGTTCTTCTTAGAAGCTCATGCTCATTCACTAACAACCAAGTCCATCGCATTTCGCATGGACAACACCACAGCAGTAGCATGTATCAACAAGCAAGGCACAACACGCTCTCTCACCCTTCACCGTCTAGCCGAAAAGATTCACAAGCTAGCACACTACCATTCAATCACGATACAAGCCTCCTGGGAAGGGCCAACCTTTGGGCGGACGCCTTATCCCGGGGCAAGAGTACGTCAGTGGAATGGGCACTCAAACAAGAGGCCTTCAACCAACTAATACTTCCTTACCATCCACAAGTAGACCTTTTTACATCCCACATGTCAGCAAAGACCCCTCAATATCTGACCCGGTGGTCTGTAACCCCGGCGGGGGGACCAGACGCCTTTTCCGTCAATTGGAACATGTGGTCGTCCATCTACCTGTTCCCTCCCCCGGACACGACCCTCATGTGCAAAGTCATCCATCACCTCAGGTCATACAAAGGGCGAGTGTGTCTCATTGCACCAGTTTGGCCCACACAGGCATGGTACAGCCAGCTGTGCCTATGGTGCCCGTCTCCAATAGAAATTCCAATCTCTCAATTCCACTTGGACCAAATTGGAAGCCTTCAGACTTGTCTAAATTTTGCATTATGGACATTTTCCGGGTCAAATGGCTAAGAGAAAAGTACGATCCTATTTTACATCCTAAACTCAAAGCCTAATATACGGAAGCAACTCTCCGGCAATATGAATCACACTGGAAGAGTTTTACTACCTGGTTGGTGGAGTCCAATCAATGCAATCAGTCGGCCGGCCTTATTCTTTTGTATCTAAACTACCTTTTTGAACATAGACATCTGTCGGTGAATACCTTAATTTAAGAAATTATCTTACAGCCATTAAAGAACCGTTCTTTGACCTGACTGGACTCCGCCTGCCTCCTAAAGATGAAGCCGGTTTTATCAAGACATGTTTTAGACTCAGGGCACCCCGAAGGCAATTGCGCCCCCAGTGGTCTTAACAAGTTTTAACAAGATTAGCCTCTAGATCATATTCTGTGAACCCTTCATTAGCTAAACTGACAGAAAAATGTGTCTTCCTCTTAGCACTTGCCACAGCTCACCGAGTGTCAGAGCTAGCAGCAATGTCTAGATCTCCCAATTGTTTGCAATTCCAGGCCCAAAACCAAAGTGTAACTATAGCCCCAGCTCCGGATTTCATAGCGAAAAATCGAACACGAGGGACACATTTTTACTCCTTTTACTATTCCTGCCTTGTAACAGGGCAATCGGCACCACCCCCTTTGTCCTGTTCAGGCATTGCACTCTTACATTAAGGCCACGAGACCATTGGTTGCCTCACACCTGTGGATCTCTCCAGATGATCAGACTCGCCTCTCGAAGAGACACCTTGCCTCTATAATTGTCAATGTAATCCAAGCGGCGGAACCGCAGTCAGTGGCTAGAGCCCACGATGTCCGGAAATGGGCAACTACAGTCCGCTTTCTGAATAATTATTCTATACAGGACATTTCCCAAATGGGGGTTTGGTCCTCTCATAATACCTTTCTGTCAAGGTATTTGTCTGTTCATCTGGCGAGACCTTCAGTTCCATGCGTTGCACTACGCCAATCTCATATTCCATAAGATGAAGGTTCTTACGGTGCATGGTTATGCCTTCATTCTTCGAGTCTCCAAAAGGGATAGGGGGGGAAGGTAGAACAAAACGAAGTAGGAAGACAATGGTTTTTCCTTACATAATGAATAAATATAAACTGTATGTGGGAAACAAGTATGGACAAATAGTTTATGTTATATATACTGGTTACAATACAAGCAAAGAATTTCCTTGTATCATACTAATTTTGTACAAGCTTAAGGAGCATTATAGCTTGGCAATGTCTTAAGATATTAAAACACACTTTATTATAATTTTACGTCTTGTTCTCATCACCATAGAGTGATCAAGTAGAAAGACAAAGGGTCCTCTTCTATAATGAATAAGCATATGTTATAAGTATGGCATACATAGTTTCATTTTGTTATACAAATACAAGAACAATTTTCTTATGTTATACTATTGTTTGTCCAAGCTCTAGGAGCATCATGATATAAGAATATTTTGTGAAATGACAACATACTGTCATCTGTATAATTGTACATCTCATTCTCATCAACAAGTTTGATTAAATAAGAGGACGAAGAATCCTCTTCTAGAATAACTCAGTATGAGTTGTATATGTTGTATAATTGTGAACGAATAGTTTATTGTACACCAATTCACACAAAAGATTATCTTACTATTCTGTACAGCTCAGGAGCTTATAATTTGGGAGAGTTTTATGAAATTAAAGCATACTTTCATAAAAAAAAAAATTTTTTTTTACATCTAATTCTCCTCGTCCACAACATTCTAAGTTATAACTATTCCTACATCTTTCCTTCTTTCTGAGGCTTCCCAATGTACCCGTCTCTTCTTTTACAATTAAATTAAAAAATTTCCCGGTGTCAGCCTATCTGTTAATTGGTTCTCTCTGGATACGTTGAGCATCTGATGTCCCACCTCCGGTCGTGATATTCTAGGCTCTTCGTCATTGACGAAGGAACCAATACTAAATTACGGGTTTGACAACCCGTAGGGAAGGAAGGAAAACCTTCTATTTAGGAGTGGTTCCGTAGTCAATGACGCAAAGGTTCCCTCCCACCTTCCCCTTCCCATGCACATGCCCAACTTGATATAACATTTGAGGCAGATAAACACGCTAGAAAGTCTGGCATCACGTGCAAGGGAAGCATAACGACAGCACAGCTGGAGGGCTGAGGCACCGGGAGATTTGAAATGATAGATTCTTCTTTTTTACTTATAGTGGTATCCATTTTCAATGATGAGCCCTTGGTAAGATTTAATGGGTATTAACCAAGGATTGTTTATTATGCTATATACGCAACGGTTGTGATAAGAACTCCGGGGAATCCTGAACGGGTCCCGGAATCTCAGCCTATATAATTAGTATAGGCTCTTCGTCATTGACTACGGAACCACTCCTAAATAGAAGGTTTTCCTTCCTTCCCTACGGGTTGTCAAACCCGTACACTCAACATAGGAGTGCCCTCGGCCCAAGAAACCACTACGATGTCAACTATCACCATTCCAGTGCATACAGTACCGGTACCCATACCAGCAGCTGCCTCAGATGTTCCAGAAAATACTAATGACTATTCTCACTCCCCTCCGGGACAACTTTCGCTTAGTGAGAAGCAATGTGCGTCCCAGTACCGGTACCAGGAAGGTCATCCCTATACATCCGCTTCAGGATTCTTGCTACTGATGAGGAAGAGGAAACAAAAGAAGTTCAGCTTCTGGGTGACTCCATGGTTGTGGCCAACTAGCGAAGTTCTGCGCCAGGGCACCCAGGACCAGAAAGCGTTTCTGTATCCCGAGTGGCGGCGTGGACGGCATTGTCGCAGCCGTGGACGAGGTGTCCAGGCTCGCCCCCACAAACACCACGTATTTCATCCACGTTGGATCTAACGATGTCCAACAGACACAGTCAGAGGAACTACTATACAAGTACCGGCGGCTGATTAGGTCCTACAAGGAAAAGTCTAATAAAATCATAATTTCAGGAATTGTTACCCAGAATTGATGTAGGAAACTGATTCTACAACATAACCACCAGTACAAATCGCCGACTTGCCAACTTCTGCAGGGAGGAGGACATCGTTTAGTCAACACGTGGGATCATTTTTACTATGATAAATCTTTGATTTATTGGTGGCTCCTTACGTCAATGACGTAAGAGCCTATGATAATATGGCCTCGTTCCGGGCTCATCAGAGCCCGGGTTAACCTCGATTACGGCGGTCGAGAACCAAGATCATCTTAGGGGGTACCCCTTAATCATTCCTAAGGTACGTCATTGAGACGGAGCCACTGAAAAGTAGGAAATAAAAAAAGAAAAGAATTAACACAGTTTGAACACCGCGCCTCAGCGCATTCCGATCTTCCTCTTCTTCCCATGAGCCTGACTCATACCTCCTCCTGCCCAGGAGCGACCTCTCTCGACCGGCGACCAACAGGAAACAACACAAATCCCTTGCTCC
The DNA here is from genome assembly GCA_032716605.1 of Paralithodes platypus. NCBI lineage: Eukaryota > Metazoa > Arthropoda > Malacostraca > Decapoda > Lithodidae > Paralithodes > Paralithodes platypus. The sequence continues at coordinate 27,804,129 of CM064582.1, forward strand.
CTTATTCAGTTTCCATAGCCCCTCCCAAATGCATCAGCTCTTAGTCCATAGTGAGTCTAATTGCATAGTGAGTTGTTTATGCATTTAGGAATGTATTTTTCGTAATTGTATTTCACTTGTAACCTGAATAATCAAGGACTTAGTTTTCCAGGCTGGTCGTCGTTCGTGTATTCAGGACCACTTTGCTTCAACTAAATGTGTTATCTTACGAGCCTTGGCTCTTTAGCTGCAGTGTCTCTTTTTGTTGTTTTTTCTGTGAAAGTGTGTATTAACATTGTAACTAATATTTATTTCCTTGAGTGTTGAGTGCTATGTTAGTGTCAAATTCATAGAATTGTATCCCTTTGCTTGTACTCCCCATGGTTGTGCCCAGGCCAGGGGTTACTTTCATAACCAATCACTGCTAAGTTACTCATTAATTTATCACATATTGTAGAAAATAGATGGTTCTTCCCATATCAACTGCAATACCTTCAGTACCTACCATCAAAACTGTCTATGAGATGGTGGAATTCTTAATGCCTCACATTATTCAATCAAGAGTGCTTCTTCATGCAGTACGTGTTTGTCTTCAAGACAGATTACGGGTTTGACAACCCGTAGGGAAGGAAGGAAAACCTTCTATTTAGGAGTGGTTCCGTAGTCAATGACGAAGAGCCTATACTATATATAGGCTGAGATTCCGGAACCGTTCGGGATTCCCCGGAGTTCTTATCACAACCGTTGCGTATATAGCATAATAAACAATCCTTGGTTAATACCCATTAAATCTTACCAAGGGCTCGTCATTGAAAATGAATACCATTAGAAATAATATTTAAAGAAGAATCTATCATTTCAAACCTCCCGGTGCCTCAGCCCTCCAGCTGTGCTGTCGTTATGCTTCCCTTGCACGTGATGCCAGACTTTCTAGCGTGTTTATCTGCCTCAAATGTTATATCAAGTTGGGCATGTGCATGGGAAGGGGAAGGTGGGAGGGAACCTTTGCGTCATTGACTACGGAACCACTCCTAAATAGAAGGTTTTCCTTCCTTCCCTACGGGTTGTCAAACCCGTAATTTAGTATTGGTTCCTTCGTCAATGACGAAGAGCCTAGAATATCACGACCGGAGGTGGGACATCAGATGCTCAACGTATCCAGAGAGAACCAATTAACAGATAGGCTGACACCGGGAGAAATTCAAATTACTGTATTAGAGAAAGAAGAGGCGGGTATACTGGGAAGCCTCATAAAGAAGGAAAGATGGAAGAATAGTCATAACTTAAAATGTGTTGAGGAGAATGGGAGGTTTGACGTACCTCCCAACCTACCAAATAATAATAATAATAATAATAAGCATGTTACTTATTTCTCATAAGCGCCAATTTTTCCGAAGAATTCACTAGCGCTCGAAAAGAGAAAGAAAAAAGAACAAAAATCAATGCATCAAAAGAAGGCTTATATACAACACACATTTAACAATCACTAGCAGTGGCAAAATAGCCTAAACTCTATAGCCATCTGTCATGACACCTCTCTCAAGATCATAGCTTCTCTCAAAGAGAAAAGTCTTAAGTTGTCTCTTGAAGCATTCAACAGAACTCAGTTGTCTCATGGACAGCGGCAACCTGTTATACAACCTCGGAGCCATGTAGGAGAATGACCTCTCAAAGAAAGAAGACTGCTGGAAAGCCCTTGGTTCATCAAGACGAAAAGGGTCATTGTCATGACGCACAACTACACCATGGTGTGCCGGTGGGCGCCTGAGAAGCTCCGCAAGGTACCTAGGCTCACCAAATTTGAGAACCTTAAAAGTCACCAAACACAACTTAAATTCTATTCTTGCTCTTACTGGCAGCCAGTGCAGTTCTATGTGAAGAGATGTAGTAGGAGTTCTAGGTAGAACACCAAAAATTAGTCTTGCGGCCCTGTTAAGAACAGACTGAACTTTCTTCAAAATATAATTTGGAAGACCCACCAACAGGGCATTGCAATAATCAACACGAGAGAAGACCAATGAGTGAACCAACGTCAGGAGGCAACGTCTGGTTAAAAACGGCTTCACCAAATAGAGATTTCTGATGTGCAAGTAACAACTTTTAACTATCTGGTTTACATGCTCTTTGAAATCTAATCGGGAGTTCACATATACACCCAGATTTCGAACAGAGTTGGCCGTTCGCAGCTGAGATCCACCCACATTGATGGAGAGGGCACCCACTATATCATCAGCTCTTCTATTTCCTCGGATGATGAGAATATCAGTTTTACCATCATTTAGTTTAAGTTTTCTCGCTCTCATCCACTTCTTGATATCAGACATCAACAATTCCATCTTACTCCGTATATCAACTATATTTGTGATTCTCACATAAATCTGGGTGTCATCTGCATAAAAGTGAAAGGTGACATTATGTGCACGAAGCAGAAGAGACAAACTGCTAATATAAATTATAAATAGGATAGGACCTAAAACTGATCCCTGCGGAACACCATACTGCAGGGGTGTCGAGTCCGAGACCACTTGATTTACCATCACACTCTGGGATCTACCTGACAAGTACGACCCAAGAAGCAAGAGAGCGGAGTCACGCACACCACAATCATAAAGATCACTCAATAACAACTCGTGATCCACTGTGTCAAAGGCCGCAGAGAGATCAAGCAAGACCAATAGTGAGGCCACACCATTGCAAATGTTCTCAACTAGATCATTATGTACTCTAATCAATGCTGTTTCAGTTGAATGATGCTGTCGGTAAGCAGACTGAAAAATTGGGATAGTTTTCATTCTGCTGAAGTAGTGGTTGTAATTGGTCAAGTATTGCACGCTCTAATATCTTTGATATGAAGGACAGGTTGGAGACAGGACGATAGTTCAACATGTTCTCAACATCAAGTCCAGGTTTCTTTAGAGTAGGTCGGAGTAGTGCATGCTTTTCAGAATGTGGGAAGCTACCTTCAGAGAAGCACTTATTAATTATTTTGGAAATAAACTCAACTGTGTGATCGTAGACTCTTGGTAGCTTGGAAACATTTATGGGATCCAACGGGCAAAATGTTTCATTGAGGTTTCTTATGTAGGACGAGATCATGTCCACCTCTACTGAGTGAAAGGATGAGAGGACATTATTAGGAATGTGTCGGGGTTGGAGTACAACTGAAAGTTCTTCACCAACAGAAGCATCATCCAGTTCCTGTCTTATGCGAGTTATCTTGCCAGCAAAAAATGCCACAAAGTTGGCAGCCAACTCGGCATCGGGTACAGAAGGTCTTAAGCTGACTCTTGTTTTTCCAAGTAAACTGTTTACAATTGAAGCCAACCTCCTCTGGTCATTACCACACGAGTCAACTTTTCCCTGATAATACACTTTCTTTTCATCTTTGATTGTGTGGACCACAGCTCTTCTGGCTGACAGATATTGCAACCATGTAGAGTCTGTTTTATTTTTCCGCCATTCACGTTCAGCTCTTCTACGCGCTCTTCTAAGAAATTTAACTCGAGTGCTATACCAGGGTGAATCATCTCGTACTATGATTTTCTTCTCTACTTCTGGACAGTGATGATCGAACACTAATTTAAGTGCATTTCCATGTACCTCCACCAGCTCATCTGAAGTAAGGTTGGAAGTATCAATACTTCCCAAGTACTGTTTTACTTCACTGCTAGCCAAATTTTGGTCTGCATTTTTATAATTTCTAAATCTGATTACTTTTTCATGTGTGAGTGGCTTAGGGAAATCAAAGCTGAAAGTAATCAAAGCATGATCAGAGGTATTAGGGTCAGCATTCTCAACATCAACATCCAGAACACCACCACAACCCACAGGAGAGAAAACCAAGTCAAGGGTGTGTCCTAAGATATGAGTTGGGTGGGACACATGGTTTACAAAATTGTTCTGATCAGTCAACTCAAGGAACTCAGGAGAGAATGGCTTCAGATGAGGGCTGTCAACCCAGTAATTAAAATCTCCACATATCAAAAGTCTTCCGGTTTTAGCAGAAAATTCCTCGAGAAACTGCCCAAACTCTTCCATAAAACCCCTATCTGTGCCACGATGGCCAGGCCTATAGACAACTGCGATTCTTAGAATTTGTTGATGGAGTTTTTATTTGCACTTCCAACAGTTCATAGTAAAGAGGGGCTGGGTTATGGCTTATTTGCAAGATATTCACCAGAGATGTGGAGTAGACAACTGCCACTCCACCACCCGGATGATCTCCCCTAGGCCTAGGAACATTTATTATGGAATGGGTTTTTAGGCAATGCCGCCTGGATAATATTCAGATCTGACTCGAACAACCAGGTCTCAGTGAGACATAATACATCAAGGTTACGTTCATCCAAGATCTCGCAAATATGATCCATTTTGTTACGCAAGGAACGAACATTCAACAGACCCAGTTTCAACCGGCTCCCATGTGCATTTTTCAGTTTTTTGAACCTACAGAATTGGTGTTCTCAATAACTTTATTTCTCTGAGCTGTCATTAGAGGACAATTTCTACTTGAGGCGAAATGATTTGGCGGCTCCGTAACTGATGTGGAGCTCATACAATTTATACATTTGGGGGAAGTCTTGTTGGTGCAGTCTTTTGAGTTATGAGTACCGGCACAGAAGTTGCATTTTGGATCCTCATTTTTCCGATAACACCTGTCACTGGTATGACCACCTACTATTTGGTAGTAGTCTTGGAAAATCCAACGTCAAGGCTATTAACCTAATTGCAATGACGACTTGTCTATTTTGACTGCTATGTCGTCATTCCAACCGCGGTTAAAAAGAAAACGTCTAGAGTCTACTCCTTATCTTGCTCTAGGAGACGTTGTACATTAACCAAAACTACCACCGAAGGTGAAAAAAGCATGGAAGAGAAGAAAAAGGGGTTTACCTTAGTTACCGCTTAAGGCCCATCCCGTGTTCCATCATGTGCAGATCCCTGTCGAACGTGCGCATGAGCGACCCTCTCTTGTTATCACATCTCACGTCAGCAGAAGAACGCGGATGGGCAGGGGTCCGGCGTGAGGGAGGGTATTATGTACGTTGGATTTTCCAAGACTACTACCAAATAGTAGGTTTTCCTATTTGGTAGGTTGGGAGGTACATCAAACCTCCCAATTTGTTAGTAGTCTTGGCAAATCCAACGTCAAGGCTGCATAACAAATAGGAGGAGGACATCCAAGCCCAACATACCAAAAAAAAACAATGCATAAAACAAAATTATGAATGACAAAGAAACACAATTTAAACAAGAGAGTTTAATAAAAGAGTGAAAAACTGAGGAGTAGCTAAAAAGAACAGTTTTAACACATGCCCGTCATTCATAGTAATGCAAAAACATAGCCTTGTCTTAAACCAAAAAAGTACTGTACCCAAAATCCCTTTTCTTCCAAAACCAACAAAAACACTGAACACAATAACAAAACACAATTTTCAATTTGGCAAAAACACTTATGTACTGTATACATAATACATAATCCCAAACTTGCAATCAAGTGTTGCAAACCCATACTCCCCCCCCCCCCCCCTTTTCCCAAAGAAAACAAAGTAAAAGAAAGAGTGACAAGGGGGGAAGACCAGGTATCTTCGCCAGAGCTCTAGGAAACACGACTCCCGAGAGCTATCACCGGCCGAGGGGGTCTAACAATGGACATGGAGAGGTAGGAGGAGACGAAGGTACTGACAGAAGACCACAAACCTGCCGAGGCGACTTCAGGTAAGGATCGACTCTGCAGGAACCGTAAGGAGGCAGCAAAGGATCGCACATTGTGCGCAGAACCCCTACAATCAGGGTTACTGGCACGAATGACCCGACAAATGTGGCGTCCTATCTGCACCTTCGAGAGCCTCCCACCAGTCCGAGGAGACACCCACACAGCAGTACCCGAAGTCGGCGCCACAGACTCAACATAGGAGTGCAAGGCTTGCACCGGGCACAACACATGGTGAATAAGCCCACGCTTTAAAGCCTGGATGGTGAAAGGCTTGAAAACGTGGGTCTCTCTCTCATTCTTGGCAACAAAATGAGGGGAGGGGGCTAACGTGACGACATTCAAGGACGGGGAGAATCGCATGCATTCCTGGGACCTTGACATGGCTGCTAGTTCAGACACCCTATCCCCAGTGGCCAGAGCGACAAGGAAGAGTGTACGCTCGAGCAACTGAACCGGTGTAGTGTCCCGTGTATATGCGTGTGAAGCCAGAAGGTCCAGAGCCCGCCCCAGATCCCACTGAGGAGGGATCTGGCGCGGAGGCGGTCGTTCCCTGAAGGCAGCCTTCATGAAGGAATCCAGCTCCTTCGGCGGAACGACCAGCCCAGTGACGGACTCAAAGACCTCCCGGATGGCAGACAAGTGGTTACGTATAGTGTTGACTTGAAAGCGACGTGTACGGAAGAGGTGAAACAAGTAGTGTAGTATGAGGGAAGGAGAGCTAACTGTCTGGCGAGTGAACTGTATCCACCTAGAAAAAGACCTCCAGTGGGACTCGTAAGTCCCCCAAGTCGAAGACGTCCATGAACGCTTCAGGAAGTCAGTCAGATCCCGTCCGTGGACTGGGAGCCACCGTGCCTCACGAACATCCACGATGCGAAGGCCAACGAGGTCCGCAGGTCTCCAACCTGGCTCAAGTGGAAGTTTGAGACAGGGAGAGGGACCGGACTCGGGCACCACCGCTTCAACTGGGCGTACCAAGCCTGGACCGGCCACAGAGGCGCTATTAGCCAGACTCTGCCGCGGTACAGCCGCAGCCTCGCGAGGACTTTGCACATCAACAGTGCGTCTGGTGGCGGAAATATGTATATCGACTGCCACCTGTTCCAGTCTTCCATGAAAGCGTCCGGACCCCCCTCCGGAGTGCGAGTCCGGAGGGATAGGTACTGAGGCAACTTGCGCGTCTCCTTCGATGCAAACAAGTCGACCTCCGGAACACCCCAGGAAGCTGCGAGGTCGTCGAACACAGTCTGTTTCATTGCCCATTCTACAAGAACGCTCTGTCCTCTCGACAGGGCGTCCGCCCACAGGTTGGCAGTCCCGGGCAGGTAGGAGGCGTGCAGGGAGATGTTGTGTCGGTTCGCGAGGAAGAACAACTTCTCTGAGATCCCCAACAGAGTCAATGACCTGGAGGACCCCTGCTTTTGGATACAGTGGACAGCTGTCTGATTGTCCATCCTGAAGGCCACCGACTTTCCCCGAAGGGCCAGCGCGTGATCCCTCAGGAAGAACAAGGGAACCAACAGTTCGAGGGCATTGATGTGTAGGTGTGTGTGTCCCACCCATCTGCCGTGATGTTGATGTCCCAGGTTGGATTGGTAACCCCACCCTACCTCGCTCGACGCATCTGTGTCTACCCAGATCGTCGGCGGGGGGGCGGTCCAGGGCACAGCCGCAGAGAGCGTGCCCCGAGCAACCCAGTGTCCTAAGTGTCTGTGAATGGTACGCGGGATCGGCATGAGCCGATCCATAGGGGCCGACGGAAACACCTTGTTGCCCATGAGTATTAGGCGGCGTAGCCTGAGCCTCCCTAAGGGAATGGTCAGAGCGGCCCAATTCAGTGAACCCACTAACGAGTCCCAGATCCTCCTCGTGAGGGAGACCGAGTGCAACACGGCGAAGACCTTCCTGCGAAGTTTCACCGCGTTTGGCTGACTCTGGGTAACTGTAGCGCTGGTCAGATCCCATTCGAGACCTACCCACGTCATGACACGCGACGGGGTCAGGCGCGACTTGGGAATATTGATTTTGAACCCTAACTGTGTGATGTGGTGAACTACTATGAGGGTGTCGCGGATGCACTGTTCTAGGGTGTCTAAAACTATCAACCAATCGTCCAAGTAAAACAGGATCTGGAGCCCGCTCCTGAGGAGAGGATCCAGAGCCTGCTTCACCAGTTTCGAGAAGATCCGCGGCGCAATGTTGAGACCGAAGGGAAGTCTGTCGAACATGAACACACGATCGGAAGTCTGAACGGCCAAGAATCGCTGGAAACGAGGATGGATAGGAACGTGCCAATACGCATCCGTGAGGTCCAGCGACACTACCCACGACAGAGGTCGCAGGGCCAGTCGTACCTGGTGTACCGTCAGCATCCGAAACCGTGTGTTCACGATGTGCCCGTTGAGGGCCGACAGATCCACCACCGGTCGCATCGCGTCGCAGTCCTTCTTCGGTACCAGAAATACACGGGAGAGGAAAACCGGGTGACCGGCTTTCACCTCCTTGACGATTCCCTGTTCGTGCATTGACGTTATCACGTCGGCCACCTCCAAAGAGACGGGCCGGCTTCGTTGACAAGAGCTGAATTGGGGGTCTGGACTTCCATCTCCAGGTTAGACCCCTCCGTGCAATCTTTCGCCCCCACGTCCCTCGCGGCCAGCGAGGGGCGCAAGGGCGAAAACAACCTGTGGTAGCTCCCGAGATGAGGTGAGCGACCTCTTCGGCTAGGCGAGAAGGAGAACAAGGAGGAGACCGACCCGGAGAACCTACACATTTTTTGACGTGGAGGGTCCCCCGGTACGGTCCTTGCGGTCATAAGCGCCACGTTGACCTCCCCTACCCCCCCCCACCTCGCCGAAAAGGGCGGGTCACCCCATCCCCTGTCCGTCGCGCGTCTGACCCCGTCGAAGTGCGGCCGGAAATGGAAGGCTGGCCAGCCCTTTCTCGGCGGGGATGAAAGGGAGCAAGAACAGAAGTGCGAGGCGGAACCGACGCTCTGGCCGGCAACTTCCCTCTCCTGCGCCCTTTCTTGGCGGCAGCACTGGCGGCAGCACCCCGAAGAGGACCGTCAGAAGGACGGGACTGAGAAGACCCTGTTCGCGACACAGCGCATCGTTGCGTGTCGTAAGCAGGGTCCGCCGACAGAGAAGCGTAGCGTTCCCAAGCATCCTGCGCAAAAAGCCCCGATGTATAGAGCTCAGTGTACAACAAACCCTGACGAATATCCAAGGGGGCTTTCCGGCAGAACGAGGACCTTACCGTCTGGCGTTGCCGAGTTGCCTCGCACAAAACCGCCTTCAGCTCGGGAACCAAAGACACCGCGAGCTGAAGGTGGATCCGCCGAACGTGGTCCAAACCCACGCGAATCGCCTGGTGCAGTCGCCTCGATAAGCCGCAGGTGGTGAACAGACGTCTGGAGGGAACCTAAAAGACAAGATAATAAGTTCGCCACCCTCTGTCGCAAGGTAAAATCCTTGTCGACAGAGGACTTATCTGGGTGAGAGAAGAACGGGTTAGCAATAGAACAAATTTCAAGTTTGGGCGCGCTTATCCAGGACCAGAACTTGCCGTCCAATCCGCCGACAGATACAAGAGGAGGCAAAAGCAGTGATGACTCTGGGGGAGGGACTGAAGTAGATCTGTCGACGGAACGGTTGGCGAATTCTAAGGCCTCAGCAAACCAGGCCTCCAATGGGAGAGGGTTATCGAGCACGACGGCTAAGCCAGGCTTACCGTCGTTGCACAAACCCGTCCCATAGGAGGACAGTCCCGTCAACACAGCCAGGGACTGAACATCCTGAAGGATGTCCTGGCGGCTGAAGTCTGACCAGAGCTTAGTACGAGGAGCAGACTTCACCGAAAAGTACTGAAGGTCAGTCCTCGTCGGGTAAGCCCGCACCTCCACGTCGGCCACCTGACCATCCACCCTGATCGCCCTGAACTGCATCTTATCATTAATTTGCACCGACCAGCCAGATGGGAGGGCCCTCTCACCTGACAGGAAGCCGGTAGCACGCTCCGGGTGGGAGGCCTGCACCCCCTTCCAAACAGCCAAGGAGCCATAGAGGAATGGCATGGTCCGCGACGGGACCTTGGCCTTCTGGATGGGGGGCAAGCGCGGACCCTGCCCTAGCAGACGGAGAACCCCCGCATGGGAGACAGCAGGGGCAACCTCCCGAGCTAGGGCAGGAGCAGTACTAGCCGATGACCTGGCAGGCGGTGAAGCTGGGCGAGAAGGAATGTGGTCCACAGCAGAAGGGAGGGGGACCGTAGCAGGGGTAGGTTGGGTGAGGCGCTGAGCTTGTGTCACCGCCAAGAAGCGCGATAAGAGGGAGTCTTGCATCGCCTCCAAGCGCTCGTCGATGCGTGACACAACCCACCCCTTCATAGCCGAAAATCGATCCGAGAGAGGCGACCCCCCCCGAAGATTGTTCGGCCCGCAGGGACGAGCGTGAGCGGGAGCGAGACCCACGACACGAAACAGCAGCGTCGCGGCCCAAAGAAGGCGAGCGACGACGGCCGTGGCGCCTCTGAGGGTCTCGTCCCCGATCACTAACGCCCGAGGGGGAAACATCACCATCCCCCTCTTCCAGCGACACGTCAGCTCCCGAGAAAGGGGACCCCGAAACCTCGCTATACTCCACCGAGTCAAGAGGCGGGGTACCCCCCTGGCGAGATGGTAAGTGAAGGTCAGGGATAGAAGAATGAGGAGGAGCAGGATGACGGGAGTGGGAAGGCTGGCCGGGTGAAAGGAGGTCAGAAGGAGCCGCGGGGGGAAACAGAGCAAGGATCCCTGGGGCTGAGAGAACAGGGCGGCCCGACACCGAGGCGGAGGAGGGAGGGACCTCCACCTTGGGACGAGACCGTGAAGGAAGATTAGGCACCGAAGCAGGAGAAGTAGGAGGAGAAGCAACTACATCCTGGCGGACCCTCCTGGACAGTGTAGGAGGAGGGAGCAGAGGGCCAGCTACAGCATGAACATCCGCGCGCGTAGAGGACAAAGGAAGAGGACGTCGTTTGCGCAGGGGAAGCGGGCGGAAGGTAGTAGAGCCCCTATCCGGAGAGTCCAGGGGAGGGCGCACAGGGGCAGAGCCGCTAACCCCGGCCTCAGGGCGAGAACCAGGACGAGGGCGATGGGCGTCGTCAAGGCTATCAGGAGGACGACGAGGCGAGCGAGAGCGTGGACGGAGCTGGGGATCCTCCCGACGATGTGACGACCGGCCGCGGGACCCAGGGAAGAGGGCCCGAGCAGGGAGAGGGCCAGGTGAACGGCCTTCAGAGGGGTCAGGGATACCCAGGGCGACGCGGATCCGGTCGTCAACAAAGGCCAGGGAACGGTGGCCCACAGTCCTAATGTGGTGGGAGACGACCGCCCACACCGACTGAAGGGATGCAGAGGCCACTGCCGCCGCTGAAGAACCAGGGCTATGGTCCACCACATCCACCAGGTCCATACACGGGCCACACAGAGCAGGGAGGTAGGCCGTAGAGGACACACATTGCGAGTGGCGTAAGCAGGACCTGTGGCGCTCCAAACACGGGGAGCCCTGGCGAAAGCAAGGCATCCCACCTGCAACGGAAGAACACACACCATAAGCAGCACGTCGACGGAGTAAGTGTAGAGAATGTCCAATAAAAACCAGGGAATGAGCATGGGGAAACAGTATCACACATGCAAACCGGTATTCGTACTCACCCTAAACCGGGAGCACAGAGGTAGGGGAGGAGGGCGGGCGAGGCGGAAGAGCACAAGCAGAACCTGCAAAGATGGAGAAAGTGTTAACCACCACTCAACACCTTACATGCAGGGTCTATAACACCAGTAAAGTGCACACACCAATATAGTATCAGGCAATAAGATGACATAAAAAAGGTCAACAGTGAAAGCCAACTATTACCGCAAATTTGCGGGCCAATGGAGGCATAACCGTACCGACACAACCCTCCCGCATCTTCGCGGGACCCCCAGCGATCTCCGCAAAATTGCGGGGAGCCGAAACGTCCCAGAGGACCGAATCGAGCTCCCGCAAATTTGCGGGACCGGCCGAGATGGTCCGGCGCCGAAAAAGCGAGAGGAGCGTCTAGGGAATACCTAAAAAGGGCCACAAAAATGCGTCATCTCCTTATGAACTCCAAGCGATGATGGCCATCAAGCTGAGCAGTGTCTTCCTTGATATATGATCCTAACTCAACCGGTAAAGGGAGAGGCAAGGAAGACACACCAGGGGAGAGGAGGCACATCCCCCAGGAACCACCCAACCCACAGAGATAGAGCAAAGCCCATGAGGAGAAGTGGCAGGGAGGGTGGTTTCGCACAAACAGGGGCCCTCCTGGGGTACCCCTGGATTGGGCAAAAAGACTATAAAAGGATGGAGGTGAAACAGGAAGGGAAAACAAAAACCAGTAAATGAAACTGGTGAGAAAAAGGGTGGCCTAGCCGTGAGCAGAGAATGTGTCAGGTGCGAAAAAACCCTGTGGTGTGAAGGAGGGGCCCCCCTGGGGTACCCCTGGAATATCACGAACCACCTGTCGCCCAGGCCCTTGAGACACAGTGAAGGCTCGAAAGGGGGGACTCGGGAATAACGCTAATAATGCGGCCGACACAAACTCTACAAACAGCACCGCCACCATCGAAATCTCAGATTGTTTACCAACGTTACACCTTAGGCTATGAAAAAATGAAAACTCATAGGGGCATAGCAATTCCTGAATGAGAAAACGAGCTAGGCTAAATTAAGCTAAAAGCTAAACTATGCCCAGACTAACAGGAAAAAAGAATATGAAAAGAGAAAGAATGAAAAACATATACGAGGAACGCCAGGCGCCCCCTTACCTTCGGTAGGCTATTTCCACACGCGTCTCCATTACACACTTAGGAGCCCATTTACGTGTGCCCTAGATCACGTAACATCTGTCTAACAAAAAAAGAAGGCCAGATAAGCCGAAACGAACCTAAAACAGGGTGAATTGAAGGAGCACAACAAAAGCGGACTCAACAATCGAGGCGCGTGAAAAAATGATAACAAGAGAGGGTCGCTCATGCGCACGTTCGACAGGGATCTGCACATAACGGAACACGGGATGGGCCTTAAGCGGTAACTAAGGTAAACCCCTTTTTCTTCTCTTCTATGCTTTTTTCACCTTCGGTGGTAGTTTTGGTTAATGTACAACGTCTCCTAGAGCAAGATAAGGAGTAGACTCTAGACGTTTTCTTTTTAACCGCGGTTGGAATGGCGACATAGCAGTCAAAATAGACAAGTCGTCATTGCAATTAGGTTAATAGCCTTGACGTTGGATTTGCCAAGACTACTAACAAATCAAGATGTAAACATTTGTATGAACGGATGCTTTAATGTCAAAGCATCTCATACTATAATGCTCCTGAAGCTGTGCAACAAGTTAGCAAGTGCATTTCTTGCTTGCATTGGTATAAAAACCAAAAAATTAACTATTTGTTCATACTTCTTCAGTACATACAACTCGTACTTATTCCTTATAGAAGAAAACTCTGTGTCTTCGTATACTGTACTTATTTATGTTCTACATTCCCCCCCCCCCCTTTTTTTTTTTTTTTTTTTTTTTTTTATTCCTTTTGGAGATTCCGAAGGAGGAAAGGAGAACCAGACTCATTCAGTACATACAACTCGTACTATTTACTATAGAAGAAAAAATGCTTTGTCTTCTTACTTAGTCATGGTAGTAAAACTCTTTCAGTGTGACGCCTATTGCCTGATAGTGGTTACCGACTATTAGGCCTTCGATTTAGGGTGAAAGATAGGATCGTATTTTTCTCTTAGCCATTTGGCCCGGAAAACTTCCATAATGCAAAAGTTAGAGAAATCTGAAGGCTTCGAGCTTGGTCCAAGAGGAATTGAGAGATTGGAAATTCCACTGGAGACGGGCACTATAGGCTCAGGCGGTTGTATCCCTCTTGTGTGGGCCAAATTGGCGCAAAGTGACACACTAGACCCTTGTCTAATTGTGCATCTGAGGGTCGTGCCTGGGGGAGGGAACAGGTAGATGGACGACCCTGTGTTCTGTAGCTGACACATACTTTGGCCTATGCATACCTTTGTTTTATATATTTAAAATCACCCATAACATATATATGCAATACAAAGGTAGCAGATATTTGCCTTCCGATTTTGTCAATTAATAATTGATAATTGTTTATAATCAGCTTACCATTATGTTTGTAGTCATTATCGGCTGCATATGGACCTTCCCTTTATTACTACTGTATACTATACAAGAACATAGTGTAGTCGTATACTGTGCAAGAAAATTGTGTAGAATCACACAAACCTTGAGATAAACTGTACATCTATAGGTGTTTGGTATAGTATAGGTTTGACTCCTGCAAGGAGATAAAGAAAACCTAATATTTAGTAGTGGCCCCGTAATCATTGACGATTATGCCTATTACATAAGGCATCGTCTTCAAACACTCATTTACCGTAGTTTGAATCTACCGCGCAGAGCATAAAAAATTGAGGAGCCTTCATCATGAGCGCACGCAACCTCACTCATGGTTCGTCATTATGAAATTGGGTACTCACTACGAAAAAACTTCGTAAAAATTAACAAATAAAAAGAAAATAAGAATAACTAATCATAAGCTTTCCATAACTTCGTGGATGTACTTGTGTGGATCTTTGACCAGACGCTGACTTCAGGCGTCATTCTTCCTTCACTGACATATCAAGTAAACCAAAATCCTTAATACATCAACGAATGGGAAGGGGATGGTCGGGAGGGCCCCAGTCCGTCAATGATTACGGGGCCACTACTAAATATTAGGTTTTCTTTATCTCCTTGCAGGAGTCAAACCTATAATTTATTAGTGGCCCCTCCATCATTGACGATTATGCCTGATATCTAAGACTGGAGGGGGACATTCGTAAATCATATCATAACTCTAGCAAAAGCAGATAATCAAACAACCACATAGTATTCTTACTTTGTAAAAAAGATATATTTGTGTGCATAAACTTTATACAGCATATAAATATACAAAAAAGGTGACAAGCAGGAGCGTGCTTTGAAGAAGCCTGCTTGGACAAATAAGGGGTTAACTCCGAGACTCTGTACACAGAGCTGGTAGTTAAGAAGGCACCCCACTTAAAGTAAGTGGTGAAAAATAAAAACATCAAAGTTTACATGTGCACATATAAACCCCATTAACTCGTGGATATATATCTAAAATTATACCTTAAAAATAAAAGGAACTCGTGTACTGTCGCAGAAGTACTGAATTCTTGTACTTCTGCAGAGCCATTACAAATACAAGTTGCGGCCGCAACTACTAAGATTACTTAAATTTATATTGCTTCACAGCCAAAACTATTTACAACAAGCATTGTCGTTCTACTATGATTGTACGTTAGCACAATTTCCTGTAATGAATACTACAGAGAAATTTTATATCACAGCTCGTAAGCTCCGCACACATACTCTGGCGGGGTCTAGGGTGTCCTATGTTCACTGACTGCACCCCCCCCCCTCTCTTTTCTTCATCTAAACACTAAGTGACCCAGAGGCCACCTAGACCCTCTGCCGTAAAGCTATACATGGCATGGAAGGCCTGTCTAAAGCTACTGAAAGGTATCGAGTCAAAAAAGTGTGATTAGAGGACCAGAGGTGCGTGGCTGCTATGTCCTCAACAGAAAAATTCTTAAGGAAACGTAAAGAGGTCGCCCATTTGCGTAAATCGTGAGCTCTACCCACAACGCCGGGATTACTTTCCTGAATGACGTTAACTAAGAGAGAAGCCAGTTTACGTTTCATTACGCGTTTACCCGTACTTGATACCCATAAAGCACCTTGTTGATTCCTAGGTGCGACTTTCAAATATTTGGTTAGCGCTTGCACTGGACATAAATTATGGTGCACCTTTCCCCTTTTCAACGCCGGCACCGTGAACTCTGAAAACACGTGATCACTGTGTTCATTCTTGGCGATGAACCCCGGGGAAGGGGCAATATGAATTACAATCATTGAGCCTACCAAACCTGATGCAATTAGGTGTGTTGCTCATCGCCGCCAGCTCAGACACCCTGTTCCCGGTAGCCAAAGCCATAAGGAATACTGCCCTTTTTTAAAGTATGTCAAAATCTGCAGTATTTTGGTACCGCCGGGAATGAAGTAATGACAACGCTCTGTCCAGAGACCAGGTAGGCATGAGCTGACGGGGAGGTGGTCGGAGTTTAAAACATGCCCTCATGAAACCTGTCTCCTCCGCTAATGGTATGGTTAGAACTGTAAGGTCACAAAATGGCATCCTAATTGCTGTTAGTGATTCTTTAACGTTACTCCAGATAGACTTTTCTGCTCAAACAGATAGTTTAAATAATTAAAAACCAAAGCCACCGAAGGCACGGATTGTTCTGTTCTGAGTATCCAAGAAGTACTTACACTAGTTGTACTTACACTAGTTGTATTTGCGGGAGTGAGCATGCTCGTTAATTTCCCGCCTCCTAAGATATGTTTGTCATACCGTGCTTTGAAACTATGCACTGATGGTGCAGACACTACTTCGGCTGGCAATTTGTTCCACCCACTAATCGAGTTGGTAGGAAATCTTTTACTTTTCAGATCAGATTTACTATTAAGCACTTTTAGTTTGTAGCTGTGACCTCTTGTTCTCTCACCTCCATCCCTCTCTATGAAGTTTTTTTGGTCGATTTTGTCCATACCTGTAACACATTTGTATGTCTGAATTTGCTGTCCTCGTTTCCTTCTCTGTTCCAGTGTAGGTAGATTCAATCTCTCGAGCCTCTCTTGGTACTCCAAATTTTCCAAACCTGGGATCATCCTCGTAGCTGCTCTCTGTACCCTTTCAAATTTGTGGATATGTTTCTTCATGGGAGGGGACCACACTACAGATGCATATTCCATCCTGGGTCTTAGTATTGCCGTTATTATTTGTTTCATGGTGTTTTCATTAAGATAATTGAAGGACATCCTGATATTTGCCAATAGTGCTAGTGATTCTCTCACTATCTTATTTACGTGGCTTTCTGGAGACATGTTATCCTTAAATTCTATCCCCAAGTCTTTTTCTTTTTCTGCTTTGGGAATCACTTCGTTTCCTAGTTTATACTCTTTTCTAGGTCTGTACTTGCTTCTACCCATTTCTAGAGTCTTACATTTCCCTGCATTGAACTCCATATTCCATTTGATGCTCCATTCATGGATCTTTTGCAAATCTGCTTGGAGCTCAAGGCAATCCTCCTGGGTTCTGATCGTTTTAAGCAGCTTAGCATCGTCCGCAAACATGCTCATGTAGCTTGTTAGTCCCTCAGGTAAGTCATTTACAAATATTAGAAACATGATTGGGGCTAGGACAGATCCTTGTGGTACTCCACTCGTAATTTGAGTCCAGTTTGAAGATTTCCCCCTTACTGTTGTTCTCATCTGTCTTCCGCTAAGGTAGCTCTCCATCCATTTCAGCAGTTTGTCTCCTACTTTTCCCTCATGTTTTAATTTCCACAGCAATCTCTTGTGTGGAACTTTGTCAAATGCCTTTTTAAAGTCTAGGTAGGCACAGTCTACCCATTCTTCCCTCTGGTCCACTGTGTCTATTACTCTAGAGTAAAAACTCAACAAGTTGCTTACACATGATCTGCCGCCTCTGAATCCAAATTGTCGGTCAGTAATTAATCTTTTGGATTCCAGGTAGTTCACCCATTTGTCCCGTATTAATCCTTCCAGAATCTTCATGAGGATGCTCAATAGTGATACAGGTCTATAGTTCAGTGGTTTATCTCTGCTTCCTCCCTTAAATATAGGAATAATGTTTGCTCTTTTCCATTCTGTAGGTACTATCCCTGTGTCCAATGATTTAGTCATTATATCATATAACGGTATACTCAGTTCCTTGGCATTTACTTTAATAATCCAGACTGATACTCCGTCCGGCCAGACGGCTTTTTTTGGATCCATCTTACTCTTTTTGTCTATGAGCTCTGGTCTGTTAAATGTGACTTCCGGCATTTCCTCTGTACCTATCTCATTGGTTTCTGGTGCAATGAATTCTCCTTCTTTTGTAAATACTGATGCAAAATTTCTATTTAGTTCTTCCGCAATTTCTGTATCCTCTTCTATGATTCTGTTTCCACTTTTAATCTTTACGATCGTGGCTTTTATCTTCCTTTTGCCGTTTACAAACTTGAAAAAACATTTTTGGATTCTTTTCATAGTTCTCCACTATCCCATTCTCATGGGTTTGCCTCTGACCTCCTCCTCATTTCTGTGTATTTGTTTCTTCTTCCTCTTTATACTTATGCCTGTTATCTTCCGAATCCCAGTTTCTCATCTTTTTTTCCAGGCTTTGTTTTTGCTTCCTGTGCTTGCCTACATACGCGGTTAAACCATACTTTGCGATTCCTTTTTTTCCTTTTATTAATGTACTTAGGGACAAAAGTTTTTATACCAGTATCATAGATCTCCATGAATGCCTTGAGTTTTTTTGGCTACCTCACTTTCAGATAACACCTGATTCCCAATTTTGTGACTTGAAAAAATCCAGTAGTCCTTCGAAATCGGTTCTGGAATACATCCAGTGATTTTCCTTGTGCTTTTCCCTTTCCTTGGGTAGATTATACTTCAATAGTAAGTCTATGTCTAGAACTGCATGGTCGCTTTTTCCTAGTGGGCATAGGGTAACTGAATACTTTGCCAACCTCCTCGCCTCCTCTCGCCTTCTTGTGATAGAATGTCCAATCTAGCTTGGGTGATCACTTCCCCTTACTCTTGTTGACCACTTTTACATGTTGGTATAATTATATTTTTCCATGGCCATACACTTAAAAATTCATACCCCACCTCTCCTTCCCCTGTTCCGGCTTCACAGCATGCTTCCCAATTCACTTCCTTGCAGTTAAAGTCCCCACACATGACTAGTGCAGTCCTTTGAAGCCAAGGAATATTTCCTAGCACACTAATTGTTTCCTTACGCATTAGGCTATGCTCCTCCTTACCCCATGTCGTTTTGTCGTCTTGGGAGGTACATACGCTAACTATCACCACTATTTTGTTCGTTTCCAACCAATTTCTATTGCTAAAACTTCTGCTGTTGAAGTTTCTAGTTGTTATCTCAGACCACAATCCAATCTTTCCCTAGTAAGGATGGCACAACAGTCCCACCTTCCATGTCGAAATTTTCTGGGTCCCTGCCTCCAAATACCTGTATCAGACCAATCCTATCAAGTGATTTATAATCAAGGTCCTCTCTTAGTTTTGTCTCAGTGATACATACTATTTCCTGGTTTCTTAGTATTGAGTAAAGTGTGTTTAGTTTCTAGTTTCTTAGAGATTAGCCCATCGACAATTGCTATATAGAAATCCTTATACTTTTCTAGTCCCCCATTACTTGCTCCAAGCGCCTTATCTGCCAGCGGTCTGTTTTCCCTACCCTGCTTTTTCTTTTATGTTTTCTTTTTAAAAAACCGGAAAGTTTCCACTAATCTTCCTTTTCCCCTTCTTACTTCTTTCTTTACTCCGTCAAAAACACTTATTCTTTTCCTTGTTCCTGTCCTCTTGCTATTTTTTTCCATCCTTGGCGGTTTTCCTTAGTTCAGCCTTCCTTCTTTCTCTCGTTCTCTCTGGTAAGTCTCTCGCCTGCATGTAAGATTTTGTCCTTACCCTCTAAAAAAGCTCTAAACCCTTTTAAGCACTAGCCGCTACTGCCATGATTTCCATCACATGTCCTTCTTGAAACTTAATATTCGTATTTTAAATAACTCAGTCTATTATGTATTCCTTTGTATATTTTCCTCCCAGCCTAAACATTTCTCTATTTTCCTCCTTCCAGGTGTCCTCCCTCAATCTTTAATAGATATTCCCAGAATCTTGTTGATTGCGACTTACCTTTCAATCCTTCTCTTTACGTTTTGTCCAGTCTAGTTTCCTCCTTTTCTTTCATTTCCACCCCTGATATTATGAGGCAGTTAACCCTACTACGACTTTCTTCCTGGATGGCGCTGAGAGTTTTCGTGGATGCCCCTTGCTTAAACCATACTTTTTAACCTGGACCTTTCATCCTAACATCTTGCTGTTTCTGTTCATACCAATATCTTCCTGAATTCGTCACTGTGTGCCTTCCTTACAACACTGTCTAAAATCTTTTTACCACTTTGGTCTCTAGTCATGCCCCAAGGCATTTTTACCTTCAGAGATACTGGTGTCTAGCCTTGAAAAAGTCATTATCACTACTGCCTTTTCCTCTTTTCTCCTTCCGTTCTTTTCTCCTCCCACTAACTCCAAACCTGTTCTTTCAACTCACCATTCCTCTGTAGACAATTTCCTGTCTTGATTATCTCCAAGCCGGTCACTTCAGGATCCTCCAAGTTCTTGATTTTGTTCAACAGCATGTAGCAAAATTTTCCAAGCGTCCTCAGTCGTCCATGTTGTCCATGAAACCGGGGAAAATTCCGGCTCTTCCCCTCCGATTCGTGACTCCTTCCCTACCTTCCCCTCTCCAACTCCTTTATCCCACGCCCTCCCCCGCCTCAGCCCCCCTCGTCACCTTCATATTTACCATCTCTTCCCCCACTCTATTTTCCTCCTCTGAATTTGGAAACCAAAGAATCTTGCCTTCTTTTTTAGCCTCTTGTGCTGTTTAATAACAACTTTCATAGGACATAATAACTTTTTTTACGCCCACCATACTGAGGCCCGAGAACTTCCCGCTCCTCTCTTCCCGCGCCGAAACAACAAAATAATTGTGCGGGTCTCTTTTCCGATTGATTCACTCACACCCTCTAGTAATTAGTCACTAATTTCCCACTTGCCAGCCCGAAGTTTACTTTGTTTTTTTTAATTGATCACCATCCTAATCCCTGGAGTCGCCCTGAGTTACTTCATGAATAACGAAGATACTTATAGCTCACTCCCGCTCCCACGCCCTGCAACCATGTAGATAGAAATCAAGCTGGAGCCTGTGGACCCGCTGTCCTCTTCGAGTCAGCTGGTGTCCTCTGTGGTGAAAGACTGGCCCAATATGCGAATGATACCTGTCCTCTTAGTAGCAGAGTAGTATAGTGATGTATTGATTCATGAATTTAATCGGTGCCCACGGGTTTCTATTCCATACCGGAGCTAGCCATTTTGGCGCTTCTGAATGTCCATAAGTGCAAAGTCATCGATGGTCCCCCTCTAGGATTGTCCAATCGTGTCTAAGTGGAAATACCCGACCGGGAGCGACACCGCTGGTGGTTCCTCTGGCACCAAGAACGTTTTTTTAATTGCTGGTACGCCCCGGGCTACGCCATGGCGGGCCAGCCACAGGGGCGTGATTAACGAGACTAACCCCTCCGACGATCCTGTAGTATTTGATTACTACTTGGCAAAAACATCAGAGTAAGCTTCTGGCAAGCGAAAACAGATAAATGGAAACTCCACATGTTCCAGTCCGTCACCAAGTGCGTCGGTTCTGTCCCGCTCACCGCCCGTCTTTGTTGGTCCGGCTGGGTTAGTGGGTAGGTAACAGCGGGAGGTTTTGTGAGTCCTCCTCGGACGCAAATAGATCCACTTGTGTGACGGTAAGAAGGCTTCCACGCAATCATTAGTAGGCTTCGAAAATGTTTTGCTTGAGTGCCCATATCTCTAACTGTTGTGCTCTGTCTCCGAGATAGAGCGTCTGCCCAAAACGTTCGCTTACGCCGGGGAGAAATCCAAGAAGCGAGAAGCTGAATGGTTCCCAGCTTGTCGGGCTAGGATTACAACAATCCTTTTCTGACACGTTTAGCAACCTCCGAGATCGCGTTTGCCGCCCCCTGTTTCTGCACGCAGTGAACCCCGGCATTCAGATTGTCTCATAATTCCTGAAGGCCACTGATTTTGCCCGCTCAAAGAAAAGCGTGGAGCCTGAAGGAAAGTTACAATGCGACTTAGTAACTCTTTGACATTTCTGGTGGGAGGATTCCTGAATGGGACCAAAGCCCTTGACATTTGATGGGCCCTTGGTTTGACTGAAAAG
>CM064582.1:27825902-28249464 GCA_032716605.1 Paralithodes platypus
TCCTAAGTAAAAGATTTCAGAATATCTTAATTTATCCAAAAGATTTATGAATACCCTCTGACATAATATATAAAGACCAGCATGGCGTTTATAACTGATTTAGTCTTTCCGGTGGTGTTTGTTTCAAGATTCAATTTTGGAAAAAAAAAACTAAAAAAGACGCCGGCCCCCGAATTATCTCGTAGATAAAAAACTGGGAAGCCTGACAAATATACGAGATCTAACTTCTCCCGAAGTATCTTTTAGATCGCCGTATGTTGAAGGCGGCGATACAAAACGTATCCCTCAATTGTCTGGTTAACTAACTGAATTGTAAATTCGTTATTCCCACCCTTCCAAGGAGCACCCGCCGGGTGTGAATATTAGTTTAAAAAACGTTAACACCAATTGTGCCCTAAATCGCCGTATGTTGAAGGAGGCGATACACAATGCATCCCTCAATTGTCTGGTCAACTAAACTGAATTTTGCAAATTCGTTCATCCCACCCTTCCAGGTTGCACCCGCCGGGTGATTTAAAGTTTAAAAGTTAACCCCAATTGTTCCTATCCCCACTTCTTTGTAAAAGATCGCCGGGGAGGAAATACAACAACAGTTTAGTTTTATATTGGCTTTGCAAAACCGAAAAAACTACAAACAACACGTGTCCGTATGAACACTGTTAGATGGGTACAGCCATCCCGCCGGGAATCATAAGGAGCCTAAAACAGGCACCCCAGAGACGCAGTCCTGGGGAGTCACAGACACCCACTCGCCGGGGAAACAAGCCTGTTTTGAACCACGCGTGGCCAAAACTCGGCAACCAGCCGGGTTTTTCATGGTGTAACCGAGAAAAACCCGCCGGAAGTAACCCACCCCGTCCAGATACCATCTGAACGCAACACAGGACCGAGGCGTAGCCAAAACACAACTAACGCCGGGCCCAAAATAGTCCGTGGAAATAGCCAATACACAACAAACCCAGGACACATAAATAGTCCGTGGAATTAGCCAATACACAACTAAACCAGGACACACATGACACAGTAGTACATATTTATAAAATAAATCAATAACACTTGTACATGTGGCAAAGCTACGAGAGGCTGGCTAGGCCTAGGCAGACGGATAAAAGTAACCTGTCGGAATATAAACAAAAAGCACTGAATTAAATCACAACAGGAACCACCGCCAACACACCACTGTAGCAAACACTTCCGGCAAAGGGAAGAATTGACTCGGGACCCCGAAAAAACTTCACTAAGTGAAGAAAAATACGCTGGGAACGTCAGCAAAAATAATCTACCTCATCAGAAAGATAAAAGGAAGCAATAATAATGCGTAATGAAAGCCGCCTGCATCACAAAGCTAGCTAACTGTGAAAAAGTTCACATGTCCACAACAGGACCACGAGGGTACATCCGAAATAGATGCCCCAAACACACGACCCAAAATACACTGCACTGCGGGCAACTAGCCCAGGACACTCCTGCTACGCCTATCCTAACCTTACTCGATACATCCCGGAGTAAACAAATGAGAAAAAACTCACTAGGGACGCAACAAATGCGGAACCAGCGGAGCGTGGGGAGACACGTCCGGGCAGGCTGAGCGCAGAGCAGAGAAGGAAGAATGACGCCTGAATTAGCGTCTGGTCAAAGATCCACACAAGTACATCCACGATATGATGGAAAGCTTATTGAATAGTTATTCTTATTTTGTTTTTGTTTTTATTTTTTACGAAGTTTTTTCGTAGTGAGAACCCAATTCATAATGACTGAAGCCATGAGTGAGGTCGCGTGCGCTCATGATGAAGGCTCCTCAAATTTGTTATGCTCTGCGCGGTAGATTCAAACTACGGCGGATGAGTGTTTGAAGAGGGTGCCTTATGTAATAGGCATGTTCGTCAATGATGGAGGGGCCACTAATAAATGTCGGAATATAAACAAAAAGCACTGAATTATATCACAACAGGAACCACCGCCAACACACCACTGTAGCAAATACTTCCGGCAAAGGGAAGACTGACTCGGGACCCAGAAAAAACTTCACTAAGTGAAGAAAAATACGCTGGGAATGTCAGCAAAGCAACACTACCTCATCAGAAAGATAAAAGGCAGCAATAATAACGCGTAATGAAAGCCGCCTGCATCACAAGCTAACTAACTGTGAAAAAGTTCACATGTCCACAACAGGACCACGAGGGTACATCCGAAATAGACGCCCCAAACACAAAACCCAAAATACACTGCACTGCGGGCAACCAGCCCAGGACACTCCTGCTACGCATATCCTAACCTTACTCGATACATCCCGGAGTAAACAAATGAGAAAAAACTCACTAGGGACGCAGCAAATGCGGAACCAGCGGAGCGTGGGGAGACACGTCCGGGCAGGCTGATCGCAGAGCAGAGAAGGAAGAATGACGCCTGAGTCAGCGTCTGGTCAAAGATCCACACAAGTACATCCACGATATTATGGAAAGCTTATTGAATAGTTATTCTTATTTTGTTTTTGTTTTTATTTTTTACAAAAAAAATTCGTAGTGAGAACCCAATTCATAATGACTGAAGCCATGAGTGAGGTCGCGTGTGCTCATGATGAAGGCTCCTCAAATTTTAAATGCTCTGCGCGGTAGATTCAAACTACGGCGGATGAGTGTTTGAAGAGGCTGCCTTATGTAATAGGCATGTTCGTCAATGATGGAGGGGCCACTAATAAATTCAGCTCTTTTAACCTAAGAAGTGCGCATGGGGGGTATGAGACACCACACTCCTGTGCTGACGTATTTGAGCTGGTCCCATCACTAACATCGTTATTTTACCATAAATAGCATTAATACTTATCCATATGTGCCTATTATAGGTTGATTATAAAGGTATTAACCTGTTACAACAATAAAACAAGTGGAAACAGTGTTTGGATGGTCAAAATCGGCGATACAGGCCGGGAGTTACATAATGTATGGCTGAGGCAACCTCCCTGCCCTCCTCCCTTCCCCTTGTCTGGAGAGACACTGTTACGCAATAGTCTCTCTCTCGCTCTTTCCCACGCTTGGTAACAGTGATGACAACGCCTGCTACCAACTCGCTAATGTTGGCACGAAAATAGACCACAGAATAAGGGAATAACAGGGAAAATAGGTGATAACTGAAGGAGGGGAGGAAAGTGGGGAAGGAGGGGAGGTGGAGGAGTGATATTTGGCATGGCCCAGGGGCAAACAAAAAAAAACAAATTTGGGGGTGTTTTAAATGGATTTTTTTTCCCCTTACTCTTCAGAGTCTTCCCGCAGTCCGCCGGGGGAACTCTTAAGAGTCTCCCCGCAGTTCCCGGGTTAAGTATCTGGGCAGTGTGTTGAGTAAAGATGGGACTATGGATGAAGAAGTGCGGGAGAGGGTGCAACAGGGGAAGAGGTTTGTAGGAATGTTGAAAGCAGTAACAAGAAATAGGGTGGTCAATATGGAAGTGAAAAAGTCCTTGCATGACAGTGTGGTTATCCTGACACTAACTTAAGGAAGCGAAGCATGGACGTTCGGGAAGAGACTCGGACCAATAGTGAAAGCGGTGGAAATGAGTTACTGGAGAAGTGCGTGCGGAGTTACATAGAGGGATAGACAGACAAATGAGGAAGTAAGAAGAAGGTGTGGTGTGAAGGTAGATGTGCTGGAAAGTGTGAAAAGGAACAACTTGAGATGGTTTGGCCATTGGAACGTATGGAAAGCGAGAGAATGACTAAGAGGGTGTACGAGAGCGAGGTGGAAGGACAGAGAGGGAGAGGTGCACCGAAGGAGAGGTGGAGTGAGGAAGTATATGAATGAAGGCGGTGCTGGTTGGGAGGAGGGGCATCGACTGACGGGACAGAAGTGCATGGGGGCGGTTCGTTCGTGGCCACTCCTTCGGGGATCACGGCGTCAGGCAATAGATAGATTGCGTATACCAATATCTGGACCCCCTCCTTTGATAGCACCAGCTGTAGTGAGCGACGCAATCAATAAAATAAAGGACGGTAAAGCTCCAGGGTGCTCTGACATTGTCGCTGAGATGATAAAAGCCTCAGGGGAGACTGGTGTCAACTTAGTCACCGAGTTGATAAACACCATTATTAAAGATGAGAAAATCCCAGAGGATTGGCTCAAAAGTGTAATAGTAAATATATACAAAGGAAAAGGGGATGCGCTAGATAGAGGAAATTATAGGGGCCTGAAAATGCTTGACCAAATCATAAAGGTCTGTGAGAGAGTCTGAAGGTTTGATCAGGCAAAGCATCTCCATTGATATGCAGTTTGGTTTTATGCCAGGGCGGGGTACAACCGATGCTATCTTCATAGTCCGGCAGATACTTACTAAAAGGCAGGGATCTTTACTGTGTGTTTGTAGACCTGGAGAAGGCCTTTGATAGGGTGCCTAGAGATGTTGTGCACTGGGCTATGAGGAAACTTAGTGTGGCTGGTGCGTCTGATAATGAAGATGTATGAGGATTCGCGAAGTGCGGTGAGGGTGAAGGGTGTACTGAGTGATGAGTTCGCAGTCCGTGTTGGAGTCCATCAGGGTTCAGTGTTAAGCCCCCTCCTCTTTATTATGGTCTTGGAGGCACTGTCTAGAGTTTTTAGAGGCGGACTCCCGTTAGTACTGTTTTATGCAGCCGATTTAGTCCTAATAGCTGACAGTATGCAAGATGCTGAAGCCAAATTCAGAGAATGGCGAGAGGGCATGGCGAGCAAGGGTTTAAGAGTCAATATTAACAAAGCCAAGGTTATGCATTGTAGATTGAGACGAGGCAATGTGGAAAAGAGCGGTGCATACCCATGTGCAGTGTGTGGAAAGGGAGTGGGCGTTAACTCAATTCAATGTAGCATCTGTCGATGTTGGGTACACCATGGGAGTAAGCGCTGTAGTAGAATAAAGGGGCCCCTGCCGAAGGATAAGTCAGAAATAGAGAAATTTGAGTGCGTAGTGTGCAAAGGCGAGCTTGTGTTAAGTGATGATCCTGTGGCTGTGAATTTTGGAAATGAGTCATTGGAGCTGGTGAACAAGTTATGTTACCTAGGAGATACTATCTCTGCCAGTGGTGGGGCAGAGGCTGCCACTGTTGCTAGAATTAGATGTGGCTGGGGGAAGTTCAGAGAACTGCTGCCAATCCTGACCATGAAAAGAATGCCTCTCCCCTTGAAGGGAAAGGTGTATGCCTCATGTGTTAGAAGTGCAATGACGTATGCCTCAGAAACATGGGCCGTTAAAGTAGAGGATGTCAGCAGAATGGAACGTAATGAGATGAGAATGGTGAGATGGATGTGTGGGGCCAGGCTACAGGATAGAATATCAAATGTTGAGCTGAGGAGACGTTCAGGTATAAAGAGTATTAGCGAGGTGATGCGTACAAGTAGACTGGGATGGTATGGACATGTGGAGAGAATGGATGAACAAAATTGGGTGAAAAAATGCAGGTCTGTGATTGTGGAGGGAGCTGCACCAAGGGGTGGACCGAGGAAGACCTGGGATCGGACTATTCGTGCCGATCTCAAATCCAAGAACTTGACAAGTGAAGCAGCCCTTAACCCGGGAGCTGCGGGGAGACTCTTAAGAGTTCCCCCGGCGCACTGCGGGGAGACTCTTAAGAGTCAGAGAAAATAAAAATCAACTTTTGACATCGAAAAAAAAAAAAAAATTTATATTTTTTTTTTTTTTTTTGGCCCCTGGGCCATGCAAAATCTCAGTCCTCTACCTCCCCTCCTTCCCCACTTTCCTCCTCTCCTTCAGTTATCACCTATTTTCCCTGTTATTCCCTTATTCTGAGGTATATTTTCGTGCTAACATTAGAAATCCGATTGGAGGGTGTGGTCATCACTGATAGCAAGCGAGTGCAAGAGAGAGAGAGAGAGTATCGATCGACTGTGTCTCAGTGGCCTTGGGGGAAATTGGCGGGAAAGCAGATTGCCTCACCCATACATTATACAACTCGCGGGCTATATCTCCGATTTTGACCATCCAAACGCTGTTTTCACTCGTTTTATTGTTGTTTCAGGTTAATACCTTTATAATCAACCCATAATAGGCGCATATGGATAAGTATTAATGCTATTAATGGCACAATGAATATTTTAGTGGCGGAAACACCTCAAATACGTCAGCACAGGGGGACGTTTCCAATTACCCCCATGCGCACTTCAGAGGTTAACAGGGTTGCCTGGAATGCCACCATTAGGACAAGAGACTGAAACTGCACGTATGTGTGGAACACTCAGTCTTAAAATGTTATGTATGTATGTATGTATACTGTATATGTCTGAAAAATACATACAGTACCGGTACTATTAACCCAAAAACGGCGACCGTCCTCAATAGAGGTTTTTCTGGTGCACTGCGACCGTCCTCAATAGATCCAGAGCATAAAAAAAAACTTAGAAAACACCCCAGTGGCACTCAAAACAAAGCAATTTTTGATTAGGTGAGATAATTCCCCTCCAGTACTTGCTACCACTCCTACATATGTGTCCCCCGCCCCCTTTCCCTCCTCAATTATCAGCTATTATTCCTCTTATTCCCCTTTTTATCAGGTAATTTTCGGCGCGAATTTCCCCCTCCCGGTCTCTTTAACACGGGTGAGTAAGTAGAGATCCTTGCAACACAGAGACTTCTACTCAGACTCGCCAGTGTCGCTTTACAGCTCAGAGAGGGTGAATATACGTCCCCCCAGCTCTTGCTTCATGATACGAACTTGCGGCAATAATATGTCTTTTTCACCCCCCAAATGCTATTCCCACTTCTATTATTGTTTATATGTTCATATTGAAAGCAAAATAGGCGCATATGGAAAAGTAGTAATTATATAAATGTTGCATATGACGATTTTCGTCAGAATAGAACCAAATCCCTTCGCTTAGCGGGGGGGTTTGAACTACCATAGCTTCTCAGTTTATGAGTTAATGAACAAAATAGAAACATTTAGTAAAACTACAGTATAAGATATTATAGCAAGATATAACAATAAATGTTATATATTAAAGAAATGGCTATTATAAATAAGAAAATAATTGCATAATACCATGCTTATTGCATATATGTATATATGATTACCACCAGTCTACAGTATATTCAACAGCATGGTCAGTAGCGCATCTGCTAAGTGAAGGGTTGCAGTTCGATCTCTTTCCGTGCCACTGGTAGACGTCAATAGTTTGGACACTCAGGTATAGCGATTCATGGCAAATGTCCAGTAAAGTCCCTGTAACAAGGGTGCACCCTAGCCCTGTCAATGAAGGGAGTGTATGGCTTTAAAAACTGCATCATCAATCCATATTAACCCACTGAGCCCCAGCGACGCAGCGTTTGCGTCGGCAATGTATGTAACGCTAGAACCCAGCGACGCGAACATTGCGTCGGCCACTAAAAAATCTATTATTCGGCTCATATGGTAGGAAATGGCTTGAGAATTGGAGGGGAGATACCGTAGAGTGTTGGCGAACAGGGACGGTACGCGTGAACCGGCCAGCCAGGCCGCACGGGTGGTGGTGGTGGGATTAGTGGCGCCACTTTACCCACTTATTTCACCGCGACTTTGGACCTTATCTACTCCTGTCGTATGAGAGCTAGAGGCTTGAGGTTTGTGTGAGACACTCCTTAGGATGTACGCATTACAATGCCATACTGAGTTGTCACCCTAGTGCTGCCGGGCGGGTGGTCATGCGGGGGAGGTGATGAAAAACACTGTACCCACTTATATTCAAACGACTTTCGACCTCATTTACTTTAGTCCTATGGTAGCTATAGGCTTGAAATTTGTGTGAGACACACCTTAGGATGTACACATTACTTGACCATGCTCAGCTATCCCCCAAGTCCTGCCGGGCGGGTGGTCATGCGGGGAGGTGATGAAAGACACTACCGACTTTCGACCTCATTTACTCTTGTCTTATGGTAGCTATTGGCTTGATATTTGTATGGGATATTCCTTAGGATACATACATACATAACATTTTAAGACTGAGTGTTCCACACATAAGTGCAGTTTCAGTCTCTTGTCCTAATGGCGGCGTTCCAGGCAACCCTGTTAAGGGCTGCTTCACTTGTCAAGTTCTTGGATTTGAGATCGGCGCGTATAGTCCGATCCCAGGTCTTCCTCGGTCCACCCCTTGGTGCAGCTCCCTCCACAATCACAGACCTGCATTTTGTCACCCAATTTTGTTCATCCATTCTCTCCACATGTCCATACCATCCCAGTCTACTTGTACGCATCACCTCGCTAATACTCTTTATACCTAAACGTCTCCTCAGCTCAACATTTGTTATTCTATCCTGTAGCCTGGCCCCACACATCCATCTCACCATTCTCATCTCATTACGCTCCATTCTGTTGACATCCTCTACTTTAACGGCCCATGTTTCTGAGGCATACGTCATTGCACTTCTAACACATGAGGCATACACCTTTCCCTTCAGGGGAGAGGCATTCTTTTCATGGTCAGGATTGGCATCAATTCTCTGAACTTCCCCAGCCACACCTAATTCTAGCAACAGTGGCAGCCTCGGCCCCACCACCGGCAGAGATGGTATCTCCTAGGTAACAAAACTTGTTCACCAGCTCCAAAGACTCATTTCCAAAATTCACAGCCACAGGATCATCACTTAACACAAGCTCGCCTTTGCACACTACGCACTCAAATTTCTCTATTTCTGACTTATCCTTCGGCAGGGGCCCCTTTATTCTACTACAGCGCTTACTCCCATGGTGTACCCAACATCGACAGATGCTACATTGAATTGAGTTAACGCCCACTCCCTTTCCACACACTGCACATGGGTATGCACCGCTCTTTTCCACATTGCCTCGTCTCAAACTACAATGCATAACCTTGGTTTTGTTAATATTGACTCTTAAACCCTTGCTCGCCATGCCCTCTCTCCACTTTCTGAATTTGGCCTCAGCATCCTGCATACTGTCAGCTATTAGGACTAAATCGTCTGCATAAAACAGTTCCAACGGGAGTCCGCCTCTAAAAACTCTAGACAGCGCCTCCAAGACCATAATAAAGAGGAGGGGGCTTAACACTGAACCCTGATGGACTCCAACACGGACTGCGAATTCATCACTCAGTACACCTTTCACCCTCACCGAACTTCGCGAATCCTCATACATCTTCATTATCACACGCACCAGCCACTCTTCCACACCAAGTTTCCTCATAGCCCACTGTACAACATCTCTAGGTACCCTATCAAAGGCCTTCTCCAGGTCCACAAACACAAAGTAAAGATCCCTGCCTTTTAGTAGGTATCTTTCCTGTATCTGCCTGACTATGAAGATAGCATCGGTTGTACCACGTCCTGGCATAAAACCAAACTGCATATCATCAATAGAGATGCTTTGCCTGATCAAACCCTCAAGGACTCTCTCACAGACCTTCATGATTTGGTCAAGCATTTTCAGGCCCCTATAATTTCCTCTATCTAGCGCATCCCCTTTTCCTTTGTATATATTTACTATTACACTTTTGAGCCAATCCTCTGGGATTTTCTCATCTTTAATAATGGTGTTTATCAACTCAGTGACTAAGTTTACACCAATCTCCCCTGAGGCTTTTATCATCTCAGCGACAATGTCGGAGCAACCTGGAGCTTTACCGTCCTTCATTTTATTGATTGCGTCGCTCACTACAGCTGGTGCTATCAAAGGAGGGGGCCCAGATATTGGGCCAATGTATTGTAGGCAATGTATGGCAACCAACAAATCTCGGTTTCTTTGGACAAGGGACGTGCGTGACAAAGGAAAGTCAGTTTACCCATACATCTCGCGAGTGCAACACCATGTCGGATTTACCACGCCGTTACCCACGCAGGGGAATAATATCCCTGGCCGATGCCATGGCCATAATTGAGGATCTAGTGATGTGCCTGATAGTGACACTGGATCATTAAATGACGATT
Organism: Paralithodes platypus; assembly: GCA_032716605.1. Taxonomy (NCBI): domain Eukaryota; kingdom Metazoa; phylum Arthropoda; class Malacostraca; order Decapoda; family Lithodidae; genus Paralithodes; species Paralithodes platypus. The sequence continues at coordinate 27,835,801 of CM064582.1, forward strand.
CAGAGGACGAATATAGTCCCACTGTGGCCGAGTATGATGAAATGCATGAGGAGGAACCCTATCTCCCCATCGCTGAACTGTACGCCAGGCTACAACAAAGGGAGGCAAGTAGCTATCGTTCCCCTGCTCCCCCTCGTGACATAGTGGAGTCCCCAGCAAGTGGGGAAGAGGATGAGGAAGATGACCCAGACCCCATGGCCTTCATCAACATTCCACTTTCTCATCGTAGGGCTGAGAAGAGAAGAGGTGAGGATGATGGGGAGGAGGAAGACGGAGAGGAGGAGGAGGTGGGTCAAGCTCCGACACCACACGTGCCTCGCCTTGGTGGTGCTCCCCCGCATTTGCCTTCCCCACCACCCCCCATTCCCTCTCCACTACAAGAACCAACCCCAACGTTGAGGGAATACATGACTGCCCCCCACTTCCAGCAACCCCCCGCCCATCGACAGCCAGCAGCAGAAGGGATTGCCAGGCTGACACAACGCCACTTCCCTGAATATGTGCCGGCCACAGATAACAATGAGAAACCCCGAAGACAGTGTCATTTGTGCCGCAACACGACACAGAGGGAGCCTGTGAGATCAGATACCAGGTATATGTGCCCAGAATGTGATGTTGGACTGTGTTTCCCGGACTGCTTCAGGGAGTATCACACCCTTGAGCATTTCTAACTTTACTCAAAGACTGCAATAAAAGACGCTATGAAATGTGAAGTGTGTGTATAAAAACCAAGTGTAAATAATAAATATAGGCTATACAAAGTGCCGAACACAATATGTAAGTGATATTGACACTCAAATATACGTAAAACAGTGACGGACACCAATAAGTGTAAATATAGCATATTTCTAAGTCGAAAGTGCGTAAAACAATGTGTGAAACGAATATTTTATAACTATAAAACATATGATAAAGTAATAAACTGAATAAAGATGGGAAGTAACATGAAAACTGAATAAAACGGGGGAATAAGAGAGAAAGGCAATAAAAGTGAAAGTGCTGGGGGCGTGTGTCAGTCAGCTGGGTGTGTGTAAATGCGTTTGTTTTGTTATTGTCCGAGACCATGATGGCCGCCAGTATCCATGGCAATGGGGAAGCGCCACGCTCTTGCCACTCGTGTGCACTTACAAGACTTGTATCTAAGCACTTTTCACACTGTAACTTCACTCACAATGACATTATGTGATACATGTTGCTAATATATGAACTATGAAGGCACACATGATGCTCGGGTGGTGTAAATAACCGTCACTCGAAAACTGGCTGCATCGTACATCTGCCATGCTGCCGCGCTCAACTATGGCTGACCGGGCGGGAAGTTTGAAGGCCGCCCAGCACCAGCTGATGTATGAGGCTGCCCCCCCCCCCCCCCATACGACCCCCAAATGACCGAGCTGAGTAATTTTGTTTTTCTTTTCTCACATTTTTCTTCCATTTTAGAAAAAAAAATGCAAAATCGGCCGGTCCCTGGATGTACATTTATTTATATTTATCTGGTGCTCAGGGGGTTAACTTATAAACAACATTTAAATAATAAATGAGTACCGTACTATAGAAGTTATTGATATATACTATAAAACATTATTATTACAGTATTAAGAATATTATAGTAGTAGGCTATAAGTACAATTCAAATCCTGGCATCCTGCCAAGGTACACTGCCACTAGGTAACAAGTAATATTGGATACAAAAACACCATCTGAGGAGGAGCACTTTATTGCCAACGTTTCGCATATAGCTTCTTCAGGTTACTCTATCTGCGAAACATTGTCAACAAAGTGCTCCTCCTTTGATGGTGTTTTCTATCCATTCTGTCTATTTTTCAAGTACCGCTCAACAAATACTGTCTGAGATGGTCTTGCACTCGCTTGGCAGCCTTCAAGTACCGCTCAACAAATACTGTCTGAGATGGTCTTGCACTCGCTTGGCAGCCTTCAAGTACCGCTCAACAAATACTGTCTGAGATGGTCTTGCACTCGCTTGGCAGCCTTCAAGTACCGCTCAACAAATACTGTCTGAGATGGTCTTGCACTCGCTTGGCAGCCTTCAAGTACCGCTCAACAAATACTGTCTGAGATGGTCTTGCACTCGCTTGGCAGCCTTCAAGTACCGCTCAACAAATACTGTCTGAGATGGTCTTGCACTCGCTTGGCAGCCTGGGTCACATTGTTGCCTAAAGGTAGTGCCAGTGAACTTGACAATAATCTTGACCCATTAATTAACTCCTTATAACTCTAAATGGATGAATGCAATCGGGCTGATGTTTCTATCATTTGGGAAGAGTCCACAAGGAAATAGGTGTGGATATTTGCACCCAGTTTGCTCTAGGCCCTTTTGAGTGACAGAGAGGTCAGGGATCAAAATTATTGTCAAGTTCGTTGGTGCTACTTTTACCATGGCTGCAGCATCCCTCCATGACCCTAGGTGTTAGCTCATGTGACTCCGGGTCCTCAGCACTGACCAATGCTACATATTGGGTTGGGTACCGTAGCTGCATGAGGTTGTGCAGACAGCAACAGGCGAGGATCACTGACTCCACACGTTTGGTGTCAAGGGAAATAGTTAACAGGAGGCACTGTATGGTATTAATGAAATTGAATAAGGAACACAGAAATATTTATTAGTGGCCCCTCCATCATTGACGAACATGCCTATTACATAAGGCATCCTCTTCAAACACTAATCCGCCGTAGTTTGAATCTACCGCGCAGAGCATTTAAAAACTGAGGAGCCTTCATCATGAGCGCACGCGACCTCACTCATGGCTTCAGTCATTATGAATTGGGTTCTCACTACGAAAAAACTTCGTAAAAAATAAAAACAAAAAGAAAATAAGAATAACTATCCAATAAGCTTTCCATCATATCGTGGATGTACTTGTGTGGATTTCTGACCAGACGCTGAATCAGGCGTCATTCCTCCTTCTTTGCTCTGCGCTCAGCCTGCCCGGACGTACCTTTCAGGCTCCGCTGGTTCCGCATTCGTGGCGTCCCTAGTGAGTTTTTTCTCATTTGTTTACTCTGGGATGTATCGAGTAAGGTTAGGATAGGCGTAGCAGGAGTGTCCTGGGCTGGTTGCCCGCAGTGCAATGTATTTTGGGTCGTTTGTATGGGGCATCTATTTCGGATGTACCCTCGTGGTCCTGTTGTGGACACGTGAACTTTTCACAGTTGGGTTAGTTGGTGATGCAGGCGGCTTTCATTACGCGTTAATTATTGCTGCCTTTTATCCTTCTGATGAGGTAAGCTGTGTGTTTGCTGACGTTCCCAGCGTATTTTTCTTCACTTAGTGAAGTTTTTTCTGGGTCCGTGTCAGGCTTCCCGGGGTGGGAAGTTATCGCTTCGGTGGTGTGTTGGCGGTGGTTCCTGTTGTGATATTCCAGTGTGTGTTTATATTTCAACTATTTTCATGCCGTCTACCTAGGCCTAGCCAGCCGCTCGTAGCTTTGCCACATGTCTAGTGTTATTATTTATTTTATAAATATGCCCTACTGTGTCATGTGTGTCCGGGTTTTAGTTGTGTATTGGCTAATTCCTCGGACTATATTTGTTTCCTGGTTTAGTTGTGTATTGGCTAATTCCACGGATTATGTTGTGACCTTGGTTAGTCGTGCGTGTCTCTCCTCGTGTCGTATTGTTCAGATGGTGTCTGTTCAGGGTGGGGTTTGCCTTCCGGCGGGTTTTTCTCGGTTTCACCATGAAAAATCCTGACCGATGAGCAGTGTTGGGCCACACGTGGTTTTTAACACTGGCTGGTTCCCCGGCGAGGGGAGGTGTCTGTGGCTCTCCAGGACTGCGTCTCTGTGGGTGCCTGGTTTCAGGCCTCCTTTAAAATTCCCGGCGGGATGGCTGTACCCATCCTTACATATATATTTAGTTATATATAAAGAAACGACGTTCTTGAGAACACTCGTTTTTTATAGGTTTTTCTACCTGGTTTACGACAACCACGGGGAAAACCTAGCTGTTGTTTAGGCGTTCCTCCCCGGCGATCTTTTACAAAGAAGTGGGGTCAGGAACTTGTGGGGTTAACTTTTAGACTTCTCACCCGGCGGGTGCACCTGAGCAGGGTGGGATAAAACGACTTAGGTCTCTTATAGTTAACCAATCCATTTGAGTGATACTCTGTGTATCGCTGCCTTTACTCTTACGGCAATTGAAGGATCAGTGAGGTTTAACCAAATCGATTTCCACACCCGGCGGGTGCCCCTAAGTAAAGGAACTAAGGAATTTATAAACAAATTCAATTTCGATTAACCTTAATTGGGTGATACTTTCAGTATCGCCGCCTTCTATTTTTACGACGATCGTTTGGGACAATTCGTTAAAAAATCAGATCTCGTATATTCCTGCCCTGGGCTATTCTACTAAAATATTTCAAGGGCCGGCGTCTTTATGAGGGGGGGCTTTGTTACAAAATTGAATCTTGAGACAGTCACCACCTCCTACAGACTATAAGTGCCATACTGGACCATTATATCAGAGGGTATTCTTCATGTTCTTTAGCTAAGAAGATTTGTTTAGCCTCTTTACACCCAGCCGCGTGGCGAGATGTGTTAGCTGTGTCTTTGCATCCCGTTACCCGGCGGGTTATTAACACTTGTATGCGAACACTTGGGTTAACCTTATGAGCATTAATTCCTGGAAATTTTTCTTTATTTTTCCAGAGCTGAGCTCCGGCGGACCAATACAGACCCGGCGGTAGTTCCTCACACCAGTCTCTGTCATGGCTAATGTGACCCCAGTTTTTGCCCTGTGCATTACCCCTACTTGCGCGGGTATCCCAATTTTTGCACATACCCTTTGCATAAGGTGTGTTAGATGTCTAGACCGTTCAAGGGGTCTCTGGGTTACACTTAATTGTTCATTTTGCTCCCAATTAGCCAATAAAGTCCTGTGTGACAATGACAAGACCGCGGCGGTAGCGTTGAGAGAGGTCAGACAACAAATGTCGGCCTACACTACCATTGTCGCACATAAGTCACTTCAATGTGACAACGTCCCACTTTGGGATAAGTTGCTGTCAGAGCACCCTCCCCCTAAACGTACCTCTAGAGTAAGGGGTTTTAAGCCGACAGAGACTAGCCAGGGTTCTGTATCGTCTGTGGATACGTTTAAACGCCCGAGAGAGCCTACTCCCCCGGCAGCCACCTCCTCGTCGCAGGCGAGATCGAGGTCAAGGTCACCCCTCAGACAACGGTCTTCAAGTCGGGCCTCTTCCCCGGCTAGTAAGAAGTGCAAGACTGAAGCTTCCCCCAGTGGCCATGGTGGTGATTCTTCCAAACCTAGGTCTAGTTCGCGGTCACACCGTAGCCACAAATCCTCCAAAAAGGATTCCCATAAGAAGTCCTCTCGACATTCTACTAAGTCTAGTGCATCTCATCGTACCTCTACACCTGACAATGTTTCTGTTACAGCCTCAGAGTATAGTGAAGCGCCTGTCCCTAAACAAGATTTACCTATTGATATTTTAACCCTAGAAATGGAAAGTTCAGGATATTCAATAATTGAGAATGTTTCAGACTCTCAAGAGAGCGTAGGCCAGAGCCTCGGTGTTTGGCGGTTTGCTCAGCCAGGGTCTGACCATCCACGTCCGACTCATACGAGTCACACAGTAGCCGATGTCCACAGGGACGCGGCGACCCCATCCTCTATCCCTGATTTATCTTGGAAACAAGGTGCCCCTGCCTCGGCGGGGTCTTCTCAGGAGGATCGGGAGGAACAAGATGAAGTGTCATTAATTTCAGATAGGGAAGGACAAGGGTCAGGCTCAGGCCTGGACGCCGCCCATGATAATACTAATTCACCTGAAAGTTCTGCACCTAACCAGTTTGTTACAGCACAAGAAATTGATGGGTTACTTACTCATGCTCTATCAAAATTCTTTAATCAACAACGAGAAAACCCCACAATGGACTTGGGGGCTCCCTTGACAGGTTCTGCGGTACGGCCTCTGATAACGTCAATCGATTTATCTAAGATTCCTAACCCTCCTACTCTGTCACCGGCAGGGAGCTCTAAGCCAGCTACGGCGGCATTCACTACGTCAAATGTCAGGGTCATTACGGATGTTAATCCACCCCCTCTAGACAAAGCGCCTCTTAGAAAGGTAGCTATGCCCCTGCTTTATGGGCCAGACGAGTCATGGGTCCCTTTGAACCCCTCTAAGCCAGAGCTTGCCCAGCCTACCTTGTCAGGGGAACTCCCGGTACCACGTGAGTGGTTTATCCAGGGAAATAAGTCTAAGAAATTAAGGGCATTGGATGCCTTGGGTAATGTTTTGGACGTAAATATCAAGGCTATACCTAGTTATTATCATCAGGATTATTTTGTTTATGCATCTAAGCCTGCTTTACCCCCTGCCTCAGCTTCAAAACTTTTTTCAGACTGGTCTAAGCTGGATGGGTTTAATGATATTAAGGCTCTGTCGGCTATTACTCCTGAACTAGATTTACAGACCGTCACAGACGAGACAGCTAATCCAGTGTTGAAGGTGGGACAGTTGGGACCAGGACCTTGGGTGGATTGGGAGGTAGAGGCTCAAAACTTTGCAACCACTTTCACTTCTAAATCTTCCCACCAGATCCCTCAGGATACACATTCATGGTTCTCAATGCCGGTAGGTTCTGCCGGCGGAGTTCCGTCAGCTTTATTTTCTTTTTTAGCTGCCCCTAAGATTAATCTTTGTGAACTAAAGGAACCATTCATTACCCCTACCCCTTCTCACCTAGACAGAGAATTTAGGCTAAGGGGAAAAGCTTTCCGCCTGTTTTCACAGTACATAGTTTCTCAACAGGTGGCTAAGTCTTTACTCAGGTCTACTCAGGCAATCGCAGACGCGGATGCTCGAAGATCAGTTGAATTATCCCGGCGTCTGATTCTTCAGTCGTCAATTCAATCCTTAGGTGACATACGCACAGCCTTACTTGAGGCGGTGCGAGCACGACAGGATCTTAGGATGTCATTAGTTCGCAAGCTGCCTGATCGCATTGCTAACCAGGTGGTAATGTCCCCAGTACTTACACCTTCTTTAATGTCCCCTGATGTATGGCGAACAGTGTTTAACATGGCACAGGCCGTGAAGCACAGTCCCGCACAGGCTAAGAAACCCGCATTTAACTTCCCCAAACCTAAGCCTCCTACTAAAGCTCAGCCAGGGGGTTCTAAGCCGTTTCTTCCGCCTAAGTCCTCCCAATCCCCCCTGGGTCAGTTCAGGCATAGACAGAGAGGGTTTTCAGGACAGAGGGGACGCGGCCAGTATAAGCCGGGGCAGGGCCAGTCTTCGGCCCACACCAGCCAGCCGGCGAAGCGTCCAACACCACCAAACCCACCATCAAAAACTAAAGTCTTTCTCACTCCCAGTGCCTACCTTAGAGCCGGAGGAACCGAGGGAAGTACAGCCGGCGAACCCTTGTCTGCTAACTGGGTCGTTCCGAACGTGTCACCAAGCATGGCCGTTAAAAACCTGGGCACGGATGGTGGCACGCAAAGGCATCACTTGGCAGTGGCTCCGGCGACCTCGCTTACGTCAGCCGACAACGGCAAATTGTGTTTCATTAGAGGTGGAGTTGCTGGTCCAGGAGATGATTGCCAAGAATGTCATCATCCCGGTACCCCCAGATTACCCTGTATTCACGTCAAAACTGTTTTTGGTTCCCAAACGGGACAGTGTTCAGATGAGGCCGGTCGTAGACCTGTCGTATCTGAATCTTCACATTTACAACGAGTCTTTCAGAATGTTAACAGTTCATCAAATCAGGCTAACACTTCCGCCGGGTGGCTGGATGTGTTCCCTAGACCTGACAGACGCCTATTGGCACGTGTCGGTCAACAAAAGATTTCAAAGGTTTCTGGCCTTGAGGATCAGGCACCAAAATTTTGTTTTTCAGAGGATGCCGTTCGGTTTGAACCTAGCACCTCGATTATTCACGAAACTAGTCCGGCAAGCCCTGATGCCATTGTTAAAACAGGGAATCAGAGTGTTGTGGTATCTAGACGACTGGCTGGTGGTGGCAGAGACACAACAATTATGCATAAAACATGTCAATATCATTTTAAATCATGTCAAAACTCTAGGCTTCAAGGTAAATCTGGTAAAGTCAAACCTTGTTCCCTCAAGAGTAATTCAGTGGATAGGGCTGGTCTGGGACACCGCCGCTCTCACTCTGAGTCAGAGTGTGGACAATCGCAACAGGTTTCGCAGGAAACTGTTCAGGTTTCTTCACAGTCTGACTACGACACGAAGAGTCTGGGAGTCTCTGGTCGGCTCTCTCAACTGGATTCAGCTAACTGTCAAGTTGGGCCGGTTGAAAGTAAAACGATTAATATTGGAAGGCAACAAATATTTCCCACTCTTACTGGCGGGAAAATTATGGCCCATACCAAAATTAATCCACACCTTACTAGCGGTCTGGGCGAAGAGGGAAACATTGCACTCAATCATGTCATGGACCTCTCCTCCTCCAACGGTATGGGTAGACACGGATGCGTCAGGCACCATAGGGTGGGGATTTCAGTCAAATCAGGGGCACCAGGGTCAGGGACTTTGGTCCCACTTAGAAATCTCTCACATAAATGTCAAAGAGTTACTAGTCCCCTTGTATTTCCTTCAGGCTCACGGCCCGGCGTTACGGGGCAAGTCAGTGGCCTTCAGAATGGACAATCTGAATGCAGTTCACTGTATTCAGAAACAAGGGTCAACGAGGTCAAGGAAGTTGCTACTCGTGTCGGAAGAGATTTTTGTTCTAGCCACCAGTCTAGATATTTATCTTCACGCATCTTATCTCCCAGGCGTAGCGAACGTCTGGGCAGACGCTCTGTCCCGGAGACAGAGCACGACAGTAGAATGGGAGCTCAAGCAACCCATTTTCGACCTAATGATTGCGGAGCTCTCCCATCCACAAGTGGATCTTTTTGCGTCCGAGGAGACTCACAAGCTCCCTCTATACCTCACCCGCCGGACGATAACGCCGGCAGGGGGGCCAGACGCCCTAGTGACAGACTGGAACAGATGGAGCTCCATCTATCTGTTTCCGCCGCCAGATGCGTCACTAATGTGCCACGTAGTGAACAAACTACGAGTTTATCGAGGCTTAGTCTCGCTAATCGCGCCCCTGTGGCCAGCGCAGGTGTGGTGCCAGCAGTTAATAATGTGGTGCCCGGACCCGGTATCGCTCCCGGTCGGGTACTTCCACTTAGACACGATTGGCAACCTAGAGACCTCGCTGACTTTTGCATTATGGACATTCAGGAGGCCAAGTGGCTAGCACCATACGGTAGGGATGTGACCAATAAATTGCTCAATCAATATACTCAGTCTACTAAGCGACAATATCAATCTCATTGGAAAGCTTTTACTTCTTGGATTGTTAGAACGGAACAAACTGTACCCTCAGTGGCATTGGTTTTTAATTACTTGAACTATCTGTTTGAGCAGAAACGTTTATCTGTGGTTACTTTGAAGAATCACTTAACTGCGATTAGAGTGCCCTTTTTCGACCTTACAGGTCTATCCATACCGGTGGCGGAGGAAACAGGATTTATGAGAGCGTGTTTTAAACTCCGCCCACCTCCCCGTCAGCTCATGCCTACTTGGTCTCTGGACAAAGCTTTGTCTTTACTTCATTCTCGTCTGTATCAAAATACTGCAGACTTTGCTTTAATCTTAAAGAAGGCAGTTTTCCTTTTGGCTTTGGCCACCGGAAACAGAGTGTCTGAGCTGGCGGCGATGAGCAACACACCTAATTGTCTTAGGTTTGGTAGACTTAATGATTCAATTTCCATTGCACCCTCCCCGGCGTTTGTAGCCAAGAATGAGCATAGTGCACACGTGTTTTCTGAATTCACGGTGCCGGCGTTAAAAAGGGGAAAGGTGCATCATAATTTATGTCCAGTGCAAGCTCTAACCAAATATTTAAGAATAGCTCCTCATAACCCCCAAGGTGCTTTATGGGTAGCGAGTACGGGTAAACGCTTACTTAAACGGCGATTAGCCTCTCTTCTGGTAGAAGTCATTAAAGAGAGTAATCCCGGCGTTGTGGGTAGGGCCCACGATTTACGCAAGTGGGCGGCCTCTTTACGTTTCCTGAAAAACTTTTCAGTTGAAGATATTGCGTCCACACAGTTGTGGGCGTCTAATCATACGTTTCTCTCTAGATACTTGTCAGTTGCTCTAGACAAACCTTCCTTACCATGTATAGCTTTAAGGCAGAGGGTCTAGGTGGCCCTGCAGTCACTTATGTTTATTTTCAAGGAAGGGGGGGGGGGGGGGGGGGGGGTGCAGTCAGTTGACATAGGACACCCTAGACCCCGCCGGAGTATGAGAGCTGTGATACAATTTAAGGTTGAAATGTGATATGAAAATTTCTCTGCGAGAATTTGTGCTAGTACAAAGTTTAGTACAAGACAACGGTGTTGTTATAGTAGTTTTAGCTGCGAAAGCAATGTAACATTAGTTCAATGGAGTTCATTAGCAATTGATCTCCACATGTATTTTGGGGTTTATGATGTGCACATATAAACTTATAACTTATTATTTTTGTCACCACTCGTTGAGTGGGGTGCCTTTTGTAACTACAGATCTGTGTTCAGAATCTTCAGGGTTACCTATTTTTGTCAGGCAGGCTTCTTTGAAGCACGCACCTGCCTGAACCCCCTTTTCTTGTATATTTCCGGCCTACGCCGTATTAAATACATTTTTCAAAAGTAAGAATACTATGTGGTTGTTTTTATTATCTGCTTTTCTAGAGTTATGATATGATTACGAATGTCCCCCTCCAGTCTTAGATATCAGGCATGTTCGTCAATGATGGAGGGGCCACTAATAAATTATAGGTTTGACTCCTGTAAGGAGATAAAGAAAACCTAATATTTAGTAGTGGCCCCGTAATCATTGACGACTGGGGCCCTCCCGACCGTCCCCTTCCCATTCGTTGATGTATTAAGGATTTTGGTTTACTTGATATGTCAGTGAAGGAGGAATGACGCCTGATTCAGCGTCTGGTCAGAAATCCACACAAGTACATCCACGATATGATGGAAAGCTTATTGGATAGTTATTCTTATTTTCTTTTTGTTTTTATTTTTTACGAAGTTTTTTCGTAGTGAGAACCCAATTCATAATGACTGAAGCCATGAGTGAGGTCGCGTGCGCTCATGATGAAGGCTCCTCAGTTTTTAAATGCTCTGCGCGGTAGATTCAAACTACGGCGGATTAGTGTTTGAAGAGGATGCCTTATGTAATAGGCATGTTCGTCAATGATTACGGGGCCACTACTAAATATTAGGTTTTCTTTATCTCCTTACAGGAGTCAAACCTATAATATTACCCCTGGGGGTAAGGGGTTAGAATATGCCTCGCGTGCCTCCTGCGTGTCGTAAAAGGTGACTAAAGAGGTTAGGTTGGTTGGGCTTATGACCCTCCACCTGGAAAAAATTTGAAGCAACAAAAAACAAACAAAAAACAAACAAATGACCTTGGACACGGACGGACCTACTGTTGACGAACTTCGACCAGACATGGACTGCCTAAGAATTTCTACTTGGAGATGTGAATGATGACACAAAAGAGAGAGGTTCTGAAAGTGTTAGTGAATTCATATTTGTTTTCACCAAACCACCAATTAATTTACAAATTAACCTAACTAGTGAAATTAAAGAAAGTAATGAATACACGTGGTACTCCAAGGACTTGAACCTAGGATACTCACACCGAAATTCCGCACACTAAGCACTAGGCTATCAAGACAGGCTTGATGTATGGGGAATGACTGAGACCAAATGGAAGGGTAGGCTACATGTGTGAAAAATTGGGAATGTGCAATAGATGTGTGTGCTAGAGTGAATGAGAATGACGGAGCGAAAGAAGGTGCGTGTTTGTAAGTAACAAATGGAAGGAGCTGTAAGGGACTATGGTTCTGTGGGTGCAAGGATTTTGTGGGTATGAATGAAAGTAGAAATACAAACGTGGGTGGTTGTGTGTATGTATGCTCCGACTGAGGATAAACCTGTAAGAGAAGAAGAGGAGTTCTGGGTGAATGTTGAGGCGTGCCTGGATAAGTTTGGTAAAAGCGAAAGAATATTTCTGATTGGGGATATGAATGGGAAGGAGGGTGATAGTAAAGTTGATGGAGTGGTAGGAAGGTGGGGTATACCGTCAGAGGTAAATGAGAATGGCAGTGCACTTGTGGGGAGGAGACTGTGGATAGCCAACACCTTCTTCCGACACAGAATGATACACATACATTCATAAAAACATACATAACATTTTAAGACTCGGTGCTCCACATATACGTGCAGTTACAGGCATTCCAGGCAACCCTGTTAAGGGCTGCTTCACCTGTCAAGTTTTTGGATTTGAGATCGGCACGTATAGTCCGATCCCAGGTCTTCCTCGGTCCACCCCTTGGTGCAGCTCCCTCCACAATCACAGACCTGCATCTTTTCACCCAATTTTGTTCACCCATTCTCTCCACTTGTCCATACCATCCCAGACTACTTGTACGCATCTCCTCGCTAATACTCTTTAAACCTAAACGTCTCCTCAGCTCATCATTTGTTATTCTATCCTGCAGCCTGGCCCCACACATCCATCTCAACATTCTCATCTCATTACATTCCATTCTGTTGACATCCTCTACTTTAACGGCCCATGTTTCTGAGGCATACAGTACGTCATTGCACTTATAGCAAATGAAGCATACACCTTTCCCTTCAGGGGGAGGCATTCTTTTCATGGTCAGAATTGGCAGCAGTTCTCTGAATTTCCCCCAGCCAAATCTAATTATAGTGAAAGTGGCAGCCTCGGCCTCACCACCAGCAGAGATGGTATCTCCTAGGTAACAAAACTTGTCCACCAGCTCCAATGACTCATTTCCAAAATTCACAGCCACAGGATCATCATTTAACACAAGCTCGCCTTTGCACACTACGCACTAACATTTCTCGATTCTGACTTATCCTTTGGCAGGGGTTCTTTTATTCTACTACAGCGCTTACTCCCATGGTGCACCCAACATCGACAGATGCTACATCGAATCGAGTTAGCGCCCACACCCTTTCCACACACTGCACATGGGTATGCACCGCTCTTTTCCACATTGCCTCGTCTCAATCTACAATGCATAACCTTGGTTTTGTTAATATTGACTCTTAGTTCCTTGCTCGCCATGCCCTCTCTCCATCTTCTGAATTTGGCCTCGGCATTTTGCACATTGTCAGCTATTAGGACTAAATCGTCTGCATAAAACAATTCTCACGGATTCCGGATCTAAAATCCTCACTCAGTACACTTTTCAACCTCACCGCAGTTCGCGAATCCTCATACATCTTCATTATCACATGCATCAGCCACTCTTCCACACCAAGTTTCCTCATAGCCCACTGCACAACATCTCTAGGCACCCTGTCAAAGGCCTTCTCCAGGTCTACAACCACAAAGTAAAGATTCCTGCCTTTTAGTAAGTATCTTTCCTGTATCTGCCAGACTATGAAGATAGCATCGGTTGTACCACGCCCTGGCATAAAACCAAACTGCATATCATAAATGGAGATGCTTTGCCTGATCAAACCCTCAAAGACTTTCTCAGACCTTCATGATTTAGTCAAGCATTTTCAGGCCCCTATAATTACCTCTATCTAGCGCATCCCTATTTCCTTTGTATATATTTACTATTACACTTTTGTGCCAATCATCTTTAATAATGTTTTTTATCATCTCGGCGACAATGTCAGAGCACCCTGGAGCTTTACCGTCTTTCATTTTATTGATTGCGTCGCTCACTACAGCTGGTGCTATCAAAGGAGGGGGTCTAGATATTGGTATTTATTAGTGGCCCCTTCATCACTGACGATGCGCCTTAACATTGTTTATGGCCAATCTTTGAACTCAAGCTTGTCTTTCAAACTTCCCGCCCGGGAGAGATCCAAATACGATTGCCACACATCGTGAGCGAAACGCTCTTAAAAACCACTCACAGACTCGTCCTATATGATGTGGGTACCACTACCAGAAGAAACTAGCAAAAAATAATAAAATAAAAAGATTAAACTTGATCTTAGCATTGCGCTTCTCATGCATCTGCTGTTGTTACAATATTGGTACAATATTGTCAACTAAATATATAATCTACAGGTTAGCCGATATCATGGCATGGCCTCCTAAAACCTTCCCTGACAACAAGGCCCTTGATGGTTATGTAACCAGCCACACCCAATATATGTGAACTCCTATCCAGTGTCTCATTATGAACCCGATATATATACCCTATCAACATGGTGGCAGCGGGGTAAGCAGTGTACGTGTGAATGAAGTACTGCTGACCAAATTCTACAGCTGAAATAGTGAGTTATCCTTGGAAAACAGTCGAGAAACTAGCTGCACAACAAGAACAGCTACAACAAATTATGTCAGTAGTGATGGGAAAAATAGAAGGACAGGACAACTGGAAGAGGGCCTTCTGGAGCTACCACTAACCAAGATACTAACAGGTAACATCAGAGGGCTGTATCCAAGGTGTAATCAGAACAAAGTCCCCCTACTGCAAGAAATCGCTGCCACCGATAACATATCCCTACTCGCCCTGACCGAAATTCACCTGCACAACGATATACTTGATGCAGAGGTGCGGATCCAAGACTTTGAAATTTACCGTACAGACCGTAGGGATAGAAGTCATGGTGGAGTAGCCATTTATATAAAGAATAAATTTGCAGTTGAAATCCTGGACAGCCTTTCAAATGGGACATGTGAAATCCTCACCCTCTCCATCAAGGATCTAAATCTTGTTATAACGGCAGTATATAGGCCTCCAAACACCACACAAGAGCTTTTTGAGTATGTCGTGAACAAAATTATCCATACAGTAGACCACCTGCCAGCTCCCAACACAGAATTCTTACTCCTTGGAGACTTCAATTTCCCACACATGAACTGGGAGACATTGGAAGTGGTGGGAGGAACGACTGGAGAAAAACAACAAGCTAGGCTACTGGCGTCTCTTATGCGGACTAAATTCCTAACCCAATTTATATCCGAACCAACAAGAGGATCTAACATACTAGACCTAGTAGCTAGCAATAACCATGGGATTATGCACTCCTGCGAGCTCTACGAGACCACCATGTCGGACCACAAAATCTGCGAAGCGTCTCTCGCAATAAATGCCTTGCTCAATAAACCACAGCAAGGTCAGCAAGAAATAACAGGAATGGCAAAATTAAACTTTTACCACAAAGACATTAAATGGACTAAAATTAAAGACAAATTAAAGATGGACTGGGCAACCAAAATTGCGGAAGACAGTGCTGCAAATATGCTCTCCAAATTCGCCACAATTTGTGAAGAAATATGTAAAGCCAATGTCCTGACTAAAAGTACAGCTAAGAAAAAACACATCCCACGGGACCGTCGCATCCTTATGAGGAGGAGGAGCCTCTACAAAAGAAAATTGGCAAAAAATCCTCCACATCTCAAAGCCACCAACTTTCACAAGGCCCTCCAGGAGATTGAAAGCAAACTCCTAAAATTCCATGAAGATCAGAGGAAGAGAGAAGAACTACAAGCAGTCCAGAACATAAGCAGGAACTCTAAGTTTTTCTTCTCATACGCTAACAAAAAATCCAAAAACATATCGGCAGTAGGGCCATTAGAAGACGTCGATGGAAACCTGGTGGCCGACCCAGTGGAAATGGCAGACATACTAAGGGCACAGTATGAAAGTGTCTTCAGTCTTCCTAACCCCCACCAAACTGTGGATGACCCAGCGGCTTTCTTCACAATGCAAGAGCCCTCTCCCTCACCAATACTGACCGACATAATCCCAGAAATTAATGATATAATTCAAGCCATTGACGACATAGCAGCCGACTCAGCAACAGGTCCAGACGGGTTCAGTGCACAGCTTCTAAAAACCTGCAAAGCTGAACTGGCGCTACCACTGCAACTAATCGCTGCCAAGTCCCTAGCTACCGGTACAGTTCCCTCATCCCTGAAGGAAGGGGTAGTGAATCCTATTCACAAAGGGGGTAGCAAAGGACTGGCCAAAAACTATCGGCCCGTAGTGCTAACCTCGCACATAACAAAGATAATCGAGCGGGTCGTCAGAAAGAGAATAACGAAACACATGGAGGACCTCGACGCTTTCAACGGGGGGCAGCACGGGTTCAGAAAGGGCCGGTCCTGTCTGTCGCAGCTACTTGCCCACCATGAGGCTCTACTAGAAGACATCAGTAAAGGCAAAAACGTCGACGTGATATACCTGGATTTCGCCAAGGCATTTGATAAGTAGACCACGGCCTCGTTCTTCACAAGCTGAAAAATCTAGGTATAGGAGGAAACCTCGGCAAGTGGCTGCACAGCTTCCTAACACATAGGGAACAGAGAGTATCGGTCCAAGGACACCTTTCAGACCCAAGCGAGGTAATAAGTGGCGTTCCGCAGGGGTCTGTACTAGGACCACTTCTGTTCCTTATCATGATAGGGGATATTGATCATGATCTCCAGCACTCCAAGGCCACCTCATTTGCAGATGACACAAGAGTAATGAGGAGGGTAGAGACAGAGGACGATGTGGCCCTGCTACAAGAAGATCTGAATCGCCTTCTGGACTGGGCAGATTCCAACAACATGAGGATGAACGGCGAGAAATTTGAATTGCTAAGGTACGGCCCTCTACAAACCATCAAAGAGGGCACCAGCTACCAGGCCAATCAAGAAACCATCACTCCAAAAGAACATGTGCGGGACCTGGGAGTAACAATGAGTACCGATGGAACTTTTTCTCGCCATATCAACCAAACCACCGAGACAGCTAGGAGACTCGCAGGATGGATCCTCAGGACCTTCCAAACTGGAGTGTCAGCATACAGGCCGTATGCTGACACTCTGGAAGGCTCTGGTCCTCCCAAAAGTGGAATACTGCTGCCAGCTATGGACTCCCCACAAGATAGGTGACATTGGCAAGCTGGAGTCTCTTCAGAGGACCTTCACCAGCAGGATCTGGGGTCTCCAACACATGAATTACTGGGAACGTCTGAAGGAGTTACGACTCTACTCCCTTCAGAGACGACGAGAACGTTACCTAGTGATTTACGTGTGGAAGCCCTAGAAGGGCTGGTACCTGATGTGGGACTAGTCATCAACAACCACGTTAGAAAAGGGTGGCTGTGTTACATCAAGAGGACTGAGGCTACCTCTCAGAAAATAGCAACAGTCGCCCACAACAACTTTAGCAAAAATGGGGCTTGTCTCTTCAATACTGTACCAAAAGCCGTCCGGGAACTGACGGGAGTCACGACCGACTCCTTCAAGCGTCAGCTGGACCGATGACTGGCCACAGTACCAGACGAGCCCCCAACACCAGGATATCCCAGCACCGCATCCAACTCGTTAATAAATAGACGGAACGAGGGAGTTGCGGAGCTGCCTGGCTGCAGCGAAGGTCCACTTTAGCTGCGTCCACAGAGGACGGAATTCTACCAAGTATGACCAAGTAAGTATGGATTTAACCTCGAAAAATCGAAAGATATGAGTGACGTCATGGCATTCACTTCACAGCCGATGTTCGTCTGCAAGTCTGAGATTGAGCAAGCAGTGGCGTGGAGGCGTTACAAGAAGAAACTCGATCTTTACATCATTGGCAACGGTCTGAAGGGTAAGAGTGACGATATTAAAATAGCGAAATTGTTGACTTGAAGGTGACATTTTGCTAGATATCTACGATTCTTTTGGCATAGAAGATGAATCTGCCCTGACTTATGCAACATTAATTGGGAAATTTGACAAGCATTGTTTACCAAGAGATGAGCAGCTGATGGCGAGGTACAACTTTCATGATAGCATGCAAAGGAAAGATGAATCCTTGGAATCTTTTATCACTAGGCTGAAGACTTTGGTAAGACACTGTGGATATGGAGCACTTCAAGATGAACTTCTGAGGGATAAAATTGTTTTTGGTTTTGACAGCATTTCGAAATGACAAGCAGGAGTCTCTACACAAACTCAGTGCAAAACCCAAGAAGAGTAATCTACAATCAACAAAGACTAAGCCTAACCTCAGGCAGTGTGACTTGTGTGGTCTAGCACATTATTGGGGTAAGAAGAACTGTCCTGCAACTGATGCCAAATGTCATAAATGCAAGAAAATGGGACACTATGCCAAGAAATGTCCAAGTAATGCAGCGACCGGCGGAGCAGCAAAAAGCGCAGCGACAGGAGGCAAAAAGAAGACATCGCGCAGAGTCCATGCGGTAGAAGATGGAGACACAGAAGAAAGCGACGACTCAGAAGATAACTCAAGAGGACGGGAATACATCATGAACGTATCGACCGTCTCCAGAGGAAAACACATAATGGCTAATCTCATGGTCAATGGTAATAAAGTGAAGTTTCAGATCGACAGCGGGGCAAGTGTGAATGCCATTCCAAGTCATCTGGTACCGGACGTATAGCTACAGCCGTGTGAGTCAACTCTTCAAATGTGGAACTCTACTACAAATCAGCTATTGGGAAAGTGTAGGATTGATGTCCGCAACTGCAAGCAACCACAAAGGTACTATTCTGTTGAGTTTGTTGTTGTAAAACAGGTTGTTACACCAATTCTTGGTAAGTGAGCGTCTGAGAAAATAAGATTCATCACAGTTAACTATGAAAACATCTGTGCAATGAATGACATTCTAACAGACTACAAAGACGTATTTGCTGATGAAGTTGGCAAGATACCAGGAAATGTTCATCTAACAGTGGATGAGTCGGTGAAACCTATTGCAATTCCTTCATGTAGAGTACCATTGAGCATCAAGTCGAAGGTTAAAGAGAAACTGGAGCAGTTGGAACAGGAAAATGTCATTACTAAGGTCGACGAGCCTACAGAATGGGTAAGTCGAATGGTAGCAGGAACCAAGAAGTCGGGGGATCTGAGAATTTGCATTGACCCTCAAGCTCTGAACAAAGCACTCATAAGAGAGATGCACCCTCTACCGCCCCCGGTACTCAACGACATTCTGCCTGACCTTGCAAAAGCCAAAGTTTTCTCCAAGTTTGACCTCAAGAATGGCTACTGGCACTGTGTGTTGGATGAAGAATCACGCAAGCTGACAACATTTCAAACACCGTATGGGAGATACAGGTGGAACAGACTTCCGTTTGGTCTGGCTGTAAGCAGCGAAATTTTTCAGAAGAAGCTACAACTGGTTCTGGATGATCTACAAGGTGTGATTTGTGTTGCTGATGACATTTTGGTCTTTGGAGTTGGTGACACTGATGAAGATGCTGCAAGGGATCATGACTCAAAGCTGAGAAACCTACTGGACAGATGCCGAGCAAAGGGTCTGAGGCTGAACAGAGCAAAGACTGAGCTTGGTAGTACAGAGATCACATTCCTAGGTCACAAGATCTTGCGGGATGGTCTGATGGCTGACCCAAAGAAGATTGAAACAATCGTGAAGATGCAAGCACCAGAGGATGTGACTGCAGTACGACACTGTCTGGAATGGTGAACTACTTGAGTAAATTTGTACCCAGTCTATCGGATGTCATGGAGCCTATGAGGAAGCTGACCCATAAGGACACCGAGTGGAAGTGGACAAGAGAACATGATGAGGCGTTCAAGAGGATCAAGAAGATGATGACCCAAACACCCATCTTACAGTACTACAACCCAGAGCAAGAGTTGGAGATTCAATGCGACGCATCTCAAAAAGGTTTAGGAGCAGCGTTACTTCAAGAGGGTAAACCAATTGCTTTTTCAAGTCGAGCACTGACTGACACGGAAATACGATATGCGCAGATAGAGAAGGAGACTTTGGCAATCGTCTTTGCACTGAACAAGTTTCATCAGTATTGTTTTGGGAGGAAGACGACAATCCAGAGCGACCATAAACCTCTAGAAGCTATCCAAAATAAGCCGTTGTCAAGTGTACCAAGACGACTGCAAGGGATGTTGATGAGGATACTACAGTATGATGTCGAGATTGTTCACAAGAAGGGCAAAGAAATCCATCTAGCTGACACTCTATCAAGAGCTTATCTGCAAAACACAAGAGATATGCAGGAAGAGGTGTTTGAACAGATCAACATGACAGACTACGTACCCATCCGAAGTGAACGATTGCAAGAAATCCGTCGAGCAACTGAGGAAGATGAAGCATTGCAACTATTGAAGGAGATAATTCTCAAAGGATGGCCAGAAGACAAGAGTGAAGTAGAGACCATACTGAAACCATACTTTAATGTACGAGCAGAACTGTCATTTCAAGATGGATTGATCTTCAAGGGAGAACGTGTTGTAATTCCTACCAGTCTACGTCAGAAGATGAAGTCCGCTATACATTCGTCACATATGGGAGTTGAAGGTTGTCTACGACGTGCAAGAGAATGTTTGTTTTGGCCAGGAATGAATGTAGAGATGAAGCAATTCATTTCAGAGTGTGAAATTTGTAACACATACTCTACAGCTCAACAAAAAGAACCTCTGATGATGCATGAGCAAACCAGCCGACCATGGGAGAAAGTAGGTGTAGACCTTATGACACTCAAGAGTCACAACTATCTTGTTACAGTGGACTATTTCAGTAATTTCTGGGAAGTTGACTACCTGGAAAGCACCAAGTCAAGCGCTGTAATCAGGAAGTTGAAGGCGCACTTTGCAAGATATGGACTGCCAAATGTACTAGTTAGTGACAATGGTCCGCAGTTCAGCAGTGAAGAATTTCAAGAATTCGCGGAGAAGTACGACTTTGAACATCGAACGAGCAGCCCACATCATCCCCAGTCTAACGGTAAAGCAGAATCAGCGGTCAAGACGGTGAAGAAACTAATCAAGAAAGCTGTCGAGAGTGGAGAAGATCCGTTTTTGGCGATTCTAGACTACAGAAATACGCCTATGCAAGATTTGGAAGAGAGTCCAGCTCAACTCAACTTTGGTCGACGTACGAGGACGTTACTGCCGACTACTAGCAAGTTGTTGGAGCAGAAAGGAATTATGTTGGAGCGAGTGAAGCGGAAGAAGATGTTGAAAGATCTCAAGAGCAAGAAGTACTACGACAAAGGTTCGAGAGTTTTGGAACCAGTGGTTGAAGGCAACGTGGTGCGAATCAAGCCAACATCACTAGGCAAGAAGAAGTGGGAACGAGGAGTTGTAACCGGGAGATTAGACGAGCGATCGTATGAAGTGGAGACAGAAAATGGAGAGATAAGACGAAATCGAGGTCATTTACGGATGACAAGTGAAAACGCTGACATAAGAAATAATGGAAAAGTCACTAATACAGACAACACCACAACCATTAGATCTACAGATAGGAATTCTACAGACATATATGTTCCAGTCTACACAAACAACAGACACGTGAGAGACACACACAGTAGAATTGATGAACCTGTCACGACACATGAGAACAGGACGAGCGTGAGACGGAATAGGAACGTATTACCTACCAGGTACAGAGCGTTTGACATGACCAGGTAAGAGTACAGTACCGGTATGACTGATTGCATGTCTGACTAACAGTCCAATAGTGGTATGAGATGAGGCACTGGCAGAAATGGAAATGCTGGATTAGAATGTTACAGGATGAGAAAGATTATCTAAATGGAGTAAGTGAGTGAGAATACGACTCTAGCCACTGAATGAGGAGTAACCTAACATTACAGTCTGAATGATAAAGGTTTTGTAATGTGAATGGGAGTGTAAGGATATTATAATGCAGATCGGAATGCAAAGAAATTGTAATGCGAAAGGAAAGAGATTGGATGAAATTGAGTACGGTACTGGGTATCAGGATCCATAATTTTAAGTCAATCATATAACCTTTATTACTAATTTACTAATCCTGCATGATATAACCAATAACTTTGCATGAAACATTTTGTCATATGCAGAACATTGAATATTAATGTTCTAGTGTACTAACTTTTCTAATATACCAACAATTACTAATCCCATATAATCTCATAAAATATATGTTTATGTTAAGTTGGCACAAGGGTATACAATATATTTGTATATCATATATATTAACTATTTGTGGATATTCTCATGTAGGACAGTATTATCAACTAATAATTAACCTACCTCACCTAGTCTTGTAATACCATATCAATAGATTTTACTAATATACCTCATCTATTTCATATCTCATATTTACATACTAATAGATTAATATTCTAACAAAATTAATCACATTCCATACTATACTAAAAATACTAATTACTGTACCGGTAACATACTGGATACAATATAGTACCAGTAACTTTCAAATACTAATTACTGTACCGGTAACATACTGGATACAATATAGTACCAGGAACTTTCAAATCATAGTACTGTACAATTTTATAAATCATATTAGTACTATTATTACTCTAGCTCATGTGCCATAATAAAATAATATTACTTAATAATCTTAGGAGACTACAAAATATCATTATTCTTCTAATACCAATTTCACTGGTAGCTATCATCTCAAAAGAGAGAGCATGTTACAATATTGGTACAATATTGTTAGCTAAATATATAATCTAAAGGCGAGCCGATATCATGGCATGGCCTCCTAAAACCTTCACTGACAACAAGGTCCTTGATGGTTATGTAACCAGCCACACCCAATATATGTGAACTCCTATCCAGTGTCTCATTATGAACCCGATATATATACCCACATCAACAGCTGTTTCTGCACGCTTCGCCTCACTCATCGAAGCGATTACTCGCCCTTATTATTCCCGGGCCCACATGCTTCGGACTTGTGTTGGGGCGCTCCTCCAGCCCAGCCTTCATTCTTCACCTCCCCTCGGTTATGATAGAGTCTTTTGCTCACATGTACACTCGCTCCAAGAAGTATCTGCACCCCTATGCTGATCATCTGGTGTGTACAGCTCGGTAGGGTTGGCACCTCTGCCTGCAACTATATCCATGTGTCAGAGATCTCTCTGACACATGGATATAGTTGCAGGCAGAGGTGCCAACCCTATCAAACTGTACACACCAGATGATCAGCATAGGGGTGCATATACTTCTTGGACCGAGTGTACATGCTCAATGCTGAGGATAGGTAGCTTATAGACTAGACGTAGGCTGTGAGTGTCCTTTAGTGGGCCCTGGAGACTATTTTTCAGGGTTCAATATTGTTATGCCCTGTTTTTCTACAGGATTAACTTGGGTAATGTGAGTTCTAACTGACTGGGTATAGAAGGCTGCATGCACAAAACAAGGTATGAGGAATAGAGAACACAAAATAAACACACGGTAACAAGACACACGATCACGTTTATTGATGTACAGTACACACTTCTGTAGTTTTCTTGATAATGATTAATATGAAGCATAAGAAGATATGAATACTCGTACAAGACAAATGATAGAATTGAACAACTAGCATTAAGTGGATCTGGATGGAGCTTAGTCTCCCACTTCCAATGTTCAGGTATTAATCTTCTGATCACTGGCTTTATTCACAAGTTGATATACTGGAGACCATAAATGTTACTTATAGATTCATATTCACTATTAGATTTATCGCTGGTAGCTCTGATGCACAAGTAGTAGTTCACAGACTAGATTAGACACGCGTGTTTTAGAGCACGGGAATTCTAGTAACCTCAGGGGGGTACTGATCTAAGTTTTATATTCTTGTATCAGAAATACATAGAACGCAAATCAGTGGGCGAACATTCAGATATCACTAGGGTTTCACTTCTATGTAATAATATCTGGATATATGGGTAATTACGAGAGTTAATATCGCCTGTTAATTAACAAACACTGATACGCTTAGCACTTCCTAATGGAATGGTTATATATGAATTATACTGGGGCAAAGATATATCCACTTCATAGAAATATTAATAAGTGAGTCTCTAAATAGCACTGTAACACTGTAGCACTGATAGAGTGAATCTTGGGTAGTATTTGATTGGTCTGGTCCTGGTTATCTTGCGTCCGTGATGTTGGGGGCTAACGACTGGTTCCGCGGCCGTCCAGATGGTCCATATGTAGGAAGTTCTCAAGACGGATCTCTTGGTGATCGTTGCTGGCTACACTCTTATATACCCTCTGGTTTCTAGACCTGAATCACAGATAGTAGGATCTTTCTATCAATCTGGATCGGAATTAACGCCAAGCGCATCTCACGTCGATCGCTCAGCTTCCCGGCCTGTATGAAGGTTATAAGGTGCACGTAGATTTCTTGTACGTGGACAGATCCTTCTATCTAAATCTGCCACGGAGTCTGCCGGCTCTGGAACTCAATTCCCAGCAACAAACAATGAGGGAGCTCGAGGTCAACTCTGGTGACCAACCACTGGTTGGTGTCTATCTTTTAACTGATTTTACTGGGGGCTGGAGCTTGGTTTATAGGTTCGGTTTTGGACCCTGTAGGCCATAGGGATCTCGAGTTTTGATGGACTTATTTGAGCTCTCAATTGATACGGGAACTAGGTAAGGTGGTGATTACTGTTGTGGCACATGGCTATATGGAGCCTTCATAATGTGATATAACTGAGCCTTAGTAAGAGATACTATTTTGACTATACTGGAAGTATTTAGGGGAGAGAGACTGAATCTACTTTGCGAGGAGGATTGGGACATCTGTGATAGGAGCGTCTCTCTTAGATTGTTCAGTCTTCATTCTATGGTATAGCTGAGGTGCTAATTTGGTTATCGGAGTATGCAAGAAAGGTTAATGGGTTATTGTGGGTTAATAGAGGTTAGTAAACGTGTTAGTCATACATGGTTAGTTCATTGATAGGAAGAATTCCTGTGCTACCTGGCAATGACCCGGAAGTCAAAACAGGGGTCAGGTATACCTCCGCAGGGGTAGGGGTCTCCCTCCTCGGGTGGGTGAGAGGGGTAGGTGCGCGTCCTCTCTCTGTGATGGTCGTCCGGGCGGCTGTGGCTGGGGGCTTGCCATATTACAAGTGTTTGTAATAACCCTCTGTTTATGAGACAGATGTGGGTGTTTGTAATACCAAAACCGAAGGTGCCTTGACCAGCTGGTTTAATTGGTTGGGTTGTTTATTGCATGGTTTGTTGGACGTGGTAGAGACTGGGTTGCTAACTCTGCCACATTTATCTGGAAGTATGGCAATAGAAGTTAGTCACTGGCGAGGCGGCTAGCCTCGCACTGACGATCATTTGGTACAGGGTTGTGAATGGGTTGTGAGGGAATAGATGGCATGCAAAGGGTTAGTAAAGTTCTAATGGTGTTCCTTCCTACTGGGGGAAGGTAGGCTAGATAGGAGTATATATACAAAAGGTTTGAGAATGTTAGTAACGGAAAAGTTAAGGATATTCAGGGGGTATGGTGGAGAGGCTAGGTTAGGAGGGAGTGAAGGAGCGTGGGGGTTAACGAGAGGGAGAGGGTTAAGGGGGGCTACGTGGAAGTTTGACCCTAAGGTCTCTGGGCGTAGGGGTGGCATTAGGCTACAGTTGGTATCTTAGACTGGGGGTTACCGACAGGGAAGGTAGGGTAATCAAACGCTACCGGGGGATGAGCAATAGGTGGTGGTATATGAGTCTGGAAATTATAGAATCATGTGGACTGTGGGGAAGATGAGGTTAGCTGTAGGTGTGTGCTTGACTGTGGATAAAAGTAGAGAAAAACATAGTGTACTATTACTCGTCAATACGAGGGGTTATGGACACTATTAGTCGACACGATTTCTTGCTGATCTAGTTGTCCCTGGGAACTGCGTTTTCTATGAAATATATACCAAAGAAAGTGGCAGTTCGTAGGGGTAGCTTCGTTATTGTTTCGTGGTAGATATGCGTCGAGACAATGGTAAAAAAAGGTTTATCTATACAATCTCTGGTTGGGGTAAGAATTAGAGTTACGGCATGGTTGCTAACATCTTCAGTCATTATCTCTGTCTAGGTCTTACAGGAATAATGGTTATATATACAATGGTGTACCCGCGGGTATCGTAGTTTCTTATCAATTATGACATGGGGGTTAACATATTACTTCTCGGATGGAAGAACATACATAGATTTATGGGGGCGGTTGGTCTTCAGAAACTTAGTCTGGCAAGACAAGGTGTAGGACACGATGGGTAGTGGATACGCGAGGTGGGGGAAGGGTCAGCGGTTAATAGCGATAGGCAGGTGTGGTTTGGAGCTGCTTAGCCCTGCGGGCTTTGGCCTGTCTGAACTGGTTGGCTTGCTCACCTGGTCCTTCGGGCTTCTTGTTCTGGGGCATTTTACTTCCCTCTCCTTCGTTGTAGGCTCGTCCTCGAGCCTCAAGGGTGAAGTAAAGAGAAGTATAGTCATGGTGGGTCATTTGGAGGGTGTGTAGAAGGTCCCACCAGCCAAGAGAGCGAGGGTCAGGTTTCTTGTGCAGGTCTATGTAGACCTGTAGGACTGTGTCTTCGGTGTTGTGGAGGGCGGCTGCCCGGGCTTGATGTGGCCGTTGTAGACGGGCTGAGCGTCCTGTGGACGTTTTTAATTTAATAAGTCTTATGAACGGTGTGTATTCGTCCTCAGTGGGGGTAGGGACGGGAGCGACGAATGGTGTGGATGTGTTCATGGTGGAGGTCAGGTATTGAGTGAGGGGTGTGGGACTGACAGGAGGCCTCTTCAGTGTGGTGAAGGGGTTAACAACTGAAGGGGAGGGACTAACGCGTGAAGGCGGAGCTGGGGGTGAAGGGGGGATATGAGTCTGGGGTTTTTGGGGTTGTCTTGGGTGGTGTTGCAGGCTGGGAAAATATATGGAGGCAATGGGCAATATTGGTTTAGGTAAGGTGCGTGATGGAGGTGTGTGAGAAAGAGGGTGTGTGTGTGTTGTGTGGCTTGGGCTTTTAGTGGAAGAAAGGGGTTTTGTTTTTACATAACTGTCTTCAAATCTGATGGGTCTGTTGATGATTCTACCTTTGGAGGTTCTGGTGGGAAGGTAGATTTTTGTAGTGGGACTTGAGTCGCTCGACGATGTTTTATATTGAGGGGAAGAACGCTTTACAGGTGGAGGGCATTTAGTGGGGGTGATGTAGGGGGTTATTCGAGAGGTAGATGCGTGTGGAGGTTTTTGTCGAGTGAGGGTGGTAGGAGGAATGGGAGAGGATTGGGTGGGGGTATTGATGGGGGTTCTCGGAGGGGCGACTTTGTGGGGGGATTTAAGTGGGGGTGTGGAGGTCGGGTACGTCATTTTGGAGGGGCTTTGGTTGGGAGTTACTTGTGTGGTAGACGTGGTGGGTGAGGAGGGGTTGGTCGTTGGCATAGGGTAGTCTTTAGGGGGAGGTTGGTTGGGGGTTTTATGAGATGATGAGGTTGGTTAATGCGTGGGTTGGGTCGCAGGGATAGTGTAGGGGAAACGGGTGGATGCGGGGGGGGGGGGGGGGGGCTAGACAAGTGGGTAGTGAGGGGAGGTTTAATTTGGAGGGTTGGGGGTAGGAAAGTGTGTTGGGTGCATTCTTTGGTGGGGTTGGTGATTTGATGGTGGTGGAAATAGGTTGTTTGGTGGGGGGCCAGATCTAGAAGGTCATTCGGGGTGATGAGGTGGGGGTTAAGAGGGGATGAGGTTGAAGGGGAAGGTATTTGCTCTCGTGGGAGGGTGGGGGTGGTTATTTTTGGAATATAGTTAGAGGGGTGATGGTGTTTGCTTGTGATTATTCGTCTTCTTTCCCTTTGTGGAGGAGAATTCGACGAAGAAGAAGAGGAGGAGGAGGATAGTGGTCTGGCAGCTCTACGGAACTTTGTTATCAGGGTGTGTTTTCTGGAGGGTTTAAAGGATTTTAGTCGTGGGAGTAAGTTGTAGCGTGAGGTGACTGGGGTAGGTTGTGTGGTGCGGTTCGGTGTGTACTGGGTTTTAGGTGGGGGTGGTGGTTTTCTTACTGTGGTGCCTGGTGGAGGTACTTCAGGGCTAGACGGGAGGGTTTCTGTTGTGGTCGGGGTTGTGGGTGGAGGTTTTCGTACTTTGATATTTTGGGGAGGTACTTGACTATCAGAAGTGAAGGAATTGGTCATGGTGGAGGAAGGTGTGATAGTGGGGGCTTGGGGTTTGTGGAGGTTAGTTTGGGGGTTATGTTGAGGAAGGATCGGCAGGTTCTGTGCTGGAGGGTTTAGGCCTTTAGGGGTTTGTAGGGGAACATTCATAGCCTGAGTGGGAGGGGTAGTAGGGGTGTTCAATTCAGGGTCGGACGTGTGGGGTTGGGTAATGTCTTGTGGTTTTAGAGGTTTAAAAGCTCGGACGAATCTAGTTCTGAACGTGCGAGTCACGCCGTGATAATCAATGATGACTTGATAGGCATTTGGGACTTTGATGATGGTGTAGGGGCCGACATAGCGAGGGCCTAATTTGTTGGTGACAGGGAGATTGGCTACCATTACGGTGTCATGGATGGCGAAAGGGTTTTTATCATCGGGGTTATCATTTTTGGTGTCTTGACAGGTTTGGGCGGTATGGAGGGTGTTTTGCAGATGTAATGGGTCAATTGTGGAGGTGTTGGAGGGGAGGTGAGCGTGATGGTGGAACGGTAGTAACAGGGGGGGTACGCCGTAAACACGTTCATGAGGTGAAATACCGTCTTCTCGGGGACAGGTGTTCATGCCCCATTGTATCATTTTTATCTGTGATGGCCAGTCTGAGGTGTTAGGAGCAATCATTTTGGTACGTAACTGGTTGTTGATGGTGCGATGGCTGCGTTCGCATATAGCATTTCCTTGAGGCCAGTACGGGGATGAGTGTTTGATCTTAATACCGCATTGTTGGGTGAACTGGTGCCAAACGTGTCCACTAAATTCGGGGGCATTGTCGGATAGAAGAGCAAGGGGAAGGCCGAATGTAGGGAACACTTCTGTGGCAAGCAGTGCGGCGACGGTGGTGGCTGTGTGGTCTTTAACTGGGCAGGCTATTAAAAATTTTGAATATACGTCAACAAATGTGACGATATAGCGGTTGCCAGCGTAAGAAGGAAACGGGCCCATGATGTCGAGGGATAGGACTTCGAATGGTTTGTTGGCAGAAATGGTACCAGCTGGGCCTGGGGTGCGTGATCTATCCTTCCCCAATAAACAAGGTTTGCAGGATTCTGTCACGCGTTGTGCAATCTTGGAGGGGTTGGGGGTCCAGTACTGATCCGCGAAGATTTTTAACATCTTCTTTTGTCCAAGGTGTATGCCGTTTCCCTCGTGGATGGCAATCATGTAGTCGTGGGCAATGGTGGGGTCTAAGACTATGTGACCGGAGTCTGTGGCAAGTTGATCTCCCCAGCGAGTCAGTTTCTTGAAGATATTTAACGGTATCCAGGGTGGTCTGATCCTCGTTTCCCAAGATTGAATTAGTGAGGGGGCTGGGGGGGAATTATGTTGGTTGATGGGGGTATGTAAGAGCTCAGTGTTTTGTCTTTCGGTACTGGCAAACGTGACAGGGCGTCTGCATTGGTGTGAAGTTTACCTGGACGATACTGTATTGTAAAATCGTAGTCCTCTAGTGTCTCTCTCCAGCGTACCAAGATGGCTGAGTTGGTTTCGCACCTACGCAACCATTGCAAAGATTGATGGTCGGTTATTATATCTAGTTTCGCGCCCAACACAAATGACCTGAAGTGGTTGAGTGCCCAAATTATCCCTAGGCACTCTCTCTTGGTGGCTGCATAATTCTGTTGGGCTTGGTTGAGTGTGGAGCTGGCATACGCTATCACATGTTCCTCTCCGTCTCTTACTTGAGCTAAAACTGCACCAATGGCGTACAGAGATATGTCGGTATAAAGACGGAAAGGTTTATGGTAATCAGGGAAAGCGACAATAGGGGATTGGATCAGGTTTTGTTTCAAAGTGTTAAAAGCGAGGTCTCTTTCAGGTGTCCAGGTGAATGGGGTGTCCTTGTGGGTGAGTTGGTGGAGGGGTCTGGCTATTGCGGCAAAGTATGGGACGAAACGTCTGTAGTATGTGGCTAAACCTAGAAAAGAACGTACTCCTTTAACGGTTGTGGGTGGGGATTGGTTTTGTATGGCTTGAAGTTTCTTGGGGTCTGGTGCAATGCCATGTTCAGATATTACATGGCTGAGGAAATCTACCTTATTTCGTGCAATCTCGCATTTTGAGGGTTTCAATTTCAGCCCGGCGACTCGGATTCTTTGAAGAACTTGTTTCAACCTGAGGAGGTGTTCTTCCCAGGTTTGTGAGTATACAATAATATCGTCTAGATACGCTAGGCAGGTTTCCCAGGTCAGGCCATGTAATACCGCTTCCATCAAACGGGAGAAAGTGGCGGGTCCGTTGCAGAGGCCAAAAGGTAGGACGTTAAATTTGTAGTGGTGGCCACCACTAGTGGAGAATGCTGTTTTTTCTTGGTCCTCTGCCTTGATGGGCACTTGCCAATACCCTGCTTGCAAGTCGAGGGTAGTGAACCATCTGGATCCGTATAGGGAGTCAAGGGAATCGTCTATCCTGGGTAATGGCGTAGCGTCCTTAATGGTTACGTCATTCAATCTCCTGTAATCTACGCAAAAACGGGTTGACCCATCTTTCTTTTTTACTAGGACAACAGGGGAAGACCAGGGAAAGACCAGGGGCTGATGGACGGGGTAGCAATTCCGGCCTCTAACATCTCTTGGACTTGGCGTTCCTCTTCCTGGCGTTGTATGGGATTTTTTCTACGGGATGGTTGTCTTATGGGGGGGCCTGTGGTGTTAATGATGTGTTGTTCAACATTGGTCTGTCCTATTTCAGTGGGTTGTTGGGCAAACACGTCACTGAACTCTAGCAATAGTTCGTACATGCTGTGTTTTTGGTGGTCGGATAATGTGTCTGGGAGAGGGGGTAATTTGAGACTGGTAGGGGTTTCATTGGAATCTATGGGGAGGTCATCAAATGTTTCGAGGTCTCCTATGATGAGGCCTTTTGGTAATGTCAGGGATTCTTCAGAGATATTGGCCACTAGAATGTGATTTATGCGAGCGGAAATGATGGCGGGTTGTAGGAGGCAACGATTGGGGTCGGTGGACGTGGTAGTGGGGGAAAATATCATGTGAGTTTGGGGTATGGGTCGAAGGTTAACCCATTTTTGATGGCGGGGGGGAATTTGACATTTATCTTGAACTACAGCTGGGCTAATGATGGTGGGGGACCGACTGGTGAGCAGGTGCTCGGTACGCATGAGGGGGGGGAAATATCTTTGGTGGGGGTCACGCATGAGGGGGGGATTAACGGCGCGTGTGGGAGGATCAGAGTGGTGAAGTGTGAGTGATTTAGAAAACGGAATTTGTTGGTGGGACTGTGGAGGATTGGTGGGGGAAGAGTTAGGCATAGAACATGGGTTATTGGTGGAGGACTGATGTACTGATTTGTGGTTGTTAAAAGGACGAATTTGGGGAGTTTTGTCGGTGGCAGTGACGGTTTGTTTAGAGGTTATATGGGATTGGTGGGTTTGTCTGTCATGAGGGGGTGAGTCAAGTGTGGGGTTTTGAATTTTTTAGGGGTGTGAATTGTGTGGGGGTGGAAGGGAGCTACTGACGGAAAGCTGTCACAAGGGAGATTTTGTTGGTGGGGGAATAGCTGAGCATTTCTGGGGGCATGGGGAAAACATTGTTGGGTACATAGTCGGCATTTTCCCTGGAAACATGTGTACATAAATATTTGGTAGAATGGTTTTTACATACATAAGAGTCTGTCCTGGAAACATGGGAGGATTGATCCTGGACAGAGTTAGGAGAAATGGGGGGGTTTACATCATTGAGTTGCTTGGACTTGTCTTCTTTCGTTTGCTGAGGCATTTTTTTAACGGAATGAGTGATATTTTGAGAGAACTCGGGGCAAGGGGGGGGGGGGGGGTTAGGAGTTACCTTAGTGCTAGCTGCAACTTGGTAATCTTGACTCAGAGTTTGTTGAGGGTGGAGGTGTTTTTTCTTTTTGTGAACTGGTTTCTGTGTGATGGGTTTGTCAGAGGCTTTGGGTTGGATTTTTTTTTGAATGAGATCAGCCTCTGGCCGCAGTCAACCTGGGCCTGGAGTTTTTGAAGGAGGTCAAGTCCAAGGAAACCATCGTAATGTTTACAGTGGGAGGAAAATACTGTGAACGGGTGATAACAACGGGCATGGGGGGCAGGAGTAGTTACTGACAGGGGTAAAGTGTCTCCTAGGAGATTTAAGTAGGTATCAGCAGCTGAGATTAGTTCTGCTTTGGTAGGTAACAAGGGGCCAAATAGTCGGTGGTGTTGATCATAATAAGACGAACAAACATGACTTAGCAGCTCCCGTGTCGATTAACAAGCGGACAGGAATGTCCTTGATTTTGGCCATGTAGTAAATGGGGGCAGTGCGATCAGTTATGGCGTCCCCCGCCGAGGCCATCGTGGGCGGGGGATACTTTAAAAATCCTGGGGGTCGGGATTTACCTCCTCCAGGGTTTCCTCGGTATCGTCTGAGGTCATGATATGGGGGGCTATGTCTTCGGTGTGCATTGCCTCCATTTCTTCCTCTTGTCCCCACTCCTCTTCATTTACAGAAATGCGAGGAGTAAAGGGGCGAGGTTTGGCAGAGTCACGAATTTGATGGAGGGCACACTTAGCACTACAGGCAGGGAAATCATAGGGGTTGATAATCACTAATGTAGGGTTCTTACTTTGGTAGGGGTTGTAGGTTTTGTTCCGGTTGAAGATTCTGCGTGGCTGGGTAGGTTGGAACCGGGGCCTACTGGGTTGGGGCTTGCCGGAAGGGTAGGTAGGTTTGTTGTGGAAGGATGAGGAGGGGTAGGCATTCTTGAAGTTGAAGGTTTGAGCCTTGGGGTTTTGGTTGTCGAGGTGCTGCGGGTGTGTGGGGAACCTCTTGATTACAGCGATTTGGGTGGGTGTTTCTGTGTGCACGGCCAAAATACGTCGGATCGTGATGAGATCTTTTTGATATCCGACGAAATCGTGCACACGGAAATGATCCTTTACTGCTGAGGGCAATATTGATACAAGGTTGACCAGAATCTGCTGTTCTTGCTGGATTCTGGTCAATGTGGGGAAAGATACTTTGATATGTTGGGCGATCTTATTCACTGTGGCATCTAGATCGCCTTCGAATTTAGTGTCTTGGAGACGGGTGTGGGCCACGAAAACGACCAACGAAGGCTTAATGGCCTCTATCACTATTGGGCGAAATTCGTCCCATGTGAGAGCAGGGTGCACTTGGTAGGCAACCAGGGAAACGGCTTTTCCCAGGTGCGTTAATGTCACGGCTATCTTTTCTGCGTCCGTGGTATAAACTAGGTCAACTACGGGTTTCACTATGTTCATGAACGTTACGATCTCGTAAGTCTCCCCATCATAATGTGGGATGGGGATGTGAGAACGGTGCGCCATGATGTTATCGTGTTCTGGCTGTTCCAAACTTGCAATGTAATGCAACCTTTTATCCGAATCAAGAACCACCGCTGCCACCAATGTTATGCCCTGTTTTTCTACAGGATTAACTTGGGTAATGTGGGTTCTAACTGACTGGGTATAGAAGGCTGCATGCACACAACAAGGTATGAGGAATAGAGAACACAAAATAAACACACGGTAACAAGACACACGATCACGTTTATTGATGTACACACTTCTGTAGTTTTCTTGATAATGATTAATATGAAGCATAAGAAGGTATGAATACTCGTACAAGACAAATGATAGAATTGAACAACTAGCATTAAGTGGATCTGGATGGAGCTTAGTCTCCCACTTCCAATGTTCAGGTATTAATCTTCTGATCACTGGCTTTATTCACAAGTTGATATACTGGAGACCATAAATGTTACTTATAGATTCATATTCACTATTAGATTTATCGCTGGTAGCTCTGATGCACAAGTAGTAGTTCACAGACTAGATTAGACACGCATGTTTTAGAGCACGGGAATTCTAGTAACCTCAGGGGGGTACTGATCTAAGTTTTATATTCTTGTATCAGAAATACATAGAACGCAAATCAGTGGGCGAACATTCAGATATATCTAGATATTATTACATAGAAGTGACTATGTAATAATATCTGGATATATGGGTAATTACGAGAGTTAATATCGCCTGTTAATTAACATACACTGATACACTTAGCACTTCCTAATGGAATGGTTACATATGAATTATACTGGGGCAAAGATATAGCCACTTCATAGAAATATTAATAAGTGAGTCTCTAAATAGCACTGTAACACTGTAGCACTGATAGAGTGAATTTTGGGTAGTATTTGATTGTTCTGGTCCTGGTTATCTTGCGTCCGTGATGTTGGGGGCTAACGACTGGTTCCGCGGCCGTCCAGATGGTCCATATGTAGGAAGTTCTCAAAACGGATCTCTTGGCGATCGTTGCTGGCTACACTCTTATATACCCTCTGGTTTCTAGACCTGAATCACAGATAGTAGGATCTTTCTATCAATCTGGATCGGAATTAACGCCAAGCGCATCTCACGTCGATCGCTCAGCTTCCCGGCCTGTATGAAGGTTATAAGGTGCACGTAGATTTCTTGTACGTGGACAGATCCTTCTATCTAAATCTGCCACGGAGTCTGCCGGCTCTGGAACTCAATTCTCAGCAACAAACAATGAGGGAGCTCGAGGTCAACTCTGGTGACCAACCACTGGTTGGTGTCTATCTTTTAACTGATTTTACTGGGGGCTGGAGCTTGGTTTATAGATTCGGTTTTGGACCCTGTAGGCCATAGGGATTTCGAGTTTTGATGGACTTATTTGAGCTCTCAATTGATACGGGAACTAGGTAAGGTGGTGATTACTGTTGTGGCACATGGCTATATGGAGCCTTCATAATGTGATATAACTGAGCCTTAGTAAGAGGTACTATTTTGACTATACTGGAAGTATTTAGGGGAGAGAGACTGGATCTACTTTGCGAGGAGGATTGGGACATCTGTGATAGGAGCATCTCTCTTAGATATTTCAGTCTTCATTCTATGGTATAGCTGAGGTGCTAATTTGGTTATCGGAGTATGCAAGAAAGGTTAATGGGTTATTGTGGGTTAATAGAGGTTAGTAAAGGTGTTAGTCATACATGGTTAGTTCATTGATAGGAAGAATTCCTGTGCTACCTGGCAATGACCCGGAAGTCAAAACAGGGGTCAGGTATACCTCCGCAGGGGTAGGGGTCTCTCTCCTCGGGTGGGTGAGAGGGGTAGGTGCGCGTCCTCTCTCTGTGATGGTCGTCCGGGCGGCTGTGGCTGGGGGCTTGCCATATTACAAGTGTTTGTAATAACCCTCTGTTTATGAGACAGATGTGGGTGTTTGTAATACCAAAACCGAAGGTGCCTTGACCAGCTGGTTTAATTGGTTGGGTTGTTTATTGCATGGTTTGTTGGACGTGGTAGAGACTGGGTTGCTAACTCTGCCACATTTATCTGGAAGTATGGCAATAGAAGTTAGTCACTGGCGAGGCGGCTAGCCTCGCACTGACGATCATTTGGTACAGGGTTGTGAATGGGTTGTGAGGGAATAGATGGCATGCAAAGGGTTAGTAAAGCTCTAATGGTGTTCCTTCCTACTGGGGGAAGGTAGGCTGGATAGGAGTATATATACAAAAGGTTTGAGAATATTAGTAACGGAAAAGTTAAGGATATTCAGGGGGTATGGTGGAGAGGCTAGGTTAGGAGGGAGTGGAGGAGGGTGGGGGTTAACGAGAGGGAGAGGGTTAAGGGGGGCTACGTGGAAGTTTGACCCTAAGGTCTCTGGGCGTAGGGGTGGCATTAGGCTACAGTTGGTATCTTAGACTGGGGGTTACCGACAGGGAAGGTAGGGTAATCAAACGCTACCGGGGGATGAGCAATAGGTGGTGGTATATGAGTCTGGAAATTATAGAATCATGTGGACTGTGGGGAAGATGAGGTTAGCTGTAGGTGTGTGCTTGACTGTGGATAAAAGTAGAGAAAAACATAGTGTACTATTACTCGTCAATACGAGGGGTTATGGACACTATTAGTCGACACGATTTCTTGCTGATCTAGTTGTCCCTGGGAACTGCATTTTCTATGAAATATATACCAAAGAAAGCGGCAGTTCGTAGGGGTAGCTTCGTTATTGTTTCGTGGTAGATATGCGGCGAGACAATGGTAAAAAAAGGTTTATCTATACAATCTCTTGTTGGGTTAAGAATTAGAGTTACGGCATGGTTGCTAACATCTTCAGTCATTATCTCTGTCTCTTACAGGAATAATGGTTATATATACAATGGTGTACCCGTGGGTATCGTAGTTTCTTATCAATTATGACATGGGGGTTAACATATTACTTCTCGGATGGAAGAACATACATAGATTTATGGGGGCGGTTGGTCTTCAGAAACTTAGTCTGGCAAGACAAGGTGTAGGACACGAGGGGTAGTGGATACGCGAGGTGGGGGAAGGGTCAGTGGTTAAAAGCGATAGGCAGGTGTGGTTTGGAGCTGCTTAGCCCTGCGGGCTTCGGCCTGTCTGAACTGGTTGGCTTGGTCACCTGGTCCTTCGGGCTTCTTGTTCTGGGGCATTTTAAATATGCTAAAGCGAGTGTGTTAGGCGGAGTCCTCGTTGTGATAAGGCGAGGCTCCCACGTGCTTGTTTTATTATCCTAGCTCATTTTAGTTCACTGTTAGTCATGAGGCTTCTTAGAGGGTGAACCGGGGCCTGTTGTTCGGTCCATTTTGGGTGTGCAACAGTATGCCAAGTGGGCTAGTGTTCGTGGACTGCCTCACGTAGTTGAGGGGTACTGCACGGAGCCATGCTGCTCTTTAACCTACTCTTTGTGACCTCTACGTGTATTATGGTCATCGCTGGATCGCAGGTTTGTGCTACAATGACTGATTTCATCGCCATCTGCCCCCATGTAGGTTGTGTATATATGGCAAGGGTGTGTTATTCTTGTTTCTTTATTATTATTCATGTATAACCATGCCATGTATGTGCACGTTGTTCATTCCTTTTTTGGAGGGTTGGCCCTTCCGGCGGAATTTTTATATAAAAGTGAGACTTAACCCTCTCGCATTCTTAGGACGCGATCGCGTCATAACGCCACCAGCCCAAGAGTGCCCGTATGACGCAATCGCATCATAATGCCACCTGTAAGTTAGAAATATTCGCCAAAAATAAGTTTATGACTCGATTTTGATGCAATTTGGACTGGTAAGTTAGGCATCAGTAAGTTACAAGAGGAAGTATCTAGCAACCCCATAGCGTCCCTCTCTGAGGAGCCCGGGCCTTTGTTAAGTCAGTAGTTTCCCGGCCCCCAGACTGTGAGGCAGGGTCCCGGCCCTTTAAATTCTTATATACAGTATATAATTATATATATACAGTATATTATATATATATATATATATATATATATATATATATATATATATATTTTTTTTTTATTCCTGTTCCCCAGGGTACCCTATCTAGCAGATCAGCCCCAAGGTCCTGAGCAAGCCCAAGGCCCATAATTGAGTATTTATATTATTATTATATTTGTATTTTATTTATATATTTATTTATTTAGTAGCAGTCTCTACGTTTCCAACGTAGGGCTTATGATCTCAGCCGCTACCACAGCGGGCCGATTTATCGGTACTCACGCGAAGTAACCAAATAATCTCTAGAGTTGCACCTCAATTCACTACTAGGCACGTTGTACACACTCCGAGACGACTAAGAAGGAAGAGAAAGCGAAGGAGAGAAAGAATTGTTATAGTTACCCATTTAATCTAGCTGCTCTTCTCTAAGCCATGCTCCATGTTCTATGAGCCTGCGCCAGGACCTGCCAAAGTATCAGTCACTTCGCGCCCACCGTCGATGTCACATGCTTTTTTTGTCTGTGCTTCGCGAGTGCCTGCTTTGCATCCCCTTCGCTTCAACTATTAGTGAGTGTGAGCCTTTTCAGGCTGTTGAGGTTTTAGAAGGATGTTCAGTGATGTAGGCAGCACTTTATACAAATTTATGGCGTGTTTACTGGGTGTGCGCGTAGTGCTGGAGACGTGTTTATTTATTTGTTTTCTTCGGGGGTGTTTGGTCCGCGACGCCGCGTAGCGGTCGTTGTGTGTCGATTCTCCCCTCGCTTTCGGGTTCATGTTCACTTTAACTACCCTTAACGTAACTTGGGGGGGGAGATGCTTCCCGCGGGATGCATTGTGTTTCTTTCCCTTTGTGACTTTTTGTTTTATTGTTTTTTCATATGACTACGTGTCAATGTTTTACAAGACTTGAGCATGAGGTTTCTCTGGATTCTGCTTTTGTGTGAGCATAGGCCACACAGCCTTTATTCTCTCACAAACATGCTGCTTTGGTCTCAACTGACCTTTAGCCCTTCTGACTTGTTTATTAAACCTGTCCATAGTTGGTGGTCTTGTATTTCGTTCGCCTGTTCACGCTTTTGTCAGTTCCTTTTCGTTTCCCCGGGCCTACTTGGCTCGTGGATACGTGGTTCTGGTGAAAATGTCGGTCAAACCCTAGGCTATCCTCCTTTTATTTTATTAATTTAACGTAATTGTGGGGCTTCTCGGGCAGTGTTTAGCTTTGTTACTAGGTTTTTTCACTCAGAGATTGATGCTGCCCTAGTGTTTTCTCTTTTATGTGAATTGTGTAACTAGGCTAGGCCTGTGTTTTTTAACTTGAGCTGACCACCGTCGGATTGGGCCACATAGTCCTGTCCTTCTGTTTTCCTCTTGTCTCTACGGACTTGCTGGTTGGTCTTCTACGCTCTTGTTAAAATTCTCATTATATTGTGTGTTTAAGCTAATCGGTTTTTTGCCTTGAGCTGCCCGCCGTTGGAATGATCCACACAGGTCCTTTCCTTCTGACTTCCTTTTGTCTCAACTGACTGGGAGGTCTCGGTCTCGTAGCTCTCGGTTTAACCCTCCTGGCCCGGGCTAGCTCTCCTAATGACAGTGCGGCGTATCCGGGCGATCTGGCCGAAAAACGTCTAGGCCTAGGCTACCGTATTTTGGTTAATTTTAACTGCTAGAAATTTTCCATGCATCTATAAACGTAGTGCGGTTTCCAATCTGTAGACTGGCATTGAGTATAGCTCTCTAAGTCAACTGGTTCAGTTGTGATGACGATTTTAGTGGAGAGCATTTTCAGGCGATGTTAGCAATATGACGATCTTTTCACTACTGAAACAACGACATACAGACATACAATAACAAAAGAGTCTTCTCCTTCTTGTTTTCGGAGGTGCGGTGATGGAACGATCGGCTTTGTTTACATGCGTCGGACGCACGGTGTTCAGACCAAGCTGAATAGGCTTTCAAGCTTACTATTTCCTGAAAGGACACCCGGGCATCAGCCCTTATTTCGTGGTGTCATATTAAAATGACACCCGGGGAGGAAGGGTTAATTCTCGTTTTTCTTACATTTTACATGTTTCTGTTCTTCCCCTGCCTGTGGTTACTTGATCGCTATAAGGGGGGGGGGGGATGTCTGGAAACTGTACGCAATAGGGGCCCCGCTCACAGGGAGGATATGCTTGGACAAGTTGACTCGATTTTCGTGTTTACTCACGTTTTTTCGCCACACAGGCAAGGGTCTTCTGGGGTCCTCAGCTCCTTCATCTTTTTAAATCCGCCCTACAAGCGCCTTTATCTTTTTGATGTGCCCTGTGCCTTGTCAAGGCCTAGGCCACATAGCTTTTTCACTTGACTTGGTTTATGCGCCCTGTTCTGCCCCCTATTTCATGTACCTGGACAGGGCTTCTTGGACAACGGCTGATTGGCTGTTTTTCCTATCCCTTCTGTCCTGTTCCTTGTGTCCTCCTTCTGTACCTGGTTCCCGCCCTACAGGCGGCCTCCTTGTATACTGGGTGGACCCAAGGACCACCTGAAAAGTCCTAGGACTCGACCCAAAGTGGCGATGTCCTGTGTGTTTTGGATTCCCTCCCCGCCCCTATTTAAACTTATAGGGTACTGTTGGGTTGCTCACACTTGACCTTTTCCTTCCAGCTGGTGCCCGCTCTACTGCCGGCTGTCCCTACGCCGCCGCCACTTCGCCACCTCCTCCCTCCGCTCTCACAGAGGGTTCTCAGGTATTTCGGATGGGACAAATTTCCCCAAAATTTGGTTTGGACCTGTTCCCAGGGTTGGGCCTCGCTAAGGGGCTTGTCCCAGCCCTGGTGTTGAGGGTCTCCGGTGTGGGTGGTTTTTATTTGACTTTCCTGATATACTTGCTACTTAGCTTCTTGCTGGATATTGTCTTACTGAGTATTACATGCTGATTTGGCTATACTGCCTCATATTGCGTCTCACCTCCACTGGTGGGTAATGCTTCCCCCATTTTTCAGTGCTGTGATGCCGGCTCCTCCCTGCTCTCGGCCGACATGTCATGCCCTATACCTTGTCAAGGCCTAGGCCACATAGCTTTTTCACTTGCCTTGGTTTTCAGCACCCTGTTCTGCCACCTTTTTTCATTGTACCTGGACAGGACTCCTTGGACGACAGCTGCTTGGCTGTTTCCTCCTTCGGTACCTAGTTTCCGCCCTACAGGTGCCTCCTAGTATACTAGGTGGCCCCCAGGACCTCCTGAAAAGTCCTAGGACTCGACCCACAGTGGCGATTGTTCTGTGTGTATTGGATTCCCTCCCCTTCCCTATTTCCTCTAATAGGGTTCTGTTGGGTTGCTCACACTTGACCTTTTTCCTTCCTGCTGGTGCCCGCTCTCCTGCCGGCGGGACCTTCACCGCTTCGCCCCTTCCTCCCTCCGCTCTCCCGGAGGGTTCTCAGGTCTTTTGGGTGGGGTCTTTTTTCCCCAAAGGACTTGGACCTGTTTACCAGGGTTGGGTCTTGCCAAATGGGCTTGTCTCAGCCCTGGTGGTTGTGGTCTACTGTGTGGGTGTCTTTTAATTGACTTTCTTTGCTACTTGGCATCTTCCTGGATATTGTCTTACTTGGGTTTCAACTGCTATTTTGGCTCTACTGCCTCATACTTTTCCCCTGTCTCACCTCCACTGGTGTGTGACGCTCCCCCCCATTTTTTGGTGCCGTACTGACGGCTCCTCCCTGCTTCCGCCTGACATGCTTTCGGTCGGGGGTGCTGCCTCCGCACGGCCTGCTACGCCAAGGATGTCTACGACCCCCGCCGATGTGAAGTTTGTCTCTCCGCCCTTCACCTCCTGGACGCACCCTGCTTCGGAGGAAGGCCGTCGGGCCTAGATCGTCTCACAGGCGAGGATCTCCTGGTGTCCTCTGACTCTTCATCTTGTATAGAATTCCGCTATACATGCAAATTTTCTACTTTTTGATGTACCCTGTATATCTGTATCTGGGAATCGGCCACATCACCTTTTTTCTCGGTTATTGATGGAGTTGTTGCCCTGTCTCAGTTTGAATGTACATATGGTCCTGGATATGGCTACTTGGCTGATTTCCTATCCTCTGTGTCCTTCTGTGCTTCGTTTCCGCCCTACAGACGGCCTTCTAGTGTACTAGGTGGAGTCAGGGACCTGTTGCCTAGTCCCAGGACTCTGCTCGTGTGGCGATTGTCCTGTGTGTCTTGGATTCCCCCTCCTATTTGTACCACTTAGGTGTCGGGTAGCTCACACTTGACTTTTTACTGCCAGGGAGGTTCGGCCTTGACTCCGCATTGTGTTTACACACGTTTTCCGCCAAACAGGCAGGGTGTCATCTGCCTCTTCCTCTTTCTCTAGAACCTCGCTCCACAGGTGGGTTTTATAGTCTTGGATGTACCCTGTGCCCTGTATCTGTCACCAGGAATTGGCCACGTGTCTTTTTCCTCTGGTTCTTTATGCCCTTTGCATTCATATGCACCCAGGGACCGGCTGCTTCGCTGGGTTTCCCCCCCTTGATGTTTCCTCTGTTAATTTCCTTCTGTGCCTCGAATCCGCTCCACAGTTGGCCTCTTGCTCCTAGATCGCCACAGAGCCTCGCTGACAGGTCCCAGGCCTCCGCTCACGTGGCGTTGGTCCTGTGTGTATTGGATTCCCTCCTTTCTTCATTGACCTTTTACCGTCCATCCCCACCGTGGCCTCCACTTTTGTGTCTGGCCTGCTGCTCCGCTCCTCGGACTTCACTGGGTTCTTCAGCCCTACGTTGCATTCGCTTTTCCTGCCCGGTCCAGGACGTTCGCCACCCATTGCCGTCGACTGGTTCGGGTGGTTTCTCTGCTCGTCAGTCCCTGCCGACGTCCACAGCCACCTCCTCCTGCCGGCCCTTTTAAGTCCGGGACTGACGTTCCTGGGGGTGGCTTGGCAGGAGGTTTTCTTGCTTGTGC
This sequence comes from Paralithodes platypus, assembly GCA_032716605.1. Lineage (NCBI taxonomy): Eukaryota > Metazoa > Arthropoda > Malacostraca > Decapoda > Lithodidae > Paralithodes > Paralithodes platypus. The sequence continues at coordinate 27,877,933 of CM064582.1, forward strand.
TCAGCGACACATGCTCCGCACAATGGGAGGTCATGGCGAAGCCCTCGTCGTCCTCCTCCAACCATGCGAGTGGTGGTCCGTCGCCGGCAAGGAGCCCTGGGGCTTGGGCTATGGGATGGGCCGCGGGGGGCGATGTATACGCTCCTCCCGTGGCCGTTCGTACCCGGTTTGCCGTTCCGTCCTGTGGGTGGACTATGCTGGCAAGTTCCGGGACCCTCGTCCTCCGCTGCCTTGCTCGGACGGGAGGGGGACAGGCCGGAGCGTGAGGCCCGCTCTCCGTTTTCGTCAGGACGGCCAGGTGGACGGGGGTTTGGCCATGGTAGTTCCTTTCTCCATGACAACTTAAGGGAGGCTATGCTCCGCACAATGCGTAGCTCCTCCTGGCCCATACCCTCTCCCCTCAACCGGCCGTCTCATTGACTTGGTGGTGGGCCTGACGCAAAGCGCCCGCACCGGCTTCTCCCGCCCCCACTTCCTGCGCTAGCCACGCCGGTCGTGGGCACGACGGGGTATAGTAGGGTCTGGCCTGGAGGTGGAGGTCTCAACCTCCTCTCGGGCGCCCTCCCCGTCATCGACGCAGTGTCTCAGGAGGTGGCCCAGGTACTCCGGTCCATGTATGGGGGAGGTGCCGTCGCGATAACATCTCCACACATTGTGTCCTGGACACACTCGCTGTAGTCGTCCGTGTCACAGACCTGGGGTTCACCATCGCTATTTCACATGGCAGTCCTCCCACCTTCACACTGGGGGCCATGGAACCTCCACTGTGCTCCTGTTCCCCCGGGTCGGGTGTCCACGTCCACACTTGTCGTGTTCTGCCCGTTCTCGTTCACGAACGTGTTCTGGGTATTTTCCCGGCTGGGATCTTTACCTTGGGCGGCACTGACCGTGCCTTTAGGCCAGCTCGGACTCGACTACCTTGTTCTACTGGTCCCCTAACACTTCCCTGTATCGTCCCTTTACTGCCTATGGCCGGTACCGCGCTTGCTACATATAAGACTATCACACTGGGTCGCTCGGGGCTTGCTCGCGGCAGCGGTGCCCTGGCCTGCTCCCCCGGCGGCCATCTGGATAGCCACAGATGCGTCGTGTGAGGGGGGTGTGGCTCCCGATCTAACATGGGTCTTCGCCACCACGGCGAGTGGTCAGGGCTCTTCGCTTTCGCGTCCGGGCCTTGATCCTGTTGGTACCGTTCTTCTTCGTGCGGGATCGCTGTCTTGCCCTGGCGGGCTTGTCGGTGGCCTTTCGGTTGGTCTTCTTATCCGCTGATGCCTTCGGCACGGACTGGAGTGGGTGACAGTCGGTGTCCACATTGCCTCCGCCCGTCGCACTCCTCATGTGCTACGTCCTCCATGGGCTGGGATTTTTCTGGCGCGGGGTTTGGTTGATCGCGCCCATGTGGCCGGCCCGTGCTTGGTACGCTCCGCTATACATACGTGTACTGGGTTCCCATCATTTGTCCGTTCACATGCATTGTACCGGCTCAGATGGGTTGCTTTTCGGTAGTTGGGGTGTACTGTAGGACGATCAGGTCCCACCTCACCACTGCCCCGCCCAGTCGTCACTGTGGATGTTGTTGGTGTGGTGCTAACCGTGCCTCAGCACGACTCGCTGGAGTCCCCCCGCTGCACTTGCTCCTGCAGTCTCGGTTACCACACCAGCCTTAACAGTGTTCCAAAGAGACTGCACCTTCACAAGACTCTCCTGTCGGTTAGACAATTGGCCTATGGACCACTAAAGTCCTGCCCCACCGCTGCTCCAACATGTAAACTCTGTTGCCGCTGCAAGTGTGTTGCCAAACGGCTGAAACAGTGGTGTCCGTGTTCCGTTCCCCTCCCTGTGTCCGGCTTCCTCTTGGGCCGGATTGGGGCCCTAGGGACCTTGTTGGCATTTGTGTCATAAATGTTTGTGTGGCTGGATGGTTGCCGCCTTTTGACCTCGGCTTGGCTGATATGCGTCATCGGCGCTGGCTGATGTCTCCGTGGAGGGCTTCAGTCATCTTGGATGGGGTTCCCTAACTGGCTCCGTGACGCTGGGTAGTGAGCACACAGCTCCCTCGGTTGCGTTTGTGTTCCGTTCCCTTCATCACTGGTTTGGGACACTCGCCGGCATGTACGGTCCTACATCTTTCGAGGCCACCTGCCCGCTCTTGGGGTACTCTTGGAGGCCTTGACGGGGCTGGTGCTCCCTCACAAGGGGTGTCACCTTTCTCAAGACCTGCTTTAGGTTCCGTCCAGCTCCAAACCATAGCCAGGGCCCCTTCCCTCGGGTTCGTCACTTTGACCCCTTCTGTTCGTTTTGTAGACTCGTATGGAACTTCTGCTATGCCAGATTCACGCCCTGTTGCTTCTGTGTGTGCCACTGTGCCGGGACGGGCTTCGGTGTGCACATACCTCTCCATGCCCACGGCCAGGCTTCATATGCCTTGGGTCGCGTTCCATCAACGTGTCCCCTGCTTCGTCATCCATCCTGCTTCTCTTTCTGCTGTCTTCGTCCCGTACTGTATTTTCTTCCTTTCCCTGACAAAGGGGGGGGGGGGGGAGGTATTTTTTGTATGCTTGTACAAAGCCTTTCTTTCAATACATGTCTGTTTGGTATGGAGGATGTCGCTCTTACAGTTTTTACATTATGACTCCACTGTCTACGGGTTTTACCTTGGTATGCTTATGCCGCATACCCATGTCTTGTACATGCCGAATGTCGGATGATGTCGTCAGCCGGCTATACCGTGCCATTTTGTTTTGTAAACACTTAACACCTGCCTTCACTTACGGTTTTCGCTCTTACACTTTTTCCGTTCTGACTCCACTGTCTCCGGGTTCTGTGTTGGTATACTTATGCCTCCTACCCGTGTCATGTACCTCCAGAGTGTCGTCTGATGGCGTCCGCCTGCTATGCCGTGCCTTGTGTTTTTGTAAATACTTTCCACTTGGCTTCACTTTAGGATTTCACTCTTCCAGTTTTTACTTTCTGACTCAACTGTCTACGGGTTTTGTGTTGGTATGCTTCTGCCTCCTACCCATGTCATGTAACTACAGAGTGTCATGTGGTGATGTCCACCGTCTCCTGTGTCTCTTCCTCCCGTACTGTATTTTCTTCCTTTCCCTACAACAGGGTGGGGGGGGGGGTTTGTATGCTTGTACAAAGACTTTCTCTTTCAATACTTGTCTGAACAGTACTGTCTGTTTAGTGTTACGGATGTAACTCTTAAGGTTTATTACGTTGGGACTATACTGTCTACAGGTTTTTGTATTGGTATGCCTATGCCTCATACCCATGTCTTGTACATAAGAGTGTCTTCGGAGGTCATCCACATGCTGTGCCGTGCTGTTTGTTATTGTACTACTTTACAATTGACTTCACCTTTCCCATGTTGGTGTGCCATTCCAAGGTCGACATGACCTCTTCCTTTACCTGCCTGTGCATTTTAGACCCTAGACTGATACACTTGTAACATGTACTTTCTTAACCCTTATTTAGCGGCGAGCAACATAAGTCGAGTTAAATAAAGCTGGACTATGTGGCGGCGCTCGACATAACTCGAGTGGCAATTTCAGCACGTAATGTGGCTGAGAGAGAGAGACAAGTGGTGGCAGGAGACTAGCGAGCGTATGACTGCTCCAGACCACCGCGGCGAACCTACTGACACAAATCTCAGCTCCCTCCTCCCTCTCTCACTCGCTACATACTCAATTATGTACTGAAAGTACCGAATTACCTGCTTTTTGCACTCGCGTTGCACGGTTATTGCAAGAAAACTATCCATCATACAAGGATCGTTATGGTGTCATTCGAAAGCTCTGTTTATGCCCTTTCAGGGATAGGTACTTGTTTTACGTTCTGGGTCTTATTTAGGCATGAAAATGATCACGTAAACAGCCCTATTTTGGCTAAAAACACCCCGCTGTGCGGTACACATAAATAAACCGCATAGGCCGCTCGTAAGGTGTTAATATGCACCGTACTGTTACGCTCTTTTTCCTATAAACTAATTTGTTTATTTGTGTCTTTTCTTGGTCATCTACGTTTGATAAGGCTTGGGGTTTTTAAGGTTTCTTGGATGTCCGCCTCCAATTTGGGATTCAAGCCCTACGTTGGAAATGTAGAGACTGCTACTAAATTGGGAGGTTTGACGACCTCCTTTATAACCAAATAAGGAAAACCTCTTATTTGGTAGCAGTCTCGGAGTATCCAACGACAGAGTATCCCGCCCTCATGCCGATCCCCTGCCCATCCAATCTAAACTGATTACTTGATACCTCGATACTTTGGCAGGTCCTGGCGCAGGCTCATAGAACATGGAGCATGGCTTAGAGGAGAGCAGCTAGATTAAATGGGTAACTATAACAATTCTTTCTCTCCTTCGCTTTCTCTTCCTTCTTAGTCGTCTCGGAGTGTGTACAACGTGCCTAGTAGTGAATTGAGGTGCAACTCTAGAGATTATTTGGTTACTTCGCGTGAGTACCGATAAATCGGCCCGCTGTGGTAGCGGCTGAGATCATAAGCCCTACGTTGGATACTCCGAGACTGCTACCAAATAAGAGGTTTTCCTTATTTGGTTATAAGGGAGGTCGTCAAACCTCCCAATTTGATTTATTATTGTTTTTATTTATTTAATTATATTTATATTTTTATTTTATTTATTTTATATATATACTGTATATACCGCATAACTATATATTTATTAGTGGCCCTCCATCATTGACGAACATGCCTATTACATAAGGCATCCTCTTCAAACACTAATCCGCCGTAGTTTGAATCTACCGCGCAGAGCATTTAAAATCTGAAGAGCCTTCATCATGAGCGCACGCGACCTCACTCATGGCTTCAGTCATTATGAATTGGGTTCTCACTACGAAAAAACTTCGTAAAAAATAAAAACGAAAAGAAAATAAGAATAACTATCCAATAAGCTTTCCATCATATCGTGGATGTACTTGTGTGGATCTTTGACCAGACGCTGATTCAGGCGTCATACTTCCTTCTCTGCTCTGCGGTCAACCGGCCCGGACGTGTCTCTCCACGTTCCGCTGGTTCCGCATTTGCTGCGTCCCTAGTGAGTTTTTTCTCATTTGTTTACTCCGGGATGTATCGAGTAAGGTTAGGATATGCGTAGCAGGAGTGTCCTGGGCTGGTTGCCCGCAGTGCAGTGTATTTTGGGTCGTGTGTTTGGGGCATCTATTTCGGATGTACCCTCGTGGTCCTGTTGTGGACAGGTGAACTTTTTCACAGTTAGCTAGCTTTGTGATGCAGGCGGCTTTCATTACGCATTATTGCTTCCTTTTATCTTTCTGATGAGGTAGCGTATTTTTGCTGACGTTCCCAGCGTATTTTTCTTCACTTAGTGAAGTTTTTTCTGGGTCCCGAGTCAGTTCTTCCCTTTGCCGGAAGTATTTGCTACAGTGGTGTGTTGGCGGTGGTTCCTGTTGTGATATAATTCAGTGCTTTTTGTTTATATTCCGACATGTTACTGTTATCCGTCTGCCTAGGCCTAGCCAGCCTCTCGTAGCTTTTCCACATAACCAAGTGTTATTGATTTATTTTCTAAATATGTACTACTGTGTCATGTGTGTCCTGGTTTAGTTGTGTATTGGCTAATTCCACGGACTATTTATGTGTCCTGGGTTAGTTGTGTATTGGCTAATTCCACGGACTATGTTGGGCCCGGAGTTAGTTGTGTTTTGGCTACGCCTCGGTCCGGTGTTGCGTTCAGATGGTATCTGGACGGGGTGGGTTTTTTCCGGCAGGTTTTTCTCGGTTTCGCCTTGATAACCCCGGCTGGTTGCCGAGTTTTGGCCACGCGTGGTTTAAAACAGGCTTGTTTCCCCGGCGAGTGGGTGTCTGTGGCTCCCCAGGACTGCGTCTCGGGGTGCCTGTTTCAGGCTCCTTATGATTCCCGGCGGGTTGGCTGTACCCATCTAACAGTGTTCATACGGACACATGTTGTTTGTAGTTTTTACGGTTTTGCAAAGCCAATATAAAACTATGCTGTTGTTGTATTTCCTCCCCGGCGATCTTTTACAAAGAAGTGGGGATAGGAACAATTGGGGTTAACTGTTAAACTTTAAATCACCCGGCGGGTGCAACCTGGAAGGGTGGGATGACCGAATTTGCAAAATTCAGTTTAGTTGACCAGACAATTGAGGGATGCATTGTGTATCGCCTCCTTCAACATACGGCGCTTTAGGGCACAATTGGGGTTAACGTTTTTTAAACTAATATTCACACCCGGCGGGTGCTCCTTGGAAGGGTGGGAATAACGAATTTACAATTCAGTTAGTTAACCAGACAATTGAGGGATACGTTTTGTATCGCCGCCTTCAACATACGGCGATCTAAAAAGATACTTCGGGAGAAGTTAGATCTCGTATATTTGTCAGGCTTCCCAGTTTTTCATCTATGAGATAATTCGGGGGCCGGCGTCTTTTTTAGTTTTTTTTTTTTTTTCCAAAATTGAATCTTGAAACAAACACCACTGGAAAGACTTAATCTGTTATAAACGCCATGCTGGTCTTTATATATTATGTCAGAGGGTGTTCATAAATCTTTTGGACAAATTAAGATATTCTGATATCTTTTATTTAGGAAACCCCACCGCGTAGCGAGCTGTAGTCGTTGAGTATTACGTCTCGTTACCCGGCGGGTTATTTAACACTTGTGTGCTAACATGATTGGGTTAACCTTATGAGCATTAATTTCTGGAAATTTTATTTTTTTCCAGAGCTGGGTCCCGGCGGGTCTATGCAGAACCTGGAGTAAGTTTCCCACCAGTCTCTGTCATGGCTACCTTTGCCCCGGTTTTTGCTTTATGCATTACGCCCTCCTGTTCAGGTATCCCTATTTTTGCGCACACCCTTTGTATAAAATATGTTAAAATGTCTCGTTTGGTGTGGGTTACCTTTCCGGCGTTTTTCTCGTTGCTCCGAGAACACCGTTTTTGTTTACCGAGTTTTAGTCAGGATGGCTAAAATAGGTAAGTTACCCCGACGAGTTTGGTCGCTTGAGGGCTCATCTGAAACTGCGTTTTCTGTGGTCGAGCCTGGGATCAGGCTTCCTGTGTTATTCATTGCTTTATGCATTACGCCCTCTTGTAATGTCTCGTTTAGTGTGGGTTACCTTTCCGGCGTTTTTCTCGTTGCTCCGAGAACACCGTTTTTGTTTACCGAATTTTAGTCAAGATGGCTAAAATAGGTAAGTTACCCCGACGAGTTTGGTCGCTTGAGGGCTCATCAGAAACTGCGTTTTCTATGGTCAAGCCTGGGATCAGGCTTCCTGTGTTATTCCCGTCGAGGGGGGCTCCACACAGTTATCTAGGTGATCATGCTGACACCTGTTGGACATGGTTTTCTCTGCTTGTCAAAGCCATTGAAACAATGCTGTCTGTTTGTTTGGTCTTTCCCTCCCGGCGACCTTTTTACAAAGAGGTCTGGGGCAGGTATAATTGGTTTGACATTGCATATCAAACCCGGCGGTTGTACCTTCGGGTGGTTATATTAACGGATTTGCGTTTCGCGATAATTTGCCAAACAATTGATTGATACAATAGGGTATCACGGCCTTCAAGACGGCGATCTATGAGGGCTTCTGGGAGAAGCCGGATTAGAGATTAAGATAGGCTTAGACTTTTTTAGGGATAAAAAGATGCTTGAATCTTACTAGCCAATATAAAACTATGCTGTTGTTGTATTTCCTCCCCGGCGATCTTTTACAAAGAAGTGGGGATAGGAACAATTGGGGTTAACTTTTAAACTTTAAATCGCCCGGCGGGTGTAACCTGGAAGGGTGGGATGACCGAATTTGCAAAATTCAGTTTAGTTGACCAGACAATTGAGGGATGCATTGTGTATCGCCTCCTTCAACATACGGCGCTTTAGGGCACAATTGGGGTTAACGTTTTTTAAACTAATATTCACACCCGGCGGGTGCTCCTTGGAAGGGTGGGAATAACGAATTTACAATTCAGTTAGTTAACCAGACAATTGAGGGATACGTTTTGTATCGCTGCCTTCAACATACGGCGATCTAAAAAGATACTTCGGGAGAAGTTAGATCTCGTATATTTGTCAGGCCTCCCAGTTTTTCATCTACGAGATAATTCGGGGGCCGGCGTCTTTTTTAGTTTTTTTTTCTCCAAAATTGAATCTTGAAACAAACACCACCGGAAAGACTTAATCTGTTATAAACGCCATGCTGGTCTTTATATATTATGTCAGAGGGTATTCATAAATCTTTTGGACAAATTAAGATATTCTGAAATCTTTTACTTAGGAAACCCCACCGCGTAGCGAGCTGTAGTCGTTGAGTATTACGTCTCGTTACCCGGCGGGTTATTTAACACTTGTGTGCGAACATGATTGGGTTAACCTTATGAGCATTAATTCCTGGAAATTTTCTTTTTTTCCAGAGCTGGGTCCCGGCGGGTCTATGCAGAACCTGGAGTAAGTTTCCCACCAGTCTCTGTCATGGCTACCTTTGCCCCGGTTTTTGCTTTATGCATTACGCCCTCCTGTTCAGGTATCCCTATTTTTGCGCACACCCTTTGTATAAAATGTGTTAAAATGTCTCGTTTGGTGTGGGTTACCTTTCCGGCGTTTCTCTCGTTGCTCCGAGAACACCGTTTTTGTTTACCGAGTTTTAGTCAGGATGGCTAAAATAGGTAAGTTACCCCGACGAGTTTGGTCGCTTGAGGGCTCATCTGAAACTGCGTTTTCTGTGGTCGAGCCTGGGATCAGGCTTCCTGTGTTATTCATTGCTTTATGCATTACGCCCTCTTGTAATGTCTCGTTTAATGTGGGTTACCTTTCCGGCGTTTTTCTCGTTGCTCCGAGAACACCGTTTTTGTTTACCGAGTTTTAGTCAGGATGGCTAAAATAGGTAAGTTACCCCGACGAGTTTGGTCGCTTGAGGGCTCATCAGAAACTGCGTTTTCTATGGTCGAGCCTGGGATCAGGCTTCCTGGGTTATTCCCGTCGAGGGAGGCTCCACACAGTTATCTAGGTGATCATGCTGACACCTGTTGGACATGGTTTTCTCTGCTTTTCAAAGCCATTGAAACAATGCTGTCTGTTTGTTTGGTCTTTCCCTCCCGGCGACCTTTTTTTTACAAAGAGGTCTGGGGCAGGTATAATTGGTTTGACATTGCATATAAAACCCGGCGGTTGTACCTTCGGGTGGTTATATTAACGGATTTGCGATTCGCGATAATTTGCCAAACAATTGATTGATACAAAAGGGTATCACGGCCTTCAAGACGGCGATCTATGAGGGCTTCTGGGAGAAGCCGGATTAGAGTTTAAGATAGGCTTAGACTTTTTATGGGATAACAAGATGCTTGAATCTTACTAGTGTTTCAAGTGTAAAGGGATACTTGAAAGACTTCATCTTTAATAAAGATATGCTTGATCTTTATGAGGATTCAGAAGTTATGCTTAATTCTTTTGGACAGGTAAAAGATATGCTGAAATCTTTAATAAGCCATTGAAACAATGCTGTTTGTTTGTTTAGTCTTTCCCTCCCGGCGACCTTTTTACAAAGAGGTCTGGGGCAGGTACAATTGGTTTGACATTGCATATAAAACCCGGCAGTTGTACCTTCGGGTGGTTATATTAACTGATTTGCAATTTGCGATAATTTGCCAAACAATTGATTGATACAATAGGGTATCACGGCCTTCAAGACGGCGATCTATGAGGGCTTCTGGGAGAAGCCGGATTAGAGATTAAGATAGGCTTAGACTTTTTATGGGATAAAAAGATGCCGGAATCTTACTAGTGTTTCAAGTGTATAGGGATACTTGAAAGACTTCAAAAGTAGTGGTGGAGTGCTACGGTTCGTTGACCGGCGGTTTTGTGGCACATATTTTGTACCATTTTTTGGGTGTAACCCTATGAGCATTAATCCCCGGAAATTTCTCTTTCCAGGGCGGAGTACCGGTGTTGCACCAGGTGACCAGGTAGTTCCCGGGGGCGGGGTAGTTTTCCCCCAGTCTCTGTCGTGTCGGCACTTGAACCTCTCATTGCTGTATGTTCAACGCCGTTAAGCTCAGGTATCCCTATCTTATTTTTATTTGTTAATGAAATAATTTAATAGCTGAATCATAATAAACATATATATTTTCTATGATTATATTATGATAATATTGTGTTTATTTATAGTAATTTATTTTAATACAATTAAATATAAATTAAATTAATTAGTATACTTTATGATTTTGCTCACCAGCTCTGCTTTCAATGTGTTAATGAGCTATGGGAGCTTTTAATTATCATAAACCTTTACGGGACTCGGACGAGGGCTCCCATTCAGAGAGTATACCGAGCTCGCAAGCGAGGGACAGCCACAGCCAAGGTGTATGGCGATACTCACAGTCCTGGCAGGACAGAACACATCCCTTTGTGACTCAACTAGTGCTGACGTCCACCGGGATGCCGATGTACCATCTTCTATCCCAGTGGCAACATGTGGAGGTCCCGGCTTCGGCGGGATCTTCCCATGATAGGCCAGACTTAACGGATGAAGAACAACGATCTCTGGTCTCAGAGATGGAGGTTGAAGAGTCCAGTCACCTTCTAGGCGACTCTCAGGGTACTGTCGAATCTCCACGGAGTTCGTCATCGGCTAGGTATGTACCGGCGGAAGAGATTGATGGACTACTATTGAATGCACTTAATAGGTTCTTTGGCCCTACGCCGGAAACTCCTTTTGATACGGGAGATCCCGCGATGTCGACGATTGTGCGATCTCTGGCTACATCCTTTGCTTTAGCTAAAATACCTAACCATCCTCTTGTGTCAGATCCAATTTCCAATGTGCCAGGCACAGCAGCTCTCACTACTTCCACTGTGCGAGTCTTATCAGACATATCTCCCCCTCCTTTAGACAAGGCGCCAGTTAAAAAACAGGAGCTATGCCTCTTTTATACGGGCCGGATGAGTCAGGGGTAGCAATGTTACGGAAATGTTTTGGATGTTCATATTAAGGACATTCCAAGTTATTATAACCATGACTTATTCTTCCCACCAAATCTCTCCAGAACGCCATTCTTGGTTCTCTCTTCAGGTTTTTGGTGCCGGCGGAGTCCCCTCTGCTTGGCTGCCACCCCCCACAATTGGCAGCCTAGAAACCTCGCGGACTTGTTCATTATGGACATTCAGGAGGCCAAGTGGCTAGCACCATATGGAAGCGACGTGACCAAGATATTCACGAATCAATATACCCAGTCTACAAAGCGACAGTTTCAATCGCATTGGCAAGCTTTTACGTCTCGGATTCTTAGAACAAAAACAAACTGTGCCTTCGGTGGCGTTGGTTGTTAATTATTTAATTTATCTGTTCATGCAGAAACATTTATCTGAAAGTGATTTATGTGAGCAGGTTTTAAACTCTGCCCAACTCCCCGTCAGCTCAGGCCTACATGGTCTCTGGACAAAGCATCGTCGTTATTCTCGTTCCCGTATGTACCAAAGACTGCAGATTTTACAAAAGGGCAGTATTCCTTATGGCTTTGGCTACCGGGAACAGAGTATCTGAGCTGGCGGCGATGAGCAACGCACCTAATTGCCTCAGGTTTGATAGGCTTAATGAGGGTATTCACATTGCACCTTCCCCAGGATTCATAGCCAAGATTGAGCACAGTGAACACGTGTTTTCAGAGTTCACGGTGCCGGCGTTAAAAAGGGGAAAGGTGCACCATCTTTTTTGGCCCAGTGCAAGCTCTAACCAAATATTTAAGAGTGGCACCTCTAAATCACCAGGGTGCTTTATGGGTCGCAAGTCCGGGTGAACGCTTGATGGAGCGTACACTGGCTTCTCTCTTGGTCGAGGACTTTAAAGAGAAGAATCCCGACGTTGTGGGTAAGACCCACGATTTACGCAAGGGGACAGCCTCTTTACGTTTCCTTAATAATCTTTCGGTGGAAGTTATTAAGTCCACACAGTAGTGGGCCTCTAATCAGGAGTTTTTGCCTCGATTCCTTTCAGTAGCTCTGGACAAACCTTCCTTGCCATGTATAGCTTTACGGCAGAGGGTCTAGGTGGCCCTTTTAGTCACGTTTTGTTTAATTTCAAGAAAAGGGGGGGGGGGGGGAGGGTGCAGTCAGTGTGACATAGGACACCCTAGACCCCTCCGGAGTATGTGTTCGGAACATACGAGCAGTGATACTGGTTGTAGGCATTGTATTATAAAATTTCTCTGTAGTATTCATTGCAGGAAATTGTGCTAAAAGCCAATAATAGTGTTACAACAATTCTTGTTGTAAGTAGCTTTGGCTGTGAAGCAATAGATTTTTGAGAAATCTCGGTAGTTGCAACTACGACTTTTACTTTTGAAGTAATTACTTCTGCATAAGTACACGAGTTCAGTACTACGAATGTACAAGAATTCATTTATGTTTGGTTATATTTTTAGGAATATATCCACTAGTTAATGGGGTTTATATGTGCACATGTAAACTTATAAGTTTTTAGTTTTCACCACTTACTTTAAGTGGGGTGCCTTCTTAACTAGCAGATCTGTGCAGAGAGTCTCAGAGTTAACCCTTTTTCAAGCAGGCTTCTTTGAAGCACGCTCCTGCTTGTACCCCTTTTTGAAGATTTAGGCTGTATAAAGTTTATGCACCCGAATATCTCTTTTTTACAAAAGTAAGAATACTATGTGGTGGTTTGATTATCTGCTTTTCTAGAGTTATGATATGATTACGAATGTCCCCTCCAGTCTTAGAAATCAGGCATGTTCGTCAATGATGGAGGGGCCACTAATAAATTATAGGTTTGACTCCTGTAAGGAGATAAAGAAAACCTAATATTTAGTAGTGGCCCCGTAATCATTGACGACTGGGGCCCTCCCGACCATCCCCTTCCCATTCGTTGATGTATTAAGGATTTTGGTTTACTTGATATGTCAGTGAAGTATGACGCCTGAATCAGCGTCTGGTCAAAGATCCACACAAGTACATCCACGATATGATGGAAAGCTTATTGGATAGTTATTCTTATTTTCTTTTTGTTTTTATTTTTTACGAAGTTTTTTCGTAGTGAGAACCCAATTCATAATGACTGAAGCCATGAGTGAGGTCGCGTGCGCTCATGATGAAGGCTCCTCAGATTTTAAATGCTCTGCGCGGTAGATTCAAACTACGGCGGATTAGTGTTTGAAGAGGATGCCTTATGTAATAGGCATGTTCGTCAATGATTACGGGGCCACTACTAAATATTAGGTTTTCTTTATCTCCTTACAGGAGTCAAACCTATAATATATTTATGACACCTTATATAATTATATACCCACACAGTCCAACAGTCCAAGTGGAGGCAAAGGGAGGGGAGGTGGAAACGGAACGAGAAAGAGTCCAGGTGGAAACAAGAGAAGAGGAGACAAGCTAGGAAATAAATTGGGAGGGGTACGTACAAAAAAGAAAGGAACGGGCAGGGACGAGAAAAATAGGGAAAATACTGGTAACGCTAAGTTCATATATACAAATATTGATGGGTTAATTTCCAAAAAGATTGAGTTTGACGAATATGTAAAGAGAGAGAGGCCCGGGGTAGTATGTTTGACTGAAACTAAGCTTAACCAGGAGGTAGACACGAATATAATTAGTTGTGCGGGATACAGTACATGGAGAAGAGACAGGTTAGGAAAGCTAGGAGGAGGAGTGTTGATCATGGTAGATAATAAAATTACTGCTAAAGAATTAAAACTTGGTGATAGTATTGCTGAAGTCGTAGCAGTTGAAATTGAGGATAATGATAGGTCAAAATTGGACATTGTATCAATGTATTTACCTCCTAAGACTAAATCTTGGAGCAACAATGAATATAATGAATTAATTTTGGAAACCTTGCGAATGTTAGAAATTATTTGTAAAAGGAAAAATAGGCTTATTCTTGCAGGGGACTTTAATTGCGGGGAGGTGGATTGGGAATGTTTGGATGCGGGTTCAAATGAAAATACTTGGGGTAGCAAATTTCTTGAACTAACAATGGGGTATCTACTAACACAACATGTTACGGAAAATACAAGATTTAGAGGAGGTGATGAACCATCAAGACTTGACTTATTATTCACCAAAGACCCCCAAGAAATAAAGAACCTAACATATTTGAGTCCCATGGGAAAAAGTGATCATGCTGTGATTGAATTTGAATTGACAGTGGAATTTCTGGAAGGCAGAGAGGAGGAACATAGGGAATATAGACTAAATTATAGTACCCACTATTATGTAACACTCGCTCGCTTGGCTACACTGTTGGGAGACACAGAGAGAGACCCGCGCGAGACACAGTCAACCTCAGTGAGCCGCTAGGTGCTCTGAGGGTCGGAGGTGGGCCCCTCACGCTCCCGCCCACTGACACTCAATTCTTACGGTTTTTACAGGCTTTTAAAGCCTGGAAATTGCTGTAACTTTTACTTATCACATTTACTTATCACATTCTCCAGCGGAGGGTCTGAGGGTCTTGGCTCTCATTCCCCCCCCCCCCCTTCTTTTTCCATACAGTATAAGATAATTCTTAGAACTAGTAGCACACAAGAGCAATTAGACCTGCTGCCATAATGCCACACAGGTCAGTTTTGGTTTATCTAAGGCCACAGACAGGGATGCCCACAGGGATACCTGTAGTGGATGCACATGTTATAAAGGGCCCACTGTTCAATGGTGTGGGTAGCGAGCGAAGCGAACCTACTCGGTCCGGGGGTGCGCTTTAAGCCCCCCCGAGAAAATGATGCCGTTTTGATAAATTTTAGGTGCATTCTTAAGCTATCTGAAAGTTATATTAAAGTGATTTAACCCCCCCAGACATATTATATTAACTTACTGGCGAGGAGGCGGACGACACGGTATTATTGCCACTGTACCCCACAACTGTCAAAACCTCACTGCGGGACCGTTAGAAGTCGGAGAAACTTGGGGTTGCCACCAATCGACAGATTTTCATCTAACTTACCTAACTTACTGAGCTCAATATGACGCTAGAGCATCATAAACTTATTAGAGAGCTATTAAGATAAGTTCATATGACGCGATCGCATCATATGAGTCTTTTGGCATAAGTTCCATATGACGCGATCGCGTCATATGAGTCAGAGAGTGTTAAACAAAGGATGAATATAAAAGTGTAATTTTCCTCAATTTATTCCATACAGCTGAAATATTATATAAATGGCAACTTTAGTTTTCTTGGTCAAACAATCTAAATTTTATAACCCCTTCTGTACCAGCGACGTCTGTTGTATGTTATTCGAGCTATATTTAAACAATTTTATGCAGTTTAGGAAGGATCTGAGGTAGGAAAATGGTTAATTGAGAATGTCTGTCACATTTTAATTGGCACACATCTCTCCAAAGCTAAATAAAATAGTCTAATAGTTATCAAAATATAACAAAAAATATGTTCCCTGTACAGTATGGGTTAACTTGTGCATGTACAATTGCCCACAAGACTTTGTATCCACTCATTGAATTTGTGTATAGAAGGAAATTACTGTAGGTGAGGTATTTTACAATTAGAACAATGTTTGGTTAATGTTACAGCAGTTTTAGTCTCCAAGTTCTCCAACTCCCCTACCTTAACCTATTTTAAGTTAGGTTAGGTTAAATATAGCAAAATATGACTAGTTCCTATTTTAGGTGGGGGTAGGGGGCGCATGGGGAGGGGGTGAGTGGGGGAGGGAAATAGTAATTTGCAACAATCACTGGTATAAATTATCACTTACAAATATTAAAAATTACCAAAACAGAAAATAAATATAGCAGGAGAGTTGGGAGACTGTATGTAACCTTGACCTAAAGTTTCTTTAGATATTATATGAAAAAGGTATTGATAATAAGACTTAATTGGTCTCATATCATTGTAAATGTATTTGCATCTCATTTGCTTCCCTACATTTCGGGGCCCTTATACTATTCAAATATCGGCGTCTGTAAAAATACATAGTAAATTACTAAATACTACAATTATGCACTAGTAATTTATCATTCAGATGCAAAATTATCAATAAGAGAACATATTTAACATTGTATAAAATATTACAGGACTCGATAACTAAAGAATACGAAAAGTTGGGAAGAATTAACTATCCTATTTTTAGACAATACTCTGCAGATATTTGTTTCGTAAATTTTAGTAAGAATTTATATAATGACATTACGGTACATAATAATAAAGACTTATCCTATTCTAATAATGTCTTTAATGATGAATGAACACAATTACCAAACTAAATAATACATTTAGAGGAATGTAGTTATAGCCTATAAGAGACTTATTTGAGGAAAGGAAAATGTTAATTATACGGGCCCAAACATGCCTGGAGGCTCACACTGGACGCACGTGCGTCCAGTGCGTCCGCCTGTGGGCGCCCCTGGCCACAGATATGTAGAGCGTCAGAAAAGTATGATTGGATGACCACAATTGCGTATCCGCAATATCATCTATGGAATAATTATGCAAGAATCTTAATGAAACTGCCCACTTCCTGATGTCGTGGGCCCTTCCCACTACGCTGGGATTACTTTCTCGGATTACATCTACAAGCAACGATGCCAATTTTCTTCTTGTGATGCGCTTATCCACACTATTAACCCACAAAGCTCCCTGTTGCTGAGGTTGTGACACTCTTAAAAACTTTATCAGAGATTGTACTGGGTATAAAATATGGTGTGTGTCTCCGCGTTTAAGCGCCGGGACAGTAAACTCAGAGAAAACTTGATCGCAATGTTAATTTTTTGCAACAAAAGTGGGGGAAGGAACAATTTGTACATTAATATTGCGTCTCCCAAACCTGAGGCAATTAGGTTCATTGCTCATCGCCGCCAGCTCAGACACCCTGTTACCTGTGGCCAAATCCATAAGGAACACAGCCTTCTTTAACAGTGAGTCGAAATCCGGCGCATGATTATACTTGCGCGAATGAAGCAAAGACAATGCTTTGTCAAGTGAGAAGGTAGGCATGAGCTGATGGGGTGGTGGGCAAAGCTTGAAACGTGCCCTCATTAACCCTTTCGCCTCTGCCTGCAGTATAGATAGCCCTGTTAAGTCATAAAAAGGAATTCTGATAGCTGACAGTGTAATTACAGAAAGGCGTTTTTGTTCAAACAAGTAGTCCAAATACTTGAAGATCAAACCTACTGATGCGTCAGTTTGCGCCGTTTCTACTAAAGACTTCCAATGCGATTGATATTGACGCCTGGTAGAAAGAGTATACTGATTAAGGAATTTATTAGTGATGCTCTCCCCTTACGGGATTAACCATTTGGCATTCTGAATGTCCAAAAGGCAAAAGTCAGCGAGGTCTTTAGGTTGCCAATTGTCTCCAAGTGGAAGTACGAGATTGGGAGTGACACCGGGATCTCGCACCACATTTTCAACTGGTGGTACCACACCTGAGCCGGCCATAGAGGTGCTATCATCGAGACTAAGCCCCGGTAACCTCGTAGTTTGTAAACTACCTGACACATGAGTGATGCGTCTTGAGGCGGAAACAGATAGATGGAACTCCACCTGTTCCAGTCCTCCATCAATGCGTCTGGACCCCCCGCCGCAGATACTTCCCGGCGGGTTAGGTAGAAAGGAAGCCTGTTGTTTTCCTTGGACTCAAATAAATCCACTTGTGGACGGTATGGCTCTGCAATCATCTGGTTGAAGATGTTTTTTCTTGATTGCAATGTTTCTCTCCTCGCCCAGACCGATAGTAAGTTGTGAATCAATTGTGGAATTCGCCATAACTTTCCCGCTGGCAACAGTGGGAAATGTTTGTTTCCTTCCAGGATTAATCTCTTTACTTTCAACCGGCCCAACTTTACAGTTAATTGAATCCAGTTGAGAGAGTCAACCAGGGATTCCCATGTCCTTCTCGTGGTAGTCAGACTGTGGAGAAACCAAAACAAATTCTTTCAAAATCTGTTGCGGTTGTCCACTCTCTGACTGAGAGTAAGATATGCTGTGTCCCAGACCAGCCCTATCCACTGAATTACCTGTGTGGGAACAAGGTTCGACTTTGCCAAGTTGACCTTGAACCTTAGGGATTGAACATGATTTATAATTTGAGTGACATAAATTTTGCATTGACTCACTGATTTTGCCACCACTAGCCAGTCGTCTAAGTACCACAACACCTTAATTCCTTGATTCAATATTGGCATGAGGGCTTGCCGGACTCATTTTGTGAATATTCTCGGTGCAAGGTTCAACCCGAATGGCATTCTCTGAAAGACATAAGTTTGATGCTCTATCCTCAAGGCGAGGAATTTTTGGAACCTTTTGTTTACCGGGACGTGTCAATAGGCTTCTGTCAGGTCTAACGAGCACATCCAACCTTGCGGCGGAAGTGTTAGCCTGATGTGATTCACAAGGAGCATCCTGAACGATGTGTTGTGAATGTGTCGATTCAAACAAGATAGGTCTACGACCGGTCTCATCTGAATACTGTCCCTCTTTGGTACGAGAAAAAGTCTGGACGTGAAAAGTGGGCAAGTTGGATTGACCGGGACAATGATATGCTTGGTGATCATTTCCTGGACTAGTGACTCCACCTCTAAAGACACATGATTTATTTCTAGTGGTTGACGTAAACGAGGTCGCCGGAGCCACCGCCAGGTTATGCCCTTGCGTACCACTGTCCGTGCCAAAGTCTGCTGGGGCCAAGCCCAGTGACACGCCCGAAATGACCCAGTTTGTTGACTGGGCTTGTCCGGCGTAACTACCCTCGGATCCAACTCGCCCGCGACAGGCCCTGGGAGTGAGAGAGTTTGTGATATGACTAGTTTTTTTTATGGTGGTGGGGTAGGGTTAGCCGGCTGACTAGGTTTGGCAGAAGTCGATCCCTGACCTGATCTTTGTTTTGGTTGATGCTTGTGCCATTTACCTGATTGTTTTCCCTGCTGATACTTGGGCTGGGTGCTTCCTTGTGCTGGAGGGGACTTATGGCTCTGAAAGGGCTTAGACCCACTATAGGTTGGGGTTTAGCACTGCTTTTGGGCTTGGAATAAGGTTTCTTAACCCACTGGACCCCAGCGCCACAGCGTATGTGTTGGCAATGTATGTAACGCTAAACCCCAGCGCCGCATACGTTGCGTCCGCTACTTCGAAATGATTTACTCTTGTCCTATGGTAGCTAGAGGCTTGAGGATGGTATGGGAACTTCTGTATGATGTTGCCAAACAGTGGCAGTACGCGGCAACCCCCTAGCCCATCCGTGCGGGTGAGTAAGGGAGGATGGGGAAAGCCAGTTTATCCACTTATCCCACCGCCACTTTTGAGCTTCTTTATTCTTGTCCTATGGTAGCTAGAGGGTTCAAATTCATATGAGATATACCTTATGATGTTGCCCAACAGTGGCAATACTTATCAATTGGCAATACCCAAGTCCCGCCGCGGTGGGGAGTGGGGAGAGAGAGCGCGGGAGTGGAAGGACTGGGCTGCCTCCCACCTCCCGCCCGGCCAAGTTGCCTCATTTACATCGTGAGTGTTGGAGGTACCTCGTCGCCTCGCTATGTTTATCGCTCCCCATAATATAGTTGACTCCCCACCAAGTGGGGAAGAGGAGGAGGACGATGACCCAGACCCCACGGCATTCCTCAAAATTCCGCCAGGTCATGGTAGGGGTAAGAAGAGACGAGATAGTGTGTCGTGTTGCTACATACACAGCAAGCTAGGCTTATGTCTTATGTAGGCTTATGTCTTAGGCTGGTCCTCCCCCACTCCCCCTGCCTTCACCACCACCTCCCCTGTCTCCCCACTAAGAATACGTCAAAATCCATATTTCTAAGTCAAAAGTGCCTAAAACAATGTGTAACACTCATATTCTTACTAAAAAATATGCGGTAAAGTATAAAATCAATAAACAGAGTACGTGAGAGAGGCATAATAAAAGTGAGAGTGAGTGAAGGGGAAGTCGGGTGTCAGTCAGCTGGCAGTGTGTACGTGCGTGAGTCCATGAACAAGATGGCCGCCAGCCCGCCAGGCGTCATGGTAACCAGGACGCGCGCGAGCCTTGCCACTCGGCACTCATAAAACTTGAATCTATGCACTTATCACACTGTAACTTCACTTACAATGACATTATGTGATACATGTTGCTAATATCTGAACTATGAAGGCACACATGATGCTCGGGTGGTGTAAATAAGCGTCACTCAAAAACTGGACGCATCGTACATCTGCCATGCTGCCGCGCTCAGCTGTGTCTTGCCGGGCGGGAAGCTTGAAGGCCGCCCGGCATCAGCTGATGGCTGAGGCTGCCCCCCCATAGGACCCCCAAATGACCGAGATGATTGTTTTTTTTTTTTTTTTTTATTCTTAATTTTTTACCTATTTAAGCTATTAAAAAAAAAGGCCAAATCTGCTGGTCTCTCAGTGTACATTTAATCTAAACTAGCTGGGGTTCAGTGGGTTAAAGTGATCTTTCCTAGCCTGGGAAGCACTCTGCTTGACAGTATCTACCATATTGAAGACTGTTTTCCAAGTGTTGGGGCAAAGTAAAGAGGGTATCAACCCTGGTGAAAGGATTACCCGGCGACCAATGTCTTCCGGCAATCTGCGTGTCGTACAAGGTGACTAATAAAGGGGATGGCGATAGACTTGTGGGCCAACAGCCATTAACTATGCAATAGTCTTTATCTTGGCATGGCACTGCCGAGACTGGTGGGGCGTGGATAGGTGCCACAGGGGACTGAGTCTTACCTGGGCACTGTTTGGTGCCACACTCATGTCGGCAACAGTTTTTGCATGTTGGAGCAGGACTTTATTGTTCTATAGTCCAAATTGCCTAATATACAGTAGTCTTGTTATGGTGCTGTGTTTTTGTAACACTGTTAAGGCTTGTGTGGTTGCAGATACTGCAGGTGCAAATGCTGCAAGGGGACTCTGTTGAGTCTTGCTGAGGCACGGTTAGCACTATACCAACATCAGCCACGGTGATGACATGGTGGGGCAGTGCTGTGGCGGGACTTTATTGTATTTTAGTTCACTCCAACTACTGAAAGACAACCTCGTCTGAGCCGTTACAATGCATGTAATGGAAAATGACGCTAAACCATTGTATGTATATGGATAGATATTAATATTGGTTTGTTTAAGTAAATGCTAAACTATCTCTATCATCTTCATATGCCACTTCAAACTTTTGCTGAAATGACGGAGCCAAATAGACAACCACACAAGATAGCCACCGTAAGAGAATCCAGGGAGACCAGAAGAAAAGGATTTAGAAATAGATTCATTTCCCATTCTCCAGAGAATGGGAAATCTGACCCCTGTACCCATTCTCTAATTCCCCGTACAGGTGAGTTACCCCCGAAGGGCAGGTCAAGCCCCTCCAATCAGCACCTCACGCAGCCCCGCCAATCACAGGGCAGGACTCAAATAGCCAAGGCAGAACTTCCCCCAGAATAACCCCCCCCCCCCAATATAGACTGATTGTAGTTGTTTTAGCCCCATTATGCCTTCTGTGGGAATCCCGCAACATCAGGGATGTTCCTGATGTCGCACCTCCCACACAAAAGCGCAGTTTCAGTCCTATGTTCTACTGGCACCGTTCCACACAGCCCTATTCGGAGCAGTTTCACTTATCAAGTTCAATTAATTGCATGCATTATATTTATATATCCGGACGGAGCAAGCTACTGAGTGTGAACTGACTTCCTGTAGTTTCAGTCAGTACATATTTGGGTTATTTCTCTTAGTCAGGTTGTGTGATCTCGTATGAATAGGGGCATAGTAAATACAGAAAAATGGGCTATGTTGAGGTTAATAATTACATGAAAAATACATTATGGTGATTAATGACATCGCACTGAGGTTCTTGTCTGTTTGACCTTTGGTTCTTTCTTATATCATCAAGCCTGATGATGTAATTCGTGATTTCCTGTTCACTAATTGGTTTGGCTATTTGGACTGTTTATGTAATGATTTTCTTCTGTGGCACTTCATATCACCATTTCACTTTTCTTCTCGTCTGGCAGCTTCTTGAGGATGGAGGGGCCCAACGATTTAAATACTCCCAGGGCTCTTTATGCTTAGATTGCATAACACTTTTTTATCATAGTACTCAGGGGGGGGGGGGGGGGGGGGAGAGAGAGAGAGAGAGAGTTATTCGGGGGGAATTTCTGCCTTGGCTATTTGAGTCCTGCCCTGTGATTAGCGGGGCCGCGTGAGGTGCTGATTATAGGGGCTTGACCTGCCCTTCTGGGGTAACTCACCTGTACTGGGAATTAGAGAATGGGTACAGGGGTCAGATTTCCCATTCTCTGGAGAATGGGAAATGAATCTATTTCTAAATCCTTTTCTTCTGGTCTCCCTGGATTCTCTTACGGTGGCTATCTTGTGTGGTTGTCTATTTGACTCCGTCATTTCAGCAAAAGTTTGAAGTGGCATATGAAGATGATAGAGATAGTTTAGCATTTACTTAAACAAACCAATATTAATATCTATCCATATACATACAATGGTTTAGCGTCATTTTCCATTACATGCATTGTAACGGCTCAGACGAGGTTGTCTTTCAGTAGTTGGAGTGAACTAAAATACAATAAAGTCCCGCCACAGCACTGCCCCACCATGTCATCACCGTGGCTGATGTTGGTATAGTGCTAACCGTGCCTCAGCAAGACTCAACAGAGTCCCCTTGCAGCATTTGCACCTGCAGTATCTGCAACCACACAAGCCTTAACAGTGTTACAAAAACACAGCACCATAACAAGACTACTGTATATTAGGCAATTTGGACTATAGAACAATAAAGTCCTGCTCCAACATGCAAAAACTGTTGCCGACATGAGTGTGGCGCCAAACAGTGCCCAGGTAAGACTCAGTCCCCTGTGGCACCTATCCACACCCCACCAGTCTCGGCAGTGCCATGCCAAGATAAAGACTATTGCATAGTTAATGGCTGTTGGCCCACAAGTCTATCGCCATCCCCTTTATTAGTCACCTTGTACGACACGCAGATTGCCGGAAGACATTGGTCGCCGGGTAATCCTTTCACCAGGGTTGATGCCCTCTTTACTTTGCCCCAACACTTGGAAAACAGTCTTCAATATGGTAGATACTGTCAAGCAGAGTGCTTCCCAGGCTAGGAAAGATCACTTTAACCCACTGAACCCCAGCTAGTTTAGATTAAATGTACACTGAGAGACCAGCAGATTTGGCCTTTTTTTTTAATAGCTTAAATAGGTAAAAAATTAAGAATAAAAAAAAAAAAAAAAAAACACTCATCTCGGTTATTTGGGGGTCCTATGGGGGGGCAGCCTCAGCCATCAGCTGATGCCGGGCGGCCTTCAAGCTTCCCGCCCGGCAAGACACAGCTGAGCGCGGCAGCATGGCAGATGTACGATGCGTCCAGTTTTTGAGTGACGCTTATTTACACCACCCGAGCATCATGTGTGCCTTCATAGTTCAGATATTAGCAACATGTATCACATAATGTCATTGTAAGTGAAGTTACAGTGTGATAAGTGCATAGATTCAAGTTTTATGAGTGCCGAGTGGCAAGGCTCGCGCGCGTCCTGGTTACCATGACGCCTGGCGGGCTGGCGGCCATCTTGTTCATGGACTCACGCACGTACACACTGCCAGCTGACTGACACCCGACTTCCCCTTCACTCACTCTCACTTTTATTATGCCTCTCTCACGTACTCTGTTTATTGATTTTATACTTTACCGCATATTTTTTAGTAAGAATATGAGTGTTACACATTGTTTTAGGCACTTTTGACTTAGAAATATGGATTTTGACGTATTCTTAGTGGGGAGAGGTGGTGGTGAAGGCAGGGGGAGTGGGGGAGGACCAGCCTAAGACATAAGCCTACATAAGACATAAGCCTAGCTTGCTGTGTATGTAGCAACACGACACACTATCTCGTCTCTTCTTACCCCTACCATGACCTGGCGGAATTTTGAGGAATGCCGTGGGGTCTGGGTCATCGTCCTCCTCCTCTTCCCCACTTGGTGGGGAGTCAACTATATTATGGGGAGCGATAAACATAGCGAGGCGACGAGGTACCTCCAACACTCACGATGTAAATGAGGCAACTTGGCCGGGCGGGAGGTGGGAGGCAGCCCAGTCCTTCCACTCCCGCGCTCTCTCTCCCCACTCCCCACCGCGGCGGGACTTGGGTATTGCCAATTGATAAGTATTGCCACTGTTGGGCAACATCATAAGGTATATCTCATATGAATTTGAACCCTCTAGCTACTATAGGACAAGAATAAAGAAGCTCAAAAGTGGCGGTGGGATAAGTGGATAAACTGGCTTTCCCCATCCTCCCTTACTCACCCGCACGGATGGGCTAGGGGGTTGCCGCGTACTGCCACTGTTTGGCAACATCATACAGAAGTTCCCATACCATCCTCAAGCCTCTAGCTACCATAGGACAAGAGTAAATCATTTCGAAGTAGCGGACGCTGGGGTTTAGCGTTACATACATTGCCAACACATACGCTGTGGCGCTGCGGTCCAGTGGGTTAAGAAACCTTATTCCAAGCCCAAAAGCAGTGCTAAACCCCAACCTATAGTGGGTCTAAGCCCTTTCAGAGCCATAAGTCCCCTCCAGCACAAGGAAGCACCCAGCCCAAGTATCAGCAGGGAAAACAATCAGGTAAATGGCACAAGCATCAACCAAAACAAAGATCAGGTCAGGGATCGACTTCTGCCAAACCTAGTCAGCCGTCTAACCCTGCCCCACAACCATAAAAAAACTAGTCATATCACAAACTCTCTCAGTCCCAGGGCCTGTCGTGGGCGAGTTGGATCCGAGGGTAGTTACGCCGGACAAGCCCAGTCAACGAACTGGGTCATTTCGGGCGTGTCACCGGGCTTGGCCCCGGCAGACTTTGGCACGGACAGTGGTACGCAAGGGCATAACCTGGCGATGGCTCCGGCGACCTTGTTTACGTCAACCACTAGAAATAAATCATGTGTCTTTAGAGGTGGAGTCACTAGTCCAGGAAATGATCACCAAGCAAATCATTGTCCTGGTCAATCCAACTTGCCCACTTTTCACGTCCAGACTTTTTCTCGTACCAAAGAGGGACAGTATTCAGATGAGACCGGTCGTAGACCTATCTTGTTTGAATCGACACATTCACAACACATCGTTCAGGATGCTCCTTGTGAATCACATCAGGCTAACACTTCCGCCGCAAGGTTGGATGTGCTCGTTAGACCTGACAGAAGCCTATTGACACGTTCCGGTAAACAAAAGGTTCCAAAAATTCCTCGCCTTGAGGATAGAGCATCAAACTTATGTCTTTCAGAGAATGCCATTCGGGTTGAACCTTGCACTGAGAATATTCACAAAATTAGTCCGGTAAGCCCTCATGCCAATATTGAATCAAGGAATTAAGGTGTTGTGGTACTTGGACGACTGGCTAGTGGTGGCAAAATCAGTGAGTCAATGCAAAATTTATGTCACTCAATTTATAAATCATGTTCAATCCCTAAGGGGCAAGGTCAACTTGGCAAAGTCGAACCTTGTTCCCACACGGGTAATTCAGTGGATAGGGCTGGTCTGGGACACAGCATATCTTACTCTCAGTCAGAGAGTGGACAACCGCAACAGATTTTGAAAGAATTTGTTTTGGTTTCTCCACAGTCTGACTACCACGAGAAGGACATGGGAATCCCTGGTTGACTCTCTCAACTGGATTCAATTAACTGTAAAGTTGGGCCGGTTGAAAGTAAAGAGATTAATCCTGGAAGGAAACAAACATTTCCCACTGTTGCCAGCGGGAAAGTTATGGCGAATTCCACAATTGATTCACAACTTACTATCGGTCTGGGCGAGGAGAGAAACATTGCAATCAAGAAAAAACATCTTCAACCAGATGATTGCAGAGCCATACCGTCCACAAGTGGATTTATTTGAGTCCAAGGAAAACAACAGGCTTCCTTTCTACCTAACCCGCCGGGAAGTATCTGCGGCGGGGGGGTCCAGACGCATTGATGGAGGACTGGAACAGGTGGAGTTCCATCTATCTGTTTCCGCCTCAAGACGCATCACTCATGTGTCAGGTAGTTCACAAAGTGGGAGGTTTAACGACCCTCCCAATACCAAATAAGGTAAACCTCCTATTTGGTTGTAACCTCGAAGTATCCAACGTAGAGCTTATACTATGACGATGTTATCTGCTTCGCTCTAGAGCGGCAATTATCGTATACACATAGCGCGAATTAAATCGATAACATCTAGAGTAGCACCTTACTCTCTCTACTAGGTACATTGTACATACTTTTGAGGTCTTTTAAATAGAAAATTGAAAAGAGAAACGAGAAAGAAAAGAAAAAGTTGTCGACTAGGCCATTCCATCTGGCTCTTCACGCCGCTGTCAGGGGCGTACCTTCTAACCCGGTCCGGATTAAAGGGCATCTCGATATAAAGCTACAAAAAAGGCAAGATTGGATGGGCAGGGGTACGGGCTGTGGGAGGGACACTATGACGTTGGATACTCCGAGGCTACAACCAAATAGGAGGTTTACCTTATTTGGTATTGGGAGGGTCGTTTAACCTCCCAATTTAGTAGTAGCCTCTACGTTCCAACGTAGAGGTTAGAGTACCAAAATTGGAGGCGGACATCCAAGCCGAGAAAACTCAAACAACAGCAATTAGTTTAGGATCATGATAAAGAAAAGACAGACTTAAACAAGAGAGTTTATATAAAGAGTTTACGGACAGGTGAATATTAAGAGAGGCCACGTACAGTCATGTCATGTTCTTTTAGATCTTAACCTAATCGTATGAATGTTACATATCATAATGGTGGATATGGAAGACAGGATGCCCCCCCCCCCCTTTGATATGGAGGAACGGAGGAAGTACTACACCGGATAAGACCAAGTGTAAACATCTCTAACAGCACCGCGCACAATGTAAAAAGTGCTGGAGGTGATAAGTGACACCCAGTAGAGAAGGGACTGAACACTTAATTCTGTGGGCTGCTAGAAAACAGTAGGACAAACACCCCAATGACAATGCATGAGCATGACACAAGCGGGTGATGCATAACGAACAGAATGTGATGACGGGAAGAAAGCAATGAAACATACAGTAACATCTACCTTTCAAACATATAATGTAATAATGAAGGAAATGAAAAACAAGATCCTTAACCCGGGAGCTGCGGGGAGACTCTTAAGAGTTCCCCCGGCGCACTGCGGGGAGACTCTTAAGAGTCAGAGAAAAAAAAAATCAACTTTTGACATCGAAAAAAAAAAAAAAAAAAAAAAAAAATTATTTTATTTTTTTTGTTTGGCCCCTGGGCCATGCAAAATCTCAGTCCTCTACCTCCCCTCCTTCCCCACTTTCCTCCTCTCCTTCAGTTATCACCTATTTTCCCTGTTATTCCCTTATTCTGAGGTATATTTTTGTGCTAACATTAGAAATCCGATTGGAGGGTGTGGTCATCACTGATAGCAAGCGAGTGCAAGAGAGAGAGAGAGAGTATCGATCGACTGTGTCTCAGTGGCCTTGGGGGAAATTGGCGGGAAAGCAGATTGCCTCACCCATACATTATACAACTCGCGGGCTATATCTCCGATTTTGACCATCCAAACGCTGTTTTCACTCGTTTTATTGTTGTTTCAGGTTAATACCTTTATAATCAACCCATAATAGGCGCATATGGATAAATATTAATGCTATTAATGGCACAATGAATATTTTAGTGACGGAAACACCTCAAATACGTCAGCACAGGGGGACGTTTCCAATTACCCCCATGCGCACTTCAGAGGTTAAGCCTAGGTAAGGTCCTTAACCCTAGGTGACATTATATACATATATGTGTAACCCATTGCTCCACCCCTCTCCCCCCTCCCCCCCAATATAGGAGCGGACAGGATAGGAGAAAAAACAGTAGGGGGAAGGACAAGAATAGAGGAATACTCAATTGGTGGAGTGGTCTTGCCACTGGCCTGGTAATCCACAGGTCCCGGGTTCAAATCCCGATGTATCAATGGGAAGATATTATTGGGATGGAATTTGTGCTGTACCTGGTATCAGTGCATTACCACAAGCCCACCGAAACGTCAATAAAATACCCTCATTGTTCCCTGATTAAATAGCACTGTATGAATATTCCCATATTCAAAATATGCTATAGGGGTGCAATGCCTGGTGAGTTATCTGCTCAACAGGTGGCGTTGTGTGTGTGTAAGTGTGAGAGTCCGAGTGTAGGGGTGAGACAGTGAAGCACGGGAACGAGGTGGCTTCAGAGATGGGGTCGTTTCGGGCCATGAGTGAGCACCGTGCCTCATGTAAAGGCAAGATGGCAGGTGCTCGTTGTACTCTACGTGCTTCACATGTCTCACTCCCTAGACTGGAACAAGACCTCACGGGCTTCACTGTTCATTGTAAAGCGGTGAATGTTAAGGGTCTCAGCCTATGCCTGAGAGGAAGTAAGTTGGAATATATAAAAAAAAAAAAAAAAAAAAAAAAAAGTAACCCTTTGGCCCAACGCATCACAAGAACGCCCCGGCCCGTCTGTGGACATGGACAAATAGGAGGAGACAAACGTGACGGGGGAAGACCACAGCCCTGTGTCAGCAAGAACCCTGAGGGAGTGAGTGGGAAGGAAGCGGAGCGTGGCCGCAGAAGACCGAATGTCATGCGCCGAACCCCGAACCAGAGGATTGCCATCCTTAAGGACGCGACACAGGCGTAGTCCCACAGCACGTTTGGTCAACCTCCTACCGGGCTTAGGCGCCACCCAGAGCGCCAACCCCGAACGTCGGCACAGTGGAATGAACAATTGAATGAAGCGAAAGAACAGGGCACAACGTGTGATGACGACGGCCGCACTTAAGAGCGGGGACCGGGAAAGGCTTAAACACGTGTGCCTCTCGTTCGTTCATAGCAAGAAAATGAACAGACTTAGCCAAAGTTACCGACCCGAGGATGGAAGCAAACCGCAAGCGGTTCTGGGCCCTGAGACATGGCAGCCCACTCCGAAACCCTCTCACCCGTAGCTAAAGCGAGAAGAAACAGTGGCTCGCCAAGGAATCTGTCAGGGGTGGGATGAAGAGTGGATGCCGCAGACGAGAGCTATGTGAGAGCCGCCGCCAGAGACCACTGACGGGGAATCTGACGTGGGGTTTAGTGGAGCAGATAACTGCAAATTTCAGGAGAATCGTTCAAATGGTGATGCAAGCATGAAATTTGGTACATGTACCCTTCAAGGTCCATTCTTCTCAGAAATACCGCTGGCCACGCGAAAATCCAAGATGGCGGTCATTTTCAAGATGGCTGCCGTGCCTGACCATATATTGCTTAATTTTTTTTTAATTATTACCTGGTGAACATTTTAAGAGAAAACCCCTATTTTTTGGGGCATCACTCTGTGCACTGGCAAAAAAAGATGGCGGTGTGCGCCCAATAGCAGTAGGGAACACCTTCCGCCGCCTTGCCACAAAGGTGGGTTTGAAACCACTCTCGAATGGCCTAGGTCAACACTTAAGACCAGTTCAACTAGGTTTCGGAACTCCAGGGGGGTGTGAAGCTGCTGTACACGCAACCCGCACCTACCTCAGCCAAGCCCAAGAAAAACGAGTGCTTCTAAAGATTGACATGCGGAACGCATTCAACAGCATTCGCAGGGATGTCTTCCTCCGTGCAGCTCAAGAACACATCCCTACTCTGTACCCCCTACTTTGGCAGGCTTATTCCAAACCTTCAATCCTGATTTTTGGCGAGACGGTAATTCCATCAGCGACCGGGTTACAGCAGGGAGATCCAGGTGGTCCTGCTCTTTTCTCAATAGGGGTGGATGCAGCAGCTAACAAAGTAAGGTCAGAACTGAATATATGGTACCTGGACGATGCAACCTTGGGTGGGTCAGTAGAGAATGTTCTAACCGACCTAAATAACATCGTAACTGACCTCGGCCAGGCTGGGCTAGTGATAAATGACACCAATTGTGAACTTGTCCTCCTCAACCACACACGTGAACAAGGAGAAGAGACTCAGGCCCTGTTTCGAGGCATATTGCCAGATGTAAAGATCCTTCAGGAGCACCAGCAAACCCTATTAGGTTCCCCACTAACTCTGGCAGCAATCCCACCAGCACTTCAAGTTAAAAAGGAGGAGCTTCAACGTCTCGTGAGTCGCCTGATACACATCGATGCCCACTCAGCTCTGGCCCTTCTCAAGAACTGTTTCTCCATCCCAAAACTCCAATACCTCCTGCGCACATCGATGACTTACACGAACAATGGTGGCCTCCAAGAATTAGACAGCATAATCCGAGAAGCAGTGACCAGCATCACCAACGTGGAATTTAAAGAACGGACCTGGACACAAGCCACCCTTCCTGTCCGCCTCGGGGGCTTGGGCATACGGAGAGCCTCGGATATTGCCTCCCCAGCCTTTATCTCTTCCCTCATTGCGACCAACGACCTTGTAGTGTCCATCCTTTCTTCTCAACCCGGAATGACACTTAATGGGGACGTAACAGAAGCGATTAACACCTGGAAGGAAAGTACAGGAGTAGTGGAGGAGCCTCAGGGTACCTCCAGGAGCAAGCAGAAAGCGTGGGATACCATCTCGGCGAAGAAAACTCAAGAAAATCTCCTAACCAATGCAGCAAAAGCACGCCTCCAGGCAGCCGCCCGTTCGGAGAGTGGCTTGTGGTTACACGCCATCCCCATCCCACCTCTTGGAACTCACTTGGATGCTGAAGCGCTCCGGGTTGCCATCGCGCTCAGAGTGGGTGCGGCAGTTTGTCACCCACACACTTGCAAGTGTGGTGGGGGGATGGATGCTCAAGGTCACCATGCCTTGTCATGTAATTACAACGCAGGCCGCCTGCCAAGACACTCTGCACTAAATGATGTCATAAAACGGGCCCTGCAGAGAGCTAACCGTGCATCAATCCTCGAACCACATGGACTTCACAGAGAAGACGGCAAACGGCCAGAGGGGATGACCACTTTCCCTTACAAGAATGGCCGGTGCCTCGTGTGGGATGCCACATGTGTTGACACTTTCTCCACAACCAACATCGCCAGAAACGCCGACGAAGCAGGTGAAGCCGCCCGGATAGCAGAAAATAAAGAGCGAGAAAAATATCAAGCCATCGCCAGAAATCATCAGTTCGAGCCCCTGGCATTCGAAACTTCAGGAGTCTTCGGCCCTACCACCCTTAAGATGGTGAATGAAATAGGCCGTAAAATCAGAGAAGTTTCAGGAGAACCCCGGGAAACCCTCTGGCTCAAGCAAAGACTAGGGATGGCTATCCTCCGGGGCAATGCCACCAGCGTCATGAGCTCAGTTCGACTGGACTGGGTCATGCCACTGTGTGAGGCCCGGGCAGGAGTGGTGTATCCGTAGTCTTTCCACAGTAGGGTAAAACAAAACATAAACTTTATTTGTTTGTAACATGTGTGATGCACATAAATAAAAGGGGATGTGTCGGATGGTTGAAAGCCACAGTTGCTCGCGCGTTTGGGGCTAGCAACACGTATTATGAAAAACATGTATCCTCCTTCATTCACTGTCCCCCCCTTCACTCACTCAACCCCACAATTTGCCAGAGGATAACAGGTTTTTCACAATACGTAGACGGAGGTCTTTTAAAAAAAAAAAAAAAAAAGAGAAAACTGTTTCTTGCTAACCAGATTAATGAGAAGCAATGTTTTAATCATTGTCATAGTCTATAATTGGAATTTTAGAATGGCATCCAAGATGGCGTCCATTAATTTCATATGTTCATATCTAAGCAACTACTGAACATATATACATGATTTTTGGTGTGCACATACATTCTTTGGGTCAGATAATCCAATGGAGCCATTTTCACATTTGTTAGTAAGGACTGAGGCAGTGATGAGATCTTGCAAATATAATAGAGTGATATCAACACACAACCAGGGCACACTGGTAACATCGCTGCTGTGCAACTCAGCATGGGGTTCAGTGTCAGCTTATTTTACTGTACTATACTATAAGTTGTAGTGTAGTTTAATTTAGTGTCCCAAATGCTTTCTAACAGCCCCATATCAATTAGCTACTAGACAGTAGTTGGTAGTTAGTAGATAGAGTTAGATAGCCGCACCTGAATTCCCTAAGTGGTTAAGGCCCCATTAATTGCTCTTTCCATTCACATATGCATAGCCTACGTGAGTTGCAGTTGGGATGTGTGTACATGCTTAGATTGATATGCAGGATTCGAAGTTGCATAATAAATCGTAGGCAGTGTCCACCAACCTTTAACTGTCTTCGTGGTGCGATGTATAAGGTGTTGATTTTCGGTGTGAGCATCCTGGGTTCGAATCCACGGACTGCCACATGTGTTTGTAAAATTTCATTAATCGATT
Organism: Paralithodes platypus; assembly: GCA_032716605.1. Lineage (NCBI taxonomy): Eukaryota > Metazoa > Arthropoda > Malacostraca > Decapoda > Lithodidae > Paralithodes > Paralithodes platypus. The sequence goes on from CM064582.1 coordinate 27,910,242, forward strand.
TTAGGAGTATTGTTGGTTGTTGGAAGGAACATAATAATTGATATTGGTTCAGGAGTAATTTATCGAGAGGACTTCCCTAAGTGGTTAAGGCCCCATAATTGCTCATTCCATTCACATATGCATAGCCTACGTGAGTTGCAGTTGGGATGTGTGTACATGCTTAGATTGATATGCAGGATTCGAAGTTGCATAATAAATCGTAGGCAGTGTCCACCAACCTTTAACTGTCTTCGTGGTGCGATGTATAAGGTGTTGATTTTCGGTGTGAGCATCCTGGGTTCGAATCCACGGACTGCCACAAGTGTTTGTAAATTTCATTAATCGATTTTAGGAGTATGGTTGGTTGTTGGAAGGAACATAATAATTGACAGGGTGTGCCAGCGCGGGAGAGCCGAGCCAAGGGTAAGGGGGCTATACATGACTTGCTCATGTACTTACCTGGATGGTGTACAGATCACACGGGACTTAAATGGCACTGGATTAATGATCGGGCTAGGTGTAGGTCACCCGAACCTAGTTGTATCCCATAAAGTAATGTGTGTGTAATTTCGTTAAGGTGGTAAAAGGATAAACCCTCGGCCTTAATCAGAAAGCAAAATGGCAGATTCAAAATCCATTTTTCCCATAAGACAAACTGACTGGTCAAAATGTTGTCTTTGCCAGAAAGACAAAATAGGTGAAGATTTAACATCACCTAGAACCCATTATTCCCTTGAACATGACGGTTATGCCAACATACCGATGTTTCATGAAATCCAGGAAATGCCATTGATCGTGGATCCAACAAGGCTTGATGAAGGTGACGGCATAGATGCCACTTTGAGAAGAAATCAGGCAAAATACCATGTCAACTGCCGGTTGTTGTTTAACAACAGCCTGTATCGCTGTATGGGGCAGGAGAAGGCTAAAGGCATGTTATTCTTTCATGCCTTCACAGGGTGGGACACTGTTTCAGCCTTCCGTAACAAGGGAAAGAAAACTGCCTGGCAGACATGGGATGTTTGTCCAGAAGCCTCCCCTGTCTTCTCCAAGCTGAGCCAGTACCCTCTTATAGTGGAAGATGGTGACCTGGAGATACTGGAGAGGTTTGTCATACTGATGTATGACAGGTCCAGCACTGCTACCACTGTGGATGAGGCCAGGCTTGACATGTTTGCCAGAAAACAGAGGCCTTATGAGGCCATTCCACCAACAAGAGCAGCTCTGCTTCAGCACACTAGACGAGCTGCCTTCCAGGCTGGTTGTGTTTGGGACCAAGCAACCCAGTGTCAACCAGAAGCAGAGAATCCTGCTGACTGGGGATGGCAGAAGGTTGGTGAAGAATGGCACGTCTTCTGGACAGCCAACTCCCCCATAGCCAAGAGTTGCGAACAGCTGACCAAATGTGGCTGTAAATCAGACTGTCGTGGCAGGTGCAAGTGCTACAGGCTGGGTCTCTCCTGTACAGCTCTGTGCACTTGGAAATGTGAGGTGTGAGTCTTTGATTCTATGGTATTTTTACTAATGTTATTTGTACTCAATGGATATGTATAAATGGTGTGAATTAGGCCGTTTCCTACGATATAATCTTCCTTCACTTTGTCTAGTTACTTATGACCCTGATGAGTTAATAATGTGACAAGTCTTTCTAATTCTCTGACCTCAAAAATGTAGGATTAGATGAAAAAATCATTTGTCTAGCTCTACTAATAGCCAAGATATCACAAAATTTGTCTTTAACCCCAGAAGGCCGATACACTACTCAAATAGCACGGCTTTAAATAGCCTTTAAATAGCCTGCTGATGGCTTCTATTTACTTGTATGACGTCACAGTATTTTTGCGGTAATTTTCACCGAGGTCCAATATCACCGAAACTACCGTGATGTCAACACAATGGGTTTAAGGAAATTTCACTATGGCAAAGGTGCGTAAACACGGAAAATCACGGAAAAGTTACCTCACGAAAACAAGCAATATCTCAGTAACTACTGGGCCTATGGAGCTGAATTTTTTTACGAGATAAAAGCTGAAAGTGACCTCTCTCACGTGGTTTATGACTCATTTCTCTATCTTTATTCTTTGATTAGCTATTAAGCCATAAACACTACCGAAAATCGCCAAAAAAATCCGGCCTCCTCGGGTTAATGGCGGCCATCTTGAACGCCATCTTAGTTAAAGTCTAATATGCAACTACTTTGGACAAAATTACCTTCACTTACCACGTTAGAGCCAAAAAAAAATGGATTGCACAGTATTCATGTCTTTTTTCTTTCAATTAACTGACCCATAACAGTAGGGCTCAGTCAGATGTGTCGGGCATCTTGAAAAATGGTCGCCATATTGAATTTTTGCGTGGTCAGCGGTATGTGCTTTGAAAGTGAGGTTTGAAGAATACCTGTACCAAATTTCATGCTTGCATCACCATTTGAACGATTGTTTCACTTATCTGCTTCACTAGTTGGTCCGAGCCGAAAGTAGGCTTGCATGAAAAACTCCAGTTCATTCTGAGGAACTACCAACCCCGTGAGGGTCTCAAAAGGCACGCGAATGGCAGATTGGTGGGTCCTAATTGTGTTGTATATGGAGTGACGCTCCTCAAAGAAACAATGGAGGGAGCGAAACACAAGCGCCACTGACGGAGTAGCCTGTGAAGAGTTGTGTAACCAACAAGGAAAGCAGCGCCAGGGAGATTCACATATCACCCATGTAGATGGCATCCAAAGTAGAGCGAATTTGGTAGGTAATGATCGGGCAAATCAGGGGAGCCACCCTGCCGCACAAACATCCAACGATGCGAATGCCAACGAGGTCCCTAGGTCTCCATTCGACCCCAAGTGGAAGCTCGAGACCGACATGGGCAAGGGATCCGGGCAACATCGTACCAGCGGAGAGTACCAGGCTTGGGCCTGCCATAGGGGCGCGAACAACCAAACAATGCCCTGGTACTCTCTCAGCCTGTGGAGGACCTTGCACAACAAAAGTGCGGCGGTAGGCGGAAACACGTATAGAGACTGCCACCTGGTCCAGGCCTCGCTGAAAGCATCCGGGCCCTCCGCTGGAGTGTGAAGCCAGCGGGTCAGGAACACAGGCAACTCGGTCGTCACGTGAGAAACGAACAAGTCGACCTGTGGAACATCCCAGGAGGCTGCCAGGTCGTCGAATATGGTTTGTTGGAAGGACCATGTGACCTGGGTGCTCCGTCCCCTAGACAGAGCATCCGCTCACAGGTCGGGAGACCCGGTTAGGTAGGTCGCAGGCAGCGTAATGTGGTAACGATCTGCCTGAAAAAACAGTTCCTCCGCCAGACCCTGAAACATCGCGGATCTGGAGGAGCCCTGTTTCAGCATACAATGAACTGCAGGCATGTAGGCCATCCGGAAGGCCAACGACCTGCCGGGAAGGGCTAGCCCTTGACCCCGCAGGAATAACAACGGGACCAACAGTATCAAGACCTGTAAGTGTAAGGGAGTGAGACCTGACCACTTGCCTAGGTGTTGGTGACCCATGGTGGACTGGGAGCCCCATCCCCCTTCGCTCGACGCATCGTTGCCTATCCAGATGGTCGGCGGGTGTGAAGTCCAAGGCACAGCTCTCGCGAGCCTGCCCCGAACAACCCAGTGTGTCAAAACAAATGGAACGAGCGAGGAATCTGACAAAGCCGATGTGGAGGCAACAGCGGGAATGCTTAGGCGCCCAGTTGAATCAGGCGTGTTGACCCCGAACCTCCCTAGGGGAATGGTCAGACACGCCCAATGGAGCGACCCGATCAACGAGTCCCAGAGTGACCCGGTAATGGAGACCGAGTGCAACGCAGCGAAAAGTGTCCTTCGAAGCTGCGAGGCGGTCACCCGACTCTGTCCGACGGTCGCGCTCGCCATGACCCAGTCCAGGCCCCCCCCACGTCACGTCTTGGGATGGGGTGAGGCACGACGTGGGAACGTTTATCGGGAAACCTAGACGTGGTGGATGACAAGGAGAGTGTGTGGTGCACATTGAGTGGGAGAGTCTGCGGAGATGAGCTAATTGTCCAAGTAAAACAGGAGCTGAATCCCCTGACGGAGCAGGGGAGTCAGAGCCTGCTGGACGAGTTACGTAAAGACTCATGGCGCGATATTGAGACCGAAGGGAAGCCTGTCGAACGTGAATACCCTTGCGTGCAGCTGGAGCGCCAGATAGCACTGGAACCGAGGTGCAAGCGGCACATGCCAATATGTGTCCATGAGAACCAGGGATATCACCCAGCAGCCGGGACGGAGCGCCAACCGCACCTGACTGAAGGGGAGCATCCGAAAGCGGGTGTGTACGATATGCAAATTGATGCACGACAGGTCGACCACCAGTCTCATCGCATCGCAGTCCTTCCGCAGGACCAGAAACACATGTGAGAGGAATACCCGCCTGAGTGGCGAGATTACCCGAACAATCCCATGCTCGAGTATTGACATGACAACTGGGGCCACGTCTAGAGCGACGTGCCGATGTCGGGGAGGACGTCTGAGAGGGGGCCGAGACCGCCCCCTCCAGAACACCCTGGGAGGAAGCGGCTGCGGGAGGCCGCGACGCCCCGGAAACACGGGGTGCGAAGTGTCCCGCAGTCGCAAAGAGGTAAGTCTTTTGCCAAGCACCAACCGAGAAGAGACCCTCAGGTGCGAGCTCAGAGGAGTAGCTTCGTCCTGATCTCCGCGGGCGCCTTCGTACAGAAGGCCACCCTCAGCGATGATCTACACTTAGCAGCCTCATGGACGGCCCCCTGAACGTCACCCACTGAGGGCACGGCGAGCCGCAGGCGCACGCGCCGCAAGGTCTCCCAACCTGTCTTGAGGCCACCAGCAGGTTCGGCTTCAAGAAGCCGGAGGTGAAACCTTGCCATTTGGAACAGCAGGAGGAGGGTGGAGAGCCAGCGAGCGGCGCGTTGCTGGAGCCGGTGATCCTGATCGAGGGCACTCTTCTCCGATAGCACGAAGAAAGACGTGGGCAACTGGTCGAACACAATGTGAGGGGCATTCAGCCATGACCAATATGTGGGAGAGACCCCGGACGAGGACAGGACGAGCCCAGACACAAAAGTGTTGTCAGGGGGCGGGAGAGAAACAAAGCCCCCAGCAGACCAGACGCCAAAACCAACCCCCTCCGCCAGCCACCGATCCCAAGGCCCATCCTCAAGGTTGGTGAGCTCGAGCATGACGTTGCTTACAGCATCGCGAGCACTCTTCACCAGAGGAAGACCGGCAATGGCTGACAGAGCGGGAGCATCAGCTAAGATGTCTCGGCGGGCGTAGTCCGACCAGAAACGTGTAGACCCAGAGGGAGATATCCTAGGACGGTATGGAAAAACTGCAAATCCGACCTACTGGGGTGAGGCCGGATAACCACCTCTGGAACTATGCCGTCCGGAGTCAGTGCCCGGAAGATACCCGGAGCACGAATCTGCATATTCCAATTATCAGCAACTGGCCGTTCACCCCCGTGCAAGAGTGGCGGCACAGTCCGGGTGAGTAGCCACCACATTCTGCCAAGACGCAGGCACGCCTTACAAAGAAGGGAGGACACGTTTGGTAATCTTAAACGTAGACAGTGGGGGAACACTAACGGGCTGGCCAACCATCCCCAGCCCGCACCCAGGCAGCACGCCGAAACACGGTGAAGGAGCCGGAGAGGGGGCTGGCGCAGGCAGAGCCGCGGCCGCCACCACAGAGGTTGCAGGGCCAGTAGGCAGTTGACCTTAGGAAAGGGGAAAGACCAGTAAAATCATCAGACAGCTACAGCCAAGCGTCCCAACCGAATCGTCTAGCATCACAGCTGACGTGGGAGCGTCCGGGAGAAAAGAGATGAGAGGCAAAGCATAGGTCCGACCTTGAGTAGGGTAGAACCCACCCGAGGGTGGAACGGGCCCCGGGAGGCCCTAACCCAGATGCCAGAGGCTCGTAGAGAGCTGACCTGTAAGAGAAGGTGTCGAGGCAGAGGAACGACCTGGAGCGGGAGTCATCCACGCACCAGGGCGGAGCGAGCCGATCGCAGCCCGTCCGAGAGACCCGCGGCACCGGCGAGGGTGGAAGGAAAAAACCACCCCAGACACCGGTGAGCACAATGTAGGGTAAGACCGTGGCTTAGGAACCTCAAGGCAATGGTGAGTCCAAAATAAGTGAAGACAGCGTCGCAGGAACTCAAGGTATTGGTGAGTGCAAGGCAGGGTAAAACCGAGTCTCAGGAGCTGGAATCAGACGAAAACAGGTGCCCCCAAGATGGTGTAGAAAAAACGTAGACAGGCAAGCAAGAGCAAGCCGAGGAGGCAACAGTGTCTGACATCCAAACCCCCCCCCGAAAAGGTAGGCTAAGCGAAAAGTTGGCCTAGCCTAAAGAGGGGTAGGGAAAAAAGAAGCTCGACGTCGGAACGTAGAGCCCACTGCAAAACCGCGGTTTTGCAGGAATGTTAGTCCGACCAGTACGTCGGACGGCAGAGAGCGGCCAAACAATCAGAGGATCACCGAAGACCGCATGTGCGGGGATCCAGGGGTATACGGCAGACGAACCTGAGAAGGAACTCTGACACTGTTGCCAACCCAAAAAATACCAAGAAGATGGTTTCACATTTCCGAGAGTTCGCAGGAACCGTGAATGACATGCCGGACCGAATTGGCAACAGTGTGAAGAGTGAGCAACAGCCCTCCATCGACGAAGGCTAGGCCACGAACGCCCTCCGCCAGCAGGTGAACAAATAAGGCGACAGTACATGTAGGCCTTAGGTGGAGGCGAGGGAGGCAGAGGAGAGCATCCAAAGGGGAGCGGAGCACAGCCTGGGAAACAGGGGAGAAGAGGATGAAACACCAGAAGCGATGCATCAACAGGCATGGATAAGTAGCAATGCACTCTTCAACCCCAAACCCAGAGAGGAGCGGACCATCAAGGGACCCTCGAGTCGGGAGCGGAACAACAGGACAGCCAAAAAAGCGTGAAACACACGCCGTCGTAGGGCGGTGTAAACACGCCCTGGAGCGGTCGTGTTAGACAAAAATAAAAAAGCCGTAAGGTAAACCGATCACAAGGGCAGGGAGACGCCCAAAAGCGCTCACTAGACCTTGAGAAAGAAACCTCCGCTGCAGAACGGAGAGTGTAGACCCCCCCCCCCAATGTAAACCCCCAACCAGGTGAACAAAGAAGGCGACATTACCCGTAGGCCTAGGCGGAAGCGAGGGAGGCACAGGAGAGCACCCAAAGTGTAGCGTAGCACAGCCTGGGAAAAAAGGGAGAAGAGCATTAAACACCAGAACCGATGCACAAACAGGCATGGACAAGTAGCAATGCACTCCCAAACCCAAACCCAGAGAGGAGCGGACCAACAAGGGACCCTCCGGTCTGGGGCGGGACAACAGGACAGCCAAAAATGCGTGTAACGCACGCCGCCGTAGAGCGGGGTAAACCCGCCCTGGAGCGGACACCGATACGCTCCAGAGCGGGCCACAGCCACCAGCACCACAAAGACGAGTAGGACCGACCCAGAGCGGGGGAAGAACCCGCGCCCTAGGGCGGGGGTAAGCACGTCCTGGAGCGGACACCGATACGCTCCAGAGCGGGCCACAGCCACCAGAACCTTACCAAGGCACCTCAGAGACGAGTAAGGACCGACCCAGAGCGGGGGAAGAACCCGCACCCGAGGGCGGGCGAAGACACCAAGAGAGCCAGCTGAAAAACCAAACTAACCGACCTGGAGCGGGGAAAACCATCGCTCCAGGGCGGGGCGGTCATGCTTGAGCGGGAGGATGATATAGCGGACTCACGCCCGGTCCAGAGCGGCCAAATACACGCTCGAGGGCGGTACAAAGACCGACCTAGAGCGGGGCCGAAGAAGGACAGACCAGAAGCAGTCACCAAAGCACGCCCAGAAGCGGGAAGACCGACGCCCCAGGGCGGAGCGGTGAACACCAAATTAAAAGTCTGAGGGCTAGGGCAGGTCCAAGTGAAAAAAGACATGCGACGAGTGCCAGACGCTCGCCCTGGAGCAGTAAGAACGACGCTCCAGAGCGGAGCGGCGAGCCAGGTCCAAGTAACAGAGGACCGAAGTGTCACTCACCGACGACACTTAAGACAGAAAGTCAGAAAAAGGAGAAGTGTCACGTCTGCCAAGAAAGCCCCCCAGGGACTCGAGAAAAAGGAAAACGCCAACCAAAGACCGACCTGGCGTGGGACGTGACCCACGAACAGGGAGGAGCAGAGGAAGACATAGGCTAATCACAAGGCCCAAAGGTGGCAAAAGCAAGGTAAATAGCAGAACACAAATGTGGGGGTCTGGAAAGCCAGAGGTAGTCAGAGAACTGGTGCGAACCCCATAAAACAAAATAAGGGGGGTCAAGGGACATCCCCAGGGGTTGCAACAGAATCGAACGACAAAACGCCCCCTGTAGGCTAGGCTACCCACAAAAAGTTAGCCTAATCGGCACTAGGTGATAGAAATAAATAAAAAGAAGGACGCCACTAGCAACCGCACACCCAAAGAGGTGTGAGTGCGACATTAAAAGACCAATCATGAGGCAAGTGACATCCGCTAGAGGAGCGGCGAACACATCCAAAGGTATCCCGGGTCGGCGCCCCCCACCATAACATCACCCGAAAAACCGAAGTTAGCCTAGCCACCGAAAAAATGTGCGTAAGTCAGAAACTAAGTGACAAGAAGCCCTAAATGAATAGAACCTATCAAAACCTTACACAAAGAGCTTTTGACGGCATCAACTCAGCTAGACCACCACACAGATCACTATTAGCCACACTCGACATTAGTAAAGCCTTCGATGCCATCCCCCGCCACAACCTAACAAACAAAATCTACAACACAAACATGCACAACAACACAAAAAGGTGGCTGGCCAACTTCCTAGCAGGCAGATGTGCACACGTATCTTTTGCCGGTCAGTCATCTAAAATCAGAAACTTTCCAAACGGAGTCCCACAAGGATCCGTCCTATTGCCCGCACTCTTCAATCTGTACATGCACGATATAACTACACCCAATACGCCCCAAATAAACTTAGCCTCCTATGCAGATGACATAACACTCACATACACACACCATGACCCAAGAAGAGCAATAGATCTCCTTCAACCCTATCTCAACACACTACATGGCTGGTGCACTACAAACAGACTTAATCTAGCTCCAGCCAAATCCACCGCAACCCTGCTCACAAGCTGGACAGGTGAACACGAATACATCCCTCAACTCACCATAAACAACACACCCCTAACACATACACACACACCCAAAATCCTAGGAGTAACATATGATACTCATATGACATTCAAACAGCACACCACAAACATTAAAAAGAAACTGACACCCAGACTTAACGCCCTCAGGTCACTTGCTCACACAAAATTTGGACACAACAAAGAAACTACCACCACAGTATATAAACAATACATAAGATCAGTGATGGAATACGCAAGCCCAGCCTGGGCTTCTAACCTAGCTGAAACACATCATAAGACCTTACAGACTATTCAAAACAAAGCCCTGAAGATCATTACAGGCTGCACAGCTACTGCACCCACAGATCACCTACATCAAGAAACCAAAATCCTCAAAGTCAAAGACCATCTGGACATGAGAGGCACTCAATTCCTGGCAGCAGCCTCCACGAACCAAGACCACCCACTAAACTACATGGCAACACACCCACAGACACCAAGAAATATCAAAACAACACCCAGCACATGGTATCACACACAATTATTGTCCTCTCTCCTCCCTGCCCACCCCGAACCAACTTCCAGAAGCACATCCATACTCATATCTCTCGCCAATCCATCCACTCACTCACAGACAACACGCAGCTGCATGCACGACCTACCGAAATCCATCCTTCCGAATCCTCCCTCCCTCGCGTGGACAGAGTCCACCTGGCCAGGCTGAGATGCGGACACCATTCAGCTCTCCTGAGCTATCAGAAGAGACTGGATGACTCCGTTGTCGACGCCTGCCCGGGATGTAACACAGCACCCCATACCATTAAACACATCATAGAAGACTGCATTTCACACAACCACTTACGCCAACAACATAATCTACACTCAATGAGAGCTCTGTGGGAAAGCCCGATCGTGGCCATGGCCTTCCTCAGGGACTCGGGGCTGTTCGGCCAGGCAGCTTAGGGAACAACAACAACCTATCAAAACCTAAACTAAAGTCACCGTAAAGAAATTAAAAGCAATATAAGGCAAAGGCCTTTCAACACTAGTGTCATCCCAAGACACGCATGCGCAGAGGGCTGAAAACATGAGAGACCTCCACTTTCAACGCAAACACTCAAATAAAACACCTGAGTGCCCATTTTACGTTGTGCCTACAACACGGATCATCTATCAACAATTTCAGGCGCCAATTAAAGGCCCAAAACTCACCAAAGGTGACAAAGATAGGAGTGGAAGGCACCAAAATGACGGAGCACTACAAAAAACATGTGTGCACCCGAGTGGTAGCGCGAAAGAGATGCCCTTTAATCCGGACCGGGTTAGAAGGTACGCCCCTGACAGCGGCATGAAGAGCCAGATGGAATGGCCTAGTCGACAACTTTTTCTTTTCTTTCTCGTTTCTCTTTTCAATTTTCTATTTAACCCGTGGAGCCCCGGCTAGTTTTGTAATGTTTGTTCACCAGAACCCGGCCGGTTTTCAAAAAATTGTTTAATTCCAGAAACAATAGCGAATGGGTTAGGAATGAAGGAAAAACCACGAAAAACCGCTCAAAAAGCTTAAAGAATGGTCCTACAGAGCCCCCGAAAACATATTTTACAAGAGTAAAAAATTGAAGGCAATTACCCCAAAAAACCAGGTTATTGCGCGCTCACGCGCACGCACAAGGACTTTGAGAGTTTTCAACCATCGGCACGGTTGCGTTGGATACGTACACAGTTCCCATACAAATCTGAGCCCTCTCGAGTGGCTACACCTGAGGTTACGGTCGGAGCAATTAGGGCGACTCGTCAGGCGTGTCGCTGGGGCTGTGCGTTACATACATCGCCGACGCGTCAGACGCGTCGCTGGGGCTGTACGGGTTAAAAGACCTCAAAAGTATGTACAACGTACCTAGTAGAGAGAGTAAGGTGCTACTATAGATGTTATCGATTTAATTCGCGCTATGTGTATACGATAATTGCCGCTCTAGAGCGAAGCAGATTACATCGTCATAGTATAAGCTCTACGTTGGATACTCAGAGGCTACTACTAAATTACGAGGTTACCGGGGCTTAGTCTCGATGATAGCACCTCTATGGCCGGCTCAGGTGTGGTACCACCAGTTGAAAATGTGGTGCGAGACCCCGGTGTCACTCCCAATCTCGTACTTCCACTTGGAGACAATTGGCAACCTAAAGACCTCGCTGACTTTTGCCTTTTGGACATTCAGAATGCCAAATGGTTAATCCCGTAAGGGGAGAGCATCACTAATAAATTCCTTAATCAGTATACTCTTTCTACCAGGCGTCAATATCAATCGCATTGGAAGTCTTTAGTAGAAACGGCGCAAACTGACGCATCAGTAGGTTTGATCTTCAAGTATTTGGACTACTTGTTTGAACAAAAACGCCTTTCTGTAATTACACTGTCAGCTATCAGAACTCCTTTTTATGACTTAACAGGGCTATCTATACTGCAGGCAGAGGAGAAAGGGTTAATGAGGGCACGTTTCAAGCTTCGCCCACCACCCCATCAGCTCATGCCTACCTTCTCACTTGACAAAGCATTGTCTTTGCTTCATTCACGCAAGTATAATCATGCGCCGGATTTCGACTCACTGTTAAAGAAGGCTGTGTTCCTTATGGCTTTGGCCACAGGTAACAGGGTGTCTGAGGGCGGCGATGAGCAATAAACCTAATTGCCTCAGGTTTGGGAGACGCAATATTAATGTACAAATTGCTCCTTCCTCCACTTTTGTTGCAAAAAATTAACATTGCGATCAAGTTTTCTCTGAGTTTACTGTCCCGGCGCTTAAACGCGGAGACACACACCATATTTTATGCCCAGTACAATCTCTGATAAAGTTTTTGAGAGTGTCACAACCTCAGCAACAGGGAGCTTTGTGGGTTAATAGTGTGGATAAGCGCATCACAAGAAGAAAATTGGCATCGTTGCTTGTAGATGTAATCCGAGAAAGTAATCCCAGCGTAGTGGGAAGGGCCCACGACATCAGGAAGTGGGCAGTTTCATTAAGATTCTTGAATAATTATTCCATAGATGATATTGCGGATACGCAATTGTGGTCATCCAATCATACTTTTCTGACGCTCTACATATCTGTGGCCAGGGGCGCCCACAGGCGGACGCACTGGACGCACGTGCGTCCAGTGTGAGCCTCCAGGCATGTTTGGGCCCGTATAATTAACATTTTCCTTTCCTCAAATAAGTCTCTTATTTGTTAGTAGTCTTGGCAAATCCAACGTCAAGGCTATTAACCTAATTGCAATGACGACTTGTCTATTTTGACTGCTATGTCGTCATTCCAACCGCGGTTATAAAGAAAACGTCTAGAGTCTACTCCTTATCTTGCTCTAGGAGACGTTGTACATTAACCAAAACTACCACCGAAGGTGAAAAAAGCATAGAAGAGAAGAAAAAGGGGTTTACCTTAGTTACCGCTTAAGGCCCATCCTGTGTTCCGTCATGTGCAGATCCCTGTCGAACGTGCGCATGAGCGACCCTCTCTTGTCATCATTTTTTCACGCGCTCCATTGAATGCAGTCGCTTTTGTTGTGCTCCTTTAATTCACCCTGTTTAGGTTCGTTTCGGCTTATCTGGCCTTCTTTTTTGTTAGACAGATGTTACGTGATCTAGGGCACACGTAAATGGGCTCCTCAGTGTGTTTAATGGAGACGCGTGTGGAAATAGCTACCGAAGGTACGGGGGCGCCTGGCGTTCCTCGTGTGTGTTTTTCATTCCTTTCTCTTTTCATATTCTTTTTTCCTGTTAGTCTGGGCATAGTTTAGCTTTTAGCTTATTTTAGCCTAGCTTGTTTCTCATTCAGGAATTGCTATGCCCCTATGAGTTTTCATATTTTCATAGCCTAGGTGTACAGTTGGTTCACGATCTGAGATTTCGTGGTGGCGGTGCTGTTTGTAGGGTTTGTGTCGGCCGCATTATTAGCGTTATTCCCGAGTCCCCCCTTTCGAGCCTTCACTGTGTCTCAAGGGCCTGGGCGCTTGGTGGTTCGTGATATCCTAGGGTACCCCACGGGGGCCCCTCCCTCACACCACAGGGTTTTTCGCCCCTGACACATTCTCTCCTCACGGCTAGGCCACCCTTTTTCTCGCCAGTTTCATTTACTGGTTTTTGTGTTCCCTTACTGTTTTCACCTCCATCCTTTCATACCCTTTTGCCCAATCCTGGGGTACCCTACGGGGGCCCCTGTTTGTGCCAAACCACCCTTCCTGCCACTTCTCCTCATGGGCTTTGCTCTATCTCTGTGGGTTGGGTGGTTCCTAGGGGATGTGCCTCCTCTCCCCTGGTGTGTCTTCCTTGCCTCTCCCTTGACCGGTTGAGTCAGGATATTATCAAGGAAGACACTGCTCAGCTTGATGGCCATCGTCGCTTGGAGTTCATAAGGAGATGACGCTTTTTTCTGGGCCTCTTTGGTATTTCCTAGACGCTCCTCTCGCTTTTTCGGCGCCGGACCATCTCGGCCGGTCCCGCAAATTTGCGGGGTGCTCGATTCGGTCCTCTGGGACATTTCGGTTCCCCGCAAATTTGCGGAGATCGTTGGGGGGTCCCGCGAAATTGCAGGAGGGTGGTGTCGGTACGGTTATGCCTCCATTGGCCCGCAAATTTGCGGTAATAGTTGGCTTTCACTATTGACTTTTGTTATGTCATCTTGTTGCCTGATACTATATTGGTGTATGCACTTTACTGGTGTTATAGGCCCTGCATGTAAGATGTTGAGTGGTGGTTAACACTTTCTCCATCTTTGCAGGTTCTGCTAGTGCTCTTCCGCCTCGGCCGCCCTCCTCACCTACCTCTGTGCTACCAGTTTAGGGTGAGTACGGATACCTGTTTGCATGTGTGTTCCTGTTTCCCCATGCTCCTTCCCTGGTTCTTCTTGGACATTCTCTCCACTTACTCCTTCGACGTGCTGATTATGGTGTGTGTTCTTCTAGTGCAGGTAGGCTGCCTTGCTTTCGCCTTGGTTGTCGCTCCCCGTGCTTGGAGAGCCACGAGTCCTGCTTGCGCCACTCGCTCTGTGTGTCCTCTACGGCCTACCTCCCTGCTCTGTGTGGCACGTGTCTGGCCCTGGTGGTTGTGCTGCTCCATGGCCCTGGTTCCTCGGCGGCGGCTGTGGCCTCCTGCTTCCCTTCCGTCGGTGTGGACGATGGTCTCCCGCCACATTAGGACTGTGGGCCACCGTTCCCCGGCCTTTGTTGGCGACCGGATCCGCGTCGCCCTGGGTATCCCTGACCCGACTGAAGGCCATTTACCTGGCCCTCTCCCTGCTCGGGCCCTCTCCCTGCCCGGGCCCTCTCCCCTGGGTCCCGCAGCCGGTCGTCCCATCGTCGGGGGGTTCCCCGGCTCCGTCCACGCTCTCGCTCGCCTCGTCGTCCTCCTGATCGCCTTGACGCCGCCCATCGCCCTCGTCATGGCTCTCGCCCTGAGGCCGGGGTTAGCGGCTCTGCCCCTGTGCGCCCTCCCCTGGCCTCTGCGGATAGGGGCTCTACTCCCTTCCGCCCGCTTCCCCAGCCCAGACGACTTCCTCTTACGTTGTCCTCTCCGCGCGCGGTTGTTCATGCTGTAGCTGGCCCTCTGCTCCCTCCTCCTACACTGTCCAGGAGGGTCCGCCTGGATGTCGTTGCTTCTCCTACTTCACCTGCTTCAGTGCCTATTCTTCCTTCACGGTCTCGTCCCACGGTGGTGGTCCCTCCCTCCTCCGCCTCGGTGTCGGGCCGCCCTGTTATCTCAGCCCCGGGGATCCTTGCTCTGTTTCCCCCCGCGGCTCCTGGCCTCCTTTCACCCGGCCAGCCTTCCCACTCCCGTCGTCCTGCTCCTCCTCATTCTTCTCTTCCTGACCTTCACTTACCGTCTCGCCAGGGGGGTACCCCTCCTCTTGCCTCGGTGGGGTTTCGCGAGGTTTCGGGGTCCCCTTTCTCAGGAGCTGATGTGTCGCTGGAAGAGGGGAATGGTGCTGTTTCCCCCTCGGCCGTTCGTGATCGGGGACGAGTCCCTCAACGGCGACACAACCGTCGTCGCTCGCCTTCCTTGGGCCGCGACGCTGCTGGTTCGTGTCGTGGGTCTCGCTCCCGCTCACGCTCGCCCCTGCGGGCCGACCAATCTGGGGGGGGGGGGGGGTAGCCTCTCTCGGATCAATTGTCGGCTATGCAGGGCTGGGTTGTGTCACGCTTCGACGGGCGCTTGGAGTCGATGGAAGACTCCCTCTCCTCGCCCTTCTTGGCGGTGCCTCATCCTCAGCACCTCACCCTACCTACCCCTGCTACGGTCCCCCTCCCTTCTGCGGGCCTACGCTCTGGTCAGACTTCAGCCGCCCTGACATCCTTCCGGCTGTTCAGTCCCTGGCTGTGTTGACGGGTCTGTCCTCCTATGGGACAGGTTTGTGCGACGCCAGTACGCCTGGCTTAGCCATCATGCTCGGTCACCCTCTCCCATTGGAGGCCTGGTTTGCTGAGGCCTTCGACTTCACACACCGATCCGTCGACGGCTCTCCTTCCGTCCCTCCCCCGGAGTCGTCCCTGATTTTGCCTCCTCTTGTGTCTGTCGGCGGGTTGGACGGCGCGTTCTGGTCCTGGATGAGCGCGCCCGTTCTTGAACTTTGTTCTATTGCTACCCCGTTCTTCTCTCACCCGGATCAGCCCTCTGTCGCCAAGGTTTTTCCCTTGCGACGGAGGGTGACGGACTTATTGTCTTGTCTTTAGGTTCCCTCCAGACGTCTGTTCACCACCTGCGGCTTTTCGAGGCGTCTGCGCCAGGCGATCTTCGCGAGGGTTTGGACCGCGTTCAGCGGGTCCACCTTCGGCTCGCGGTGTCTTTGGTTCCCGAGCTGAAGGCGGTTTTGTGCGCGGCAACTCGGCACCGCACGACGGTACGGTCTTCGTTCTGCCGGCCGGCCCCCTTGGTTATTCGTCAGGGTTTGTTGTACTCTGCGCTATATCCGTCGGGGTTTTTTACGCAGGATGCTTGGGAATGCTCCGCTTCTCTGTCGGCGGCCCCTGCTTCCGCCACACGACGCCGTGCTGTGTCGTTACGGACCCTGCTTACGTCACGCACCGACGCGCTGTGCCGCGCGCGGGGTCTTCTCAGTCCCGTCCTTCTGCCGGTCCTCTTCGGGGTGCTGCTGCAAGTGCTGCCGCCTTGCACGGGCGCAGGACTGGGACGTTGCTGGCCAGTGCTTCGGTTCCGCCTCGCACTTCTGTTCTTGCCCCTTTCATCCCCTCTGTGTCGGGGCTGGCCGGCCTTCCACTTCCGGCCGCCTTTCAAAGGGGTCAGCCCCGCGCCGGCCTTGGGTTGGGGTGGCCCGCCCTTCTCGACGAGGTTGGGGGGGGGCGGGGGTAGAGGAGGTCAACGTGGCGCTCATGCCCGCACGGCCCGTACCGGGGGTACCTCCACGTCAACACAATGTGTAGTTCTCTGGGTCGGCCTCCTTGTTCTCCTTCTCGCCTGGGCGTACCGGGTCGCTCCCCTCCTCTCGGGTGCTCCCTCGGGTTGTTTTCGCCCTTGCGCCCCTCGGTAGCCGCGAGGGACGTTGGGGGCGGCGGGTTGCGCGGAGGGGTCTCACCTGGAGGTGGACGTCCAGACCCCCACTCCGCTCTTGTCACCGACAACGGCCCATCTCTTCAGAGGTGGCCCTCGTGTTCACTTCCATGCCCGAGCTGGGTAGCGTCGAGGGAGTTGGCCGCCGGTCACCCGGTTTTCCTCTCCCGTGTCTTTCTGGTTCCGTCGCCGACCTGCGACGCGATGCGACCGGTGGTGGATCTGTTGGCCCTCAACGGGCACATCGTGCACACACGGTTTCGGATGCTGCCGGTACCCCTGGTATGCCTGGCCCTGTGCCCTCTGTCGTGGGTAGTGTCGCTGGCCCTCCAGGATGTGTCTTGGCTCGTTCCTCTCCATCCTCGCTTCCAGCGATTCTTGGCCGTTCGGACTTCCGATCGTGTGTTCCTGTTCGACGGCCTTCCCTTCGGTCTCCACATCGCGCCGCAGATCTTCTCCGCACTGGTGGGGCAGGCTCTGGGTCCTCTCCTCAGGGGCGGGCTCCAGATCCTGTTTTCCTTGGCCGTTTGGTTGGTAGTTTCCGACGCCCTCGGCCTGTGCATTGGCGACGCCCTCACAGTCGTTCGCGACATCGCACGGTTAGGGTTCCCCTTCGATGTTCCCAAGTCACGCTTGACCCCGTCGCGTGTCGTGCCATGGGTCGGTCTCGCATGGGTTTTGTCCAGCGCTACGGTGACCCGGGGTCTGCCGGCCGCGGTGCACCTTCGGTGGACGGTCCTCGCCGTGTTGCACTCGGTCTCCCTCCCGGGGTGGCTCTGGGACTCGTTCGTGGGTTCGCTGCATTGGGCCGCTCTGCCCCTTCCCTTAGGGAGCCTCTGGCTACGCCGCCTCCTCCTCATGGGCACCGCGGTGTTTCCGTTGCCCCTATGGATCGGCTCCTGCCGCTCCCGCGTACCGTTCGCCGACGCTTCGGTCGCTGGGTTGCTCGGGGCTCGCTCTCTGCGGCTGTGCCCTGGACCGACCCCCCCCGCCGACGGTCTGGGTAACCACAGATACGTCGAGCGAGGTTGGGTGAGGTTCCCAATCGAACCTGGGACGTCCACTTCCCGGTAGATGGGTGGGTCTCCCTCCTCTTACCTGTCTATGCCTTCGGATTGTTGGTTCCTTTGTTCTTCCTGCGGGACCACGCGCTGGCCCTTCGGGGTGAGTCGGTGGCCTTCGGGTTGGACACTCAGACAAGCTGTCCCCTGTTTCCTTATGCGGGGGTCCTCCAGGTCGTTGACTCTATTGGGGGTCTCGGTGGAGTTGTTCTTCCTCGCGGACCGACACCCCTTCTCCTTGCATGCCTCCTCCCTGCCCGGGCCTGCCACCCTTTGGGCGGCCGCCCTGTCGAGAGGGCAGGGCGTTCTTGTAGAATGGGCGTTGAAACGGACTGTGTTCGCCGACCTCGCGGCTTCCTGAGGTGTTCCGGAGGTCGCCTTGTTCGCATCGGGGGTGCCGCGCCAGTTGCCTCTGGACCTCTCCCTCCGGCCTCGCGCTCCGGGGGGGGTCCGGACGCTTTCATGGTCGCCTGGTACAGGTGGCGGTCGATATCCATCTTTCCGCCACCAGACGCGCTGTTGATGTGCCCAGTCTTCGCGAAGCTGCGGCTGTACCACGGCTGCGTCTGGCTCCTCGCGCCTCTGTGGCCGGCACGGACTTGGTCCGCCCGGTTGCCGCGGTGGTGCCCGGGTCCGGTCCCTCTCCCTGTCTCCGGCTTCCACTTGGGCTAGGTTGGGGTCCTGCGGACCTCTTTGGCCTTCGCATCGTGCTTGTTCATGAGGCACGGTGGCTCCCGGTCCCCGGCCGGGCCCTGACTGACTTCCTGCAGCGTTCCTGGCCGTCTTCTCCTTGGGGGCCTTACGGGTCCCGCTGGAGGTTTTTTACTAGGTGGCTACAGGCCACTCGCCTGCCAGTTGGCTCTCCTTCCCTCGTCCTACGCTCCTTGTTTCACCTCTTCCGTACACGTCGCTTTCCAGTCGACGCTATACGTACCCACTTGTCTGCCGTCCGGGGGTTCTTTGGGTCCGTCGCTGGGCTGGTCGTTCCGCCACGGGAGCTGGATTCCTTCCTGACGGCTGCCTTCCGGGATCGACCGCCTCCGCGCCAGGTCCCTCCGCAGTGGGATCTGGGGCGGGCTCTGGTCCTTCTGGCTTCCCCCACGTATACAAGGGCCGCTACGCCGGTTCCGTTGCTCGGGCGTCCACTCTTCCTTGTCGCTCTGGCCACTGGGGATCGGGTGTCTGCACTAGCGGCATTGTCACGGCCCTGGGACTGCGTGCGATTCTCCCCGTCCTTGCATGGCGTCTCGTTCGCCTCCTCCCCTCCTTTTGTTACCACGCATGGGAGGGAGGCCCCCGTTTTCCAGCCTTTCGCCGTTCAGGCTTTACGGCGTGGGCATCCTCGCCATGTGTTGTGCCCGGTGTCAGCCTTGCACTCCTCTGTTGCGTCTGTGGCGCCGCCTTCGGGTACTGCTGTGTGGGTGTCTCCTCGGACAGGTGGGAGGCTCTCGCAGGTGCAGATGGGCCGCCACGTTTGTCGGACCGTTCGTGCCCGTCACCCTGTTTGTAGGGGTTCTGCGCACGATGTCAGATCCTTTGCTGCCTCCTTCCGGTTCCTGCCACGTCGATCCTTCCCTGCCATCGCCTCAGCGGTTTTGTGGTCTTCTATCAATTCCTTCATCTCCTCCTACCTCTCCGTGTCCAGTGTTCGACCCCCTCGGCCGGTGATTGCTCTCGGGGGTCGTGTTTCCTGGTGCTCGGGCGAAGACCCCTGGTCTCCCCCCCTTGTCCCTCTTTTTTTTTTTTTTTTTTTTTGGAAAGGGGGGGGGGGGGGGGGGGTGTATGGGTTTGCAACACTGGATTGCAAGTTTGGGATTATGTATTGTTCCAGTACATAAGTGTTTTTGCCACATTGAAAATTGTGTTTTGTTCTTGTGTTCAGTGTTTTGTTGGTTTTTGAAGAAAAGGGATTTTGGGTACAGTACCTTTTTGGTTTCAGACAAGTCTATGTTTTTGCATTACTATGAATGACGGGCATGTGTTAAAACTGTTCTTTTTAGCTACTCCTCAGTTTTTCACTCTTTTATTAAACTCTCTTGTTTACATTGTGTCTTTGTCATTCGTAATTTTGTTTTATGCATTGTTTTTTTTTGGTAGGTTGGGCTTGGATGTCCTCCTCCTATTTGTTATGCAGCCTTGACGTTGGATTTGCCAAGACTACTAACAAATTGGGAGGTTTGACGTACCTCCCAACCTACCAAATAGGAAAACCTACTATTTGGTAGTAGTCTTGGAAAATCCAACGTACATAATACCCTCCCTCACGCCGGACCCCTGCCCATCCGCGTTCTTCTGCTGACGTGAGATGTGATGACAAGAGAGGGTCGCTCATGCGCACGTTCGACAGGGATCTGCACATGACGGAACACAGGATGGGCCTTAAGCGGTAACTAAGGTAAACCCCTTTTTCTTCTCTTCTATGCTTTTTTCACCTTCGGTGGTAGTTTTGGTTAATGTACAACGTCTCCTAGAGCAAGATAAGGAGTAGACTCTAGACGTTTTCTTTTTAACCGCGGTTGGAATGACGACATAGCAGTCAAAATAGACAAGTCGTCATTGCAATTAGGTTAATAGCCTTGACGTTGGATTTGCCAAGACTACTACCAAATAGTAGGTTTTCCTATTTGGTAGGTTGGGAGGTACGTCAAACCTCCCAATAGGCTATAACTACATTCCTCTAAATGTATTATTTAGTTTGGTAATTGTGTTCATTCATCATTAAAGACATTATTAGAATAGGATAAGTCTTTATTATTATGTACCGTAATGTCATTATATAAATTCTTACTAAAATTTACGAAACAAATATCTGCAGAGTATTGTCTAAAAATAGGATAGTTAATTCTTCCCAACTTTTCGTATTCTTTAGTTATCGAGTCCTGTAATATTTTATACAATGTTAAATATGTTCTCTTATTGATAATTTTGCATCTGAATGATAAATTACTAGTGCATAATTGTAGTATTTAGTAATTTACTATGTATTTTTACAGACGCCGATATTTGAATAGTATAAGGGCCCCGAAATGTAGGGAAGCAAATGAGATGCAAATACATTTACAATGATATGAGACCAATTAAGTCTTATTATCAATACCTTTTTCATATAATATCTAAAGAAACTTTAGGTCAAGGTTACATACAGTCTCCCAACTCTCCTGCTATATTTATTTTCTGTTTTGGTAATTTTAATATTTGTAAGTGATAATTTATACCAGTGATTGTTGCAAATTACTATTTCCCTCCCCCACTCACCCCCTCCCCATGCGCCCCCTACCCCACCTAAAATAGGAACTAGTCATATTTTGCTATATTTAACCTAACCTAACTTAAAATAGGTTAAGGTAGGGGAGTTGGAGAACTTGGAGACTAAAACTGCTGTAACATTAACCAAACATTGTTCTAATTGTAAAATACCTCACCTACAGTAATTTCCTTCTATACACAAATTCAATGAGTGGATACAAAGTCTTGTGGGCAATTGTACATGCACAAGTTAACCCATACTGTACAGGGAACATATTTTTTGTTATATTTTGATAACTATTAGACTATTTTATTTAGCTTTGGAGAGATGTGTGCCAATTAAAATGTGACAGACATTCTCAATTAACCATTTTCCTACCTCAGATCCTTCCTAAACTGCATAAAATTGTTTAAATATAGCTCGAATAACATACAACAGACGTCGCTGGTACAGAAGGGGTTATCAAATTTAGATTGTTTGACCAAGAAAACTAAAGTTGCCATTTATATAATATTTCAGCTGTATGGAATAAATTGAGGAAAATTACACTTTTATATTCATCCTTTGTTTAAAGGTGGGGGCTCATGGGTTGAGATAAACATGGAATGATAATCGCCAAGCTGTACATAATTATCTTGCAAAATGCAATGGCACTGAAATAATTATTAACAATGGTATAAAGGATTTTGTGGATCGTCTATACCGGGCCTGTGACGTCACAAGAGTGTAAGTCCACCATCCAGTCTAGGCTAAGGATACTGGTGTGACGTCACTATGACGTCACAGGCCCGGTATAGACGATCCGCAAAATCCTTTATACCATTGTTAATTATTACTTCAGTGACATTGCATTTTACAAGATAATTATATGCAGATTGGCGATTATTTTTCTATGTTTACCTCAACCCATGAGACCCCACCTTTAACACTCTCTGACTCTGGAACTTATGCCAAAAGACTCATATGATGCGATCGCGTCATATGAACTTATCTTAACCCGTTGAGCCCCGGCTAGTTATAATATTTTGTTCACCCCTGTCCCAAGCCATTTTCACTTCTTTTTTTGTTGTTTGCTAAAATGGAAGATAAGGATGAGAAATGAAAAAAAAAAAAAAAAATCACCTCGGACATTTTTTTTTTGGGGGGGGGGGAGCCTCAAAAAAAATTGTTGAGCCAAAATGGAAGAGAATGGTGAGAAATGAAGAAAAAAATAAAAAAAAACTAATTTCGGTCATTTGGGGGTCGGGGGGTCGAAAGTTCGTCTCCCCCGCATGACCACCCGCCCGGGAGCACTAGGGTGAAAACTGAGTATGGCATTGTACGGCATACATCCTAAGGAGTGTCTCACATAATCTCAAGCCTCTAGCTCCCATACGACCGGAGTAATGGAGGTTCAAAGTGGCGGTGAACTAAGGGTGTAAAGTATCCCCACTAAGCCCACCACCACCAGCCGCGCGGCTGTCTCGGCCCGCTCACACCTACCGGCCCGGCTCCCACACACACTACGGTACCTCCCCCTCCTATTCTCCCGCCATTTCGTACCTTACGAGCCACGTAAGTGTTTTTTATATGTCGGACGCACGTGATGCGTCGCTGGGAGTTGGTGATCAAACACTGCCGACGCATCACGTGTGACGCTGGGTCTCACTGGGTTAATAGCTCTCTAATAAGTTTATGACGCGATTTTGCGTCATATTGAGCTCAGTAAGTTAGGTAAGTTAGATGAAAATCTGTCGATTGGTGGCAACCCCAAGTTTCTCCGACTTCTAACGATCCCGCAGTGAGGTTTTGACAGTTGTGGGGTACAGTGGCAATAATACCGTGTCGTCCGCCTCCTCGCCAGTAAGTTAATATAATATGTCTGGGGGGGTTAAATCACTTTAATATAACTTTCAGATAGCTTAAGAATGCACCTAAAATTTATCAAAAAGGCAACATTTTCTCGGGGGGGGGGGGTTTAAAGCGCACCCCCGGACCCCCTAGCTGAGTAGGTTCGCTTCGCTCGCTACACACACCCATGAACAGTGGGGCCTTTATAACATGTGCATCCCCTACAGGTATTTCTGTGGGCACCCCTGTCTGTGGCCTTAGATAAACCAAAATTGACCTGTGTGGCATTACGGCAGCAGGTCTAATTGCTCTTGTGTGCTACTAGTTCTAAGAATTATCTTATACTGTATGGAAAAAGAAGGGGGGGGAATGAGAGCCAAGACCCTCAGACCCTCCGCTGGAGAATGTGATAAGTAAACGAGTATATCATTAATAGTTACACTATGAGATATAGAAGATAAGTTGTACAAAATATACAGTATGTAGAAATTAATCTTAACCCTTTCGCTGCGGGTGACGTTCTGGAACGTCCTGGCAAGTTACAGCAATTTCCAGGTTTTAAAAGCCTGTAAAAACCGTAAGAATTTAGTGTCAGTGGGCGGGAGCGTGAGGGGACCACCTCCGACCCTCAGAGCACCGAGCGGCTCACTGAGGTTGACTGTGTCTCGCGCGGGTCTCTCTCTGTGTCTCCCAACAGTGTAGCCAAGCGAGCGAGTGTTACATAATAGCGGGTTTCCCGCGTTTCACTGGCACCACTGCAGGTGAACCAGACCACGTATGGGCCCGTTCTGGTGTCATTTTGAAGCTATTCTCGCCTAGTTTTCGGCAGAATACACTTAATTTAATGCAGATGCTTGATTTATCATTCAGGAGTGCCTGAATATGCCCTAAATAGCCCAAAAATGGCCTCAGCCAAAGGGTTAAGAACCAAATATATATAATGAAATTATTTGTTTTTTCCTAGAGAACTTTGACGCCGAGTGTGGTAAACTATCAATGGAAGTTAAATATTCTAAGCTATAATGAATCAAAATAAAATCAATCTAAATTAAATTTACTCCATATTTAAACTGAATTCAATCTGAAACAAGCTAATTTATATCCAAAGGTTTCACATAATAATTTATATATATGGTAAGGTTATAAGGGTTAATATTAGCCAGGAATTAACTCACCAATAGTCTCACATGGCAATGAGGTAAGGGAGAACGTTTTACCCAATATGGCGGACAATGGGGAGGCAAGACACCGGTCCCGAGACTCGAGTCAAGTGAAAGAAAGAATAAATTATTACATGGGAATGGACATGAATACTATGCTTATCTGTCAATCAGTCATGGCGTTGATGAGAGCGTCGTGGTGTAGCTGTTTGTATTGCTGTCAGTGTATTGTGATTAGAGGCACAATAGCGTGATCAACTGAAGGCGGAAATTAGATGTTAACTGGTTGGTGTTCATGAAGGCTCTGAGCTGTCTTCCTCAAAGGCACACCTTGCTGCCTTGGCAAACGCCAGGAGCCCAAATTATCGTACCGCATCTAGGTTACTCTATACGATAAATTATATTAATATATACGATAAATTCATATATACTGTACTACATAAGACCATGGCAATATTGCTTAATAGCATATTAGGCCTTTTATAACTTAAAACTTATTTACAATCTTATAATATACGATCTACTCGTCCTACGCCGTGCTGCAGGAACGACCGTGACGTCACAGACACATACGGGATCACAAAAGAGTCATAGCCTATCGTATTTATACGATACAGAGGAAGGGTCAAAGACTTCTTATGTTTTTGGACAAGAATACAACATTCTTGGAATATATATTTTATTGAATCTCGATGTGATATTCATTTACTGATGTACTTGCAAGGTTCTTTATAAGCAGACTTCTTCGAAGTTTTTTAGTAGTGAGTACCCAATCATAAAGACGATTCCATAAGAGAATGAGCATTGCACTTATGATGTTGGCACTCTTTCCCCTGTGGCGGGTGTTTCAAACAGGCTGACCGCGGGTGTTCGAAAGAGAGCTATTATTTAATAGGCATATCGTCAATGATTTCGGGGCCACTACTAAATATTAGGTTTTCCTTCTTCCCTCCGGACTCAAACCTATAATATTTTCCACAGACTTCAATATATGGTAAACAAAATCTTAATAATGAGATGCTATAACAAATTAAATGGCTTACATTAATTAGGTGATTATTAATCATACTATAGTTTGATTTTGAATTAGTATTTTATTTTTCAAGATAAATATACAGTCGACCCTCGCATAGGCGGACCCCAGTTGACCGGACTTCGGTTTGTGCGGACCCAACAGCCGATGCGGACAAGTCCCCAAAAGACCGTTAATTTAAAAGTTGTCCGGTATTTTAATAGTTTGTGTTTTTCTATCGCTCACTTCCCCCTCTGCAACTCTCTTTCTATCTATCTATCTCTCTAATGCATCTACCTAACTCCCTTATAGCCTACATTAACATAACTATGTCTTATTTGGTCTTGTTTTAATCTATGAATCAATTCTAATACATGGAATTGAAAACAATATTACCCTTCTAACACACAAATAATAAAATGAAAACGAGAGTAAATAAAAATGTCTCCTTTGTCTTTCAGAAACATAAGTCCGTCTCATATATGTTAGTATTTTATCGCTCGTTCGCCCCTAGCCACTCTCTTTCTATCTATTTATCTCTCTAATGCATCTAACTAACTCCCTTATACATTAACATAACTATGTCTTATTTGGACTTTTTGTAATCTATAAATAATTTCTAATGCGATGGAATTGAAAACAATATTATCCTTCTAGCACACAAATAATAACATGAAAAAGAGAGTCAATAAAAAAGTCTCCTTGGTCTTTTCAGAACCAATTAAGTCTGTCTCATAATAGTTCGTGTTTATCGCTCACTCCCCCTCTGCAACTCTCTCTTTCTCTCTAATGCATCTACGTAACTCCCTTATACATTAACATAACTATGTCTTATTTGGACTTTTTGTAATCTTTGAATCATTTCTAATGCAATGGAATTGAAAAATATAATATCCTTCCAGCACATAGATAAACAATACATAAGATAGTCAAAATATTTCAACCCCCCTTGCTGTGCGAGGCTCAGGGACCGAAGATTTACGTTTGATAGATTTTTTGTTTTGTTTTTTGTTCCCACGGTATACACAAAATGATGGGGAAATATTGCAACATGTTTTTAATTGACATTTGTGTCGTTTTTGCTGATTATGAGTTGGTGGATTTTTTGTTTTTTAATTCCATCATATCAGAAATGATTCACAGATTCTAATAGAGACCAAATAACATACACTTTTAAGTGTGTTCAATAGTTTTGCATTATCAATAGGGTGTAGCACAAGGCTTATCAACATCATCACAGTAACGGGGTTGGGGTTGAGGCCGGGACGGGGAGGGGAGGGAGTAGGCCTACAGCGGCGGGGATATCCTTCCTTTTTTTTTTTTTTTTTTTTTTTATGTGAAATTTATCAAATTACAAATATGGGGTCGGGGTTGAGGCCGGGATGGGGAGGGGAGGGAGTAGGCCTACAGCGGCGGGGATATCCTCTTTTTTTTTTTTTTTTTTTCCCAATGTATTTCCAATGTCCGGACTTTTTCAATGTGCGGACAAGGGTCCCCCCCTATTAGTCCGCACATTCGAGGGTTGACTGTAATTTTAATTTCCCTAAGAGTGCTAAAAATAATTATGTTACATACTTCATGGCTACCATTACAGTGAATAAAGGTTTTTATGTCTGTTAAACAAATAATCTGCAACCAAACAAATCCCCTATGGGATGGGGTAGAAGAGACCCTCTGCAATGTCTGCATCCTACTGTGTATCATACAAGGTAAATAAAAAGGGTTGGTTGGTGTGGCCTGCAAATCTCCCTTCTTAAAAGAATTGACCAAAACATATTGAACCAATTGTCTTGGCAAACAGACAAGAACGGTCGAGAATAACCAAACTTGTAAGTCCTTAAATAAATGGACATGGGATGAAAAAAGACTGCCTTCTGAGCATGGAGGTGATTAAATTATGACTACCCCCTTGAGGATCAAGGTATTTGGCAATAATAAATAGGTAGAACATAAGAAAATGGGAGTCTGCAGAGTCGATTGACCCAAACAAGGCAGATTCCTTTCAAACCCAACCAACCTCGTCCATATGTCTATCTAATATTACCTTGAAGCTCTCTATCGTTATTGATCCTACCATATCACTCAGTAGCCTATTCCATGTCTACAACTGTTATCAAACCAATACTTGCCTATATCTTTTCTGAAACTAAATCTATCTAATTTGAAACAATTTTTTTGAGTTCTTTCGCTATCACTGAGCTTCAGTACATCTTTCCTGTCTCCTTTATTTATCCCACTAAGAACTAACATGTTTTTTGTGATGTGGCATGCCAGTTGATGTTTCAGTGAAAAAAATGTTCACAATAAGTAGGCCTACACTAAAATTATTATATCTAAATGTGATTGTGAAGCTGATTCTTCTGTGAGAATAAATCATGACTGAGCACATATGAATGTTTTCACACCCACATGTATTGGTAAATGTTTATGGGAGTATAAACAAACGCAAAATGTTGATCACAATACTCACACTTACATGGTTTTACTTCTGAATGCACTAGCAAATGTCTAGTGAGATGACCCTTTACAGCGAAACATTTATCACAATGATAACGCATGTATACACTATATGATGTAGGATTATAAATGTATTTCATACTAGCTCATACTTGAATGGCTTTACTCCTGAATGCACTAGTAAATGTGTGGTGAGGCTACCTTGCTGTGAAAATCCTTATCACAATGCTCACACATGAATGATTTTACTCTTGAATGTACTAATAAACTGTCTGGCAAGGTCACCCTTCCATGATAAACCTTTACCACAATGATCACACTTAAATGGTTTTACTCCTAAATTTACTAGTTAATGTCTGCTGAGATAACCCTTTACAATGAAATATTTGTTAGTAGTCTTGGAAAATCCAACGTCAAGGCTATTAACCTAATTGCAATGACGACTTGTCTATTTTGACTGCTATGTCATCATTCCAACCGCAGTTAAAAAGAAAACGTCTAGAGTCTACTCCTTATCTTGCTCTAGGAGACGTTGTACATTAACCAAAACTACCACCGAAGGTGAAAAAAGCATAGAAGAGAAGAAAAAGGGGTTTACCTTAGGTACCGCTTAAGGCCCATCCTGTGTTCCGTCATGTGCAGATCCCTGTCGAACGTGCGCATGAGCGACCCTCTCTTGTCATCATTTTTTCACGCGTCTCCATGTTGAGTCCGCTTTTGTTGTGCTCCTTCAATTCACCCTGTTTTAGGTTCGTTTCGGCTTATCTGGCCTTCTTTTTGTTAGACAGATGTTACGTGATCTAGGGCACACGTAAATGGGCTCCTAAGTGTGTATAATGGAGACGCGTGTGGAAATAGCCTACCGAAGGTACGGGGGCGCCTGGCATTCCTCGTATATGTTTTTCATTCTTTCTCTTTTCATATTCTTTTTTCCTGTTAGTCTGGGCATAGTTTAGCTTTTAGCTTAATTTAGCCTGGCTCGTTTTCTCATTCAGGAATTGCTATGCCCCTATGAGTTTTCATTTTTTCATAGCCTAAGGTGTACCGTTGGTAAACAATCTGAGATTTCTTTGGTGGCGGTGCTGTTTGTAGAGTTTGTGTCGGCCGCATTATTAGCGTTATTCCCGAGTCCCCCCTTTCGTGCCTTCACTGTGTCTCAAGGGCCTGGGCGACAGGTGGTTCGTGATAATCCAGGAGTACCCCACGGGGGCCCCTCCTTCACACCACAGGGTTTTTCGCCCCTGACACATTCTCTGCTCACGGCTAGGCCACCCTTTTTCTCACCAGTTTCATTTACTGGTTTTTGTTTTCTCTTCCTGTTTCACCTCCATCCTTTCAAAGTCTTTTTTGCCCAATCCAGGGGTACCCCACGGGGGCCCCTGTTTGTGCGAAACCACCCTCCCTGCCACTTCTCCTCATGGGCTTTGCTCTATCTCTGTGGGTTGGGTGGTTCCTGGGGGATGTGCCTCCTCTCCCCTGGTGTGTCTTCCTTGCTTCTCCCTTTACCGGTTGAGTTAGGATTTTTTCAGGGAAGACACTGCTGAGCTTGATGGCCATCATCGCTTGGAGTTCATAAGGAGATGACGCATTTTTGTGGCCCTTTTTTGGTATTCCCTAGACGCTCCTCTCGCTTTTTCGGCGCCGGACCATCTCGGCCGGTCCCGCAAATTTGCGGGAGCTCGATTCGGTCCTCTGGGACGTTCCGGCCCCCCGCAAATTTGCGGAGATTGCTGGGGGGGTCCCGCAAAATTGCGGGAGGGTGGTGTCGGTACAGTTATGCCTCCATTGGCCCGCAAATTTGCGGTAATAGTTGGCTTTCACTATTGACCTTTTTTATGTCATCTTGTTGCCTGATACTATTTGGTGCGTGCACTTTACTGGTGTTATAGGCCCTGCATGTAAGATGTTGAGTGGTGGTTAACACTTTCTCCATCTTTGCAGGTTCTGCTAGTGCTCTTCCACCTCGCCCGCCCTACTCACCTACCTCTGTGCTCCCGGTTTAGGGTGAGTACGGATACCTGTTTCCCCATGCTCCTTCCTTGGTTCTTCTTGGACATTCTCTCCACTTACTCCTTCGACGTGCTGATTATGGTGTGTGTTCTTCCAGTGCAGGTAGGCTGCCTTGCTTTCGCCATGGTTGTAGCTCCCCGTGCTTGGTGAGCCACAAGTCCTGCTTGCGCCACTCGTACTGTGTGTCCTCTACGGCCTACCTCCCTGCTCTGTGTGGCCCGTGTCTGGCCCTGGTGGATGTGGTGCACCATAGCCCTGGTTCCTCGGCGGCGGCAGTGGCCTCTGCTTCCCTTCAGTCGGTGTGGGCGATAGTCTCCCGCCCCTTTTTGGACTGTGGGCCACCGTTCCCCGGCCTTTGTTGCCGCCCGGATCCGCGTCGCCCTGGGTATCCCTGACCCGACTGAAGGCCGTTCGCCTGGGTCCCGCAGCCGGTCGTCACATCGTCGGGGGGATCCCCTGCTCCATCCACGCTCTCGGTCGCCTCGTCGCCCGTCCTCTCCTGCCCCTCGTTGTCCTCCTGATCGCCTTGACGGCGCCCATCGCCCTCGTCATGGTTCTCGCCCTGAGGCCGGGGTTAGCGGCTCTGCCCCTGTGCACCCTCCCCTGACCTCTCCGGGTCGGGGCTCTACTACCTTCCGCCCGCTTCCCCTGCTCGTACGACGTCCTCTTCCTTTGTCCTCTACGCGCGCGGAGGTTCAGGCTGTAGCTGGCCCTCTGCTCCCTCCTCCTACACTGTCCAGGAGGGTCCGCCACGATGTAGTTGCTTCTCCTCCTACTTCACCTGCTTCGGTGCCTATTCTTCCTTCACGGTCTCGTCCCACGGTGGCGGTCCCTCCCTCCTCCGCCTCGGTGTCGGGCCGCCCTGTTATCTTTGCCCCGGGGATCCTTGCTCTGTTTCCCCCCGCGGCTACTTCTGACCTCTTTTCAGCCAACGGCCATACCACGTTGAATGCACCGCTTATCGTCCGATCAGCGAAGTTAAGCAACGTAGGGTCTGGTTCGTACTTGGATGGGTGACCGCCTGGGAACACCAGATGCTGTCTTTTCACCCGGCCAGCCTTCCGACTCCCGTCGTCCTGCTCCTCCTCCTTCTTCTCTCCCTGACCTTCACTTACCGTCTCGCCACGGGGGTACCCCTCCTCTTGGCTCGGTGGGGTATCGCATGGTTTCGGGGTCCCCTTTCTCAGGGGCTGACGTGTCGCTGGGAGAGGGGGATGGTGCTGTATCCCCCTCGGGCGTTCGTGTTCAGGGACGAGTCCCTCTGCGGCGACACAACCGTGGTCGCTCGCCTTCCTTGGGCCGCGACTCTGCTGGTTCGTGTCGTGGATCTCGCTCCCGCTCGCGCTCACCCCTGCGGGCTGACCATTCTTGGGGGGGGGAGGGGGTCGCCTCTCTCGGATCGATTGTCGGCTATGCAGGGGTGGCTTGTGTCACGCATCGATGGGCGCTTGGAGTTAATGCAAGACTCCCTCTTATCGCGCTTCTTGGCGGTGACACACCCTCAGCACCTCACCATACCTACCCCTGCTACGGTCCCCCTCCCTTCTGCAGGCCTATGCTCTGGTCAGACTTCAGCCGCCGGGACATCCTTCAGGATGTTCAGTCCCTGTCTGTGTTGACGGGACTGTCCTCCTATGGGACGGGTTTGTGCGACGACGGTACGCCTGGCTTAGCCATCTTGCTCGATCACCCTCTCCCGTTGGGGGCCTGGTTTGCTGAGTCCTTCGTCTTCGCCGGCCGTTCCGTCGCCGGCTCTCCTTCAGTCCCTCCCCCGGAGTCATCACTGCTTTTGCCTCCTCTTGTGTCTGTCGGCGGGTTGGACGGCGCGTTCTGGTCCTGGTTCAGCGCGCCCGTTCTTGAACTTTGTTCTATTGCTACCCCGTTCTTCTCTCACCCTGTTCAGTCCTCTGTCGACAGGGTTTTTCCCTTGCGGCGGTGGGTGCCGAACTTCTTCTCTTGTCTTTTGGTTCCCTCCAGACTTCTGTTCACCACCTGTGGCTTCTCGCGGCGTCTGCACCAGGCGATCTTCGCGAGGGTTTGGGCCGCGTTCGGCGGATCCCCCTTTGGCTCGCGGTGTCTTTGGTTCCCGAGCTGAAGGCGGTTTTGTGCGTGGCACCTCGGCGACGCCGGACGGTACGGTTCTCGTTCTGCCGGACAGCCCCCTTGGATATTCGTCAGGGTTTGTTGTACTCTGCGCTCTCTCCGTCGGGGCTTCTTTGTGCGGGATGCTTGGGTCCGCTACGCTCCTCTATCGGCGGACCCTGCTTACGACACGCGACGACGCACTGTGTCGCGAGCGGGGTCTTCTCAGTCCCGTCCTTCTGCCGGTCCTCTTTGGGGTGCTGCTGCAAGTGCTGCCGCCATGCACGGGCGCAGGACAGGGACGTTCCAGGCCAGTGCGTCAGTTCCGCCTCGCCCTTCTGTTCTTGCCCCCTTTTCATCCCCGCCGTGTCGGGGATGGCCGGCCTTCCACTTCCGGCCGCCCTTCGCCGGGGTCGGCCCCGCGACGGCCAGGGGTTGGGGTGGCCTGCCCTTTTTGACGAAGTTGGGGGGGGGGAGGATAGAGGAGGTCAACGTGGCGCTCATGCTAGCACGGACCGTACCGGGGGTACCTCCACGTCAAAACAATGTGTAGGTTCTCTGGGTCGGTCTCCTTGTTCTCCTTCTCGCCTGGCCGCCCGGGTCGCTCCCCTCCTCTCGGGAGCTCCCACGGGTTGTTTTCGCCCTTGCGCCCCTCGGTGGCCGCGAGGGACGTTGGGGGCAGCGGATTGCGCGGAGGGGTCTCACCTGGAGGTGAACGTCCAGACCCCCACTCCGCTCTTGTCACTGACGCCAGCCCATCTCTTCAGAGGTGGCCCACGTGTTCACGTCCATGCACGAGCAGGGTATCGTCGAGGGAGTTGACCGCCGGTCACCCGGTTTTCCTCTCCCGTGTATTTCTGGTACCGGGGTAGAACTGCGACGCGATGCGCCCGGTGGTGGCTATGTTGGGCCTCACCGGGCGCATCGTGCACACACGGTTTCGGATGCTGCCGGTACCCCAGGTACGCCTGGCCCTGCGCCCTCTGTCGTGGGTAGTGTCGCTGGCCCTCCAGGCTGCGTCTTGGCTCGTTCCTCTCCATCCTCGATTCCAGCGATTCTTGGCCGTTCGGCCTTCCGTTCGTGTGTTCCCGTTCACCGGCCTTCCCTTCGGTCTCCACATCGCGCCGCGGATCTTCTCCGAACTGGTGGGACAGGCTCTGGGTCCTCTCCTCAGGAGCGGGCTCCAGCTCCTGTTTTCCTTGGCCGATTGGTTGATAGTTTCCGAAGCCCTCGGACTGTGCGTACGCGACGCCCTCACAGTTGTTCGCTACGTCGCACAGTTAGGGTTCCCCGTCGATGTTCCCAAGTCATGCTTGACCCCGTCGCGTGTCGTGCCATGGGTCGGTCTCGCCTGGGTTTTGTCTGGCGCTCCGGTGACCCAGGGTCTGCCGGACGCGGTGCACCTTCGGCGGAAGGTCTTCGCCGTGTTGCACTCGGTCTCCCTCCCGGGGTGGCTCTGGGACTCGTTAGTGGGTTCGCTGCATTGGGCCGCTCTGCCCATTCCCTTAGGGAGCCTCAGGCTACGCTGCCTCCTCCTCATGGGCACCGAGGTGTTTCCGTTGACCCCTATGGATCGTCTCCTGCCGCTCCCGCGTGCCATTCGCGGACACTTCGGACACTGGGTTGCTCGGGGCACGCTCTCTGCGGCAGTGCCCTGGACCGCCCCCCCCCGCCGACGATCTGGGTAGACACAGATGCGTCGAGCGTGGTAGGGTGAGGTTACCCATCAAACCTGGGCCGTCAACTTCCCGGCGGATGGGTGGGACTCACGCCCCTTACCCGTCTATGGCCTCGAACTGTTGGTTCCTTTGTTCTTCCTGAGGGCCCACGCGCTGGCCCTTCGGGGAAAGTCGGTGGCCTTCGGGATGGACACTCAGACAGCTGTCCACTGTTTCCTAAAGCGGGGGTCCTCCAGGTCATTGACTCTATTGGGGTTCTTGGTGAAGTTGTTCTTCCTCGTGGACCGACACACCTTCTCCCTGCCCGGGCCTGCCACCCTGTGGGCGGACGCCCTGTCGAGAAGACAGGGCGTTCTTGTCGAATGGGCAATGCAACGGACTGTGTTCGACGACCTCGCGGCTTCCTGGGGTGTTCCGGAGGTCGCCTTGTTCGCATCAGAGGTGCCGCGCCAGTTGCCTCGGTACCTCTCCCTCCGGCCTCGCTCTCCGGAGGGGGGTCCGGACGCTTTCATGGTAGACTGGAACAGGTGGCGGTCGATATACATATTTCCGCCACCAGACGCACTGTTGCTGTGCAACGTCCTCGCGAGGCTGCGGCTGTATCGCGGCAGCGTCTGGCTCCTCGCACCTCTGTGGCCGACACGGGCTTGGTATGCCCAGTTGACGCGGTGGTGCCCGAGTCCGGTCCCTCTACCTGTCTCCGACTTCCGCTTGCGCTAGGTTGGGGCCCTGCGGACCTCGTTGGCCTTCGCATCGTGGGTGTTCATGAGGCACGGTGGCTCGCTGTCCACGGCCGGGACCTGCCTGACTTCCTGAAGCGTTCCTGGCCGACTTCTCCTTGGGGCCTTACGGGTCCCGCTGGAGGTCATTTACTAGGTGGATACGGGACACTCGCCAGCCAGTTGGCTCTCCTTCCCTCGTCCTCCACTCCTTGTTTCACCTCTTCCGTACACGTCACTTTCACGTCGACGCTATACGTAACCACTTGTCTGCCGTCCGGGGGGTCTTTGAGTTCGTCGCTGGGCTGGTCGTTCCGCTGCAGGAGCTGGATTCCTTCATGACGGCTGCTTTCCGGGAACGCCCGCCTCCGTGCCAGGTCCCTCCACGGTGGGATCTGGGGCGGGCTCTGGACCTTCTGGCTTCACCCACGTATACACGGGCCGCTACACCGGTTCCGTTGCTCGGGCGTACACTCTTCCTTGTCGCTCTGCCCACTGGGGATCGGGTGTCTGCACTAGCGGCATTGTCACGGCCCCGGGACTGCGTGCGATTCTCCCCGTCCTTGCATGGCGTCACGTTCGCCTCCTCCCCTCATTTTGTTGCCACGAATGAGAGGGATACCCACGTTTTCCAGCCTTTCACCATCCAGGCTTTCCAGCGTGGGCATACTCGCCATGTGTTGTGCCCGGTGTCAGCCTTGCACTCCTCTGTTGCGTCTGTGGCGCCGCCTTCGGGTACTGCTGTGTGGGTGTGTCCTCGGACAGGTGGGAGGCTCTCGCAGGTGCAGATGGGACGCCACATTTGTCGGCCCATTCGTGCCAGTAACCCTGTTTGTAGGGGTTCTGCGCACGTTGTGCGATCCTTTGCTGCCTCCTTCCGGTTCCTGCAACGTCGATCCTTCCCTGACATCGCCTCGGCGGTTTTGTGGTCTTCTATCAATTCCTTCATCTCCTCCTACCTCTCCATGTCCAGTGTTCGACCCCCTCGGCCGGTGATGGCTCTCGGGGGTCGTGTTTCCTCGTGCTCTGGCGAAGATACCTGGTCTTCCCCCCTTGTCCCTCGTTCTTTTCCTTTGTTTTATTTGACAAAGGGGGGGGGGGGGGGAGTACGGGTTTGCAACACTTGATTGCAAGTTTGGGATTATGTATTGTTACAGTACATAAGTGTTTTTGCCACATTGAACATTGTGTTTTGTTATTGTGTTCAGTGTTTTTGTTGGTTTTGGAAGAAAAGGGATTTTGGGTACAGTACCTTTTTGGTTTAAGACAAGTCTATGTTTTTGCATTACTATGAATGACGGGCATGTGTTAAAACTGTTCTTTTTAGCTACTCCTCAGTTTTTCACTCTTTTATTAAACTCTCTTGTTTAAATTGTGTCTTTGTCATTCATAATTTTGTTTTATGCATTGTTTTTTTTGGTATGTTGGGCTTGGATGTCCTCCTCCTATTTGTTATGCAGCCTTGACGTTGGATTTGCCAAGACTACTAACAAATTGGGAGGTTTGACGTACCTCCCAACCTACCAAATAGGAAAACCTACTATTTGGTAGTAGTCTTGGAAAATCCAACGTACATAATACCCTCCCTCGCGCCGGACCCCTGCCCATCCGCGTTCTTCTGCTGACGTGAGATGTGATGACAAGAGAGGGTCGCTCATGCGCACGTTCGACAGGGATCTGCACATGACGGAACACGGGATGGGCCTTAAGCGGTAACTAAGGTAAACCCCTTTTTCTTCTCTTCTATGCTTTTTTCACCTTCGGTGGTAGTTTTGGTTAATGTACAACGTCTCCTAGAGCAAGATAAGGAGTAGACTCTAGACGTTTTCTTTTTAACCGCGGTTGGAATGACGACATAGCAGTCAAAATAGACAAGTCGTCATTGCAATTAGGTTAATAGCCTTGACGTTGGATTTTCCAAGACTACTACCAAATAGTAGGTTTTCCTATTTGGTAGGTTGGGAGTACCTCCCAATTTATCACAATTCTCCCTACTAACTAGTGCCTAAAGTGGCTGACAGAGAGGCACTGAACATAATATTTACTGCAGTGAACTATGGGAAATTGGCAGCATTGCGGAGCTCTCAACCTTCCTTCAGTTTAACAATTCTTTATTGTATACTATCTGTCAAAATTTCTGTAGCCAACAAACATTATATTTTATGCATACTGTAGGTTATTTAGTTAAAGTCACCAATAATTATGAATAACGTACATACCGGTATATAATACAAAGACAGCAGGTATTTTTGTGCCTATTTGTTACAATAATTAATCAGCATATAATTATGTTTGTAGTCATTATGAGCTGTATGCGGACATTCCCATGACCTTTATACTATATATGAACGTATTGCAGTTGTATACTGTATATGAACAAAATTTATAATCACAAGAAAGTGTGATAAACTGTGCATATCCTAGCTGTTAAGTTTAGTTGACGACAGTTGTAGCTCCAGCGCTAGTTCAGAAGCGTCTACCCGAGGTCTAAAGTAAAACCTTTGTAGTGATAATTATCACACTTGTATGTATGGTGTATGATGATCCATTTATTCTATACTAGCTCACACTTTTATGGTTCTACTCATGAATGTATTACTAAATGTGTGGCAAGGCTACTCTTCTGTGAGAAACATTGATCACAATGATCACACTTGTATGGTTTTTCTTCTGAATGTACTAGTAAATGTGTGACAAGGTTACCCTTCTGTGAGAAACCTCTATCACAATGATCACACTTGAATGGTTTTACTCCTGAATGTACTAGTAAATGTGTGGTGAGGTCACCTTTCATTGAGAATCTTTTATCACAATTATCACACTTGAATGGTTTTACCCCTGAATGTACCAGTAAATGTGAATTGAGGTTACCTTTCCGTGCAAAAACTTTATCGCAATGTTCACACTTGTATGATTTAACTCCTGAATGCACTAGTAAATGTCTGCTGAGGGTGCCCTTCTCTGTAAAACATTTATCACAATGACTACACTTGAAGTTCTTTACTTCAAAATGTAATAGCAAATGTGTAGTAAGGTTACCCTTCAGTGAGAACCTTTTATCACAATGATCACACTTGAATTGTTTTACTCCAGAATGTACCAGTGAATGTGTGGTGAGGCTACCCTTCTGCGAGAAAGTTTTATCACATTGATCACACTTGAATGGTTTAATTCCTGAATGTACTAGTAAATGTGTGGTGAGGTGACCTTTCTGTGAGAAATATTTATCACAATGATCACACTTGTATGGTCTTACTCCTGAATGTACTACTAAATGTGTGGTAAGTTGACTCTTCAGTGAAAAACCTTTAGCACAATGATCACACCTGAATGGTTTTACTTTTGAATGTACTAGTAAATGTGTGTCGTAGTGACTCTTGAGGTGACTCTTCCGTGAGAAACCTTTATCACAGTGATCACACTTAAATAGTTTTAATCCTGAATGTACTAGTAAATGTCTGGTGAGATTACTCTTCCGTGAGAAACCTTTATCACAATACTTACACTTGAACTGCTTCACTTCCCCTTCACAACTAAATTCATTGGTTTCTTCAAAGTCTAGCCCTTCCTCTTCACATTCAGTTTCAATGGTTCCCTCCAAGTCTGATGCAGCTGTCTTTTCACACTTAATTTCAATAGTTCCTTCAAAGTCCAACCCTTCCTCTTCACAGTGTGATGTCTTGTCACTCTCCAACTTCACAACTGAACCTTCCTCTAACATTTCCATCATAACTTGTCGGGACAGTAATTGTATATTTACAGAGTAATGAATATGTTTGTATGTTAGCAAATAAGAATACTTTACAATTTAAAAACTCTATTAATAACCCAAAATACCATACCAAGGTGTGATCATACTATAAAGAACTATTATCAATCAATTGATCAATAAACTACGGTGCTTCTTCCTGATGAGTGACTTCAGTTGTGAACCTGTAACAAGAACTGTAATTAGTTTACAAGTATTTTCATTGTATTAATCTTATGTTTATTTTGACAACTGTTTGGTCTTTGCGAAACAATGACCTCTAAGGTTAACTCGTGCCATTGTCCTTGTTTTTGTTATTATTGTTGTTAGAGTGACGCTTATTCAAAATTGCCATTATTCGGTTATTCCTGAACCACATTTAATTATCTTACACATGCATATATTGTACTCTGATCTATCCATTAGGCCGTAACAGAGTTCTTATTAAAATTTCGGCCTGGGTGCCCCCAAAATCGTCACCTGCACAGCAGTGATGAAAAATGAAATCAGGCACCTAATAGTTATTTGTAAAGCAAATTTTCCCAAACTACACATACTGTACACATGATTTGATATACTGGTCATGCTGTGTAAGGGAACCATTTCTAAAGGTTTTGCCCTTGGTGGCCCACTGTAGGCCCCCTTGCGCAAGAGTGATGGTTATGTAAATTAGCTATTTCTTAGATATTACTGAACCAATTATGCCATTTCTCACATTTATACTCTGATAATTTTTCTAGGCCATTAAGAGTTTACCCACCAAAGTACCTTGTGTCAACCACAGTGCCAGGCAATTTTTTGTTATTCAATTTCTTCTATTTTGCATAAATTAATCAGGTTGGGTGAACAAATAATACTGTGAAAAAACCTCTCGCCTTACTCATTTGCGGGTCAAATTGCGTTAATAACCCAAGGAGCACGATAATAGGTATGAATTGACATCCTTGATGCGTAATTTCTGCCACAAATACGACTCTTACTAAACGCAATGAAAATTACATCAGCGAGTTAGATACGCATTTCCACATCCGTACATATAGAATTTTCTTTTTCAAACATGTTTTGGTTGTGGTGTGGTAGATGTCAGAAGTTGAAGTAACTGGCGTGCATAGTGAACTAGCGAGAGTGCAGACGATGGATGGAGAGGATTTTCGTAATATCCCTTATTCCTCCCATATAACGCAGTATTATTGAGCCACATGTGCATAGCTTTGAAGCTACAGGCACATGTGAAGAATTAGGAACCACAATGTAAGTGTAGAGAATGTGTCAGATAATCAATATCAGGGCTGACAACGGGAGGGAGGAGGGAGTAAAAATATATGCATCCTCCCCTCCTCTTTTTTCCTCCACCATAGCTTGGAAAGTGCTTTAATTTAATCCGGGAGTGAATCTCTCTCTCTCTCTCTCTCTCATATATTTACATAGGATATAGGATATAATATGGGGATGATAGACGGTCCCTGAGTGCTGCCATTGCCTCCACAACAATGAGGTTTTTGAATGTCCAGGGGGTAAGGGGACCTTCATCTTATGGTGGAGGAAAAAAGGATTTTTTTTTTTTTTTTTTTTTTTTTTTTTTTAAGGAGACAATGAACGGAGGAAGGAAAAACACAGATAAAACAAAAAGGTCCATGTGCCTAAAGGCATCCTCCATTCATAAAATGTTTGTAACAATTGGATTTAAACTTTTGTAGATTGTAAGTTTGTGGAAAGCAACTCGAGGGAAGTGAATTCCAAAGAGTAGTAGTTCTAGGGATAAATGAATTTTGATAAGCAGAAGTTCTGCATTGTGGAGGAGAAAGTGTAAATTCATGGGCACTCTCAGCTGCCCTAGTTCTACGGGGAAAGATGTGGAGAGGCGGCACAATTGAAGCAAGTTCCTCGGAACAATTGCTGTGAAAATATCTGTAGAATAATGCAAGAAATGCAACGTTTCTTCGTATGGATAATGTAGGAAGGTCCTGTGTGATTGCAGGGTTATTGATTAATCTAATAGCTTTATTTTGAATTTTGTCCAACTGCCTCAATGCAACCACTCCACTTCCACTCCACAGAGGTGAACAGTAATCCATCTGAGAACGCATATGCACTAAGCATCCTACTACGTGTCATACAAGGCAACTAATAGGGGGGATGGCGGTAGACTAGTGGACCAACAGCCACTACTACACAATAAAGTCTTACTATTGGCTCTGTCTTGGTATGGCACTGCCGAGGCTCGTGGGGTGCGGATAGGTGCCACTAATGTAGGCCTACAGTAAGGTTTTGGTATGGTACTGTCTTATTGTAGCACTGTTGAAGCTGGTGTGATTTGCAAATGCTGCAGTTGGACTCAGTTGAGTCTTGCTGCGGTAAGGTTAGCACTATGACAACATCAGCCACAGTGATGGCATATTGGGGCGGTGTTGAGATGGGACTTTGTTGTAATATATTCCAACTGCGGAAAGGCAACCACGTCTGAGCCGTTACAAAGTATGTAATGGAAAACTATGTTAAACCATTGTATGTATGTCTCTGAGACCTATCACCGTCCATCAAGAGAGCCTCATATAAGGTCTATTGTATTTTAAAGGGTAAGGTCGATGTTGACGGTGAAATATTGTGTCATCTCCATAGAATGTATTGCCTAGTCTGGCCTTCCAAGGAAAAAGGCATTTAATTCCAAAAACTTGTTTAGATGGCTAGGTGCATTTGACATGTTATGCACTACTTTTCATATGCACAGGTATTATTTTGGTGTATGTAGCGCACTAGATGAACCAGGAGTACGTAAAATATGATTAAAAGATCCTCATTAACGTTGCCCCGTTATTACGTTGTTCATCAATTAGGGAATAATGTTCACTTACAGTTGTTATGTGCTTCATTATAACGTCGTTTATGAAAAAAATATATATGATGGCGAAAGTTCTCCGAATAGGTCTACAACGTTCCGCCACACGTACAAGCCTCAGGTAAACATTTAGGATTTCACGTGTGTCTGCCATGACGTCATCGAGAAATGGGAGGTGGTGCCACGTCTACAGATTTGTATTTATACATACACTGTACTAATTTTTTCTCCTGTTATTTTTGGATTTGTTAAATTAACCAATGTTAGTATAAGTTTCTAAGATTGAACGGTTTTGAGAAATAGTTCATGATATTTATCTCAATAAACAATCTTATTGATATTTGTAGTACATGAGTGCAATGCTTCGCAAATTCTCGAGTGACGCCATTTGACTATCTATTATCCTGCCTATTACGGGTTTGACAACCCGAAGGGAAGAGAGGAAAACCTTATACATAAAAGTAGAACCTCGTTTATCCGGCATGAACAGGGAGAGGGAGTTGCCCGTGCCAGATAACTCATTTTGCTGTTGTTTTAGACTTACTCTTATAGAATGCACAAATTCTACATTTGCACAACAAAATTCTGATCAAAACCCGAAAAAAGGAGCAAAAATTAATGAAAATTTCGACATCAAACTAGAAAACATAAACAAAAACAAACAAACAAGTGAACTGAACTTTATGAATCTGTCACTGTCAAGGTGTTTGCTGCTTGGAGACGTAATCCAAGTGAATCCGATATCCGAGCGTCACTTGCGCAAGTTGCTGATGCCATCTTTAACGACGTCAAGAAGAAGGAGAAGACCAGCCAGCCGCTCAAAGTCCACCCTCCATTGTGTTAAAAAACACCTGTTTACAAGTTTTTTTGTGCCCAAACCTCATATCTCTCATGTTTATTAGGGCCTTTACTGCATTTAGAGTTAGTCCCTAACACTAAATGGTGGGCCTGGTGGTAATGACGAAGGAATTGAATGCCTGGGAACATCAAACAGAGTGTGCCTTCCGTGTCGGACGAAAGTCGCAGAAATAGGACGATGAGTTACACTAGGCTATATATGAGAATGATTTCAAATACTGTATGTGGTAAGTTACCTCCTCATAATATCTATCTATCTATCTATTGCCTGACGCCGTGACCCCCGAAAGGGTGGCCACGAACGAACCGCCCCCATGCACCTCTGTCCCCAGTCAGTCAACACCCCTCCTCCCAACCAGCACCGCCTTCATCCATATACTTTCTCACTCCATCCTTCCACCTCTCCTTCGGTTTACCTCTCCCTCTCTGTCCTTCCACCTCGCTCTCGTACACCTTCTTAGTCATTCTCTCGCTTCCCATACGTTCCATATGGCCGAACCATCTCAAGGTGTTCCTTTTCACACTTTCTAGCACATCTAACTCCACACCACACACCTCCTTCTTACTTCCTCATTCGTCTGTCAAGCCCTCCATGTAACTCCGCACGCACTTCTCAAGTAACTCATTTCCACCCCTCTCACTCTTGGTCTGAGTCTCTTCTCCAACATCCATGCTTCGCTTCCGTAAGTCAGTGCCGGGATTACCACACTGTCATGCAAGGACTTCTTCACTTCCATACTGACCACCCTATTTCTTGTTACTGCTTTCAGCGTTCCTACAAACCTCTTCCCCTGTTGCACCCTCTCCCGCACTTCTTCATCCATAGTCCCATCTTTACTCAACACACTGCCCAGGTACTTAAATGAGCTGACAATCTCCATAGCCTGACCGTTCAACTTCACCCCTTTCGAAGACCATAACAGTGTGCTCTTCGCACACTGTTCCAAACGCATTTACCAGACCCTGCAACTCCCATTCATTATCGCTCATCAGAACTGTATCAGCAAACAGCAGTACAGGCAGCTTCCACTCATTTCCCTCCCTTATCAGTGATACACCAACATCCACTGTTCTTCCTTGTATTTCTTTTATTACTCCATCCATATATACATTAAACAATCACAGGGACATCACACACCCCTGTTTCAACCCAACATTCAGGTCAAAGAACTCGCTCTGCTCATTCTCCACACGTACTGCCGCCTTTGCACCCTCATACATGCTCTTCACTGCTTTCAGCAACTTGACATCTACTCCGTATAAGATGGCGGGAGGGTTTAAGGGTGTGAGTGTAGCTCTCTCCCTGTATATCATCCTTCTCAACATCCAGAGGGGATGTGCCGATATACTGTACAGTTGCAGAGAGGACCGGTAGTGTACCAGGTCAACACTAAACAAGTATTGAGGGACCTCGTCACACAGAAATCACACAAAAATGAATACTCAGTCACCATCCCTGCCTGGGCAGCGACATATCTCCAGAAGCAGCAACGTCTTAGCAAACAGCCCGGCAAAACCTCGCTACATCACCTATTGTGCTACACTCTAATTAGCTGTGGAGACATAGAGACCAACCCAGGCCCCAGCTCAACGTTGAAGAAACCTCACCACAAATCAAGTAAGGCAGAAAACGACATTTCAACAGTCCATAGCAGAAAAATTTGTTATAACAAACTGTCACCTGAACCTCCCCTCCCGGTCACACACTCGAGCCAGCCACCACCTCAATGCCACCACTCCACCAACACTACACTACCCGCAGCGTTACCATCAATACCACAGATATCGGCAACCCAAGTAGCACAACATGCAACAAGAACAACTATAAAAGCAGGTAGCACTTGCAAACACATCACCAGGGAAGCAGCAACAACGGACAACAAAAACAACAACAACAACACCAGCAAACAACCACAGTCCGACCACGAGTATCCCCCGCCCTCTCCCGCACACCCAGCTGGTCAACGCGGACCAAACCACACCTCCAGACGTACGATAAACAGTAAGAAAAAACTATGTATAGTCTGTAATATTGGTTTCAACAATAGGAGTTCACTTTTACAATGCAACAGTTGTAATGAAATTGTACATAACCGATGTACTTACGTTAACAGTAGAAACGAAGTTGAATGAGTTAAATGTAGGAACTCAGCTGTACAACATCGCGCACCCATTTGTTTAATTTGTGAATCTCTCATAACACGACGTCAGAAGATCCAAAACTGTAAAGTGTAAATCTGTAGCTCACATGAAGTGCATCTCTAAGAAGACCAACAGAACCCCCGGAATGAATCCATTATACTAGGGGATTTTAACCTGTGTTACAAACAACGAAATAATAGGCTTGTACGAGAATATAGGCACATACTGACAATGCACAATCACAAACAACTCATCACAACCCCCACACGTATCTCTGAGAACACTGCCACAATATTAGACCACATAAATTGTAACAGAAAGGACAAAATATCACAATCAGGGGTTATACAGACTGGGATAAGTGATCACTTCGTCACATATTGCACACGGAAAACCACAAAAATTACCCTAGAGAATCACAAGGTCATCAAAACAAGATCACTCAGAAACTACAACAAAGAAATATTTCTGGACATTTTATGGAATAGAGACTGGTCTCCAGTGTTTGGAAGTACAAACGTTAATGACGCATGGGTTGGCTTCAGAACCATCATCACAAACATCCTAGACGAAATAGCTCCTCTGAAAGACATACGAATTAAAGCAAGGTCAGACCCATGGATCCATGGATCTGGAACACAGAGACAATCTGTTAAAAAGGCTAGTGAAACATAGACAGGAACAAGGTCTGAAACATGAGTTCAACAGGGCCAAGAATAAACTAAGTAGGAAAATCAAATCAGCGAAATCTAATTATTTCCACAGTAAGGCGGAGGAATATCAGAATAACCCAAAGAAACTATGGAGGCACTTAAAAATAACAGGCTACAGCAACAAGGCAAGGGATTCGTCTAACACTAATATTGCTCTTAACATTAATGATCAGGTTTGCCACGATAAACGACAAATTTCAACCGACTTCAACTCCTTCTTCACCTCCATAGCAAACACACTTGCACAGAACCTACCGCAACCTCTCAATAAATACACGACAACAACGGCCACCTTTCGAAATTTCTACAGGGATAAAGGCATAGCCTACACCCGAACACC
Organism: Paralithodes platypus; assembly: GCA_032716605.1. Classification (NCBI taxonomy): domain Eukaryota; kingdom Metazoa; phylum Arthropoda; class Malacostraca; order Decapoda; family Lithodidae; genus Paralithodes; species Paralithodes platypus. The sequence goes on from CM064582.1 coordinate 27,954,849, forward strand.
TTTGGATTGCAAAATGTTACACCAAAATACACATTTGACGAGCTCTCTAACCTAAATGTACATAAAAGCACAGGACCAGACAATATTCGTGCCAATTTTCTACGAGATGGAGCCATTGGTATAGCAGGTCCCCTAACCCACATCATCAACCTATCAATTAACACCAACACTGTACCTGCTGAACTGAAGGAAGCTATTGTAACCCCTCTATTCAAGAAAGGAAATAAACTAGATGTTGGCAACTACAAACCAGTTAGCATATTATGTATTGTATCTAAAATCCTTGAAAGAGCGGTATACACCCAAATTGAACACTACCTCAAAGAAAATTATCTATTCTATAAGTTTCAATTAGGTTTCAGATGCATGTACTCGACAGACTCCTGTCTGATCCACTTAACAGATCACATTCGTAAAGAAATTTCTAAAGGTAACTACACCGGTATGGTTCTTCTTGATCTACAAAAAGCGTTTGACACAGTAGACCATTATATCCTCTGTAATAAACTACAAGCATTGGGCATTGGGTCAGTGAACTGGTTTATCTTAGTGGCAGAACACAAAGAGTCAAAATTGATGATAATATATCTGATCCTATGCCAATTAACTGTGGGGTCCTGCAGGGAAGCATCCTTGGTCCCTTACTCTTTCTCTGTTATGTGAACGACATGGAACTGAGCGTCTCGTGTAAATTATTACTGTATGCAGACAACAGCGTGCTTCTGGTTTCAGGAAAAGACCCAATAAGTATTGCCGCTTCACTTTCCAAAGAACTAGAATCATGTAGTGATTGGCTAGTGGACAACAGACTATCTCTTCACCTGGGTAAGACGGAAGCCATCTTATGTGGAACAAAACGCAAACTGAAAGACATTGTGGGCTTCTCGGTCAACTGTAATGATATTCCTATAACAACAGTGTCACAAGTTAAATATCTCGGACTAAAACTGGACTCGACTTTGTCAGGCGAAACAATTTTGGAATCTATCCTGAGTAAGTGTAGAGCACGTATAAAATACCTGTATAGACAGGTGGGATGCTTGCCAGCGGCGACCAAAAAGACCCTTTGCCAAGCGCTTGTTCAATGTCATTTGGACTATTCTGTGTCATCCTGGTACTCTGCATCATCTAAATTAGCACAGCACAAACTACAGGTCACTCAAAATAAATGGTTAGGTTCATGCTGAACCTAGGACCCAGATCGCATGTTGGCCAGGAACAACTTCAGTCACTAGGTATGCTCAATGTCTCTGACAGGGCCAAACAAATCAGGCTCACTAATGCCTTCAAGATATTCTATGACAGAGCTCCAGAGTATCTAAAGAGTGATTTTGTTAAAGCAAATGAGAGGAGTGGACATAATACAAGAAACAGGATGTTTAATTTTACGGTCCCGAGAATCCAAGGACAGGGTAAGCAAACATTCTTCTTCACTGCCATCAAAGACTGGATCGACCTACCCCAGTCAGTCCGTGAAAAGAGAACACTGTATTCCTTCAGACGTAGCCTGAAGGAGCACCTGAACCGGACAGCTGCGAGAAGGGAGCACCAAGCTTATGTCTACTACTAAATACGATATAAGAGATAGGCAAAACAAACTGAAATAATTACTGATTACGGATTACTGATATATACTATAGGATGTAAGGTATCTTAAAATAACCCCCTAGAAATACTTTCTCTAAAGTATCTATTTCTCTTATCCTCCCCTTTTCCCCAGCTAACCTAATCCCACAAGGACCCCAATGGAAATACGCCTAACGGCCTTATTGGGCTATCCTTAGTTGGAATTATGCATTGGAATTATGTCATATTTGTAACATATTATATGGTACCAACTCTGTAAAATGCTAACTGAATAAATATTATTATTTATTATTATTATTATAAGTACTTTCCACATACCTTCTCTATCCACTCTGTCATAGGCCTTCTCCAAGTCCATAAAGGCAACATACACCTTTGTTGCTTCTCCAGATATTTCTCTACAACACAATTCAGGATAAAAATCTGATCTACACATCCTCTTCCCTTCCTAAAACCTCCCTGCTCGTCACCTATCCATTTCTCCGTTCTCGCTCTCACTCTCTCAATCACTACCCTACTGTACACCTTCCCTACGACGCTTAGAAGACATATTCCTCTTTCCCTTTTACCCTTGTATAGGGGGACTATTATGCCTATGTTCCAGTCGTCAGGTGCAGTCCGCTTCTCCCATGCTAGTTTGCACATTTTCCATACCCATTCGATCACTATCTCACCACCATACCTCAACATTTCCCTACACACTCCATCTGTTCCTGGTGCTTTCCCCAACTTCACTCTTTTCATGGCTTCCCACACTTCTGACCTCCTGATCCCCACCTCCTCCTTCACTACTTCTCTTCTTCTCTCTCCCATACCCCATCCAACTATGTTTGCTGGCGCTACATTCCTTACATTTAGCAACTCGTCGAATGTATATACAGTCAATCCTCCGGTAACGCGGCTAATGTGTTCTGGTAACCTCCCGTGTTAGCAAAAAACGTGTTACCGAAGCCATATGTTTACATGTTTAACGTACCTTTGTGTTCTGGGGATTTCCACAAAGTCTACTTTTTCTCCATAGAAGCCTACGTTATAATAATTAAATCAATTATAAAGGTTATTTGACATGTGCATTGACTTGATTTGCCCATTGCAACAACTCTTACCTCTGAATAAATATTTTGTTTAGGCTAGGCTAGTTAAGGAGAGAGTCACAGCAGTAGCCGACATTTTTCGATCGAAGCTCTGAAATCCCGCCATCATGTTTCTCACCTCACACAATAACTACACATTTTTAGAATGGTCTACTCTTCACTCAACGCACAGCAACGACCATATCTACATCTGGTATGCATAACAACTTGGTTAGGCCATTTATTTGCAGAGATATGAGCATTGGTAAATGGCGAAAATCTGAACTTCGGAATTCCCGCATAACGTCTTATATTTCTCACCTCACACAATAATTACACAATGTAGGGTGTTCTAGTCTTCACCCAACGCAGTGCAACGATCATATCTACCTCTGGTATGCATAAACACTTGGTTAGGCCATTTATTTGCAGAGATATGAGCATCGGTAAATGACGAAAGTCGGAAGTAAATGTTCTGCCCGAGATAGCATAGCCATGTAGTGCACACAATGACAACACACACACACACTCACTCGACATAGCCAAACAATAACATACGTGTGTTTCGGTATTTATTCTCACCTCACACAATAACTACACAATGTAAAGTGTTCTAGTCTTCACCCAATGCACGGCAACGATCATATCTACCTCCGGTATGCATAAAAACTTGGTTAGGCCATATATTTGCAGAGATATGAGCATCGGTAAATGACGAAAGTCGGGAGTAAAGGTTCGGCGCCCGGCTAGACCCCGCATCAGTGTAAGTGTTGACCGTGTTAGCAAAATTTTGGATATTTGGGGTGTACCGCGTGCCACCAAATCCGCGTTTCCAAAATGCGCGTTACCGGAGGACCGACTGTAATATGCATATAAGTATTCTCCTCCCGTTCTGAACAATATTTGGTTCAAGAATGCCCGACTTTGCCCTACTTAAGCATTTTTTTGTATGTTTTGTATTATTTTAACCAATTTATGCCTGGGCCGATTCGTGCCGTTGTTTTGAATGTCGGATAAACGAGGCTCTACTATGATTAGTAGTGGTTCTGTAGTCAATGATGTAAGAGCCTATACATAATATATGCCCTTGGACCTGGTTATACCTTATTACCATCGACCAAGAACCATAAACTTCCTAGGTGGTACCCTAAATATTTCCTAAGGTACATCACAGATGCAGATACCACTATGAAGGAAATAAAATAAAAATAAAAACAAATGTTGATGTGAATGGCGCGTCCTGTTAACCATCTTTGCTGTAGTGCACTTCCCGTTATTACCATGAGTCGCCCGATGGCGAGATTCCGTCTCTAAGGACATATCAAGATGGGCATATGTATGGGAAGGGGAAGGAGGAAGGGCCATAGATGTCATTGACTACAGAACCACTACTTCCTTCCCTTCAGGTTGTCACACCTATGATTTATTAGTGGTGCTCTCCGTCAATGACATGAGAGCCTAGAATATCACGACCGGTAGAGGGACATCCATAGGCTCACACATCACTACAGAAGATAAACAAGGATAACAAACAGCGAAAACATTCAAATCATATATTAAGAAAGAATATACAATTCTGTAAGGTGGTCACCATAGAATATTCCTAATGAAGATTTTATACTGTATATATACAGTGAACCCTCAAATTACGCGGGGGATGCGTACTGCGCTGTCGGCACATAGTTATATTTGCGCGTACATGGAAGTTAAAGATAAATGGGAAAAATAGGTATTGGTTCTGGCGCCGACCAAAAGTTGTACTATTTCTACCTTTCATCACCTAAAAACCACAATATATATACAGGTAACATATTACTGTACAAAGATGTTATTATAAAATAAAATACCACACAAAATACGTTTAATGTATAAAAATAAGACACAAACGTAAATGAACTCGCATTGGTAATGGTTGAGTGATGCTGATGTTATGGATCTGCGCCATCGATCGATAGCGCCGCACCCGAGACGGATCGACCGAAATAAAAAGGCCTAGTGGTAACAATTTAAGTTGTTAATTAATACATAGTTTCATACATAGTATCAAGTGAGATAGTTCAATAGCTCATAGGCCTATACATGCAATATTATGGAATTGACTTAACATAATTTAGCCAAGGGAGAGCAGTAAGCTTTGAAATTTTGAAGCTTTGAATTTCGGGATTGACGGAGGCGGAAGAAAGGCTAGAACGTTTTCATAGGTTTAAGAGCACAGATAATAAGTTAGAAGAGGTTATTAACCCTTTCGCTGCGGGCAACATTCTGGAATGTTTTGGCAAGTTACAGCAATTTCCAGGCTTTAAAAGCCTGTAAAAAACGTAAAAATCGAGTGTCGGTGGGTGGGAGCGTGAGGGGCCCACCTCCGACCCTCAGAGCACCGAGCGGCTCACTGAGCTAGGCTGTGTCTCGGGCGAGTCTCTCTCTGTCTCTCTCACCAGTGTAGCCAAGCGAGCGAGTGTTACATAATAGCGGGGTTCCCGCGTTTCACTGGGACCACTGTGGGTGAACCAGACCACGTAGACGGTCCGTTCTGGTGTCATTTTGAAGCTATTTTCGCCTAGTTTTCGGCAGAATACACTTCATTTAATGCAGATGCTTGATTTATCATTCAGGAGTGCCTGAATATGCCCTAAATAGCCCAAACATAGCTGCAGCCAAAGGGTTAATGTTGTGAAGGATTTGGAAAAGTGGAAGAGTGATACGGAGAAATGGAAGGGGGATATTGGTGAGAAAGTTAAGGTACTGTGTGTACTGTGTGGTGTGACAGGTGGGGAAGGGAATAGGCCTAGCGAAGGAAGTGAATGCAGGCCTATTTCGGAAGTTAATGATAGCCTAGAGATGGTATTGAAAAGGGTAGATGAACTGGGAGCAGAGAATATGGCATTGAAGGAGCAGCTGAAGGAATACGAAGGACGATTCAAGGAAGTAAAGGAGTCAACTGCATGGACGGTGGTAGGTGAACAGAAAATTAAAAATTTGGAGGATATTATGAAAGAGCAAAAGGAAGAAATGAATATGACCAAAAAAAGTTTTGAGAGTGCAGTTGTAGGGGTCATGAAGAACAAGGAGAGTGTTGTGAGGGAGGCCATGGACAGGGATAGGGGTGTAATCATGCATGGAGATATAGAGGCTCATATGAATGATAATGGAGTGAGAAAAGTGAAGGCTATGGAGAAAGTGAAGGAGGTCATGAAGGGTGTGGATGTGGACGGATGTGGATGGGAAGGGCAGGTGGAGGAAGTCAGTAGGATAGGTAGATATAAAAGGGGAGAGATGAGACCTATAAGGGTACAGTTTAAAACCAGGGCAGTGGCAGAGACGGTGACAAATTTTAGTTGGAGGCTAAACACAAATGAAGAACTGAAACATATAAGACTAAAGAAGGATTTGAGCATAGAACAAAGAAAAAAATAAAGGAATTACAAGAAAAGGCTGATGAAAATAATGGAAAGGTGGGTGAGGAGGATAAGAGAAATTTTTACTGGAGAGTGAGGGAAGGGAAATTGAAGAAGTGGTTTATACGAATAGAAGGGAGGGGGAGATCAGGGAGGGAAGAGAATGTGATAGGAGTTGTGATGGAGGAGGAGAACAGGGTGGAGGTGTCACAGGGAGAGACAGGAGACAAAGTTGCAGACCCAGTAGTGCTAAGGGGGGAGTAGGGTACGGACAGGAGGAGCGGGATGGTGTAGTTGCTGAAGAAATGGTAGATGGATTAAGGATTATGTTTAGTAATGTGGATGTGTTTACCCAGGACAAGAAAAGAGAACTGATATGTAGGTTGCAGGATAAAGAGGAAAAACCTGATGTCATAGCCTTACAGGAAGTAAGACCAAAAAATGCTAGAATTGAAAGGGAACTGGTGGAGTATAGTTTGGAGGGTTTTGAGTTATATGAGAGGAATGCTATTAGAGCAGAGGTCGGAAGAGGACTGTTTATTTATGTAAGAAAAGAGCTCAAGGTTAATGAGGTGGATATGAGACAGCAGTATTGCGAGTATTTGTGTATTGAAGTAAAATGTGCAAGAGGATCAATTCTAATTGCCTCTATATATAGAAGCCCAAATAATAGCAGGGAAGAGGATGATAACCTACTGAAAGCAATGGAGGAAATAGATAATAGAGAGAACAAATATAAAATTTTGATTGGAGATTTCAATTTGCCAAGGATCAACTGGGCAAATTGTACTACTCCAGCGGGACAGGGTAGCCTGGAAAACAAGTTTATAGAGAAAGTGAGAGATTGTTTTTAACGCAACATATTACAGAGATGACAAGATATAGAGATGGGACGCAGGGGAGTGTACTTGATTTGATTTTTAGCAATGAAGAGGATATAGTGGAACATGTCAATGTGGATAGCCCTATAGGTCGTAGTGACCATGCCTGTATAAGCTTTAGTTGCAATATTAAAACAGAGAGGGATAATAGAAGCAATACAAAAATATACATGTATGATAGAGCAGATTATGAGCTGCTGAGACGGTGTTTGGACATTGACTGGGGGGAATACTTGAACGGTGAAGACGCTGAAGGAATGTGGAGGAAAATTAGAGTCAAACTGGAGAATGCTGTATCCAAAAGTGTACCAGTAAGGGAATATAAGGATAAAACAAAATTGAGGAAAAGAACGAACCCAGAATTGCCAATGAAAAGAAAGCTTTGGACATTGATAAGAAGAAAGAAACGATTGTGGGAAAGACTAAATTTGTTAAAAAAGAACAGGGGGTCTAGTATAGAAGCTAAAGAAGTGGATCTGGAACGCAGACAAATAAACAATAAAATAAGGTGGGAGACAAGGAGGGGGCCCCTGTGAAGGAGAGGGAGAGAGAGATTGCTAGAAATGTGAAGGATAATCCAAAAATATTCTGGAAGTACATTCAGGAAAAGTTAACAAGAAGAGTAGGGATCCCAGAGCTGGTAGGGGGGTTGGATGATGGGAGTAGATCGGAGACTGATGAGGAGAAAGCAGAGGTGCTGGGGAAATACTTTGGGGGGGTACTAACAGTGGAGTCGGATGATGAAGTGCCTACTATTCCCATCAGACAGGCACCGGCACTAGAACTAATAAGAGTTTTCCCATGCTAGAATAAGAAGGGCTATAGAAAAAATGAACAGAAGTAAGTCCCCGGGACCGGATGGGATACACCCAAGAATCATAAAGGAAGGAGGTGAGATGTTAGTAGAGCCATTGAAAATGTTATTTGAGGTATCGTTTAATACAGGTCAAATCCCGATGGACTGGAGAGAGGCGAACATAACAGCTATACTGTATTCAAGAAGGGAAAGAGAAATGACCCAGGAAATTATAGACCAGTCAGTTTGACAAGTGTTGTGTGTAAACTAATGGAAACGGTAATTAGAGAAGGAATAATGAAGCATATGAACTCAAACCAACTTTTCAGTGGGAGACAGTTCGGATTCTTGCCGGGGAGGTCGACGGTACTACAGCTAATTAAGGTGGTAGATGATTGGATGCAAATTCTAGAGGATGGTGATGTAATAGACGTGGTATATTGCGATTTTATGAAGGCCTTCATAAGGTCCCACATAAAAGGTTAATAGAGAAAGTTAGAAGCTATAATATAGGGGAGAAATGTGTGAAATGGATAGAAGCCTTCCTGAAAGATCGGAGACAGAGGGTACTGGTGAATGGAATAGGCTCGGGGTGGAGGGAAATTACAAGTGGGGTACCTCAGGGATCTGTGTTGGGACCACTACTGTTCGTTATATTTATCAACGACTTACCTGAAGTTATAACTAATGGAAGTGAGGTATACCTGCATGCGGATGGCACTAAGCTGTATAGAAGAGTGAGGAGTAAGGAAGATGTGGGTTTGCTTCAAGGAGATGTGGAGGGAATGAAGGGATGGTCTGAGCATTGGTTAATGCCTTTTCATCCAAAAAAATGCAAGTACTGTACATGCGGATTGGGATAAGCAAGATAGACAAGGTAGGATACAGTATGTATGAAGCGATGGAGGAAGTGAATGCAGAAAAGGATATACGAGTAGTGATAGACAATAAGTTAAATTTCTCAGAACATTTAGCGGAAAAGATAAACAAAGCCAATAGAATTGTAGGGCTGATAAGGAGGACATTTGTGTCACTTGACGAAGAAATCTTTAGGAATCTCTATACAGCGCTGATTAGGCCGCACCTGGAATATGCGAACCAGTTGTGGGCTCCATATATGGTAAAGGATATAGAAGCAGTGGAGAAAGTGCAGAGGAGAGCTAGCAAGCTAGTACCAACATTGAAGAATGCGGGCTATGAGCAGAGGTTGAGGACACTGGCATATAGGAGAAAGAGAGGGGATATGATAGAGACTTTTAAGATAGTGTCAGGAAAGTATGATGAGGATGTGTGTGAAAGTATCTTCTTGATGCGGGAGGGAACAAGAACGAGAGGACACTCTAAGAAAGTTTACAAAGAAAGAAATAGGCTGAGAAGGCAAAGAACTCATTTTGTGATAGAGTGGTAAATGAGTGGAACGCACTGCCACAGTATGTAGTCGATTCCGAATCAATAAGGGAGTTTGAAAGTAATCTTGATAAAGCATGGGGAAGACAAGATTTGAAGTTTGATTATAAAGCAAAAATACAGAATAGTAAAAATGTTGCGTCTGCTACCGCCGCCGCCAACACCGTGAACGACCGCAGCAGTGCAAGTACTGGTACTGAGCTGGATGCACAGGCCTAGTTTGCCTTTTTCCAGAGGATCTACTGTAAGAAACTGTAAGAAACTGTAAGAAACGACTTTCGAGAGAAGTGTAAACATCTTCACCTAACTCCTGAACAGAAACATATTTCCATTTCCGATTTTGTTTGGTCAATATAAGATACATGCAATGAAAAATGAAGAACAGTCTTTTAATATATTCATAATATACTGCTGTACTTTATAGATACATAATAGTCTGGTACCACGGGAGATGTGTGATATTGCGTGTCCGTCCAAAGTCAACGGTGATGACGTCGGAGGGCCCGTTGTCGCCGTGTCACGCCAATATGCCCGCCCGACACTCTGGAACAGATATGAATCGACTCTCGCTCGGCGCGGAACCGTGTACATTTGTATAATTGAGTGTATTTTTTTATTTTTTGCCTCAATTGTGGTTCAAGCGTAGTTTTGATTGCGCGTATATACAGTACTGTATATACCGGTATATACTGTATATATATATACAGTATATATATATATATATATATATATATATATGTATATATATATATATATTATGTGATTGATGAAGACTACTACTAATCTTCTGGTTTTATCTTTCATGAAGAGGTTTGCAATCGTCCCTTTCTCTTTGGACAATGGTTACTAATCTAAACCTTCTGTAAAGATACAGTAGAACTCTAAAATTTAACCCAACTTTCATTAACCTTTGTTAAATTATGAATAAAGTGATAAACATCTATAAAAATGTATACATTTCCCTAAAGTACCATATATTATGTATATTAGAGATGGACCGAATATGTATACATTTCCCTTAACCCTTCAACCCCGGGTGGTACACGTGTGTACCATTATGTTTTGACCCGAGGAACCCGGGTGGTACAACATTGTACCATTGCTTGCGTATGTGCTTTCAAATGGCGCGCGTAAAAATTTCGTTCCGTGGTCGCTAGGTGACGCCACCAGACACCATGTACGCCACCAAAACAGTCTCTACCCTGCCGCCAACATGGATACTAGCCCAAAAAGTGATTCCCCTGTGTCCGATTCCCTGCTCCCTTTGACGCCTGCCCATGTTCGTCGCGCCCTAACGCAAAGGCACGTACAAGATGCGTTGACTCCCGGAGGTATTGAAATAGCTTTGAGGAGTTATGAACGTGGTGAAGGACAAAATAGTGTTGATGACTTGGGCAGTGATAGCTCCGAGTCTTATCAGTCTCACTATAGTGAAAATTTAGACGATCTAGACGAAATTCATGAAAGAGACGCGCAATTTGTTGGATTTGACGATGACGATGAAAGTGATGATAGTACTGAACGTGATATAGTTGTGCAAGGTGATGAGAGTGTAGTGAGAGTGAGCGAATGGGACAGCACTAGGTCGACTGCCAAGTTTAGGTTGAGTGACACGACACCTAGCCCTTCGCCAGCTAAATCCCCATTCAAGATACGCTTTTATAAGAAGCAAGTTCTTGAAAAGGCGGCCGCGGCAGCCAGGAAAGAGGCCCTAAAACTTGGTGAGGGAGCAGTGCGTGAGGGTGCCAGTGAGGCTGAGCGTGAGGGTGAGGTTGACCCGCCATTGTCTTCCTTATCTACCCACGCCACCCAAGTTGCCCCAGGCGCCCGCCATTCTTCCCCACCACCACCAGCACTGCCTAGGGTTGAGGACCCCCCACTTTCGGCCTATTTACCCCCTATTTCCCCCGAGAGGAGACATACTACTACAGAAAAGGGAAAAGGGAGAAAATATGTGAAAAAAGGAGCTACAAGTAGGCGCTCTTTGTTCGAGGCTCCCGCGGCTTCCACCCCTGCCGGTCCCAGCCATACGCCCCCGCAAGTTTCCCCAGGGTCCACCCCACCTCTCCAGCCTACAACAGAGGTTCCTGACGATGTTTTTGACCTCGCATCCATACCTGCACCTACAGACACTGAACCAGTGCTGTCTACGAATCGTCGTAGGCCAAGGAGCCCCGAACCTCTGCATGAAGATGACAGAGCCTCACCTGCCACTCCTTCCCCACCTCGCCGACCTACACGCCGCCCACGCATCATTCGTTCCCCGCGAGATTATGAGGGGGGGTCTGAAGATGAAGGGCACCTCACAGATGACTCTGGCCATGATTACCTGGGTCCACCGTCAGGGCAAGATGACGGCTCTGACGACAACGACGATGACTTTATGGACATCGACGACCCTCAACCCCGACGCTTTGCCCAGGGCCGTCGTGCTCCTGGCCGCCCTGGCCGCCGGGCTGGGCCTGGGCGCCGTCGCGCTCCTGGCCGCCCTAGGGTGCGCGCCGCCAAAGTTCGTGGGCGTGCTGCCCCAGCTGCAGCTCCTCGTAAGCGTCGCCAGCAGGACCCATTTTATATTTTCAACTGGCAGGATGTGGCTGCTGATGAAGTGAATGACCCTGATGTTACCCCTTTTGATGAGGTACAGGAGGGTTCAGGAGTTACCCCAAGTTTTCCCGCAGGCCCCAATGCTCCACCACATGAGCTTTTTGAGGCATTTTTTGATAAGGAGGTTACTGAGTTTGTCATAGAAGAGACAAACAAGCACCACCAAATCCAGGTGAACTTTTTTGGCAAGGTGACCAAGGGCCACATGAAGCGGTGGACCCCAGTGACTCATCCCGAGTTCATGGTGTTCCTGGCAATCACCATGCTAATGCCTCATGTAAAGAAGCACAGGTTGGCTGACTATTGGATCACCAAAGATCTGATATCCACCCCTGCCTTCGGGAAATACATCTCTCGGGACCGGTACCTCGACATCCTCGGAGCGCTCCATCTTGTCACCAACACCGACATGCATCTCTCTGACAAGCTGTGGAAGATTAGGACGTTGTACGAGATGATGCGAGAACGTTTCACGTCATACTTCACGCCCTTCTGCAACGTCTGTATTGACGAGTCTCTTGTGCTGTTCCGGGGAAAGCTGAGCTTCAGGCAGTACATCCCCTCAAAGAGACATCGCTTTGGTATAAAGTTCTTTGTGCTGTGCGATTGCCAAACTGGTTATGTCCTGGACTTCCTGGTCTACAGCGGGAAGGAAGGGGACGTGGAAATAGACCCCCTCATTGGCTTTGGCGGAGCAGTGGTTCAAGCCATGATGAACCGGTACTTCCAGAAGAATCACGTCCTCTACACGGACAACTACTACACGTCCCCCACTCTCTCAAAGTACCTCCATCAGCGCAAGACAGGGACTGTAGGCACAGTTAGAGCGAAAAGGAAGGGCATGCCAACTTTCCCTCCTAAAACCAAGAAAGGCGATGTCTTCAAAAAGAAGTCGGGACCCATTCTGGCTATTCACTGGCACGACCAGCGGAAGGTCAACCTCCTGAGCACCGTCCACAAGGGGGAAATGGTTGAGACTGGCAAGGTGGATCGCCGCACCCAAGTCAGGGTGACCAAGCCCGATGCTGTAATGGACTACAACATAAATATGAGGCTGGTGGACAAGTCCGACATGCAGATAGGCTTCATCGACTGTCTGCGTACCTCGTGCAGATGGTACAAAAAGTTCTTTCTGCACATGGTGGACATGTCAATGCTGAATGCCTACAATATCTACAGGCTTCGGAATCCGCGCACACCCAGGAAGTTCAGTAGCCTGCGGAGGTTCCAAAAACAGGTGTTGGTGGAGCTCCTGGACAGGTATGCTACGCCACAGAGGGCAGTGGCACAACCTGGGCGCCCCGTTCAGGACCGTATGCAGTGTGCACAGTATCTAAATGTGCACAAGCTCGGTTACCTGCCTCTGGAACGAGATGGAGTCACCATTAGCAGAAGGCGGTGCCATGTCTGCTGGAACAGCCAGGTGAGGCCGAGGAAGCAAAGACCACCATGCAGTGTGTGGAGTGCCAGCTGTCACTATGTGCTATACCGTGCTTTGCTGAATACCACACCAAGCAGGAGTACTAACTAATAATCATAGTGAAAGTACCAAAGACTGACAATATGTATGTATATAGGCAACAAGTGGAAATAAAACAATGTATTGTGATAAAAAGTCATGTATTATGAAAACATATATAAATAAGTGAAAAAAGACACAATAAATTGTATATAAAACGTTTACAAAGCATATAACTAAGTGAAAGTGACACATGACATATTAGATGGCCAAAGTATAATAAACACCTGTGATAACGAATAATCAGTGCCTAATATAACAATAACCTACCTCAATTACTAATAAAATGTACCGTATCAAGTGAAAATGAGCATTATCAGTGACAGTGACACTCTCTCAAGCATATTTACCAAAGTGAAAGTGACACACGAAGTAATATTAGATGGCCAAAGTATAATAAACACCTGTGATAACGAATAATCAGTGCCTAATATAACAATAACCTACCTCAATTACTAATAAAATGTACCGTATCAAGTGAAAATGAGCATTATCAGTGACAGTGACACTCTCTCAAGCATATTTACCAAAGTGAAAGTGACACACGAAGTAATATTAGATGGCCAAAGTATAATAAACACCTGTGATAACGAATAATCACTGCCTAATATAACAATAACCTACCTCAATTACTAATAAAATGTACCGTATCAAGTGAAAATGAGCATTATCAGTGACAGTGACACTCTCTCAAGCATATTTACCAAAGTGAAAGTGACACACGAAGTAATATTAGATGGCCAAAGTATAATAAACACCTGTGATAACGAATAATCACTGCCTAATATAACAATAACCTACCTCAATTACTAATAAAATGTACCGTATCAAGTGAAAATGAGCATTATCAGTGACAGTGACACTCTCTCAAGCATATTTACCAAAGTGAAAGTGACACACGAACTAATATTAGATGGCCAAAGTATAATAAACACCTGTGATAACGAATAATCACTGCCTAATATAACAATAACCAGCCTCAATTACTCATAAAAACTACGGTATCGAGTGAAAATGTGAAATATTATTGACAATGATAGCCTAATACACATATTTTATATAATTGGACTCCAAATAACTATAATAACATCACTATCAATAAATAAAATCGCCTCCGGGAGGTAAAAACTCTGGCGCGACGAGTGGCTAAGTGCGCAGTAGGTTAGCCAAGCCGGGGCCTGGGCCAAGGCGACGCATCCGAACGCGGGAAGATTTTCCCGCATAAAAATCACTCCACTTCCCGCGCTCGCCATTATGCAATCACTTGGGCTAGAGACCTCTACTCAACGGCATTCTACACATGAAGGTTTGTGCAACATTTTTTTTTTTTTTTATAACTTTGTGTCATGTATTTCAGGAGTAACAGGACACATAGTACAGTCACGATCTACCCTAGCCGGGGTTGGAGGGTTAAGTACCATATATTATGTATATTAGAGATGGACCGAATATTTGTTTTGTATTCGTATGTGCGAATATTCGCTATGTTTTTCAATATTCGTATTCGTATTCGCATTTTCATTCATAGCTATTTGCAAATATGCGAATATTTTCACGAAACCAATAGAAGATATTATACAAAAATGTAAAGTATTACATTTTAAAGTCAAGAGTGTTCAAAATATAAATATGTTCTAATATATAACTAAGAACCCCAAAAGGTTCACCAAACCCAAATATACGAAGCGTTTGTTGATGTTCTTTAAAAAAAAAAAAAAAAAAAAAAAAATGCGTTTTGTGAATGTTTTTTAAACTAATGGAACTGAAATTGTGTACATCGACTTCCAAACATTTACACCGATTTTGCTAAGGCATTTGATAAATGTGACCATGGTATAATAGCCCACAAACTGAAAGCAAAAGGTATAACTGGGAAAATCGGACGGTGGATATACAATTTCCTCGTAAACCGAAAACAATCAGTAGCAGTAAACCAAGTCACATCTGAGTCTTCGGATGTCAAAAGCTCAGTGCCCCAAGGAACAGTGCTAGCGCCCCTTCTGTTCCTCATACTAATTTGCGACATAGATACCAACACCAGACACAGTACGGTGTCGTCTTTTGCTGATGACACAAAATTAAGCAAGATAGTAAACACACAAGAAGACACGGGCCGACTGCAGGAATACATGAATGTAGTGTTCCAGTGGACCAGGGAAAACAACATGCAATTCAATGAGGAAAAATTCCAATTAATACGGTACGGAGATAATAATGATGTTAAAGAAATTACAAATTACTTAACAGAATCTAACCACATAATAGAACGGAAAGACAGTGTGAAAGACCTTGGGGTATTAATGTCTGAAAATATGGGTTTCAAAGTACATAACCAGGTCAAAGTGGCGGCTGCGAAACATCTAACGGGTTGGATTCTGCGTACTTTTAAAACACGCGGTGAAGTACCTATGATAACGCTCTTCAAATCTCTAGTGCTACCGCGGCTTGAATATTGTAGCGTATTAACATCCCCATACAAAGCAGGTGAAATAAATGACGTAGAGAGTGTTCAAAGAAATTTCACTTCGCATATAAGTTCGATAAAACAGCTACACTATTGGGAGCGTTTAAGAGCACTGAATCTGTACTCACTGGAACGTAGAAGAGAACGTTACCTAATAATATACACGGAAAATCGCAGAGGGTTTAGTACCAAACCTACATACTCCGATAGTCATGAAATTCAGTGATAGGAGAGGCTGGGAATGAGAAATCCCCCGGATGAATAACAGGGGTGCTATGGGCTCTCTGCGAGAGGGCTGGTTATCACACAGAGGCCCACGTCTCTTCAACAAACTCCCACGGCGAGTAAGAGACATGAGGGACGTCTCGTTAGACAGCTTCAAGAGAGCCCTGGATGTCGAACTGCAAAAGGTGCCAGACGAGCCCATCCTCGCAAGGGAGCGAGCTGTCGCTTCAAACAGTCTACTGCACCAAATCACCACCCAAAATGAGGGGCGTCACGCTCCTTGGTGCCGCTAGAAGAGTGGCGAACACATCAAAAGGTATAAACCAATCTGATGATCTCTGAACTTGAACTTGTGTTGGCGGCACACCATGGCGGAAGGAAGTTATGAGGCTCCGGCATATGTTATGGGAATTGTCAATTAATTCAGGGAATATCGAGTGCATATGGGGATAGCAAGAAGAGGAAGGATATAGTGAAGTGTTTGGAGGATATATTGGTGTGGTGGAGGGGTGACATATAGTGTAATAAGAGTGTGTAGTGACGGGACAGCGGTAGGGTTGTGAGTTGTTGAGTTTGTAAACAAACATGGCAGAGGGAATTTCGGGTATGACGGAGGCGGAAGGAAGGTTACAACGTTTTCGGGGATTTAAGAGCACAGATAAGAAGTTAGAAGAGGTTAGTATTGTTGTGAAGGATTTGGAAAAGTGGATGAGTGAAACGGAGAAATGGAAGGGGGATATTGGTAAGAAAGTTAAGGCACTGTGTGTAATGTGTGGTGTGACAGGTGGGGAAGGGAATAGGCCTAGCGAACGAAGTGAATGCAGGCCTATTTTGGCAGTTAATGAGAGCCTAGAGATGGTATTGAAAAGGGTAGATGAACTGGGAGCAGAGAATATGGCATTGAAGGAGCAGCTGAAGGAATACGAAGGACGTTTCACGGAAGTAAAGGAGTCGACTGCATGGACGGTGGTAGGTAAACAAAAAGTCAAGGATTTGGAGGATATTATGAAAGAGCAAAAGGAAGAAATGAATATGACCAAAAAAAGTTTTGAGAGTGCAGTTGTAGGGGTCATGAAGAACAAGGAGAGTGTCGTGAGGGAGGCCATGGACAGGGATAGGGGTGTAATCTTGTATGGAGATATAGAGACTCATATGAATGATAATGGAGTGAGAAAAGTGAGGGATATGGAGACAGTGAAGGAGGTCTTGAAAGGTGTGGATGAGGACGAATATGGATGGGAAGGGCAGGTGGAGGAGATAGGTAGGATAGGTAGATATAAAAGGGGAGAGATGAGACCTATAAGGGTACAGTTTAAAACTAGGGTAGTGGCGGAGACTGTGACAAATTTTAGTTGGAGGCTAAATACAAATGATAAACTGAAACACATAAGACTAAAGAAGGATTTGAGTATAGAACAAAGGAAAAAAATTAAGTAATTACAAGAAAAGGCTGATGAAAATAATAGAAAGTTGGATGAGGAGGATAAGAGACATTTTTACTGGAGAGTGAGGGACGGAAAAGTGAGGAAGTTGTTTATAAGAGTAGAAGGGAGGGGAGAGAATGTGATGGGAGTTGTGACGGAGGAGGAGAACGGGGTGGAGGTGTCACAGGGAGAGACAGGAGACAAAGAGGCAGACCCAGTAGTGCTAACAGGGGAGTAGGGTACGGACTGGAGGAGCGGGATGGTGTAATTGCTGAAGGAATGGTAGATGGATTAAGGATTATGTTTAGTAATGTGGATGTGTTTACCCAGGACAAGAAAAGAGAACTGATATGTAGGTTGCAGGATGAAGAGGAAAAACCTGATGTCATTGCCCTACAGGAAGTAAGACCAAAAAATGCTAGAATTGAAAGGGAACTGGTGGAATATAGTTTGGAGGATTTTGAGTTATATGAGAGAAATGCTATTAGAGCAGAGGTTGGAAGAGGACTGTTTATTTATGTAAGAAAAGAGCTCAAGGTTAATGAGGTGGATATGAGACAGCAGTATTGTGAGTATTTGTGTATTGAAGTAAAATGTGTAAGAGGATCAATTCTAATTGCCTCTATATATAGAAGCCCAAATAATAGCAGGGGAGAGGATGATAACCTACTGAGAGCAATGGAGGAGATAGATAATAGAGAGAACAAATATAAAATTTTGATTGGAGATTTCAATTTGCCAAGGATCAACTGGGCAAATTATACTACTCCAGTGGGACAGGGTAGCCTGGAAAATAAGTTTATAGAGAAAGTGAGAGATTGTTTTTTAACGCAACATATTGTAGAGATGACAAGATATAGAGATGGGACGCAGGGGAGTGTACTTGATTTGATTTTTAGCAATGAAGAGGATATAGTGGAACATGTTAATGTGGATAGTCCTATAGGTCGTAGTGACCATGCCTGTATAAGCTTTAGTTGTAACATTAAATCAGAGAGGGATAATAGAAGCAATAGAAAAATATACATGTATGATAGAGCAGATTATGAGCTGCTGAGACGGTGTTTGGACATTGACTGGGGGGAATACTTGAACGGTGAAGACGCTGAAGGAATGTGGAGGAAAATTAGAGTAAAACTGGAGAATGCTGTATCCAAAAGTGTACCAGTAAGGGAATATAAGGATAAAACAAAATTGAGGAAAAGAACTAACCCAGAATTGCCAATGAAAAGAAAGCTTTGGATATTGATTAGAAGAAAGAAACGATTGTGGGAAAGATTAAAATTGTTAAAAAAGAACAGGGGGTCTAGTATAGAGGCTAAGGAAGTGGATCTGGAACGCAGACAAATAAACAATAAAATAAGGTGGGAAACAAGGAGGGGGGTGAAGGAGAGGGAGAGAGAGATAGCTAGAAATGTGAAGGATAATCCAAAAATATTCTGGAAGTACATTCAGGAAAAGTTAACAAGAAGAGTAGGGATCCCAGAGCTGGTGGGGGGGTTGAATGATGGGAGTAGAGCGGAGACTGATAAGGAGAAAGCAGAGGTGCTGGGGAAATACTTTGGGGGGGTACTAACAGTGGAGTCGGAGGATGCAGTGCCTACTATTCCCATCAAACAGGCACCGGCACTAGAACTAATAGAGTTTTCCCATGCTAGAATAAGAAGGGCTATAGAAAAAATGAACAGAAGTAAGTCACCGGGACCGGATGGGATACACCCAAGAATCATAAAGGAAGGAGGGGAGATGTTAGTAGAGCCATTGAAAATGTTATTTGAGGTATCGTTTAATACAGGACAAATCTCGATGGACTGGAGAGAGGCGAACATAACAGCTATATTTAAGAAGGGAAAGAGAAATGACCCAGGAAATTATAGACCAGTCAGTTTGACAAGTGTTGTGTGTAAACTAATGGAAACGGTAATTAGAGAAGGAATAATGGATCATATGAAGTCAAACCAACTTTTCAGTGGGAGACAGTTCGGATTCTTGCCGGGGAGGTCGACGGTACTACAGCTAATTAAGGTGGTAGATGATTGGATGCAAATTCTAGAAGATGGTGATGTAATAGACGTGGTATATTGCGATTTTATGAAGGCCTTTGATAAGGTCCCACATAAAAGGTTAATAGAGAAAGTTAGAAGCTATAATATAGGGGAGAAATGTGTGAAATGGATAGAAGCCTTCCTGAAAGATCGGAGACAGAGGGTACTGGTGAATGGAATAGGCTCGGGGTGGAGGGAAATTACAAGTGGGGTACCTCAGGGATCTGTGTTGGGACCACTGCTGTTCGTTATATTTATCAACGACCTGCCTGAAGTTATAACTAATGGAAGTGAGGTATACCTGTATGCGGATTACACTAAGCTGTATAGAAGAGTGAGGAGTATGGAAGATATGGGTTTGCTTCAAGGAGATGTGGAGGGCATGAAGGGATGGTCTGAGCATTGGTTAATGCCTTTTCATCCAAAAAAATGCAAGTACATGCGGATTGGGACCAGCAAGATAGACAAGGTAGGATACAGTATGTATGAAGCGATGGAGGAAGTGAATGCAGAAAAGGATATAGGAGTAGTGATAGACAATAAGTTAAATTTCTCAGAACATTTAGCGGAAAAGATAAACAAAGCCAATAGAATTGTAGGGCTGATAAGGAAGACATTTGTGTCACTTGACGAAGAAATCTTCAGGAATCTCTATACAGCGCTGGTTAGGCCGCACCTGGAATATGCGAACCAGGTGTGGGCTCCATATATGGTAAAGGATATAGAAGCAGTGGAGAAAGTGCAGAGGAGAGCTAGCAAGCTGGTACCAACGTTGAAGAGCGCGGGCTATGAGCAGAGGTTGAGGACACTGGGGCTTCCGACACTGGCATATAGGAGAAAGAGAGGGGATATGATAGAGACTTTTAAGATAGTGTCAGGAAAGTACGATGAGGATGTGTGTGAAGGTATCTTCTTGATGCGGGAGGGAACAAGAACGAGAGGACACTCTAAGAAAATTTACAAAGAAAGAAATAGGCTTGAGAAGGCAAAGAACTCATTTTGTGATAGAGTGGTAAATGAGTGGAACGCACTGCCCCAGTATGTAGTCGATTCCGAATCAATAAGGGAGTTTGAGAGTAATCTTGATAAATCATGGGGAAGACAAGATTTGAAGTTTGATTATAAAACAAAAATACAGAATAGTAAAAATGTTGCGTCGGCTACCGCCGCCGCCAACACCGTGAACGACCGCAGCAGTGCAAGTACTGGTACTGAGCTGGATACACAGGCATAGTTTGCCTTTTTCCAGAGGATCTACTGTAAGAAACTGTAAGAATAATTGTAATAGTTCCGAAATCTGACCTTGTTCATTATAACGGAATAAATGGTCTTGGTACAATGTTGCCAATGTACCGGCTACCGCTAGATCCAGCGAATCACTTCCATCTCTTCCATCTAGCGACATCAAGATGTGATGAATTCTAGCGATATTCAAGTTATGTTCCCTATTTTAAGGAATTGTAGAGATTTTTTTATTGTTAAAGATTATTTTAGATACTTCAACATATGTTTTCTAGTGACATACAAGTTTTTAGTGTCTGGTGACTATCTAGCGATTTGTCAATGCTAATCTAGCATACATTTATCCTTTAGTTTATCATGAATTGTTTAATAAATTTGCCCTATTTCTCCAGAAGACTTCCTACATGATATAGTGTATTGTTCCAGTGATAATTAAATATTATACAGGGCTATTTTAAGTTGGCGGATGATTATGAAACAGTAATATGCTGGACGATGAGAATACTGTATGTAAACATGTCTCCGATATCACTGATCATTTTTGGCATTTTCTGCCAAAAGCCCAATGGCTAATCAGTGGTGGTAACGCAGCTTTACACATTCACATCGTCATTGGCTTCCGATAATTAATTTCATAGTAATTTAATTAACGTTTGTTGGTGATATAAAAAGAATTACCAGTTCTTGAAGGATGACAATTTCGTCCTTCAAGAAAGATTGAAATATTCGCTATTCGCTATTCGTATTCGCGAATTTTACCAACAAAAATTTGTATTCGTATTCGCAAATAGTGAAAATTGATATTCGTTCCATCTCTAATGTATATACATATACAGTACATACATACAAGTTTAAAGACCATTTTGTCCACAGAGAATGTGGTTACAGTCTTACATCCTAAATGGCGGCTTTCCAGGCGGCCCTGTCAAGGGCTGCCTCTATTGTCAAGTTCTTTATTTTGAGATCGGACCAGAGTACCTGATCCCACGTCATTCTAGGTCTACCCCTACGCGCAGCTCCCCCCATTTTTCACAGTTCAATAATTCTTCACCCAGTTCTCATCATCCATTCTCTCCACGTGTCCAAACCAACCAAGTCGGCTCTTGCTCTTCACTTTACTAACACTCTTAATGCCCAGACGCCTTCTTAATTCCTCGCTCAATATCCCGTCATTAACCCCACATATCCATCTCACCATTCTCTTCTCATTCTATTCCATCCAATTGATTAGAGGTGTGCCGGATAACATATCCGACCGGATAGTGCAATTATCCGGTATCCGGTAGGATATTTATCTTATCCGTCTTATAGCGTACGGACCATATGGTGTTAGTCTTGTTGCAATAAATAAATGTGCTTCCATGCTGACTCCCTGCTAGGCAAACTATTTCATCTCTGTCTTTCCTCTAACATCTTCCCTTCTTGCTGGAAGTTTGCCCTCATTCAACCTGTTCAACAGAAGGGTGACCGCTCTCAATCCTCCATTTGTTGTCCAATTGTTTTAATTTTAAAATTGCTCTTATCTTTAAATTTATTTAATCTACTTTTAATTCAAAATTTCTTAAGCATTTGCGAGCACTGGACGTGAGACCGGAACTGTACTTCGTGAGGAGCCCTTGGTCTTTTAGTTAATTTTATGCATGTACATTATACAGTACAGTGGAGCCCCCATCCTAGCTGCTAATCGGTTCCGCAGAAATAGAGCTAGGATTGAAACAGCCAAGATCGGGGCACTGTTCTTATGGGGAAAATTCAATCGGTTCCGTGCTCATGCCAAAATTTGCGTCTTTTTCTATTTTTTGCCTACGAAAACATGTTTTATTGTACACAAATTAAATTTTATGCATTATACTGTATCATATAATACACCATAGAATAAGTTTTTAATAACTAGAAAATAAAAGGCCCAATATCTAAACAATTACCGCACTTTTTCCCAGTGTTAGGCTATGAAAACATGTTTTTTGTCTAGGCTACATCAAGTTACTGACAGGGTGTCAATCCAGAAAATATGAATTGTGTTATCATTATGGTTTATTATTTTGTTATCATTATAGCGCGGCGAAGGCGCGAGCTCTAGGGGGGTCCAGGGGCATGCCCCCCAGATTTTTTTTTTGAGAATTTAGGTGTCTAAAACAGTATTTCCTGCAATCAAAAAACAATCAAGATGGAAAATATGGATACCAAAAAGTCAATTTAGCCTAGCCTACCTTTTTTTTGGGGGGGTTCTGTTATCATTATACAAAAAGTTGATTTGCGTTATCACTAAAAAAAACAGCGTCGTTAGGCTAGGCCTAAAAAAAATCGCATGATAGAAACAATGCCCCAATCTACAGTATTTATGGTTAGGACTGTCATTTAGCCATGTCTATATTATTATTTACAATGCATAAGATTTAGGCCTAGGCTACTTGAATAATTATTATTCAAGTAGCCTAGGCCTAAATCATGACATGAAATATAGACATGGCTAAATGACAGTCCTAACCATAAATACTGTAGATTGGGGCATTGTTTCTATCATGCGATTTTTTTTAGGCCTAGCCTTAGCCTAGGCCTAGGTTCTAAATTCGTCCAGCCACCCCTCAAGTACCCATTTCGCCCCAAATACATCCAATAAATACATATTATGAGGAAAAGACGTATTATGAGAAGATTACTTACCACACATATTTTATTATAAATCATTGTCATAGCCTACTTAGCCTAGCCTAGGCTAACATCGTCTAGGCTAGGCAATTCAATCGCTTTCGTCCGACATGGACTGGTCTTTGCTGTGTTTTGAGCATGAAATTCCTTCATTGCTATCACCAGGCCAACCATCCCTATCACTAGATGTACTAGAGGTTATAATAAACGCGAGAGATAAGGGGTTCAGGCACAAAAAGGCTTGCAAACGGTTGTTTTGTCAACACAGATACTAGCTAAACTGCAAGCGTCTGCTTAGTGATGACGTCATACAAAGATGGCGGCATCTTGCGCATTTGACGAACGGATCTCGGATTCACTCGGATTTCGTCTCTAAACGGCAAGCTACTGGCAAATTCTTTCGTTATGTTAAAACAAAATTATTGTTTTTGTTTGTTTTCTAGTTTTATGTCGAGTTTTTCGTTATTTTTACTATTTTTTCGGGTTTCGGCTGGGATTTTGATGCGAGGAATGACGCTTTTGGCGCGAGAATTGAAATGGGGAATATTTGGTGTGTGGTGCGAGGATTGAATCAACGAAGACCGGTGTAGCGAGGATGGGGGCTCCACTGTATATGTATTCCCATAGGCTAATCTTCTTTCAGATTGCCAGTACGGTATGGTTTCCATAAATGGCGCTCTACTGGTGATCTCCTTTCTTATTTGATTTTATCTTGGTCATCCTCCTTTCGGGACTTCGGTGAGACCTATTCTACTGCACAAGACATATCGAAAGCCTTTGATAGAGTCTGGCACAAATCAAATATTTCCAAACTTCTCTCCTTCGGCTTCTATTCCTCTACCTGTGCCTTTATCTCTAATTTCGTTACTGGCCGTTCCATAGCTGCGGTCGCTCACTTTCTCAACCTATCAACTCCACACCTCCAGGGGAGGTGTGGTGGAGTGGTCTTGCCACTGGCCTGGTAATCCAAAGGTCCCGGGTTCAAATCCCGATGTATCAATGGGAAGATATTATTGGGATGGAATTTGTGCTGTACCTAGTATCAGTGCATTACCACAAAGCCCACCGAAACGTCAATAAAATACCCTCATTGTTCCCTGATTAAATAGCACTGTATGAATATTCCCATATTCAAAATATGCTATAGGGGTGCAATGCCTGGTGAGTTATCTGCTCAACAGGTGGCGTTGTGTGTGTGTAAGTGTGAGAGTCCGAGTGTAGTGGGTGAGACAGTGAAGCACGGGAACGAGGTGGCTTCAGAGATGGGGTCGTTTCGGGCCATGAGTGAGCACCGTGCCTCATGTGAAGGCAAGATGGCAGGTGCTCGTTGTACTCTACATGCTTCACATGTCTCACTCCCTAGACTGGAACAAGACCTCACAGGCTTCACTGTTCATTGTAAAGCGGTGAATGTTAAGGCTCTCAGCCTATGCCCGAGAGGAAGTAAGTTGGAATATAGAAAAAAAAAAAAAAAAAAAAAAAAAAAAAGTGTTCCTCAAAGCTTTGTCCTACCTCCAGTTCTATTTATAATATTCATTAATGATCTTCTCAACTGTACCTCCAGTCTTATCCATTCATATGCTGATAACTCTACCTTACACTATTCAACTAGTGTAATGTCCCACAATGCAATCCCTCCAAAACTAACGTGATGAGGCCATAGCATATCTATCTTCTTATCTGTCAACTATTTCCGACTGAGGCCGAGAAAACATTACTTTCATTGCTTCCAGAACCCAATTTCTACATCTATTTACCAGATACAATCGTCCACACGACACGACTATCCCTTCCTCTTCAACAACACACAAATCAACTCTTCGTCTTCTCTCATTATTCTTGGTGTCTCTTTTTCTTCTGATCTTTCTTGAAAACTCCATATCACCACTCTTGCTAAAAACAGCTTCTCGGAAGCTAGGTAGGCTCTCTTTACTCCGACATAGATTCTTGCTCTATACAGGGGCAAAATGCGCCTATGTATTGAGTACTGTTCGCATATGTGGAGAGGTTCCACCCATACCAAAATTCTTGAACGGGTACAGTCAAAAGTATTTCGTCCCATCAACTCAGACACCGCAATATTGCATCTCTCTCACTCTTCTACCACTATTACAATAATCAGTGTTCTTCAGAGCTATCTTCCTTACAGAGAGAAGGGCATCTGCCTTTCAACACATTGCCACCCCTATTCTCTCAAACTCTCTAACCCAAGAGTTAGCTGATTTTCCCTGTCTTTCTTCTACTCAACAAGTAAACTCTGGAACTCTCTCCCTCAATCTATCTTTCCCTTCTCCTATGAGTTGGACTGCTTCAAGCTCTGTGCGTGCAGATATTTGACTCTATCGTACCTTGATTTTGGCTTCTCATCACTCTTATCAACTTTGGGGGCGACCCTTGTTACAGGCAGCATTGCCTTTAGTCTCCTTCATTACAAAAAAAGGGGGGAGGAAATACAGTTGGTCCTCCGGTAACGCGTGTTTTGGAAACGCGGTTTTGGTGGCATGCGGTACACCCCAAATATCCAAAATTTTGCCAACACGGTCAATACTTACACTGGCGCGGGGTCCAGCTGGGCAGTTTTCTCTCTCCTGGGCCGGGCGAGACTGTTCCGTCTCCCTCCCTGGTCCAGTGACGTCACTTGCGGCTCATCCGGGTATGTCATTCCCTCCCCAGCGTCCTTCTCCAGTTCCACCATTGTTCGCCTCAGGTACCGACCCCCCCTCACCGCGTGTGTTGTAACACAGACCGTGGTTCTCAAAGTGCCTTTTTTTCTGTGACTTAACCTCGCCGCCATGCCGCCCAAGAAGCGCCGTATCTTTACGTACGCACAGAAATATGACATCGTGAAGGAGTTAGAGAAGGGAAAGAGACAAGCTGAGTTGGCAAGACGATACGATGTTAACGAGAGTACAATTCGCACCATTTGGAAAGGCAGGGAGAAGATTGCTAACATTATGAAGGGAAACCCCGCAGAGGGTACTCAGGCGTCGGTTAAAGTGGGAAATGTCATCCTAAAGAAGACAGAGACGCTAATGGTGCGTTATTTGGGGAGGCAACAGAAGAATCATCTGCCGACAGACGGACGGATGATCAGAGAAAAGGCGA
This sequence comes from Paralithodes platypus, assembly GCA_032716605.1. NCBI lineage: Eukaryota > Metazoa > Arthropoda > Malacostraca > Decapoda > Lithodidae > Paralithodes > Paralithodes platypus. The sequence continues at coordinate 27,981,265 of CM064582.1, forward strand.
AGAAATATTATGCAGCAGTGGTTCGAATGAACAATGTACAGAACCCCAAACCCTTTAAGGCATCTGCTGGGTGGTTGGTGTCCTTCAATAAACGAAACAAAATTAAAAGTGTTCGTATAACAGGAGAGACAGCAAGCGCCAACCATACCGCAGGCAACGAATTCCCTGTTTTCTTACGTGAGGTTATTGTGGCCGATGGTTACAACTTGGATCAGATTTTCAACTGCGATGAGTCGGGAGTCAACTGGAAGAAAAAGCCTAAAAGGTCTTACATTTCTCGCAAGGAGAAGGCAGCAAGGGGCTACAAAATAGCCAAAGAACGTGTAACCATCTTGTTGACCTGCAATGCTTCCGGCACCTGCAAGATGAAACCTCTAATCATCCATAAGGCAAAGCGCCCAAGGCCTTATCGCAATATGGACATGGCCAAGTTGAATGTTCATTGGATGAGCAACAAGAAGGCCTGGATGTCGTCAGCGTTGAGCCTCGAATAGTTCAATAATTATTTTGTGAAGGACTTAGAAATATTTTGTACCCACCAAAACATTGCTTTTAAAGCACTGTTATTGCTTGACAACGCACCAGGACATTCCAGATTGTTGGTTGATCGGCACCCAAACGTAAAAATGATGTTCATGCCCCCAACACTACGTCCCTGCTACAACCCCTTGACCAGGAGGTGGTAGCGTGCTTTAACCCTCCAGCCCCGGCTATGTATTATATATATATTCCCCAAAACCCGGGGGTTTTGGCCGAAAAACGTCTACGCCTAGGCTACCGCATCTTTGTTATTTGGCTTGCTTCCGCATTCCCGCGCATCCCCATGCGTAGATGTGTTTTGTACCTGTAGAATGGCGTTAAGTAGAGCTCTCTAAGTCAACTGGTTCAGTTGTGATGATGATTTCATTGGAGATAACTTTATGGCAAAAACAGACACTTTACACTACTTTTCGATACTTAACAATAACATACAGGCACACACGAACAAGCGACGCACTCCTTCTTGTGGCGGGAGATGCGGGGCGTCGGTCCAGCTGGCTGTTATTTACATGCGTCGGACGGACGCCTCGCACACCAAGCTCACAGGCTTTCAAGCACTGGGGGCCTCAGAGCCCTTCCGGGTTGCTCGGGTGTGTTTTTTATGGGTGTTTAAGAGCCCTTCCGGGTCTAAAGGGTTAAGGGTGCATACGCCACTAAAACTTTCCTGATGCTCGACACTGCCACTGACACCCAAGAAGAACTGCTACAGATATCGGACGATGAATCAGTCCCTGACTCTCTCCCACCACTCGAAGAACTGTCTGCCCCTGACTCTCCCCCACCACTCAATGAGCCTGCACCAAACTCGCCTCCACAACAACGACAACAACAGCAACAGGAACCCGCCGACGGAGCAGCTATGACAGTTCATGCCTTTTGGAAAAGGTTTCATATTAAGAACGCAGTGGATACGATGGTGGAAGCGTGGGCTGATGTCACAAGAGCTACAATCCACCATGCCTGGAGGAATGTTCTAGAGGGGTTACCTGGGCACAAGCTGGATTTACCTGATGAGCCAGTTAGGCTTGAAGCAGTGGTGGAGAGAGCAGTCGAGGTTGCCAGACGTGTGCCCAGGATGGATGAAGTGGGGCCAGAAGATATTCAAGGTTTGATTAAGCCACCACATGAACTTGATGCCGAGGACCTACTGCAGGATTTGGAAGAGGATGAGCAGGCAGAGGAAGAACACAGAGAAGAAGACGAACCCCAGGAAGAGCCGAACACTCCTGGTCTACGGGATTTTGTAGAATTGTCACAACGCCTCAGCCAGATAATAGTAAGCTTTACTGCTGCCATCCAGCCGTACTTTGATATGTTTCACGACAGGATAAATGCACGCCAGCAGACACGAATAACAGATTTCTTTCGCCAACGAGCACAGCAACAGGAACAAGTGGCGTCGAGTGACTCCGACTCCGACTCCGACCCACAGCTACCAGACGATCTACCGTCGGTTGTATCAGATCCCGACTACAGTGGGTTCGAGGACTCTGATGCTGAAGCTGGGGAGGGACCACACCTTATCAACGAATGGCTGGACGTGGGAGCGGCGAGAGCTAACAGACCATCAACTTCATCGCAGTGACGGCGATGGATCCGGGGGGGAGGGGACGGGGGGGATGCAACACTTCATTTATTCAGAGGTAAGAGTTGCAATGGGCAAATCAACCCAATCCACATGTAAAATAACCTTTATAATTGAATTTATTATTCAACGCGCAAGGCATCACTACAACACCTGCGACGGGAAGGAGCTCGACGACAACCCCTATCGACAGGATCACAACGCCTCCACCCTCAGGTGATGATAAGGGGGAGGGTACTGTTCAAGGACAATGGTTTAGGGTACATTCCACCAAAGGTAAAACTCATCACATACCTGAGGGGGAACAGAGGCTGAATGGAGGTACCGGTACTGGTACCACAAACAATGTTAGGAATTCTATGGCTGTGCAAATTCAACCTAGGAACTTTATGCATCAGGGGATTAAAGGTAAAAATAAAAGTACGGGGATAAGTACAGTTAAAAAAGTGAAAAGATCACGCATAGCCAAAGTATTCGCGACAGGTTTTAAGCCAGGAGTGACGGCATCCGACTTGAAAGAATATCTCTCCAATAAACTCAGTCTTAGTATGGATGTTGAACCAATTATTCCCTGGTCTGATAGGCACACATATATTTCATTCAGAATAAACTGTGAGTGTCAAATCCCGAGGTGTTTATGGATGAAGAACTTTGGCCAGAGGAAGCATCGGTGTACTGGTGGAGAGAACGTAGGGCACAGGTACCGGTACCGGTACCAACAAATGAGGACTCTATAACTACGGTAACCCACCCTCCCAACAACTCTTAATCATGGATATAAAGTCTACTTATCTCCCAACAATTTGCGTATTGCTACTTATAACTGTAGGGGGCTCCCTAAAACCAACAGAGGGCTTCTCCTACGCCCTGATGTAGTAGACGTATTTAATACCAGTGATATTGTGTTCCTGCAGGAGACTTGGTATTTTAAACAGGATTTGGGTAACCTCAGTACTATCTGTGATAATTTTCATGGGTTTGGGGTCTCGACAACCGATGCTATGGATGGTCTAGTAGCAGGTCACCCACCGGGAGGAGTAGCTATTTTGTGGAGGGACTCTTTAGACAGCCGGGTTAAACCACTTGTAACAAATTTACCATGGTGTACAGGTATAGAAATAGAAGATAACCAACGGAAAGTAGTTATTCTTAGTGTGTACTTGCCCTACCAATGTAATGAAAATGAAGAACAATACCTGGAATGCCTTGGAGAGATAAGTGCTCTTTTACAAGAACTAAATACCACCTGCTACTCTGTAATAGGGGACTGGAATGCTAATCTGAAGGACATAAGTAACTCTCTGTTTGCTAGTCATATGACTAACTTCTGTGGTGAGCATGATCTAATTATCTCTTCTCAGCTCATGCTCCCTCATAGTAGTTACACATGTGTCAGTGCAGCATGGGGCTCAACGTCTTGGCTAGATCATACCGTAGCTAGTGCTGATTTCCATGATATGATAACAAATATGGAAATTCAGTATACATATACAGATGAAGATCATATCCCATTGACCTTAACAGCTAGTTTGGAAAGAGCGCCAGAATTAACCCAGTCAAACAATAGTGTAAATCCAAAACTGCCATGGGGCGGGCTTGACGAGGAGGAGTGTGAGCAATTTTGCACTTTAACACACACTCTCCTTTCTGAGCTTGATCCTGGCAGTGAGGATGCCATTACCTGTGAAGACCCCAATTGTGTTAATGCTAGTCATCGAGAAGAGGTCAGCAAGCTGTACAATAATATTATATCTTGTCTTACTAAGGCTAGTGACATAGTATTTCACAAGCATAACAAAAATTACTCTTTTAACAAACCTGGGTGGAATGACCATGTTTCAGAACTATACCAGGCATCCCGAGATGCTCGTAGTGTATGGCTGGATCATAACAAACCGAGACAGGGACCCATTTTTGACATGTTCACCAGACTAAAGGCTAGATGCAAGTATGCAATCAGATATATAAAAAACAATGAAAATGTATTAAGAAGAGAAGAATTGGCCAAAAACTTTGCTAGCAAAGACACATTGGCCTTCTGGAAGGATATTAAAAAAATGCATAATAGCTGCACACCTCTACCCGTTAGTGTAGATGGGATCTCTGGTACTAATAACATAGCCAATCTTTGGAAAACACATTACCAAACTTTGTTTAACTCTGTTGGGCACCAAGGAAATACCATTGCTGCTACAACAGAGTGTAACAAAGAAGAAAAATATGACACAATTAAAGTTACAAGTGAAAAAATCAAGGCTGCAATAAGTAGGCTAGATGCTAACAAATCCTGTGGTTTTGATGGTATATATGCTGAACATTTGAAGTACTCCTCCACTCTCCTCTTGGAGAAACTCAGCAGTTGCTTTACCAGCTTTCTAATCCATGGTTTCCTACCAGAATCTATGATGTCCGTTACCTTGATACCAGTAATTAAAGACAAGGCTGGCAAAATTACATCAAAAGACAACTATAGACCTATTGCCCTTGCCAGTATTGTAAGTAAGATACTAGAGTTAATCATTTTAGACAGAATCTCAGTGTATATCTCAACTAATAGTAATCAATTTGGCTTTAAAAAGAACCATGGTACGGACCAGTGCATTTACACTCTGAAGGAGCTAGTGGATGGGTACATCAAAATGAACAGCTCTATTTTTGCATGCTTTCTTGATGCTAGTAAGGCATTTGACAGAGTCTGCCACAATATCCTGTTTGATAAATTAGCAACAAGGGGAGTGCCATCCTATATACTGAGAATCTTGAAGTACTGGTACGCCAATCAAACATTTAATGTAAGATGGGGTAACATTATTTCGGATTCCTTTACAGTAACCAATGGAGTGAGACAGGGTAGTATTCTCTCACCTTACTTATTCAATGTAAATATGGATGAATTAAGTGATAAATTGAATAAAGAGCAGATTGGATATTATGGTGGGAATAAAATCATCAACCATCTCATGTATGCTGATGATCTGGTCATTATTGCACCGTCTTCTGCGGGTCTGAGCAAACTTCTTGATATATGTGAATCTTTTGGTAGTAAACATTGTGTTAAATTCAACCCACTGAAAAGTGCTGTTCTTATATTTAGATCAAAATTACTGTATAAAAGTAAACTGCCAAATTTCTCACTCAATAATAAAATTATTCAAGAAGTAAACAAAATAAAATACCTGGGACACATTATCTCAAACGATTGCTCAGATGATGCAGATATCGGCCGTCAGCGCAGACAGCTATATTTACGTGGTAACACCATCTTTAGAAAATTCCACATGTGTAATTGGGAAACTAAAGTCACTTTGTTCCGGACATATTGTTCCTCTATGTACACGGCCCATTTGTGGTGGAAGTATAAGAGAGCCACCATAAATGGTCTGTGTACATCCTATCATAATATACTCAAGATGTTCATTGGTCTCTCTAAATATGAAAGCACTAGTATGGTGTGCACACTGTTGGATGTGCAGTGCTGTCGGGCTGTCATCAGGAGACTGGTGTACAGCTTTTCGCAGCGACTGCAATCCTCCAGTAACACGCTGATTGTAGCTCTTTGGTCTAGTGATCATATCTATGAATCCTGTATTATATCTCACTGGCAGAAGCTGCTGCACACATAGTATGTAATATAATATATAGGTCTAATTGAACTATGAGCAATGATCTGTGCAATAGGTGTTAACCAACATTGAGCAATAGCGTTAGTTAGCCTATCTGTGTTATATTGTGACAAAATGTGATATGTGCTCTATTCTGTAAATAGGCCTACTGTATTTTTTATTTTATTGTGTCTTTATTAATATATCTTTGTGTATAATTATTATCTGTGCTCTGACGAGAAGTGTATGTGATATGGACCATTAGGTCGTACTGTATTTATACTGTATCTATCTTATGTGTCTGGAATAAAGAATTATTATTATTATTATTATTATTATAACATAGGCTTCTATGGAGAAAAAGTGGACTTTGTGGAAATCCCCAGAACACCAAGGTACCTTTTACATGTAAACATATGGGTTCGGTAATGCTGATTTTGCTAACACGGGAGGTAACCAGACCACATTAGCCGCGTTACCGAAGGACCAACTGTACAGTAGTGTATATATTTGCTCTATGGAGGTGAGAATACAGAAATGGAAATGAAAATTCCTAAATTTTGTTGACATTCAAATTGGCATGAATGCAAGACTGGAGACTGGAGGAGCTAAAAATATAATCAGATATTTCAGACAAGTGCTCAATATTGAAAAACAACAGCTTAATAACTAGGTTATATGGATTTCATGCAAGCTATCTTAGTGCAATGAGTTCTGATAAGTTTAAAATTATGGTAGCCTTGGTAAATAGCCAGTTATTTTTTGTCTAAACCAATTTATTTTATTATCCGGTATCCAGCCGGATAATTATTTTGATATCCGGCTTATCTGGTATCCGGCTGGATAGCAAGATCTACTATCAGGTGCACCCCTACTATTGGTATCCTTCGCTTTAACTGGCCACATCTCCGAGGCATAGGTCATCGCGCTCCTAACACACAAGGTATACACCTTCCCTTTAAGGTGGGGTGGGAGCCCTCTCATGGTCAGGAGTGGCAACAGCTCTCAAAACTTTCCCCAGCCACTTCTGACTCTAGCAAAGGAGCCAGCTTTAGCGCCACCTCCAGCGGAAACCGTATCACCAAGGTAGCAGAACTTATTCACACACTCCAACGTTACACTGTCGAAATCAACACTAACAGGCGGCTCATTTAACACAAGATCTCCCTTGCACACTGCACATTCAGTCTATGATTATTGTCAAAGGTCCTCTAGCTCCACTACATCTCTTGTATATCAAGTCACTACAGACGCAACATTGAATTGAGATATTTCCCACCCCCTTCCCACATACTGCGCATGGATAGCCACCGCTTCTTACCATAGTTCCACGCCCTACTCCACTAATCATGACCTTTGTTTTATCTATGTTAACTCCTAAACCTTATTTGCCACTGCTTCCTGCGCACTATCTGCGATACGAACTAGATCATATGCATATAACAACTCCCATGGGATTCCTGTCCTAAAGTCCCTTGACAGAGCCTCCAGGACCAACACAAACAGAAATGGGCTAAGCTCTGAACCTTGGTGAACTCCAACTTTCACTGGGAACTCTTCGCTCAGGCCCCCATTCACTTTAACTGCAGCCCATGACCCCTCGTATATTCTCATTATAACACGCACTAGCCACTCTTCTACTCCGAGTTTTCTCATAGCCCACTGCATTATTTCCCTGGGCACCCGGTCAAAGGCCTTCTCCAGATCTACAAAAACTAGGTATACTCCCTGTTTTTCTCTAAGAACCTCTCTTGCAGTTGCTTAAGAATGAAGATAGCATCAGTTGTGCCACGTCCCGGCATAAATCCAAACTGCACGTCGCTGATGGCAACACTTTCCCTGATCATGCATTCAAAAACCCTTTCGTTGACTTTCATGACTTGATCGAACATTTTCAAACCCCGATAATTTCCCGTTTAAGGAGTCACCCTTGCCTTTGTATATATTAACTATCACACCTTTCTGCCATGCATCAGGAATTTTTTCCTCCTTTATGATAGTATTAATCAGCTCTGTGATCAATTTTACCCCAATATCTCCAGCTGCTTTTAGCATCTCGGCAACAATGCCGGAGTATGCATGAAAAGTACAGTACCGTATATCCTTTGGAGAGTAATGAAGAAAATATGCATAGATATAGAAACATTTATATGGTTTATGGCTAATGTTTTTGTTGAAATGCTACACAAGGTTAATTTGGTCTCTCCAGATGAACAAACAAGTATCGGAATAGAAAAGTATTATGAGAAGCCCATACATTAGTCAATAGAATAGCTATTAATCAATCTAATGGTCGTGGCCCATTTTCTGACATTGTGGGCTCTTGCCACTATGTCTGGGTCAGCTTCTTCGATAAAATCAACAATAATAGAAGCCAATTGCTCCTTCCCAAGTCTTGTCAGATCATCTGGTGAGATCCATAAATGGGAAGGTACTAGGGGTTAGTAAACTTAATATACATAGAAAGATAATGAACAGGACATAATGCAAGGTGAACTTTGCCTTTCTTCAATGTAGGTACAGTGGAGCCCCCATTTTCGCTACACCGGTCTTCGTTGATTCAATTCTCGCACCACACACCAAATATTCCCAATTTCAATTCTCGCGCCAAAAGCCTCAATTCTCGCATCAAAATCCCAGCCGAAACCCGAAAAAATAGCAAAAATAACAAAAAAATCAACATAAAACTAGAAAACAAACAAAAACAATAATTTTGTTTTAACATAACGAAAGAATCTGCCAGGTGCTTGCCGTTTAGACGAAATCCGAGTGAATCCGAGATCCGATCGTCAAATGCACAAGATGCCGCCATCTTTGTATGACGTCATCACTAAGCAGACGCTTGCAGTTTAGCTAGTATCTGTGTTGACAAAACAACCGTTTGCAAGCCTTTTTGTGCCTGAACCCCTTATCTCTCGCGTTTATTATAACCTCTAGTACATCTAGTGATAGGGATGGTTGGCCTGGTGGTAGCAATGAAGGAATTTCATGCTCAAAACACAGAGCAAAGACCAGTCCATGTCGGACGAAAGCGATTGAAATGCCTAGCCTAGACGATGTTAGCCTAGGCTAGGCTAAATATGACAATGATTTATAATAAAATCTGTGTGGTAAGTAATCTTCTCATAATACGTATTTATACGTCTTTTCCTCATAATATGTATTTATTGGATGTATTTGGGGCGAAATGGGTACTTAGGGGTGGCTGACCGAATTTAGAACCTAGGCCTAGGCCTAAAAAAATTCGCATGATAGAAACAATGCCCCAATCTACAGTATTTATGGTTAGGACTGTCATTTAGCCATGTCTATATTATTATTTACAATGCATAAGATTTAGGCCTAGGCTACTTGATGTAGCCTAGACAAAAAACATGTTTTCATAGCCTAACACTGGGAAAAAGTGCGGTAATTGTTTAGATATTGGGCCTTTTATTTTCTAGTTATTAAAAACTTATTCTATGGTGTATTCTATGATACAGTATAATGCATAAAATTTAATTTGTGTACAATAAAACATGTTTTCATAGGCAAAAAATAGAAAAAGACGCAAATTTTGGCATGAGCACGGAACCGATTGAATTTTCCCCATAAGAACAGTGCCCCAATCATGGCTGTTTCAATCCTAGCTCTATTTCTGCGGAACCGATTAGCAGCTAGGATGGGGGCTCCACTGTATAGTAAATGGTGTGAAAATATGATCTTGATGTTCATTTCTGGCAATGAAATCAGGTGCAGGGGCAATATTTACAGATTCACTATTGAGGGCAAATAGTAGTTGTGAGATCTTGCTATAGCAGCCAGTTCAGAGACTATTGGCAGTAGCCAAACTGCCAAAGAAATCAAGAAAACACTTTTTGAGTCTGCATTCAGGTGTAGGGCATACTGAGTAAGGCCTAGAGTGCAAAGATTTCAAACTTTGTTAAGACACCATTGGGGCATCATTTTGTCTATGTACATAGTTTAAAGCAAGCTTTTATATACCCTGTCTCGTCCTTCATAGGTAAGCTCAAGCCCGTCAAGTAAACAAAATGGCTCCTTAACCCCTACACCCCGTAAGGGCTCTTTAACGCCCATAAAACGCCGTATGAAGCGATGGAGGAAGTGAATGCAGAAAAGGATATAGGAGTAGTGATAGACAATAAGTTAAATTTCTCAGAACATTTAGCGGAAAAGATAAACAAAGCCAATAGAATTGTAGGGCTGATAAGGAGGACATTTGTGTCACTTGACGAAGAAATCTTCAGTAATCTCTATACAGCGCTGTTAGGCCGCACCTGGAATATGCGAACCAGGTGTAGGCTCCATATATGGTAAAGGATATAGAAGCAGTGGAGAAAGTGCAGAGGAGAGCTAGCAAGCTGGTACCAACGTTGAAGAACGCGGGCTATGAGCAGAGGTTGAGGACACTGGGGCTTCCGACACTGGCATATAGGAGAAAGAGAGGGGATATGATAGAGACTTTTAAGATAGTGTCAGGAAAGTACGATGAGGATGTGTGTGAAGGTATCTTCTTGATGCGGGAGGGAACAAGAACGAGAGGACACTCTAAGAAAATTTACAAAGAAAGAAATAGGCTTGAGAAGGCAAAGAACTCATTTTGTGATAGAGTGGTAAATGAGTGGAACGCACTGCCCCAGTATGTAGTCGATTCCGAATCAATAAGGGAGTTTGAAAGTAATCTTGATAAAGCATGGGAAGACAAGATTTGAAGTTTGATTATAAAACAAAAATACAGAATAGTAAAAATTTTGCGTCTGCTACCGCCGCCGCCAACACCGTGAACGACCGCAGCAGTGCAAGTACTGGTACTGAGCTGGATACACAGGCATAGTTTGCCTTTTTCCAGAGGATCTACTGTAAGAAACTGTAAGAATAAAAACCTCGGCCCGCGCAACCCGGAAGGGCTCTTGAACGCCCATTGCTTGCGTGAGTGCTTTCGAATGCCGCGCGTAAATTTTTGGTATCGTGGGAGGGTAGGTGGCGCCACCAGACGTAAACTATGCCACAGCATCAGTATCTACCCCGACGCCATCATGGATAGTACGCCAAATAGTGATTCCGCTGTGTCCGATACCGTGCTTCCTACGACACCCATGCTAGTTCGTCGCGCCTTACCCCGACGCCATCGCCTAAATGTGTTATCTCCCGGAGGTATTGAGACGACATTGAGACTTTATGAGCGTGCTGATGCCAAGTATATTGTTGATGATGAAGGCAGTGACGACTCCAGTAATTATAAGTCGAGTGATTATGGCCATGAGAGTGACAAAGAAGAGCAATTCCTGGGATTTACGAGAGAACATGAGAGTGATGAAGGTGATGTACCAGTTTTTGAGGAAGCTGGTTTACCTACAGACGGTGAACTTGAGAGAGTGAGTGAGTGGGAGAGTTCAAGGTCACTCTCCAAGTTTCGCATGAGTGACACGACCCCAAGCCCTTCGCCAGCTAAATCGCCTTTCAAGCTACACTTATATAAGAAGAAAATACTTGAAAAGGCGGCCGTGGCAGCTAGGGAACAAGCCAAAATACTTGGTGAGGATGAGGCTGTGAGTGAGGGTGAGCGTGGTGACCCTTCTCGCCCGCCATTGTCTCCCTTATCTACCCACGCCACCCAAGATGACCCGGATGACCCGGGTGCCCCGCATTCTTCCACACCACCCCCACCACTGCCAAGGGTTGAGGACCCCCCACTTTCGGCCTATTTGCCTCCTAGGTCCCCCGACAGGAGACATACTGCTGCCGAAAAGGGGAAAGGCAGCAAATATGCCAAAAAAGGAAAGACAAGTAAGCGAGTTTTGTTCGAGGCTCCCGCGGCGTCCACCCCTGCCGGCCCCAGCCATACGCCCCCGCAACTTTCCCCACGGTCCTCCCCACCTCTCCAGCCGTCAACATATGTTCTTGACGAAGTCTTTGAGCTCGCATCACCAATACCTGTGCCTAGTGACAGTGAAGCATTGCTTTCTGTCACTCGTCGCTGGCCAAGGAGCCCAGGACCTCGGGGGGACACAGCCTCACCTGCCACTCCTTCCCCACCTCGCCCACCCGCACGCCGCCCACGCATCACTCGTTCCCCGCCAGATTATGTGGGGGCCACTGATGATGAAGGGCACCTCTCTGAAGACTCTGGCCATGATTACATAGGTCCACCGTCAGGGCAAGATGACCACTCTGACGATGACTATATGGACATCGACGACCCTCGACCCATCTGCTTGGCCCGGCGTCGTGCTGCCCGTCGTGCTGGCTGCCGCCCTGGCCGACGCCCTCGCCGCCCTAGGGCGCGCGCCTCCCGAGTTGGCCGTGGGCGTGCTGGGCCACCAGCTGGAGCTCCTCGTCAGCGTAGACAAGACCCATTCTACGTTTTTCAGTGGCAAGACGTAGTTGATGGAGATGGATACAACCCTGATGTGCCAGCTTTTGATGAGGTACTGGAGGGTTCAGGCATTACCCCCAATTTTCCTGCAGGCCCCAATGCTCCACCACACGAACTATTTGAGGCCTTCTTTGATGAGGAGGTGGTAGGCTATGTTGTCAAAGAGACAAATAAGCAGCACCAATTCCAGGTCCACTTTTTGGGCAAGGTGACCAAGGGCCACATGAGGCAGTGGACCCCAGTGACTCATAAAGAGTTCATGGTGTTCCTGGCACTCACCATGCTAATGACTCATGTCAAGAAGCATAGGTTGCCTGACTATTGGATCACCAATGATCTCATATCCACCCCTGCCTTCGGGAAATATATGTCTCTCGACCGGTACCTTGATATCCTCGCAGCGCTCCATCTTGTCACCAACCTTGACGTCCACCTCCCAGACAAGCTGTGGAAGATTAGGACGTTGTACGAGATGATGCGAGAACGCTTCACCTCCTACTTCAAGCCCTTCCGCAAGGTCGTCATTGATGAGTCTCTTGTGCTGTTCCGGGGAAAACTCAGCTTCCGGCAGTACATCCCCTCAAAAAGACATCGCTTTGGCATAAAATTCTTTGTGCTGTGCGACTGCCAAACTGGCTATGTCCTGGACTTCCTGGTCTACAGCGGGAAGGAAGGGGACGTGCTTGTGGACCCCCTCATTGGCTTTGGCGGAGCAGTGGTGCAAGCCATGATGGACCGCTACTTTCACAAGAATCACGTCCTCTACACGGACAATTACTACACGTCCCCCACTCTCTCAAAGTACCTGCATGAGCGCAAGACGGGGACTGTAGGCACAGTACGAGGGAAAAGGAAGGGCATGCCACCTTTCCCTCCAAAGACCAAAAAAGGTGATATGTTCAGGAAGAAGTCGGGGCCCATTCTGGCTATCCACTGGCACGACCAGCGGAAGGTCAACCTCCTGAGCACCATCCACAAGGGTGAAATGGTGGAGACTGGCAAGGTGGATCGTCGCACCCAGGCCAGGGTGACCAAGCCTGATGCTGTCCTGGACTACAACATCAACATGAAGCTGGTGGACAAGTCCGACATGCAGATAGGCTTCATTGACTGCCTGCGTACCTCGTGCAGATGGTACAAAAAGTTCTTTCTGCATATGGTGGACATGTCAGTTCTGAATGCCTACAATTTATTAGTGGCCCCTCCATCATTGACGAACATGCCTATTACATAAGGCATCCTCTTCAAACACTAATCCGCCGTAGTTTGAATCTACCGCGCAGAGCATTTAAAATCTGAGGAGCCTTCATCATGAGCGCACGCGACCTCACTCATGGCTTCAGTCATTATGAATTGGGTTCTCACTACGAAAAAACTTCGTAAAAAATAAAAAAATAAAAGAAAATAAGAATAACTATCCAATAAGCTTTCCATCATATCGTGGATGTACTTGTGTGGATCTTTGACCAGACGCTGATTCAGGCGTCATTCTTCCTTCTCTGCTTTGCGGTCAGCCGGCCCGGACGTGTCTCTCCACGCTCCGCTGGTTCCGCATTTGCTGCGTCCCTAGTGAGTTTTTTCTCATTTGTTTACTCCGGGATGTATCGAGTAAGGTTAGGATATGCGTAGCAGGAGTGTCCTGGGCTGGTTGCCCGCAGTGCAGTGTATTTTGGGTCGTGTGTTTGGGGCATCTATTTCGGATGTACCCTCGTGGTCCGGTTTGGACAGGTGAACTTTGTCACAGTTAGCTAGCTTTGTGTTGCAGGCGGCTTTCATTACGCGTTATTGCTTCCTTTTATCTTTCTGATGAGGTAGCGTATTTTTGCTGACGTTCCCAGCGTATTTTTCTTCACTTAGTGAAGTTTTTTCTGGGTCCCGAGTCAGTTCTTCCCTATGCCGGAAGTATTTGCTACAGTGGTGTGTTGGCGGTGGTTCCTGTTGTGATATAATTCAGTGCTTTTTGTTTATATTCCGACATGTTAATATTATCCGTCTGCCTAGGCCTAGCCAGCCTCTCGTAGCTCTCGTAGCTCGGTTACACCATGAAAAAACCCGGCTGGTTTCCGAGTTTTGGCCACGCGCGGTTTAAAAACAGGCTTGTTTCCCCGGCGAGTGGGTGTCTGTGGCTCCCCAGGACTGCGTCTCTGGGGTGCCTGTTTCAGGCTCTTTCTGATTCCCGGCGGGTTGGCTGTACCCATCTAACAGTGTTCATACGGACACGTGTTGTTTGTAGTTTTTTCGGTTTTGCAAAGCCATTATAAAACCATGCTGTTGTTGTATTTCCTCCCCGGCGATCTTTTACAAAGATGTGGGGTTAGGAACAATTGGGGTTAACTTTTAAACTTTAAATCACCCGGCGGGTGCAGCCTGGTAGGGTGGGATGACCGAATTTACAAAATTCAGTTTAGATGACCAGACAATTGAGGGATGCATTGTGTATCGCCTCCTTCAACATACGGCAATTTAAGGCACAATTGGGGTTAACGTTTTTAAACTAATATTCACACCCGGCGGGTGCTCCCTGGAAGGGTGGGAATCACGAATTTACAATTCAGTTAGTTAACCAGACAATTGAGGGATACGTTTTGTATCGCCGCCTTCAGCTTACAGCGCAATTGGGGTTAACGTTTTTTAAACTAATATTCACACCCGGCGGGTGCTCCATGGAAGGGTGGGAATAACGAATTTACAATTCGGTTAGTTAACCAGACAATTGAGGGATACGTTTTGTATCGCCGCCTTCAACATACGGCGATCTAAAAAGATACATCGGGAGAAGTTAGATCTCGTATATTTGTCAGGCTTCCCAGTTTTTGATCTACGAGATAATTCGGGGGCCGGCGTCTTTTTTAGTTTTTTTTCTCCAAAATTGAATCTTGAAACAAACACCACCGGAAAGACTTAATCAGTTATAAACGCCATGCTGGTCTTTATATATTATGTCAGAGGGTATTCATAAATCTTTTGGACAAATTAAGATATTCTGAAATCTTTTACTTAGGAAACCCCACCGCGTAGCGAGCTGTAGTTGTTGAGTATTACGTCTCGTGACCCGGCGGGTTATTTAACACTTGTGTGCGAACATGTTTGGGTTAACCTTATGAGCATTAATTCCTGGAAATTTTCTTTTTTTCCAGAGCTGGGTCCCGGCGGGTCTATGCAGAACCTGGAGTAAGTTTCCCACCAGTCTCTGTCATGGCTACCTTTGCCCCGGTTTTTGCTTTATGCATTACGCCCTCCTGTTCAGGTATCCCTATTTTTGCGCACACCCTTTGTATAAAATGTGTTCAAATGTCTCGTTTGGTGTGGGTTACCTTTCCGGCGTTTTTTCTCATTGCTCCGAGAACACCGTTTTTGTTTACCGAGTTTTTAGTCAGGATGGCTCAAAATAGGTAAGTTACCCCGACGAGTTTGGTCGCTTGAGGGCTCCTAAGAAACTGCGTTTTCTGTGGTCGAGCCTGGGATCAGGCTTCCTGTGTTATTCATTGCTTTATGCATTACGCCCTCCTGTAATGTATAGTTTAGTGTGGGTTACCTTTCCGGCGGTTTTCTCGTTGCTCCGAGGTCACCGTTTTTGTTTACCGAGTTTTAGTCAGGATGGCTAAAATAGGTAAGTTACCCCGACGAGTTTGGTCGCTTGAGGGCTCATCAGAAACTGCGTTTTCTATGGTCGAGCCTGGGATCAGGCTTCCTGGGTTATTCCCGTTGAGGGGGGCTCCACACGGTTTTCTAGGTTATCAGGCTGACACCTGTTGGACTTGGTTTTCTCTGCTTTTCAAAGCCATTGAAACAATGCTGTCTGTTTGTTTGGTCTTTACCTCCCGGCGACCTTTTTACAAAGAGGTCTGGGGCAGGTATAATTGGTTTGACATTGCATATAAAACCTGGCGGTTGTACCTTCGGGTGGTTATATTAACGGATTTGCGATTCGAGATAATTTGCCAAACAATTGATTGATACAATAGGGTATCACGGCCTTCAAGACGGCGATCTATGAGGGCTTCTGGGAGAAGCCGGATTAGAGATTAAGATAGGCTTAGACTTTTTATGGGATAAAAAGATGCCTGAATCTTACTAGTGTCTCCAGTGTAAAGGGATACTTGAAAGACTTCATCTTTAATAAAGATATGCTTCATCTTTATGAGGATTAAGAAGTTATTCTTAATTCTTTTGGACAGGTGAAAGATATGCTGAAATCTTTAATAAGCCATTGAAACAATGCCGTTTGTTTGTTTAGTCTTTCCCTCCCGGCGACCTTTTTACAAAGAGGTCTGGGGCAGGTACAATTGGTTTGACATTGCATATAAAATCCGGCGGTTGTACCTTTGGGTGGTTATATTGACTGATTTGCAATTCGCGATCTTTGTATTTCCTCCCCGACGATCTTTTACAAAGAAGTGGGGTTAGGAACATTTGGGGTTAACTTTTAAACTTTAAATCACCCGGCGGGTGCAACCTGGAAGGGTGGGATGCCCGAATTTGCAAAATTCAGTTTAGTTGACCAGACAATTGAGGGATGCATTGTGTATCGCCTCCTTCAACATACGGCGCTTTAGGGCACAATTGGGGTTAACGTTTTTTTTAAACTAATATTCACACCCGGCGGGTGCTCCTTGGAGGGATGGGAATAACGAATTTACGATTCAGTTAGTTGACCAGACAATTGAGGGATACGTTTTGTATCGCCGCCTTCAACATACGGCGATCTAAAAAGATACTTCGGGAGAAGTTACATCTCGTATATTTGTCAGGCTTCCCAGTTTTTGATCTACGAGATAATTCGGGGGCCGGCGTCTTTTTCATTTATTTGTTTTCCAAAATTGAATCTTGAAACAAACACCACCGGAAAGACTTCATCAGTTATAAACGCCATGCTGGTCTTTATATATTATGTCAGAGGGTATTCATAAATCTTTTGGACAAATTAAGATATTCTGAAATCTTTTACTTGGGAAACCCCACCGCGTAGCGAGCTGTCGTCGTTGAGTATTACGTCTCGTTACCCGGCGGGTTGTTTAACACTTGTGTGCGAACATGTTTGGGTTAACCTTATGAGCATTAATTCCTGGAAATTTTATTTTTTTCCAGAGCTGGGTCCTGGCGGGTCTATGCAGAACCTGGAGTAATTATCCCACCAGTCTCTGTCATGGCTACCTTTGCCCCGGTTTTTGCTTTATGCATTACGCCCTCCTGTTCAGGTATCCCTATTTTTGCGCACACCCTTTGTATGAAATGTGTTAAAATATCTCGTTTGGTGTAGGTTACCTTTCCGGCGTTTTTTCTCGTTGCTCTGAGAACACCGTTTTTGTTTACCGAGTTTTAGTCAGGATGGCTCAAAATAGGTAAGTTACCCCGACGAGTTTGGTCGCTTGAGGGCTCATAAGAAACTGCGTTTTCTGTGGTCAAGCCTGGGATCAGGCTTCCTGTGTTATTCATTGCTTTATGCATTACGCCCTCCTGTAATGTATAGTTTAGTGTGGGTTACCTTTCCGGCGTTTTTCTCGTTGCTCCGAGAACACCGTTTTTGTTTACCGAGTTTTAGTCAGGATGGCTAAAATAGGTAAGTTACCCCGACGAGTTTGGTCGCTTGAGGGCTCATCAGAAACTGCGTTTTCTATGGTCGAGCCTGGGATCAGGCTTCCTGAGTAATTCCCGTCGAGGGGGGCTCCACTCAGTTTTCTAGGTGATCAGGCTGACACCTGTTGGCCTTGGTTTTCTCTGCTTTTCAAAGCCATTGAAACAATGCTGTCTGTTTGTTTGGTCTTTACCTCCCGGCGACCTTTTTACAAAGAGGTCTGGGGCAGGTATAATTGGTTTGACATTAATAATAATAATAATAATAATAATAATAATAATAATAATAATAATAATAATAATATTTATTCAGTTAGCAATTTACAGAGTTGGTACCACATAGTATGTTATAAATATGACATGTAACAGCCTTGCATAATTCCAACTAAGGATAGCCCAATAAGGCCGTTAGGCGTATTTCCATTGGGGTCCTTGTATATGAAACCCGGCGGTTGTACCTTCGGGTGGTTATATTAACGGATTTGCGATTCGAGATAATTTGCCAAAAAATTGATTGATACAATAGGGTATCACGGCCTTCAAGACGGCGATCTATGAGGGCTTCTGGGAGAAGCCGGATTAGAGATTAAGATAGGCTTAGACTTTTTATGGGATAAAGAGATGCCTGAATCTTACTAATGTTTCAAGTGTAAAGGGTTACTTGAAAGACTTCATCTTTACTAAAGATATGCTTCATCTTTATGAGGATTACGATGTTATGCTTAATTCTTTTGGACAGATAAAAGATATGCTGAAATCTTTAATAAGCCATTGACACAATGCCGTTTGTTTGTTTAGTCTTTCCCTCCCGGCGACCTTTTTACAAAGAGGTCTGGGGCAGGTACAATTGGTTTGACATTGCATATAAAACCCGGCGGTTGTACCTTGGGGTGGTTATATTAACTGATTTGCAATTCGCGATAATTTGCCAAACAATTGATTGATACAATAGGGTATCACGGCCTTCAAGACGGCGATGTATGGGGGCTTCTGGGTGACGCCAGATTAGAGATTAAGATAGGCTTAGACTTTTTATGGGATAAAAGGATGCCGGAATCTTACTAGTGTTTCAAGTGTAAAGGGATACTTGAAAGACTTCATCTTTAATAAAGATATGCTTCATCTTTATGAGGATTCAGAAGATATGCTTAAATCTTCTGGACAGGTAAAGATATGCTGAAATCTTTAATATGATACTAAAGGACAACGAAAAGTAGTGGTGGAGTGCTACGGTTCGTTGACCGGCGGTTTTGAGGCACATATTTTGTACCGTTTTTTGGGTGTAACCCTATGAGCATTAATCCCCGGAAAATTCTCTTTCCAGGGCGGATTACCGGTGTTGCACCAGGTGACCAGGTAGTTCCCGGGGGCGGGGTAGTTTTCCCCCAGTCTCTGTCGTGTCGGCACTTGAACCTCTCATTGCTGTATGTTCAACGCGTTAAGCTCAGGTAGCCCTATCTTATTTTGATTTGTTAATGAAACAATTTAATAGCTGAATCATAATAAACATATATATTTTCTATGATTATATTATGATAACATTGTGTTTATTTATAGTAATTTATTTTAATACAATTAAATATAAATTAAATTACTTAGTATACTTTATGATTTTGCTCACCAGCTCTGCTTTCAATGTGTTAATGAGCTATGGGAGCTTTTAATTATCATAAACCTTTACGGGACTCGGACGAGGGCTCCCGTTCAGGGAGTATACCGAGCTCGCAAGCGAGGGACAGCCACAGCCAAGGTGTATGGCGATACTCACAGTCGTACCTCACCCGCCGGACGATAACGCCGGCGGGCGGACCTGACGCTCTGATGACGGACGAGAACAGGTTGAGTTCCATTTATCTCTTTTCCGCCGCCAGACGCGTCTCTAATGTGCCACGTAGTCAACAAACTACAGGATTAGCGAGGCGTAGTCTCGCTAATCGCGCCCCTGTGGCCGGCGCAGTGTGGTACCAGCATTTGAACACGTGGTGCCCGCACCCAGTGTCCCTCCTGGTCGGGTTGTTCCACTTAGAACACAATTGGCAACCTAGAAACCTCGCGGACTTGTTCATTTTGGACATTCAGGAGGCCAAGTGGCTAGCACCTTATGGTAGCGACGTGACCAAGATATTCACGAATCAATATACCCAGTCTACAAAGCGACAGTTTCAATCGCATTAGAAAGCTTTTACGTCTCGGATTCTTAGAACAAAACAAACTGTGCCCTCGGTGGCGTTGGTTGTTTATTATTTAATTTATCTGTTCATGCAGAAACATTTATCTGAAAGTGATTTATGTGGGCAGGTTTTAAACTCCACCCACCTCCCTGTCAGCTCAGGCCTACATGGTCTCTGGACAAAGCATCGTTGTTATTCTCGTTCCCGTATGTACCAAAGACTGCAGATTTTACAAAAGGGCTGTATTCCTTATGGCTTTGGCTACCGGGAACAGAGTATCTGAGCTGGCGGCGATGAGCAACGCACCTAATTGCCTCAGGTTTGATGGGCTTCATGAGTGTATTCACATTGCACCTTCCCCAGGATTCATAGCCGAGATTGAGCACAGTGAACACGTGTTTTCAGAGTTCACGGTGCCGGCGTTAAACAGGGGAAAGGTGCACCATCTTTTTTGCCCAGTGCAAGCTCTAACCAGGTATTTAAGAGTGGCACCTCTAAATCACCAGGGTGCTTTATGGGTCGCAAGTCCGGGTGAACGTTTGATGGAGCGTACACTGGCTTCTCTCTTGGTCGAGGACTTTAAAGAGAAGCATTCCGGCATTGTGGGTAAGACCCACGATTTACGCAAGGGGACAGCCTCTTTACGTTTCCTTAATAATCTTTCGGTGGAAGTTATTACGTCCACACAGTTGTGTGGAGTCTAATCAGGAGTTTTTGCCTCGATACCTTTCAGTAGCTCTGGACAAACCTTCCTTGCCATATATAGCTTTACGGCAGAGGGTCTAGGTGGCCCTTTTAGTCACGTTTTGTTTAATTTCAAGAAAAAGGGGGGGGGGGCGAGGGTGCAGTCAGTGTGACATAGGACACCCTAGACCCCTCCGGAGTATGTGTTCAGAACATACGAGCTGTGATACTGGTTGTAGGCATTGTATTATAAAATTTCTCTGTAGTATTCATTGCAGGAAATTGTGCTAAAGGCCATTAGTAGTGTTACAACAATTCTTGTTGTAAGTAGCTTTGGCTGTGAAGCAATAGATTTTTGAGAAATCTCGGTAGTGGCAACTACGACTTTTACTTTTGCAGTAATTACTTCTGCATAAGTACACAAGTTCAGTACTTCTACGAATGTACAATAATTCATTTATGTTTGGTTATATTTTTAGGAATATATCCACTAGTTAATGGGGTTTATATGTGCACATGTAAACTTATAAGTTTTTAGTTTTCCCCACTTACTTTAAGTGGGGTGCCTTCTTAACTAGCAGATCTGTGCTCAGAGTCTCAGAGTTAACCCTTTTTCAAGCAGGCTTCTTTGAAGCACGCTCCTGCTTGTACCCCTTTTTTGAAGATTTAGGCTGTATAAAGTTTATGCACCCGAATATCTCTTTTTTACAAAAGTAAGAATACTATGTGGTTGTTTGATTATCTGCTTTTCTAGAGTTATGATATGATTACGAATGTCCCCCTCCAGTCTTAGAAATCAGGCATGTTCGTCAATGATGGAGGGGCCACTAATAAATTATAGGTTTGACTCCTGTAAGGAGATAAAGAAAACCTAATATTTAGTAGTGGCCCCGTAATCATTGACGACTGGGGCCCTCCCGACCATCCCCTTCCCATTCGTTGATGTATTAAGGATTTTGGTTTACTTGATATGTCAGTGAAGGAAGAATGACGCCTGAATCAGCGTCTGGTCAAAGATCCACACAAGTACATCCACGATATGATGGAAAGCTTATTGGATAGTTATTCTTATTTTGTTTTTGTTTTTATTTTTTACGAAGTTTTTTCGTAGTGAGAACCCAATTCATAATGACTGAAGCCATGAGTGAGGTCGCGTGCGCTAATGATGAAGGCTCCTCAGATTTATAAATGCTCTGCGCGGTAGATTCAAACTACGGCGGATTAGTGTTTGAAGAGGATGCCTTATGTAATAGGCACGTTCGTCAATGATTACGGGGCCACTACTAAATATTAGGTTTTCTTTATCTCCTTACAGGAGTCAAACCTATAATATATACAAGCTTCGGAATGTGAACACACCCATGAAGTTCAATAGCCTGCGGAGGTTCCAAAAGCAGGTGTTGACGGAGCTCCTGGAGAAGTATGGTACGCCACAGAGGGCAGTGGCACATCCTGGGCCCGCCGTCCCTGACCGCTTGCAGTGTGCATATTACATGAATAGGCACAGGCTTGGTTCCCTGCCTCAGAATGAATCAGGAAGAACGCAGCAGAAGCGGTGCCATGTCTGCTACAACAGCAGGCTGAGGGCGAGGTCAGGTAAAAAGTCCACCATGGAGTGTGTGGAGTGCAAGGTGGCACTCTGTGCTATAGGGTGCTTCTTTGATTACCACTCCAAGCAGGAGTTCTAATAATCATAGTGAAAGTGCCAAAGATAATGACAATATGTACAGTACGATATATATAGGCAAAAAGTGGAAGTAAAACAATTTATTGTTATACAAAAGTCATGTATTATGAGAACATTTATACAAATACAATTACACCATAATAATATGTGAAAGTGACACATATGTATATAATAAGTGACATTCATATGATTACAACCTATAGAATTATATAAATCAGTGAAAAAAGACACAATAAATTGTATATAAAACGTTTACAAAGCATATAACTAAGTGAAAGTGACACAAGACCTAATATTTGATGGCCAAAGTATACTAAACACCTGTGATAACGAACAATCACTGCCTAATATAACAATAACCTACCTCAATTACTAATAAAATGTACGGTATCGAGTGAAAATGAGCATTATCAGTGACACTCTAAAGCATATTTATCAAACTGAAAGTGACACAAGACACAATACTTGATGGCCAAAGTATAATAAACACCTGTAATAACTAATAATCAGTGCCCTAATATAACAATAACCTACCTCAATTACTAATAATATGTACGGTATCGAATGAAAATGAGCAATATTAGTGACAGTGATACCCTAATAAACATACTTTATATAATTAGCCTCAAAATAACTATAAAAATATCAAATAAACATCACATTCTCAATATCAAACACTAAAATCGTATAAGGGAGATAATCACTTTGGCGCGACGAGCAGCTAGGTGCGTCGTAGCCGTGGCCGGGGCGACGCATCCGAACGCGGGAAGAATTTTCCGCCGAAAAGCACTCGTCTTCCCGCGCTCACCATTATGCAACCAGAGGGGCTAGAGACCTCTACTCAACGCCATTCTACAGAGGAAGGTTTGTGGAACATTTTTCTTTTTTATTCATAACATTACATGCCATATTAATTGAATTACAGAGGAGTTAACATAGCCCAAAGATCGTCAAAACACCCGGTACCGCAGCACAGTCGCGAGCTATAGTCCCCGGGGCTGGAGGGTTAATAGCTGTGAGATGGTTATGTTAAGGATTAACTGCTAATTTCTTATGATAAAAAAATAATAATCCAGATATTTTAGTACCAAGCCAACTGATGGCACCTGTTGGTCTGTTTCAACAATACATGTCATAAAGTTCTTCCAGTGGGACTCATTGACGTAGAGTTGACTCAGAATATTGCCCTTGTAAATTATTTAAAACGGTGTTTGTATGGTGGTAGCCACTTTGATTCTTGACTTTTCACAAGGCGAAATTTAGAGAGGTCTGAAGGTTGCCAACCTTATCTAAGTGGAAATTGGACAGAGGTATTGGAATGGGGTTGGGGCACCATTGAGTAAATTGACTGTACCAAACTTGAGAGGGCCATTCTGGCACTATCATGTTCACATGTCCCTGATAACTGCAGAGATTGTGTATTACCCTGCACATTAGAGAAGGGGCTGGAGGTGGAAACAGATTGATTGAAGACCATCTGTTCCAGTTCTCCATAAAGGCGTCCGGACCCCCTGCTGGAGTCTTGTGCCACCTTGTCAGAAATAATGGGGTCTTTACTGAAGTCTGAGAGGCAAAGAGGTCTATGAGGGATTTGTAAGGTAAAATCATTGTGTTGAATTTTTTTTTTATTTCAGAGGCCACTCTAATAAAGTGCTCTTGCCCCTGAACAGTGCATCTGCCCACAAATTTGCTACCCCTGGGAGATGTGTCGTGTGTAGTGTTATGTTATGCTTCTGTGCTAAATACAAAAAATTATCAGAGAGATCTTGTCGAACCCTGTTTTTTAATGCATGTGACTGCCGATGTATTGTCTAGCCTGAAAGCCAGCGATCGACCTTGTAGGATGCACGCATGGTGCAGGAAGAAAAGAGGGACTGCTAATTCTATGGCATTTATGTGGAAGTATTTCAGAGTCAACGAAATCCCCTGGTTCTAGTGTCCTTCTGTTGATTGATAACCCCAGCCTATGGACCCTGCTGCAAATGGTGGGTGGAGGGTTGGACCATTGACAGACATAAGTCTTGATGTGGGACCTCGCCCAAAACATTATTAGGTGGTGTATTTTCTGTGGGATTGGTCAGAGTTTGAATGAAGGTACTAGAGGAAAAGCTTTGTTGCCTAACAGAATCAATCTTTTTACTCTCAAGTGACTGAGAGGGATTGTCAACCGAACCCAATCGATAGATCCGATTATAGGTTCACACATTGTGCGAGTGATAGTTTTGGAATGGAGAATGCAAAAGTTGTATTTGATGTCTTCTGGTATTGGTAGGACTTTGTTGCATTGCCAGAGACTGTGCATCCCATCTAAGACCTACCTATTCTGCCCTCTGAGTTGGATTAATGTTTGATTTATCTAGATTCACATTAAAACCTAGGTTGGTTATGTGTTTGACAGTCTGCAATGTATGAAGTTGGCATTATTGAAGAGAGTTCCCTACCACCATCCAATTGTCGAGGTAACGTTTCACGGAAGTAAAGGAGTCGACTGCATGGACGGTGGTAGGTAAACAAAAAGTCAAGGATTTGGAGGATATTATGAAAGAGCAAAAGGAAGAAATTAATATGACCAAAAAAAGTTTTGAGAGTGCAGTTGTAGGGGTCATGAAGAACAAGGAGAGTGTTGTGAGGGAGGCCATGGACAGGGATAGGGGTGTAATCTTGTATGGAGATATAGAGACTCATATGAATGATAATGGAGTGAGAAAAGTGAGGGATATGGAGACAGTGAAGGAGGTCTTGAAAGGTGTGGATGAGGACGAATATGGATGGGAAGGGCAGGTGGAGGAGGTCAGTAGGATAGGTAGATATAAAAGGGGAGAGATGAGACCTATAAGGGTACAGTTTAAAACTAGGGTAGTAGCGGAGACTGTGACAAATTTTAGTTGGAGGCTAAATACAAATGATAAACTGAAACACATAAGACTAAAGAAGGATTTGAGTATAGAACAAAGGAAAAAAATTAAGGAATTACAAGAAAAGGCTGATGAAAATAATGGAAAGTTGGATGAGGAGGATAAGAGAAATTTTTACTGGAGAGTGAGGGACGGAAAAGTGAGGAAGTTGTTTATAAGAGTAGAAGGGAGGGGGAGATCAGGGAGGGGAGAGAATGTGATGGGAGTTGTGACGGAGGAGGAGAACAGGGTGGAGGTGTCACAGGGAGAAACAGGAGACAAAGAGGCAGACCCAGTAGTGCTAACGGGGGAGTAGGGTACGGACTGGAGGAGCGGGATGGTGTAATTGCTGAAGGGATGGTAGATGGATTAAGGATTATGTTTAGTAATGTGGATGTGTTTACCCAGGACAAGAAAAGAGAACTGATATGTAGGTTGCAGGATGAAGAGGAAAAACCTGATGTCATTGCCCTACAGGAAGTAAGACCAAAAAATGCTAGAATTGAAAGGGAACTGGTGGAATATAGTTTGGAGGGTTTTGAGTTATATGAGAGAAATGCTATTAGAGCAGAGGTTGGAAGAGGACTGTTTATTTATGTAAGAAAAGAGCTCAAGGTTAATGAGGTGGATATAAGACAGCAGTATTGTGAATATTTGTGTATTGAAGTAAAATGTGTAAGAGGATCAATTCTAATTGCCTCTATACTGTATATAGAAGCCCAAATAATAGCAGGGAAGAGGATGATAACCTACTGAAAGCAATGGAGGAGATAGATAATAGAGAGAACAAATATAATTTTGTTATTGGAGATTTCAATTTGCCAAGGATCAACTGGGCAAATTGTACTACTCCAGCGGGACAGGGTAGCCTGGAAAATAAGTTTATAGAGAAAGTGAGAGATTGTTTTTTAACGCAACATATTGTAGAGATGACAAGATATAGAGATGGGACGCAGGGGAGTGTACTTGATTTGATTTTTAGCAATGAAGAGGATATAGTGGAACATGTTAATGTGGGTAGCCCTATAGGTCGTAGTGACCATGCCTGTATAAGCTTTAGTTGTAACATTAAATCAGAGAGGGATAATAGAAGCAATAGAAAAATATACATGTATGATAGAGCAGATTATGAGCTGCTGAGACGGTGTTTGGACATTGACTGGGGGGAATACTTGAACGGTGAAGACGCTGAAGGAATGTGGAGGAAAATTAGAGTAAAACTGGAGAATGCTGTATCCAAAAGTGTACCAGTAAGGGAATATAAGGATAAAACAAAATTGAGGAAAAGAACTAACCCAGAATTGCCAATGAAAAGAAAGCTTTGGATATTGATTAGAAGAAAGAAACGATTGTGGGAAAGATTAAAATTGTTAAAAAAGAACAGGGGGTCTAGTATAGAGGCTAAGGAAGTGGATCTGGAACGCAGACAAATAAACAATAAAATAAGGTGGGAAACAAGGAGGGGGGTGAAGGAGAGGGAGAGAGAGATAGCTAGAAATGTGAAGGATAATCCAAAAATATTCTGGAAGTACATTCAGGAAAAGTTAACAAGAAGAGTAGGGATCCCAGAGCTGGTGGGGGGGTTGAATGATGGGAGTAGAGCGGAGACTGATAAGGAGAAAGCAGAGGTGCTGGGGAAATACTTTGGGGGGGTACTAACAGTGGAGTCGGAGGATGCAGTGCCTACTATTCCCATCAAACAGGCACCGGCACTAGAACTAATAGAGTTTTCCCATGCTAGACTAAGAAGGGCTATAGAAAAAATGA
Organism: Paralithodes platypus; assembly: GCA_032716605.1. NCBI lineage: Eukaryota > Metazoa > Arthropoda > Malacostraca > Decapoda > Lithodidae > Paralithodes > Paralithodes platypus. The sequence continues at coordinate 28,008,145 of CM064582.1, forward strand.
ACAGAAGTAAGTCACCGGAACCGGATGGGATACACCCAAGAATCATAAAGGAAGGAGGGGAGATGTTAGTAGAGCCATTGAAAATGTTATTTTAGGAATCGTTTAATACAGGACAAATCGCGATGGACTGGAGAGAGGCGAACATAACAGCTATATTTAAGAAGGGAAAGAGAAATGACCCAGGGAATTATAGACCAGTCAGTTTGACAAGTGTTGTGTGTAAACTAATGGAAACGGTAATTAGAGAAGGAATAATGGATCATATGAAGTCAAACCAACTTTTCAGTGGGAGACAGTTCGGATTCTTGCCGGGGAGATCGACGGTACTACAGCTAATTAAGGTGGTAGATGATTGGATGTAAATTCTAGAAGATGGTGATGTAATAGACGTGGTATATTGCGATTTTATGAAGGCCTTCGATAAGGTCCCACATAAAAGGTTAATAGAGAAAGTTAGAAGCTATAATATAGGGGAGAAATGTGTGAAATGTATAGAAGCCTTCCTGAAAGATCGGAGACAGAGGGTACTGGTGAATGGAATAGGCTCGGGGTGGAGGGAAATTACAAGTGGGGTACCTCAGGGATCTGTGTTGGGACCACTGCTGTTCGTTATATTTATCAACGACTTGCCTGAAGTTATAACTAATGGAAGTGAGGTATACCTGTATGCGGATGACACTAAGCTGTATAGAAGAGTGAGGAGTAAGGAAGATATGGGTTTGCTTCAAGGAGATGTGGAGGGCATGAAGGGATGGTCTGAGCATTGGTTAATGCCTTTTCATCCAAAAAAATGCAAGTACATGCGGATTGGGACCAGCAAGATAGACAAGGTAGGATACAGTATGTATGAAGCGATGGAGGAAGTGAATGCAGAAAAGGATATAGGAGTAGTGATGGACAATAAGTTAAATTTCTCAGAACATTTAGCAGAAAAGATAAACAAATCCAATAGAATTGTAGGGCTGATAAGGAGGACATTTGTGTCACTTGACGAAGAAATCTTCAGGAATCTCTATACAGCGCTGGTTAGGCCGCACCTGGAATATGCGAACCAGGTGTGGGCTCTATATATGGTAAAGGATATAGAAGTAGTGGAGAAAGTGCAGAGGAGAGCTAGCAAGCTGGTACCAACGTTGAAGAACGCAGGCTATGAGCAGAGGTTGAGGACACTGGCATATAGGAGAAAGAGAGGGGATATGATAGAGACTTTTAAGATAGTGTCAGGAAAGTACGATGAGGATGTGTGTGAAGGTATCTTCTTGATGCGGGAGGGAACAAGAACGAGAGGACACTCTAAGAAAATTTACAAAGAAAGAAATAGGCTTGAGAAGGCAAAGAACTCATTTTGTGATAGAGTGGTAAATGAGTGGAACGCACTGCCCCAGTATGTAGTCGATTCTGAATCAATAAGGGAGTTTGAAAGTAATCTTGATAAAGCATGGGGAAGACAAGATTTGAAGTTTGATTATAAAACAAAAATACAGAATAGTAAAAATGTTGCGTCTGCTACCGCCGCCGCCAACACCGTGAACGACCGCAGCAGTGCAAGTACTGGTACTGAGCTGGATACACAGGCATAGTTTGCCTTTTTCCAGAGGATCTACTGTAAGAAACTGTAAGTAACAAGATGATATTGATTCCCTGATTCAGAAGAGATGAGAGGGCTTGTTTGACTAGTTTTGAGAAAGTTCTGGGTGCTCGATTCAAGCCAAAAGGTAGACGAGTGACCATGACTGCATTGTAGTTGTAAGGAATTGCTAGGTACTTTTGGAAACTCTGTGCTATCGGCACATGCCAGCAAGCGTTTTTGAGATCCAGTGTTATGAGCCAAGAGTTTGGTTGTAATGCTAGGCAATTATGAGCTATTGTCGGAATTCTGAACTTTTAATTTTGTATGAATGTTTTTAGGGTAGATACTGTAGGTCTATAACTGGCTTGAATTTGGGACTGTCCCATTTTGGAACTAGGATATGATGGGACAAAAACATTTTACTTGTTTTGAGAACAGGAATTAAAACATTGTTTATTATACATGTCATGAATAATATTTTGTACATCTAGGGATATTGGAAAAGAACTATGTAGAGTTCTCAGTGACGGCCTGGGGATCCAGGTCCAAGCGAGGTCCTTCTTGAAAAGCCTCCTTGCCAAAGTACTCTGGTGCGATGCTGAAAAATTGTCCCTGAAGGAACCTGTCACCTGGTTTATTACTACATTGGTGTTACAGAGAAATCCTCGTTCGGAGGGAGTTCTATTTTTTTAACCTACTAAGCCCCAGCGAGTTAAAAATAAATGTACCACCAGGGACCAGAGGGTTTTGATTTTGTTTTCTTCCCAGAAACAATAGAAAATGGGTTAGGAATGAAGGACCGCCCCCCAAAAAAAAGATCAAAAAGGTCAAAAAGGGGTTCTACGGAGCCCCCGAAAGTCGATTTTACAAGAGTAAAAAATTGAAGGCAAAAACACCCAAAAACCATGTTTTTGCGCGCTCACGTGCACGCGCACGCGGTTGGACTTTGAGAGTTTTTAACCATCGGCATGGTTGCGTGGGATACTTACACAGTTCCCATACAAATCTGAGCCCTCTAGGTGCCATAGGACCAGAGTAATTAAACCCCGACGACACTTGTGCTTCGTGGTCTGTGGGGAACAAACATTACCGACGACACGTTGTCGTCGCTGGTACTCAGTGGGTTAAGAAAGAAACGCTTATTGTGTTGCTGTTGTTGTTGTAGTAGAGGTTGTGGTCTAGTTTGTTGTTATCTCTGGTGAAGTTGTGATTGATAGTGTGGTGTGGTATGTTGTGGTTGTAAGCGGCCTCTGCCGCCACGCACAAAACCTCTACCCCGGGGCTGACGCCTAGCCCTAACCGTGAATGCAGCTCCTAGGCCTTGAAATTAAGGGTTGGGAGTGAATGATGGGAAAGGAAAGATGGGTATTAAACCTCTACCCTAACCCTTTGGGAAGGAAGCTCTACCTCTCACTTGTTTGTCATAAAGTTTTTTGTACATTCAAAACGTTTGTCATAAAAGTTGACATCTGGGGTTTATCAAGAGGTGTGAACCTCTAGCCAAGTGTCTGCTGGTGAAGAATGTGGGCTTTCAGGTCAGCGATTAAGTGCTTGGTAAGATATACCCGGAGGTCTTGTCTAGCTCTGGCAGCCTCGAAAAGGCTAACCTAATGTCTCCTGTTACCATCAGAGAGTTAGCTACAGTAATACAGTACGTCTCATAAGATGTAGTGCAGCTCTGGAGTGTGTGCTCTCTATGGAGTCTGCGACATCACACATGGATTAAGTTAGTTGTCTATTAATTAAATAATTGAAGAACAGTCTGTGTGCTTTCTGCCGCAGTCTATGATCTTTGTCTATCATAGCTTGGGTGGGCGCAGTCAATAAAGGCTGTGACTAGGCTTGACATACGATCTTAGGACCACGAAGAAACTCCCAAAATTTAGGTGAAAGGGTGTCTGACTGGTAGACATACAGAATTGCAAGGTAATCGTCTTCGTTTGACAATATATGAGGGGTTGAGTCTAAACAAGTATGTGCACATTTTTAAGCTTCTCTAGCCCAATCTAAACAAGGACCATACCCGAGACCAGTCGTGTGTATCATGGTGTGTTGAGTGTCTCCAAGCTTGGAGGTGCACCCTGCACAATGAATAGAATAGAGAGGGATTTCAGAGTATTATGACCATCTGTTTTAGTGAAATCAGACCACGGCTTAAATATTTTACCGGATTGAATTGCATGAGTATGTGTATATGTAAACAAATTGTGTATAAGAGCAAATGGAAAAGATTTAACTGAAACTTCCAAAATTCGTCCACCACTGTCCTTAGCTCTTAAATGTTCATGTTCATTGATCTCGATGACCCAGTCAGAGGGCACTGGAACTAACTCAGGATTACCTGTTTCAACATCTGAGGGTGTGGATAGTGGTGTAATTTATCAATGTCTAGGTGGAGGATGGACCTGTGACATAAAAAGTGAGCTGGGCACCATAGGAACAATTGGAGGCTGACTAGCCGTTGGCACAAGAGTGGAAAGTCTTGGCTGTAAAGAAGTTTGTAACAATACAATATATGTGACTGCAGGGGAGTTCATAGCCAAAGTATAATACAGTTTTGACAACCCGTAAGGGAAGGAAGAAAAAACTAATATTTATTGGTGGCTCCTTACGTCAATGACGTAAGAGCCTATGATAATATGGCCTCGTTCCGGTCTCCTCAGAGACTGGGTTAACCTTGATAGCGACGGTCGAAAACCAAGATCATCTTAGGGGGTACCCCTTTATCATTCCTAAGGTACGTCATTGCCACTGAAAAGTAGAAAATAAAAAAGAAAAGAATTAACACAGTTTGAATAGCGCGCCTATACGCCTTCCATTCTTACTCTTGTTTCCCATCCACATGCCTCCTACCGTTATCTCCCGAGATGCGTCCTCTAATGTATATATCAAGTTGAGCATGTGTATGGGGAGGGGATGGTGGGAGGGCAATTGTCGTCATTGACTTCAGGAGCCACCAATAAATATTAGTTTTTCCTTACTTCACTTACGGGTTGTCAAAACCGTAATTTATTGGTGGCTCCTTACATCAATGACGTAAGAGCCTAGAATATCACGACCGGTGGAGGGACCTTCATATGCTCATCAAAATTAAAAATTTAATAGGAAGACTAAAAACGAATACGTAAACTGTGACATGTGTCTATTTATAAAAGTATAAAAAGTACGAAAAAGATATATAAGGCGGGTACCATTAAAGAAGTCTTATTTCAGAAAACAGATCTACTGAAGTGTGAATACTGGCAATAGTATACCACAAAAAAATTAAAATTAAAATAAAGTTACAAATTTATAGTTGCAATAATACATAGATATTGTTATATAACAGGTATAATGTAGTAATAATACTCCTGTTATCCATTCCCAGATTGTGTGTCCTGCCAACTTGTCATGGAACTTAACACGCCCCCCTCTTTTTCATTTAAGGTAAATGGTACGACACACCTTCTATTACACGAAAAACACTGGTAATAAAAGCATTGAAAAAATATCAATCTACTTATTGACCTGAGGGAGTATGTTCTAGCCTCAACGCTATGCATGGTAATTTGGGTCTCTCCAGATGTACCGACAAATATCTGGATACTTGCTGTGTAATAACATTTGACAGCGACCTATGGGCTCTTTGACGCAGTCTAAAATCTTTGTCAATCAGTGTAGGAGTAAGTGTACAAATCAGGGGGTCATTTGTTGACTTACAAACTATTTTTGGACCTCTGAGATATTCCCAGAACTCCTGGGGTATAGAGTCGGAGTTGTATTAATAATAATAATAATATTTATTCAGTTAGCATTTTACAATGTTGGTACCACATAATATGTTACAAAAATGACATGTACCAGCCTTGCATAATTCCAACTAAGGATAGCCCAATAAGGCCGTTAGGCGTATTTCCATTGGGGTCCTTGTGGGATTAGGTTAGCTGGGGAAAAAGGGGAGGATAAAAGAATTAGATACTTAAGAGAAAGTATTTCTAGGGGGTTATTTTAAGATACCTTACATCCTATAGTAAATATAAGTAATCCATAATCAGTAATCATTTCAGTAATCATTTCAGCTGTTCCTTCAGGCTACATCTGAAGGAATTATAGGTTTGACTCCTGTAAGGAAATAAAGAAAACCTAATATTTAGTAGTGGCCCCGTAATCATTGACGAACATGCCTATTACATAAGGCATCCTCTTCAAACACTAATCCGCCGTAGTTTGAATCTACCGCGCAGAGCATTTAAAAAACTGAGGAGCCTTCATCATGAGCGCACGCGACCTCACTCATGGCTTCAGTCATTATGAATTGGGTTCTCACTACGAAAAAACTTCGTAAAAAATAAAACAAAAACAAAATAAGAATAACTATCCAATAAGCTTTCCATCATATCGTGGATGTACTTGTGTGGATCTTTGACCAGACGCTGATTCAGGCGTCATTCTTCCTTCACTGACATATCAAGTAAACCAAAATCCTTAATACATCAACGAATGGGAAGGGGATGGTCGGGAGGGCCCCAGTCGTCAATGATTACGGGGCCACTACTAAATATTAGGTTTTCTTTATCTCCTTACAGGAGTCAAACCTATAATTTATTAGTGGCCCCTCCATCATTGACGAACATGCCTGATTTCTAAGACTGGAGGGGGACATTCGTAATCATATCATAACTCTAGAAAAGCAGATAATCAAACAACTACATAGTATTCTTACTTTTGTAAAAAAGAGATATTCGGGTGCATAAACTTTATACAGCCTAAATCTTCAAAAAGGGGTACAAGCAGGAGCGTGCTTCAAAGAAGCCTGCTTGAAAAAGGGTTAACTCTGAGACTCTGTGCACAGATCTGCTAGTTAAGAAGGCACCCCACTTAAAGTAAGTGGTGAAAACTAAAAACTTATAAGTTTACATGTGCACATATAAACCCCATTAACTAGTGGATATATTCCTAAAAATATAACCAAACATAAATGAATTCTTGTACATTCGTAGAAGTACTGAACTCGTGTACTTATGCAGAAGTAATTACTTCAAAAGTAAAAGTCGTAGTTGCAACTACCGAGACTTCTCAAACATCTATTGCTTCACAGCCAAAGCTACTTACAACAAGAATTGTTGTAACACTACTATTTGCCTTTAGCACAATTTCCTGCAATGAATACTACAGAGAAATTTTATAATACAATGCCTACAACCAGTATCACAGCTCGTATGTTCCGAACATATACTCCGGAGGGGTCTAGGGTGTCCTATGTCACACTGACTGCACCCTCCCCCCCCTTTTTCTTGAAATTAAACAAAACGTGACTAAAAGGGCCACCTAGACCCTCTGCCGTAAAGCTATACTTACAGTTTCTTACAGTAGATCCTCTGGAAAAAGGCAAACTAGGCCTGTGTATCCAGCTCAGTACCAGTACTTGCACTGCTGCGGTCGTTCACGGTGTTGGCGGCGGCGGTAGCAGACGCAACATTTTTACTATTCTGTATTTGTGTTTTATAATCAAACTTCAAATCTTGTCTTCCCCATGCTTTATCAAGATTACTTTCAAACTCCCTTATTGATTCGGAATCGACTACATACTGGGGCAGTGCGTTCCACTCATTTACCACTCTATCACAAAATGAGTTCTTTGCCTTCTCAAGCCTATTTCTTTCTTTGTAAATTTTCTTAGAGTGTCCTCTCGTTCTTGTTCCCTCCCGCATCAAGAAGATACCTTCACACACATCCTCATCGTACTTTCCTGACACTATCTTAAAAGTCTCTATCATATCCCCTCTCTTTCTCCTATATGCCAGTGTTGGAAGCTCCAGTGTCCTCAACCTCTGCTCATAGCCCGCGTTCTTCAACGTTGGTACCAGCTTGCTAGCTCTCCTCTGCACTTTCTCCACTGCTTTTATATCCTTTACCATATATGGAGCCCACACCTGGTTCGCATATTCCAGGTGCGGCCTAACCAGCGCTGTATAGAGATTCCTGAAGATTTCTTCGTCAAGTGACACAAATGTCCTCCTTATCAGCCCTACAATTCTATTGGCTTTGTTTATCTTTTCCGCTAAATGTTCTGAGAAATTTAACTTATTGTCTATCACTACTCCTATATCCTTTTCTGCATTCACTTCCTCCATCTCTTCATACATACTGTATCCTACCTTGTCTATCTTGCTGGTCCCAATCTGCATGTACATGCATTTTTTTGGATGAAAAGGCATTAACCAATGCTCAGACCATCCCTTCATGCCCTCCACATCTCCTTGAAGCAAACCCATATCTTCCTTACTCCTCACTCTTCTATACAGCTTAGTGTCATCCGCATACAGGTATACCTTACTTCCATTAGTTATAACTTCAGGCAAGTCGTTGATAAATATAACGAACAGCAGTGGTCCCAACACAGATCCCTGAGGTACCCCCCTTGTAATTTCCCTCCACCCCGAGCCTATTCCATTCACCAGTACCCTCTGTCTCCGATCTTTCAGGAAAGCTTCTATCCATTTCACACATTTCTCCCCTATATTATAGCTTCTAACTTTCTCTATTAACCTTTTATGTGGGACCTTATCGAAGGCCTTCATAAAATCGCAATATACCACGTCTATTACATCACCATCTTCTAGAATTTGCATCCAATCATCTACCACCTTAATTAGCTGTAGTACCGTCGACCTCCCCGGCAAGAATCCGAACTGTCTCCCACTGAAAAGTTGGTTTGACTTCATATGATCCATTATTCCTTCTCTAATTACCGTTTCCATTAGTTTACACACAACACTTGTCAAACTGACTGGTCTATAATTCCCTGGGTCATTTCTCTTTCCCTTCTTAAATATAGCTGTTATGTTCGCCTCTCTCCAGTCCATCGGGATTTGTCCTGTATTAAATGATACCTCAAATAACATTTTCAATGGCTCTACTAACATCTCCCCTCCTTCCTTTATGATTCTTGAGTGTATCCCATCCGGTCCCGGTGACTTACTTCTGTTCATTTTTTCTATAACCCTTCTTAGTCTAGCATGGGAAAACTCTATTAGTTCTAGTGCCGGTGCCTGTTTGATGGGAATAGTAGGCACTGCATCCTCCGACTCCACTGTTAGTACCCCCCCAAAGTATTTCCCCAGCACCTCTGCTTTCTCCTTATCAGTCTCCGCTCTACTCCCATCATTCAACCCCCCCACCAGCTCTGGGATCCCTACTCTTCTTGTTAACTTTTCCTGAATGTACTTCCAGAATATTTTTGGATTATCCTTCACATTTCTAGCTATCTCTCTCTCCCTCTCCTTCACCCCCCCCCCCCCTCCTTGTTTCCCACTTTATTTTATTGTTTATTTGTCTGCATTCCAGATCCACTTCCTTAGCCTCTATACTAGACCCCCTGTTCTTTTTTAACAATTTTAATCTTTACCACAATCGTTTCTTTCTTCTAATAAATATCCAAAGCTTTCTTTTCATTGGCAATTCTGGGTTAGTTCTTTTCCTCAATTTTGTTTTATCCTTATATTCCCTTACTGGTACACTTTTGGACACAGCATTCTCCAGTTTGACTCTAATTTTCCTCCACATTCCTTCAGCGTCTTCACTGTTCAAGTATTCCCCCCAGTCAATGTCCAAACACCGTCTCAGCAGCACATAATCTGCTCTATCATACATGTATATTTTTCTATTGTTTCTATTATCCCTCTCTGATTTAATGTTACAACTAAAGCTTATACAGGCATGGTCACTACGACCTATAGGGCTATCCACATTAACATGTTCCACTATATCCTCTTCATTGCTAAAAATCAAATCAAGTACACTCCCCTGCATCCCATCTCTATATCTTGTCATCTCTACAATATGTTGCGTTAAAAAACAATCTCTCACTTTCTCTATAAACTTATTATCCAGGCTACCCTGTCCCGCTGGAGTAGTACAATTTGCCCAGTTGATCCTTGGCAAATTGAAATCTCCAATCAAAATTTTATATTTGTTCTCTCTATTATTATCTATCTCCTCCATTGCTTTCAGTAGGTTATCATCCTCTCCCCTGCTATTATTTGGGTTTCTATATATAGAGGCAATTAGAATTGATCCTCTTACACATTTTACTTCAATACACAAATACTCACAATACTGCTGTCTCATATCCACCTCATTAACCTTGAGCTCTTTTCTTACATAAATAAACAGTCCTCTTCCAACCTCTGCTCTAATAGCATTTCTCTCATATAACTCAAAACCCTCCAAACTATATTCCACCAGTTCCCTGTCAATTCTAGCATTTTTTGGTCTTACTTCCTGTAGGGCTATGACATCAGGTTTTTTCTCTTCATCCTGCAACCTACATATCAGTTCTCTTTTCTTGTCCTGGGTAAACACATCCACATTACTAAACATAATCCTTAATCCATCTACCATTCCTTCAGCAATTACACCATCCCGCTCCTCCAGTCCGTACCCTACTCCCCTGTTAGCACTACTGGGTCTGCCTCTTTGTCTCCTGTCTCTCCCTGTGACACCTCCACCCCGTTCTCCTCCTCCGTCACAACTCCCATCACATTCTCTCCCCTCCCTGATCTCCCCCTCCCTTCTACTCTTATAAACCACTTCCTCACTTTTCCGTCCCTCACTCTCCAGTAAAAATTTCTCTTATCCTCCTCATCCAACTTTCCATTATTTTCATAAGCCTTTTCTTGTAATACATGGCAAGGAAGGTTTGTCCAGAGCTACTGAAAGGTATCGAGGCAAAAACTCCTGATTAGAGGTCCACAACTGTGTGGACGTAATAACTTCCACCGAAAGATTATTAAGGAAACGTAAAGAGGCTGTCCCCTTGCGTAAATCGTGGGTCTTACCCACAACGCCGGGATTCTTCTCTTTAAAGTCCTCGACCAAGAGAGAAGCCAGCACACGCTCCACCAAGCGCCCACTCGGACCCGCGACCCACAAAGCACCCTGGTGACCCAGAGGTGCCACTCCCAAACACTTGGTCAGAGCTTGCACCGGGCAAAAAAGATGGTGCACCCCTCCCCTGCTCAACGCCGGCACCGCGAACTCCGAAAGCACGTGTTCACTGGGCTCAACATCGGCCACGAATCCCGGGGAAGGTGCAATGTGAACACACTCACGAAGCCCACCAAACCTGAGGCAATTAGGTGCGTTGCTCATCGCCGCCAGCTCAGATACTCTGTTCCCGGTAGCCAAAGCCATAAGGAATACTGCCCTTTTGTAAAATCTGCAGTCTTTGGTACATACGGGAACGAGAATAACGACGATGCTTTGTCCAGAGACCATGTTGGCCTGAGCCGACGGGGAGGTGGGCGGAGTTTAAAACCTGCCCACATAAATAACTTTCAGATAAATGTTTCTGCATGAACAGATAAATTAAAGAATAAACAACCAACGCCACCGAGGGCACAGTTTGTTTTGTTCTAAGAATCCGAGACGTAAAAGCTTGCCAATGCGATTGAAACTGTCGCTTTGTAGACTGGGTATATTGATTCGTGAATATCTTGGTCACGTCGCTACCATATGGTGCTAGCCACTTGGCATCCTGAATGTCCAAAATGAACAAGTCCGCGAGGCTTCTAGGTTGCCAATTGTGTTCCAAGTGGAACAACCCGACCAGGAGCGACACTGGGTGCGGGCACCACGCGTTCAAATGCTGGCACCACACTGCGCCGGCCACAGGGGCGCGATTAGCGAGACTACGCCTCGCTAATCCTGTAGTTTGTTGACCACGTGGCACATTAGAGACGCGTCTGGCGGCGGAAAATAGATAAATGGAAATCAACCTGTTCTCGTCCGTCATCAGAGCGTCAGGTCCGCCCGCCGGCGTTATCGTCCGGCGGGTGAGGTGCGACTGTGAGTATCGCCATACACCTTGGCTGCGGCTGTCCCTCGCTTGCGAGCTCGGCATACTCCCCGAATGGGAGCCCCCGTCCGAGTCCCGCAAAGGTTTATGATAATTAAAAGCTCCCATAGCTCATTAACACATTGAAAGCAGAGCTGGTGAGCAAAATCATAAAGTATAGTAATTAATTTAATTTATATTTAATTGTATTAAAATAAATTACTAAATATAAACACAATATTATCATAATACAGTCGACGCTCGATTTAACGGACCCCGATACAACGGATTTCGGATTTAACGGACTCTGTCTGTAGCCGGATAATGGACCCAGCAATGGACAAAGTCCGATGCTCGAAAAAAAGTTGGAGCAAAGTCCGTTGCTCTATCTATTTATCTCTCTAATGCACCTACCTAAATCCCTTATACATTAACATAACTATGTCTTATTTGGACTTTTTGTAATCTTTGAATCATTTCTAATGTGATGGAATTGAAAAATATAATATCCTTCCAGCACATAGATAAATAATATATAAGATAGTCAACAAAATATTTCAACTCTCCCCTCCGTGCCAGCATGTGAAATTTATCATATCAATGACAAATACGACCTTTATTATGTTTTCAGGGACAGTACAGCACAACGTGTCCCTCAAAAAAAAAAAAAAAGAATAAAAAAAAAAAAAAAACGAAATACGAAGGCAATTTTCCAGCTACGGACTTTTTCCAGCAACGGACTCGGTCTCCCCCCTATTAGTCCGTTAAATCGAGCGTCAACTGTATAATCATAGAAAATATATATGTTTATTATGATTCAGCTATTAAATTATTTCATTAACAAATAAAAATAAGATAGGGCTACCTGAGCTTAACGGCGTTGAACATACAGCAATGAGGGGTTCAAGTGCCGACATGACAGAGACTGGGGGAAAACTACCCTGCCCCCGGGAACTACCCGGTCACCTGGTGCAACACCGGTACTCCGCCCTGGAAAGAGAAATTTCCGGGGATTAATGCTCATAGGGTTCTATCTATCTATTGCCTGACGCCGTGATCCCCGAAGGGGTGGCCACGAACGAACCGCCCCCATGCACCTCTGTCCCCAGTCAGTCGACGCCCCTCCCCCCAACCAGCACCGCCTTCGTTCATGTAGTTCCTCACTCCATCCTTCCACCTCATATTCGGTCTACCTCTCTCCCTCTGTCCCTCCACCTCGCTCTCGTACACCCTCTTAGTCATTCTCTCGCTTTCCATACGTTCCATATGGCCGAACCATCTCAAGTTGTTCCTTTTCACACTTTCCAGCACATCTACCTCCACACCACACCTCCTTCTTACTTCCTCATTAGTCTATCCCTCCATGTAACTCCGCACGCACTCCTTAAGTAATTCATTTCCACTGCTCTCACTCTTGGTCTGAGTCTCTCAACCAACGTCCATGCTTCGCTTCCGTAAGTCAGTGTCGGGATTACCACACTGTCATGCAAGGACTTCTTCACTTCCATACTGACCACCCTATTTCTTGTTACTGCTTTTAGCGTTCCTACAACCCTCTTCCCCTGTTGTACCCTCTCCCGCACCTCTTCATCCATAGTCCCATCTTTACTCAACACACTGCCCAGATACTTAAAAGAGTTGACGATCTCCATAGCCTGACCGTTCAGCTTCACCTCACACTCTGTGACTTCACCCCTTTCGAAGATCATAACCTTGCTCTTCCCCGTATTTACCTTCAAATTCCGTTTTTCGCACACTGTTCCAAACTCATAGGGTTACACCCAAAAAATGGTACAAAATATGTGCCTCAAAACCACCGGTCAACGAACCGTAGCACTCCACCACTACTTTTCGTTGTCCTTTAGTTTCATATTAAAGATTTCAGCATATCTTTACCTGTCCAGAAGCTTTAAGCATATCTTCTGAATCCTCATAAAGATGAAGCATATCTTTATTAAAGATGAAGTTATTAGTGGCCCCTCCATCATTGACGAACATGCCTGATTTCTAAGACTGGAGGGGGACATTCGTAATCATATCATAACTCTAGAAAAGCAGATAATCAAACAACCACATAGTATTCTTACTTTTGTAAAAAAGAGATATTCGGGTGCATAAACTTGATACAGCCTAAATCTTCAAGTATCCCTTTACACTTGAAACACTAGTAAGATTCCGGCATCTTTTTATCCCATAAAAAGTCTAAGCCTATCTTAATCTATAATCTGGCTTCTCCCAGAAGCCCTCATAGATCGCCGTCTTGAAGGCCGTGATACCCTATTGTATCAATCAATTGTTTGGCGAATTATCGCGAATTGCAAATCAGTTAATATAACCACCCAAAGGTACAACCGCCGGGTTTTATATGCAATGTCAAACCAATTGCACCTGCCCCAGACCTCTTTGTAAAAAGGTCGCCGGGAGGGAAAGACTAAACAAACAAACGGCATTGTTTCAATGGCTTATTAAAGATTTCAGCATATCTTTTACCTATCCAAAAGAATTAAGCATAACTTCTTAATCCTCATAAAGATGAAGCATATCTTTATTAAAGATGAAGTCTTTCAAGTAACCCTTTACACTTGAAACACTAGTAAGATTCAGGCATCTTTTTAACCCATAAAAAGTCTAAGCCTATCTTAATCTCTAATCCGGCTTCTCCCAGAAGCTCTCATAGATCGCCGTCTTGAAGGCCGTGATACCCTATTGTATCAATCAATTGTTTGGCAAATTATCTCGAATCGCAAATCCGTTAATATAACCACCCGAAGGTACAACCACCGGGTTTTATATGCAATGTCAAACCAATTATACCTGCCCCAGACCTCTTTGTAAAAAAGGTCGCCGGGAGGTAAAGACCAAACAAACAGACAGCATTGTTTCAATGGCTGTGAAAAGCAGAGAATACCAAGTCCAACAGGTGTCAGCCTGATCACCTAGAAAACCGTGTGGAGCCCCCCTCGACGGGAATAACCCAGGAAGCCTGATCCCAGGCTCGACCATAGAAAACGCAGTTTCTGATGAGCCCTCAAGCGACCAAACTCGTCGGGGTAACTTACCTATTTTAGCCATCCTGACTAAAACTCGGTAAACAAAAACGGTGACCTCGGAGCAACGAGAAAAACGCCGGAAAGGTAACCCACACTAAACTATACATTACAGGAGGGCGTAATGCATAAAGCAATGAATAACACAGGAAGCCTGATCCCAGGCTCGACCACAGAAAACGCAGTTTCTTATGAGCCCTCAAGCGACCAAACTCGTCGGGGTAACTTACCTATTTTGAGCCATCCTGACTAAAACTCGGTAATCAAAAACGGTGTTCTCGGAGCAACGAAAAAAACCGCCGGAAAGGTAACCCACACCAAACGAGACATTTTAACACATTTTATACAAAGGGTGTGCGCAAAAATAGGGATACCTGAACAGGAGGGCGTAATGCATAAAGCAAAAACCGGGGCAAAGGTAGCCATGGCAGAGACTGGTGGGATACGTACTCCAGGTTCTGCATAGACCCGCCGGGACCCAGCTCTGGAAAAAAAGAAAATTTCCAGGAATTAATGCTCATAAGGTTAACCCAAACATGTTCGCACACAAGTGTTAAATAACCCGCCGGGTCACGAGACGTAATACTCAACAACTACAGCTCGCTACGCGGTGGGGTTTCCTAAGTAAAAGATTTCAGAATATCTTAATTTGTCCAAAAGATTTATGAATACCCTCTGACATAATATATAAAGACCAGCATGGCGTTTATAACTGATTAAGTCTTTCCGGTGGTGTTTGTTTCAAGATTCAATTTTGGAAAAAAAAAAACTAAAAAGACGCCGGCCCCCGGATTATCTCGTAGATAAAAAACTGGCCTGACAAATATACGAGATCTAACTTCTCCCGAAGTATCTTTTTAGATCGCCGTATGTCGAAGGCGGCGATACAAAACGTATCCCTCAATTGTCTGGTTAACTAACTGAATTGTAAATTCGGTATTCCCAACCCTCCAAGGAGCACCCGCCGGGTGTGAATATTAGTTTAAAAAACGTTAACCCCAATTGTGCCCTAAAGCGCCGTATGTTGAAGGAGGCGATACACAATGCATCCCTCAATTGTCTGGTCAACTAAACTGAATTTTGCAAATTCGGGGATCCCACCCTTCCAGGTTGCACCCGCCGGGTGATGTAAAGTTTAAAAGTTAACCCCAATTGTTCCTAACCCCATTTCTTTGTAAAAGATCGCCGGGGAGGAAAAACAACAACAGCATAGTTTTATATTGGCTTTGCAAAACCGAAAAAACTACAAACAACACGTGTCCGTATGAACACTGTTAGATGGGTACAGCCAATCCGCCGGGAATCATAAGGAGCCTGAAACAGGCACCCCAGAAACGCAGTCCTGGGGAGCCACAGACACCCACTCGCCGGGGAAACAAGCCTGTTTTTAAACCACGCGTGGCCAAAACTCGGCAACCAGCCGGGGTTATCAAGGTGAAACCGATAAAAACCTGCCGGAAAAAACCCACCCCGTCCAGATACCATCTGAACGCACCACCGGACCGAGGCGTAGCCAAAACACAACTAACGCCGAGCCCAGCATAGTCCGTGGAATTAGCCAATACACAACTAACCCAGGACACATAAATAGTCCGTGGAATTAGCCAATACACAACTAAACCAGGACACACACGACACAGTAGTACATATTTAGAAAATAAATCAATAACACTTGTATATGTGGTAAAGCTACGAGAGGCTGGCTAGGCCTAGGCAGACGGATAACATTAACATGTCGGAATATAAACAAAAAGCACTGAATTATATCACAACAGGAACCACCGCCAACACACCACTGTAGCAAATACTTCCGGCAAGGGAAGAACTGACTCGGGACCCAGAAAAAACTTTACTAAGTGAAGAAAAATACGCTGGGAACGTCAGCAAAAATACGCTACCTCATCAGAAAGATAAAAGGAAGCAATAACGCGTAATGAAAGCCGCCTGCATCACAAAGCTAGCTAACTGTGACAAAGTTCACCTGTCCACAACTGGACCACGAGGGTACATCCGAAATAGATGCCCCAAACACACGACCCAAAATACACTGCACTGCGGGCAACCAGCCCAGGACACTCCTGCTACGCATATCCTAACCTTACTCGATACATCCCGGAGTAAACAAATGAGAAAAAACTCACTAGGGACGCAGCAAATGCGGAACCAGCGGAGCGTGGAGAGACACGTCCGGGCCGGCTGATCGCAGAGCAGAGAAGGAAGAATGACGCCTGAATCAGCGTCTGGTCAAAGATCCACACAAGTACATCCACGATATGATGGAAAGCTTATTGGATAGTTATTCTTATTTTCTTTTTCTTTTTTATTTTTTACGAAGTTTTTTCGTAGTGAGAACCCAATTCATAATGACTGAAGCCATGAGTGAGGTCGCGTGCGCTCATAATGAAGGCTCCTCAGATTTTAAATGCTCTGCGCGGTAGATTCAAACTACGGCGGATTAGTGTTTGAAGAGGATGCCTAATGTAATAGGCATGTTCGTCAATGATGGAGGGGCCACTAATAAATAACTAGGTATAGCCTTGATATTGACATCTAGTACATTCCCCAAAGTATCCAAGGCCCTTAATTTCTTAGATTTATTGCCCTGGATGACCCACTCATGCGGAACTGGGAGTTCCCCTGACAAGGTAGGTTGGGCGAGCTCTGGTTTAGTGGGGGTCAAAAGGACCCATGACTCGTCTGGTCCGTAAAGCAAGGGCATAGCTACCTTTCTGAGAGGCGCTCTGTCTAAAGGGGGCGGATTGACATCCGTTATAACCCTTACATTCGAAGTGGTCAATGCCGCCGTAGCAGGCCTAGTAACCACCGATGGTGACATAGAGGGAGGGTGAGGGATCTGAGTCAAAGCAATAGAAGTCATCAGAGGCCGTACCGTAGAGCTTGTCTTGGGAGCTCCCAAGTCCACTGTGGGAGTTTCCTGCTGTTGGCCAACATTTTTAGATAAAGCATTAACTAGTAGCCCATCAATTTCCTGTGCAGTGACAAATTGATTTGATGATGTACTCACTGGTGAACCATTAAGATCTTATGCGGCGTCTAAGCCTGAACCTGACTCTTGCACTTCCATATCCGAGATAATTGAAACCTCGTCTTTATCATCCTGTTCCTCCTGAGAAGATTCCGCCGAAGCTGGGGGACCATCTTGTTGCCAAGATAAGTCAGGAATAGAGGATGGGATCGCCGCGTCCCGGTGGACGTCAGCCACTGTGTGAATAGTTTGAGCCGGAAGTGGGTGGTCAGGCACCGGTCGAGAATATCGCCAAACACCTAGGCCTTGGCCTACACTCCCTTGGGAGTCCGAAACACTCTCAACCACTGAGCTCCCTGAACTCTCCAAATCCAGGGTTAAAATGTTAATGGGTAAATCATCTTTAGGTACAGGCACTACACTGGACCCCCGAGACCGAACACTAGCTCTGTCTGGGGTAGAGGTATGACGAGATGTACTAGAAACTGGCGAATGTCTGGAGGCCTTTCTATCATGGGAATCCTTTTTCGAAGATTTATGGCTGCGGTGTGACCGTGAACTACTCTTTGATTTGGAGGATTTATCGCCGTGACCACTGGTGGAACTTTCCGTCTTACTCTTCTTACTCGATGGTGAAGAGGCAAGACTGGGTGGCTGGTGTCTGAGAGGTGACCTAGACCGAGATCTCTCCCGAGACGAGGAGGCTGCCGCCGGGGGTGTAGGCTCATTTTGACGTTTCGAAGTAGCAGGGGCAGGAGATGACACAGAACCCTGTCCAGTCTCTGCCGGCTTACGAATAGTTACTCGAGAGGAACGTTTAGGGGGAGGGTGCTCAAGAAGAAGCCTATCCCAAAGAGGGACGTTATCACATTGAAGTGACTTATGAGCCACAATCGTAGTATAAGCTGCCATTTGTTGCCTAACTTCTCATAAGGCGACCGCTGCGGTCTTATCATTATCTTGGAGTACTTTGACACTTAGTTGGGAGCAAAAGGAACAGTTGCGCATCACCCACAGACCCCTTGAACGGTCTAGACATTTAACACACTTGATACAAAGAGTGTGCGCAAAAAGAGGGATACCGGCACAGGTTGGAGTAATGCATAAAGCAAAAACTGGGGCAAAGGTAGCCATAACAGAGACTGGTGGGAAAACTACTGCAGGTTCTGTATTGGTCCGCCGGAGCCCAGCCCTGGAAAAAAAGAAAATTTCCAGGAATTAATGCTCATAAGGTTAACCCAACATGTTCGCACACAAGTGTTAATAACCCGCCGGATAACGAGACGTAATGTCACAACGATCACAGCTCTTTACGCGGCGGGGTTCTATAAAGATTTCCGAATATCTAGACATGTCTTAAGAAAGTTAAGAATACCCTCTGACACAATATAAAAGACCAGTATGGCGTTTATAAACATAGTCTTTCTGGTGGTGACTGTTTCAAGATTCAATTTTGGAAAACAACCCCCCACAAAGACGCCGGCCCCTGAATTATCTAGCAGATTAACACTGGGCAGGCTGATACGAGATCTGACTTCTAACGAATTGTCACATAGATCGCCGTATGTTGAAGGCGGCGATACAATAACGTATCTCTCAATTAATTGGTTAACTAACTTGAATTGTAAATTCCGTATTTCCTCCTCCCAGGAGCACCCGTCGGGTGTGAAAAAAACTTATGAAAAAAGATGTTAACCCTAATTGAGCCTTCGATCACCGTATGTGTGAGGGCGGCGATACATATAGTATCACTAAAATGGACCGGTTAACTAAACTGAATTACCAATTCGTTCATCCCACCCTACCAAGGTGCACCCGCCGGGTGAGATCTGATGTTTTTAAACGTTAACCCCATAAGTTCCTATCCCCACTTCTTTGTAAAAGATCGCCGGGGAGGAAAGCCCACAACAACAGCTAGGTTTTTTCCTTTGGTTTGTAAAACCGGGTAGAAAAACTTCATAACATATGTCCGCATGAACAATGTACAGCCATTCCACCGGGAATCATAGGGAGCCTGAAACAGGCACCACCACAGAGACGCAGTCCTGGAGAGCCACAGACACCTACTCGCCGGGGACACAAGCCTGTTTTTAAAACCACGCATGGCCAAAACACGGCTCTCGGCCGGGGTTTTCATGGTGTAACAGAGAAAAACCCGCCGGAAAGTAACCCACCCCGTTCAGAATCCATCTGAACGCACATAGGACCCGAGAGATAGCCAAAGCACAACTAACCTAGGGCCCACAAATATAATCCGTGGAATTAGCCAATACACAACTAATCCAGGAAACATACATAGTCCGTGGAATTAGCCAAAACACAACTAAACCAGGATACACATGACACAGTAGGACATATTTATAAAATAAATCAATAACACTTGTACATGTGGCAAAGCTACGAGCGGCTGGCTAGGCCTAGGCAGACGGCACAAAAAAATTTGAAATATAAACAAAAGCACTGGAAATATCACAACAGGAACCACCGCCAACACACCACTGTAGCAATACTTCCGGCAAAGGGAAGACTGACTCGGGACCCAGAAAAAACTTCACTAAGTGAAGAAAAATACGCTGGGAACGTCAGAAAAGCAACGCTACCTCATCAGAAAGATAAAAGGCAGCAAAAATAACGCGTAATGAAAGCCGCCTGCATCACAAGCTAACTAACTGTGAAAAAGTTCACTTGTCCACAACAGGACCACGAGGGTACATCCGAAATAGATGCCCCAAACACACGACCCAAAATACACTGCACTGCGGGCAACCAGCCCAGGACACTCCTGCTACGCATATCCTAACCTTACTCGATACATCCCGGAGTAAACAAATGAGAAAAAACTCACTAGGGACGCAGCAAATGCGGACCAGCGGAGCATGGGGAGACACGTCCGGGCGGGGCAAGCGCAGAGGAGAGAAGGAAGAATGACGCCTGAATCAGCGTCTGGTCAAAGATCCACACAAGTACATCCACGATATGATGGAAAGCTTATTGGATAGTTATTCTTATTTTCTTTTTGTTTTTATTTTTTACGAAGTTTTTTCGTAGTGAGAACCCAATTCATAATGACTGAAGCCATGAGTGAGGTCGCGTGCGCTCATGATGAAGGCTCCTCAGTTTTTTAAATGCTCTGCGCGGTAGATTCAAACTACGGCGGATTAGTGTTTGAAGAGGATGCCTTATGTAATAGGCATGTTCGTAAATGATGGAGGGGCCACTAATAAATACAGTGTTCTCTTTTCACGGACTGAGAGGGGTAGGTCATTCCAGTCTTTGATGGCAGTGAAGAAGAATGTTTGCTTACCCTGTCCTTGGATTCTCGGGACAGTAAAATTAAACATCCTGTTTCTTGTATTATGTCCACTCCTCTCATTTGCTTTAACAAAATTACTCTTTAGATACTCTGGAGCTTTGTCATAGAATATCTTGAAGGCATTAGTGAGCCTGATTTGTTTGGCCCTGTCAGAGACATTGAGCATACCTAGTGACTGAAGTTGTTCCTGGCCAACATGTGATCTTGGTCCTAGGTTCAGCATGAACCTAACCATTTTATTTTGAGTGACCTGAAGTTTGTGCTGTGCTGATTTAGATGATGCAGAGTACCAGGATGACACAGAATAGTCCAAATGACATTGAACAAGCGCTTGGCAAAGGGTCTTGTTGGTCGCCGCTGGCAAGCATCCCACCTGTCTATACAGGTATTTTATCCGTGCTCTACACTTACTCAGGATAGATTCCAAAATTGTTTCACCTGACAAAGTCTAGTCCAGTTTTAGTCCGAGATATTTAACTTGTGACACTGTTGTTATAGGAATATCATTACAGTTGACCGAGAAGTCCACAATGTCTTTCAGTTTGCGTTTTGTTCCACATAAGATGGCTTCCGTCTTGCCCAGGCGAAGAGATAGTCTATTGTCCACTAGCCAATCACTACACGATTCTAGTTCTTTGTAAAGTGAAGCAGCAATACTTATTGGGTCTTTTCCTGAAACCAGAAGCACGCTGTCGTCAGCATACAGTAATAATCTGCACGAGACGCTCAGTTCCATGTCGTTCACATAACAGAGAAAGAGTAAGGGACCAAGGATGCTTCCCTGCGGGACCCCACAATTTGTTAGTAGTCTTGGCAAATCCAACGTCAAGGCTATTAACCTAATTGCAATGACGACTTGTCTATTTTGACTGCTATGTCGTCATTCCAACCGCGGTTAAAAAGAAAACGTCTAGAGTCTACTCCTTATCTTGCTCTAGGAGACGTTGTACATTAACCAAAACTACCACCGAAGGTGAAAAAAGCATAGAAGAGAAGAAAAAGGGGTTTACCTTAGTTACCGCTTAAGGCCCATCCCGTGTTCCGTCATGTGCAGATCCCTGTCGAACGTGCACATGAGCGACCCTCTCTTGTCATCATTTTTTCACGCGCTCCATTGTATGAGTCCGCTTTTGTTGTGCTCCTTCAATTCACCCTGTTTTAGGTTCGTTTCGGCTTATCTGGCCTTCTTTTTTGTTAGACAGATGTTACGTGATCTAGGGCACACGTAAATGGGCTCCTCAGTGTGTATAATGGAGACGCGTATGGAAATAGCTTACCGAACGTACGGGGGCACCTGGCGTTCCTCGTCTATGTTTGTCATTCATTCTCTTTTCATATTCTTTTTTCCTGTTAGTCTGGGCATAGTTTAGCTTTTAGCTTATTTTAGCCTAACTAGTTTTCTGATTCAGGAATTGCTATGCCCCTATGAGTTTTCATTTTTTCATAGCCTACGGTGTACCGTTGGTAAACAATCTGAGATTTAGTTGGTGGCGGTGCTGTTTGTAGAGTTTGTGTCGGCCGCATTATTAGCGTTATTCCCGAGTCCCCACTTTCGAGCCTTCACTGTGTCTCAAGGGCCTGGGCGACAGGTGGTTCGTGATAATCCAGGGGTACCCTACGGGGGCCCCTCCTTCACACCACAGGGTTTTTCGCCCCTGACACATTCTCTGCTCACGGCTAGGCCACCCTTTTTCTCACCAGTTTCATTTACTGGTTTTTGTTTTCTCTTCCTGTTTTACCTCCATCCTTTCATGGTCTTTTTTGCCCAATCCAGGGGTACCCCACGGGGGCCCCTGTTTGTGCGAAACCACCCTCCCTGCCACTTGTCATGGGCTTTCTCTATCTCTGTGGGTTGGGTGGTTCCTGGGGGATGTGCCTCCTCTCCCCAGGTGTGTCTTCCTTGCCTCTCCCTTTACCGGTTGAGTTAGGATAACTTCAAGGAAGACACTGCTCAGCTTGATGGCCATCATCGCTTGGAGTTCATAAGGAGATGACGCTTTTTTGGGGCCTTTTTTGGTATTTCCTAGACGCTCCTCTCGCTTTTTCGGCGCCGGACCATCTCGGCCGGTCCCGCAAATTTGCGGGAGCTCGATTCGGTCCTCTGGGACGTTTCGGCTCCCCGCAAATTTGCGGAGATCGCTGGGGGGTCCCTCAAAGATGCGGGAGGGTTGTGTCGCTACGGTTATGCCTCCATTGGCCCGCAAATTTGCGGTTATAGTTGGCTTTCACTGTTGACCTTTGTTATGTCATCTTGTTGCCTGATACTATATTGGTGTATGCACTTTCCTGGTGTTATAGACCCTGCATGTAAGATGTTGAGTGGTGGTTAACACTTTCTACATCTTTGCAGGTTCTGCTGGTGCTCTTCCGCCTCGGCCGCCCTCCTCATCTACCTCTGTGCTCCCGGTTTAGGGTGAGTACGGATACCTGTTTGCATGTGTGTTCCTGTTTCCCCATGCTCCTTCCCTGGTTCTTATTGGACATTCTCTCCACTTACTCCTTCGACATGCTGATTATGGTGTGTGTTCTTCCAGTGCAGGTAGGCTGCCTTGCTTTCGCCATGGTTGTCGCTCCCCGTGCTTGGAGAGCCACAGGTCCTGCTTGCGCCACTCGCACTGTGTGTCCTCTACGGCCTACCTCCCTGCTCTGTGTGGCCCGTGTCTGGCCCTGGTGGATGTGCTGCACCATAGCCCTGGTTTCTCGGCGGCGGCTGTGGCCTCTGCTTCCCTTCCGTCGGTGTGGGCGATAGTCTCCCGCCACATTAGGACTGTGGGCCACCGTTCCCCGGCCCTTTTTTTTGCCGACCGGATCCGCGTCGCCCTGGGTATCCCTGACCCGACTGAAGGCCGTTCACCTGGGCCTCTCCCTGCTCGGGCCCTCTCCCCTGGGTCCCGCAGCCGGTCGTCACATCGTCGGGGGGATCCCCAGCTCCGTCCACGCTCTCGCTCGCCTCGTCGCCCGTCCTCTACTGCCCCTCGTCGTCCTCCTGATCGCCTTGACGGCGCCCGTCGCCGTCGTCATGGTTCTCGCCCTGAGGCCGGGGTTAGCGGCTCTGGCCCTGTGTGCCCTCCCCTGGCCTCTACGGATAGGGGCTCTACTCCCTTCCGCCAGCTTCCCCAGCCCAGACGACTTCCTCTTACGTTGTCCTCTCCGCATGCGGTTGTTCATGCTGTAGCTGGCCCTCTGCTCCCTCCTCCTACACTGTCCAGGAGGGTCCGCCAGGATGTCGTTGCTTCTCCTACTTCACCTGCTTCAGTGCCTATTCTTCCTTCACGGTCTCGTCCCACGGTGGAGGTCCCTCCCTCCTCCGCCTCGGTGTCGGGCCGCCCTGTTATCTCAGCCCCGGGGATCCTTGCTCTGTTTTCCCCCGCGGCTCCTTCTGACCTCCTTTCACCCGGCCAGCCTTCCCACTCCTGTCATCCTGCTCCTCCTCATTCTTCTCTTCCTGCCCTTCACTTACCGTCTCGCCAGGGGGGTACCCCTCCTCTTGCCTCGGTGAGGTTTAGCGAGGTTTCGGGGTCCCCTTTCTCAGGAGCTGACGTGTCGCTGGAAGAGGGGGATGGTGCTGTTTCCCCCTCGGCCGTTCGTGATTGGGGACGAGTCCCTCAGCGGCGACACAACCGTCGTCGCTCGCCTTCCTTGGGCCGCGACGCTGCTGGTTCGTGTCGTGGGTCTCGCTCCCGCTCACGCTCGTCCCTGCGGGCCGACCAATCTTGGGGGGGTCGCCTCTCTCGGATCGTTTGTCGGCTATGCAGGGGTGGGTTGTGTCACGCATCGACGGGCGCTTGGAGTCGATGCAAGACTCCCTCTTCTCGCGCTTCTTGGTGGTGACACACCCTCAGCGCCTCACCCTACCTGCCCCTGCTACGGTCCCCCTCCCTTCTGCAGGCCTACGCTCTGGTCAGACTTCAGCCGCCATGACCGTGGCCGGACGGATTGCCGACGGACATTTGGCCGAACGGTTAGGTTAGGTTAGGTTAGGTTAGGTTAGGTTAGGTTAGGTTAGGTTAGGTTAGGTTAGGTTAGGTTAGGTTAGGTTAGGTTAGGTTAGGTTAGGTTAAGTTAGGTTAGGTTAGGTTAGGTTAGGTTAAATTAGGTTAGGTTAGGTTAGGTTAGGTTAGGTTAGGTTAGGTTAGGTTAGGTTAGGTTAGGTTAGGTTAGGTTAGGTTAGGCTAGGCTAGGTTAGGTTAGGTTAGGTTAGGTTAGGCTAGGCTAGGTTAGGTTAGGTTAGGTTAGGGTCTGTCGGCCAAATGTCCGTCGGCAATCCGTCCGGGAGCCGCCATGACATCCTTCCGGATGTTCAGTCCCTGGCTGTGTTGACGGGACTGTCCTCCTATGGGACAGGTTTGTGCGACGCCGGTACGCCTGGCTTAGCCAACATGCTCGATCACCCTCTCCCATTGGAGGCCTGGTTTGCTGAGGCCTTCGACTTCACCAACCGATCCATTGACGGCTCTCCTTCAGTCCCTCCCCCGGAGTCATCACTGCTTTTGCCTCCTCTTGTGTCTGTCGGCGGGTTGGACGGCGCGTTCTGGTCCTGGATAAACGCGCCCGTTCTTGAACTTTGTTCTATTGCTACCCCGTTCTTCTCTCACCCGGATCAGTCCTCTGTCGCCACGGATTTTCCCTTGCGACAGGGGGTGACGGACTTATTGTCTTGTCTTTAGGTTCCCTCCAGACGTCTGTTCATCGCCTGCGGCTTATCGAGGCGTCTGCGCCAGGCGATCTTCGCGAGGGTTTGGACCGCGTTCGGCGGGTCCACCTTCGGCTCATGGTGTCTTTGGTTCCCGAGCTGAAGGCGGTTTTGTGCGCGGCAACTCGGCACCGCCCGACGGTCGGTCCTCGTTCTGCCGGCCGGTCCCCTTCGATATTCGTCAGGGTTTGTTGTACTCTGCGCTATATACGTCGGGGCTTTTTGAGCAGGATGCTTGGGAATGCTACGCTTCTCTGTCGGCGGACCCTGCTTCCGGCACGCAACGATGCGCTGTCTCATTGCGGACCCTGCTTACGACACGCAACGACACGCTGTGTCGCGAGCGGGGTCTTCTCAGTCCCGTCCTTCTGCCGGTCCTCTTCGGGGTGCTGCTGCAAGTGCTGCCGCCTTGCACGGGCGCAGGACAGGGAAGTTGCAGGCCAGTGCGTCGGTTCCGCCTCGCACTTCTGTTCTTGCCCCCTTTCGTCCCCGCCGTGTCGGGGCTGGCCGGCCTTCCACTTCCGGCCGCCCTTCGACGGGGTCAGCCCCGCGCCGGCCAGGGGTTGGGGTGGCCCGCCCTTTTCGACGAGGTTGGGGGGGGGATAGAGGAGGTCAACGTGGCGCTCATGCCCACACGGACCGTACCGGGGGTACCTCCGCATCAACACAATGTGTAGGTTCTCTGGGTCGGTCTCCTTGTTCTCCTTCTCGCCTGGCCGCCCGGGTCGTTCCCCTCCTCTCGGGTGCTCCCTCGGGTTGTTTTCGCCCTTGCGCCCCTCGGTGGCCGCGAGAGACGTTGGGGGCGGCGGGTTGTGCGGAGGGGTCTAACCTGGAGGTGGACGTCCAGACCCCCACTCCGCTCTTGTCACCGACGCCGGCCCATCTCTTCAGAGGTGGCCCACGTGTTCACTTCCATGCCCGAGCTGGGTATCGTCGAGGGAGTTGACCGCCGGTCACACGGTTTTCCTCTCCCGTGTCTTTCTGGTACCGAAGTCGAACTGCGATGCGATGCGCCCGGTGGTGGCTCTGTCGGCCCTCACCGGGTGCATCGTGCACACACGGTTTCGGATGCTGCCGGGACTCCAGGTACGCCTGGCCCTGCGCCCTCTGTCGTGAGTAGTGTCGCTGGCCCTCCAGGATGTTCTTGGCTCGTTCCTCTCCATCCTCGCTTCCAGCGATTCTTGGCTGTTCGGGCTTCCGGTCGTGGGTTCCTGTTCGCCGGCCTTCCCTTCGGTCTCCACATCGCGCCGCGGATCTTCTCCACACTGATGGAGCAGGCTCTGGGTCCTCTCCTCAGGAGCGGGCTCCAGCTCCTGTTTTCCTTGGCCGATTGGTTGATAGTTTCCGATGCCCTGGGCCTGTGCGTACGCGACACCCTCACGGTCGTTCGCCGCGTCGCACAGTTAGGGTTCCCCTTCGATGTTCCCAAGTCACGCTTGACCCCGTCGCGTGTCGTGCCGTGGGTCGGTCTCGCATGGGGTTTGTCCAGCGCTACGGTGACCCAGAGTCTGCCGGCCGCGGTGCACCTTAGCCGGACGGTCTTCGCCGTGTTGCACTCAGTCTCCCTCCCGGGGTGGCTCTGGGACTCGTTAGTGGATTCGCTGACTTGGGCCGCTCTGCCCATTCCCTTCGGGAGACTCAGGCTACGCCGCCTACTCCTCATGGGCACCGCGGTGTTTCCGTTGACCCCTATGGATCGGCTCCTGCCGCTCCCGCGTCCCATTCGCCGACGCTTCGGCCACGGGGTTGCTCGGGGCGCGCTCTCTGCGGCTGTGCCCTGGTCCGCCCCCCCCCCCCCCCCCCCGCCGACGATCTGGGTAGACACAGATGCGTCGAGCGTGGTAGGGTGAGGTTACTAATCAACTCTGGGACGTCTACTTCCCGGCAGAAGGGTCGGTCTCACACCCCTCCCCATCTATACCCTCGGACTGTTGGTTCCTTTGTTCTTCCTGAGGGACCACGCGCTGGCCCTTCGGGGTCAGTCGGTGGCCTTCGGGATGGACACTCAGACGGCTGTCCGCTGTATCCGAAAGAGGGGGTCCTCCAGGTCGTTGACTCTATTGGGGATCTAGGTGGAGTTGTTCTTCCGCGCGAACCGACACCCCTTCTCCTTGCATGCCTCCTCCTTGCCCGGGCCTGCCGCCCTGTGGGCGGACGCCCTGTCGAGAGGACAGGACGTTCTTGTAGAATGGGCGATGCAACGGACTGTGTTCGTCGACCTCGCGGCTTCCTGAGGTGTTCCGGAGGTCGACTTGTTCGCATCGGGGGTGCCGCGCCAGTTGCCTCAGTACCTATCCCTCCGGCCTCGCATTTCGGAGGGGGGTCCGGACGCTTTCCTGGTAGACTGGAACAGGTGGCGGTCGATCTAAATGTTTCCGCCTCCAGACGCCCTGTTGATGGCAATGTCCTCGCGAGGCTGCGGCTGTACCGCGGCAGCGTCTGGCTCCTCGCGCCTCTATGGCCGGCACGGGCTTGGTACGCCCGGTTGACGCGGTGGTGCCCGGGTCCGGTCCCTCTCCCTGTCTCCGGCTTCCCCTTGAGCTAGGTTGGGGACCTGCGGACCTCATTGGCCTTCTCATCATGCCTGTTCATGGGGCACAGTGGCTCCCAGTCCACGGCCGGGACCTGCCTGACTTCCTACAGCGTTCCGGGCCGCCTTCTCCTTGGGGGACTTACGGGTCCCGCTGGAGGTCTTTTACTGGGTGGATACAGGACACTCGCCCGACTGTTGGCTCTCCTTCCCTCGTCCTACACTCCTTGTTTCACCTCTTCCGTACACGTCGCTTTCACGTCGACGCTATACGTAACCACTTGTCTGCCGTCCGGGGGGTCTTTGAGTCCGTCGCTGGGCTGGTCGTTCCGCCGCAGGAGCTGGATTCCTTCGTGACGGCTGCTTTCCGGGACCACCCGCCTCCGCGCCAGGTCCCTCCACGGTGGGATCTGGGGCGGGCTCTGGACCTTCTGGCTTCACCCACGTATACACTGGCCGCTACGCCGGTTCCGTTGCTCGGGCGTCCGCTCTTCCTTGTCGCTCTGGCCACTGGGGATAGGGTGTCTGCACTACCAGCCTTGTCACGGCCCCAGGACTGCGTGCGATTCTCCCCGTCCTTGCATGACGTCTCGTTCGCCTCCTCCCCTCCTCTTGTTGCCACACATGGGAGGGAGACCCACGTGTTCCAGCCTTTCTCCGTCCAGGCTTTACGGCGTGGGCATACTCGCCATGTGTTGTGCCGGTGTCAGCCTTGCACTCCTCTGTTGCGTCTGTGGCGCCACCTTCGGGTACTGCTGTGTGGGTGTCTCCTCGGACAGGTGGGAGGCTCTCGCAGGTGCAGATGGGCCTCCACATTTGTCGGCCCGTTCGTGCCAGTCACCCTGTTTGTAGGGGTTCTGCGCCCGATGTGCGATCCTTTGCTGCCTCCTTCCGGTTCCTGCAACGTCGATCCTTACCTGCCATCGCCTCAGCGGTTTTGTGGTCTTCTATCAATTCCTTCATCTCCTCCTACCTCTCCATGTCCAGTGTTCGACCCCCTCGGCCGGTGATGGCTCTCGGGGGTCGTGCTTCCTCGTGCTCTGGCGAAGATCCCTGGTCTTCCCCCCTTGTCCCTCGTTCTTTTACTTTGTTTTATTTGACAAAGGGTGGGGGGGGGGGGGAGTACGGGTTTGCAACACTGGATTGCAAGTTTGGGATTATGTATTGTTACAGTACATGAGTGTTTTTGCCACATTGAAAATTGTGTTTTGTTATTGTGTTCAGTGTTTTTGTTGGTTTTGAAAGAAAAGGGATTTTGGGTACAGTACCTTTTTGGTTTAAGACA
Source organism: Paralithodes platypus (assembly GCA_032716605.1). Lineage (NCBI taxonomy): Eukaryota > Metazoa > Arthropoda > Malacostraca > Decapoda > Lithodidae > Paralithodes > Paralithodes platypus. The sequence continues at coordinate 28,037,386 of CM064582.1, forward strand.
AGTCTATGTTTTTGCATTACTATGAATGACGGGCATGTGTTAAAACTGTTCTTTTTAGCTACTCCTCAGTTTTTCACTCTTTTATTAAACTCTCTTGTTTAAATTGTGCCTTTGTCATTCATAATTTTGTTTTATGCATTGTTTTTTTTTTGGTATGTTGGGCTTGGATGTCCTCCTCCTATTTGTTATGCAGCCTTGACGTTGGATTTGCCAAGACTACTAACAAATTGGGAGGTTTGGCGTACCTCCCAACCTACCAAATAGGAAAACCTACTATTTGGTAGTAGTCTTGGAAAATCCTACGTACATAATACTCTCCCTCACGCCGGACCCCTGCCCATCCGCGTTCTTCTGCTGACGTGAGATGTGATGACAAGAGAGGGTCGCTCATGCGCACGTTCGACAGGGATCTGCACATGACGGAACATGGGATGGGCCTTAAGCGGTAACTAAGGTAAACCCCTTTTTCTTCTCTTCTATGCTTTTTTCACCTTCGGTGGTAGTTTTGGTTAATGTACGTCTCCAAGAGCAAGATAAGGAGTAGACTCTAGACGTTTTCTTTTTAACCGCGGTTGGAATGACGACATAGCAGTCAAAATAGACAAGTCGTCATTGCAATTAGGTTAATAGCCTTGACGTTGGATTTTCCAAGACTACTACCAAATAGTAGGTTTTCCTATTTGGTAGGTTGGGAGGTACGTCAAACCTCCCAGTTAATTGGCATAGGATCAGATATACTGTATTATCATCAATTTTGACTCTTTGAGTTCTATCGCTAAGATAAGATTTAAACCAGTTCACTGACCCAATGCCCATTGCTTGTAGTTTATTACAGAGGATATTATGGTCTACTGTATCAAATGCTTTTTGTAGATCAAGAAGAACCATACCGGTGTAGTTACCTTTAGACATTTCTTTACGAATGTGATCTGTTAAGTGGATGAGACAGGAGTCTGTCGAGTACATGCATCTGAAACCTGATTGAAACTTATAGAATAGATCATTTTCTTTGAGGTAGTGTTCAATTTGGGTGTATACAGCTCTTTCAAGGATTTTAGATACAATACATAATATGCTAACTGGTCTGTAGTTGCCAACATCTAGTTTACTTAGTATTGGTTCCTTCGTCAATGACGAAGAGCCTATACTATATATAGGCTGAGATTCCGGGACCCGTTCGGGATTCCCCGGAGTTCTTATCACAACCGTTGCGTATATAGCATAAAAATAATCCTTGGTTAATACCCATTAAATCTTACCAAGGGCTCGTCATTGAAAATGAATACCACTAGAAATAAAATTTAAAGAAGAATCTATCATTTCAAACCTCCCGGTGCCTCAGCCCTCCAGCTGTGCTGTCGTTATGCTTCCCTTGCACGTGATGCCAGACTTTCTAGCGTGTTTATCTGCCTCTTTACGGTTGTGATCCAGACGAGTCGGACGTGTGCCCCCTTGCTCTGGGCGTCTCAGCGTTTGCCTGGCTTTCTCACTCCTAGTGAGTCCTTGTTATATATTATTTGAGTTAGGTCCAAACATGAATTGAGTAATCGCCCTGTATGTTTCAGAGGGCCACCGTCCACGCCTGTCCACACCGAAAGTATATGGATACTGCTTCACCATTCTTAATATTTGTTGTTCGTCGTAGTAAGTGATTATTGCTATAATAGGCTATATCCTATACAATGCTTGCATTTAATTATTTACTTATCGTAGGCTATTATTCATCTTATTCGTGTGCCCTCAGGATACACGTTGAACTCTAAGGATATTATTAATTCAAAGTTTTCTTTGTTGTAAAGTAGCCTACATTATTTCCTGAAATTTTACTAGTATTAAATTTTTCAGTCGCTTCACTTATGTAAGTCGCTTCACTTTATAGTTTGCATGCTTCTAGCATTACTTCGAGCTGATAGGGTCTTAGCTAGACTTATTGATTCCCTTATATGTCCCATTCTTGTACCAGTACTTATTTATAAGGCCATGCTTTGTTCGCCACCTCGGGCAAGTGTCCACGAGGGCGGCCAATAGGCCTAGCTAGCTCGGCTTCCCTCTACTGAATTTTACATGAGGGACCAATTATTCTCTTGCTATATGAGTAATATGTTATGAAGTGCTTCGATACCAATGATTCCTAAGAGTTTGCATGACCAAGTTCAAGAGCACCAACTAAACCTATACAATTTGCATGCTTCGAGTCCCGGAGTCGGCGGGGCTCCTGTGTCCCTCCATTCTCTCCGGGTCTCCGGGTTTAGAAATCCGGGTACTAAATGGTTTCGAGTAAATCAGGTATAAGCACCAACACAATTATATGTTAATTTCTTAAATAGAAAGAGTTTGCATGAAACCAAATGGAGCAACAAGTTTCCTCCAGTGCAAGAGCACCAACACAATTATGTGTTAATTTCTTAAAATAGAAAGAGTTTGCATGTGAACAAATTGACCAACAAAGTTTCCTCCAGTGCCAGAGCACCAACTAACCCTATACAATTGCATGCTTCGAGTCCTGGAGTCGGCGGGGCTCCTGTGTCCCTCCGTTCTCTCCGGGTCTCAGGGTGTTAGACCTCCGGGTACTAAATGGTTTCAAGGAAACCGAGGAATAAAAAAAAAAAAAAAAAAAAACGATGCACAAAGAAGTTCCGGTTACATGGAGAGACAAAGTTTTCCTCCAGGTGCACAAAACACCAACAAAACCAAGAACGAGTGCTTCCTCCGGGTACTCCGAGTAATACAAAAACCAAGGAACCAAAAGTTCAGGTTAAATTAAGGAAAGAGAGCTTCCTCCGAATACTCCGGGTACTCCGGGTACTACTGAAAACCAGGGAACCAAGAAGTTCAGGTTAAATTTAGGAACAAGGCTTCCTCCAAGTAGGCCTACTCCGGGTACTCGCAGCAATACTGAACTCCGGGTACATACTGAAAACCCAGGAACCAAGAGGTTCAGGTTAAAATTAAGGAACAAGAGCTTCCTCCAAGTACTCCGGGTACTCCGGGTATCGTATAAATACGATAGAATATGACTCTTTTGTGATCCCCTATGTCTCTGTGATGTCACGATCGCTCCTACAGCACGACGTAGGACGAGTAGATAGTATATTATAAGATTGTAAATAAGTTAAGTTATAAAAGGCCTAATATGCTATTAAGCAATATTGCCATGGTCTTATGTAGTATATATGAATTTATCGTATATATTAATATAATTTATCGCATAGAGCAACCTAGATGCGGTTCGATAATTTGGGCTCCTGGCGTTTTGCCAAGGCAGCAAGGTGTGCCTTCGAGGAACACCAGAGCCTTCACGAACACCAACCAGTTAACATCTAAATTTCCGCCCTCAGTTGATTGTGCTTTTGTGCCTCTAATCACAATACACATACAGCAATACACACAGCTACACCATCACAACGCTCTCATCGACGCCATGACTGACTGACAGATAAGCATAATATTCATGTCCATTCCCATGTAATAATTTATTCTTTCTTTAACTTGACTCGTGTCTCGGGACCGAAGTCTCGCTCCCCATTGTCCACCGCCATATTGGGTAAAACGTTCTCCCTTGCCTCATTGCCACGTGGAACTATTGGTGAGTTAATTCCTGGCTAATATTAACCATTATAACCTTACCCTATATATAAATTTATTATGTGAGACCTTTGGATATAACTTAGCTTGTTTCAGATTGAATTCAATTTAGATATGGAGTAGTTTTCATTTAGATTGATTTATTTGATTCATTATAGCTTAGTAATATTTAACTTCCATTGATAGTTTACCACATTGGTGCCCAGACCCAGGAATTAGCTACCAGTAAGGGATTTTTAAGGCAATGAGCAAGGGGACATATAACAGGATGCAGGAACAACTCTATGATAAACTGGCAAGGCTAGCCAAGCGATGGTTAGAGCCGGAATGCAGGGTCACATCGTTGCACCTGCCCAAGTTCTGCATCCCACCCATCATCTTTCCCCAATAATTTTCTTTTCCGTTTCACACTTCCTGTGACATATGACCTGACCTAACATTTTTTCTTGTTCAATATGATCCTTTAGTAGGTATTGCTATTTAGTGTACTATTTTGTCTCCATAACAGAGAAGTCCACCGGTCGGCGTCTCTTAATTAGACTATTATTTGACCGTTGTCTTTGTAATGTAACATTTAGATACATAGCCTATAGGCTCACATGCAAAATGAATAAAGACAATAAAGAGACACCGTCTAGTGGGGTGCTGATCAAAGCCCCTAAAAATCAAAGGGCGGGACTTCGGGGAGTATTAAATAGGCTAATTGTGGACGTCAACACTTTCATCACTACTGCTGAACTAGAGGAATTGGAGGCTAGATTAGAAAACGTCCAGGCTACCAACGGTCGTATTACGGCTCTGAGTGAGGTGATTGTGGCTGACATGATAGAGGAGGAAGAGATAGTTACAGAGTGTGATAATCGCGCCCTCTATGACGAACCTGTCTTTAGAGCGAAGTACAGTACCTATTACAGCGTGCTGTCGCGAGTAAGAAGGGAGGCGATAATGAGGCCCATAGAAGGGCTGACCCAAAACATACTGTACACCTCCCAAAGCTCAATCTTCCTACATTTGGGGGCAAGTTAACTGAGTGGTTAGCTTTTTGGGACGTATTTCGGTCTACGGTTCATGAATCCTCTGGATAATGTCCGCAAGTTTCACTATCTGAAGGGACAAATGGAAGGAGAGGCCTTACATTTAATAGAGGGTTTTGCAGTAGTGGGTGGTAGTTATCTTGAAGCGGTACACTTATTAGAGTCCACATACGGGGATAAAGAGCAGTTGAAGATGGCCCATGTCGTTGCCTTGTTAAGGCTCGCAGAACCACAGTATAAGGTTGATGAGTTGACAAACTTCAGGGCAAATATGGAGTGCCATACTCGATCGCTAGACACCCTAGGGCTTACCACGCAGGAAATCATAGTCATTATCTTGCGTCAGAAGCTTCCTATGGCAATACTTGATAAGGCAAGATCATTTGAGCTGGGGGAGTTCAAAACTCAGTTCAGTAAGGAAACAATAATCTACAGTTGAACAAAGGGAGAATGTATGTGTCAGGAGGGAGTGAGAATATGGAGAAGAGGGGAACAGTAAGCATGACAGTGGGGACTAAAGAAAAGAAAGAGGGTGCGTATAAGAAACCTGCTCAGATTCTATGTAAGCTATGTAACAACAAACATAAATGGAGTTTCTGCGTAAAATACCCAACAAATGAGACAAAACTAGCACAGGCGAAAAGATTGAGGCTATGTGTGGGTTGTCTAAGTGGGGAACATGGTAAGCAGGGACAATGTACTGCTACATACTTAAGGCCCTGTCGCCACTGCAAAGGACATCACTTTGATAAGTTGTGTCCTACAGCAGATAAAGTCAAAGATGTCAAAACAGAGGGTACTACAACTGTGACACTAGGTAGCATGCAAGACACCACTATATTGCCCACAATACAGATTCCCATGGAAGGTAATGACAGTAACAAAGTTTGTCGGGTACTTCTGGATCAAGGGTCTCAACGTTCCTTTATAAAGAGGTCCGTACTAGTGGGACTGAAGCACCGAATCCTAGGGGCTGAGACTCTTCGATTACAGGGCTTCTCAGGGGTTACTGATAAGCAAGACTACGAGATAGCGGAGATTTCATATTTCTACCGTAAAAACCGGTACTTTATGACTTGTATCGTAGTAGACACCCTACCAGAATATGTATCTGTAGGAGTGAAGAAGGTGGAACACGCATTACGTAGCAAAGGGGTTAACTTGTCAGATCCCATGGGAAATCAGAGTGAGGTGCATGTTCTACTTGGTGTGTAGTATACCCTGGATTTAAAAAGATGTGTGGTGTAATTTTAATCCCCACTAAATTTGGATATTGCATGAGCGGAAAGGTGCATACTACACAGTCAAAGGTCCTGGTCGACACGGTCTCGATATATAGTCAATGTAACCGCGGCAGAGGAGTTGGGAAGGGAGGATTCCCAACCTAGTGACCCTAAGATGGCTGCCGAGTTCGACCTGGAACGACTGTGGAGATTGGATCACATAGGCATTAATCCTATGGAGACTGATTATGACTCGGAAGTTGCGCTACAAAGGTTTGACGAGTCTGTGTGCTACTGTGCCTCAGACAAGCAATATAACGTTAGTTTACCCTGGAAGAACAGTGAGATAAGCCTGCCTACCAACTATGGTTTGGCATTAGGTCGCTTGCGCGCATTACAGCGTAAATTGTCTAACGAACCGAGCACGCGCCAGGCGTATGACGATGTATTTCGGAGTTATGAAGATAGGGGCTTTATTGAGAGAGTCAATGTCAAGGAACCGATTAAGAAGGGTAGGGTTCACTATCTGGCCCATCATGGGGTAAGGAAAGACAGCGTCACCACACCAATACGGGTGGTGTATGACTGTTCTGCCCACCAAGGTCAACAACCCAGTCTAAATGACTGCCTGTTGACAGGTCCGTCCATGGTGTCGGACCTGTCCCAACATCTATTGCGGTTTAGGCTGGGGAAGTACGCCTATACCAGTGACATCGAGAAAGCATTCTTGATGGTCAAGCTAAAGGAGGAAGATAGAGATGTTACCCGCTTTCTTTGGTTCAGCGACATTAGCGAGTCTGGAAGTCCAATCATAATATACCGTTTTTGGGTTGTACTCTTTGGGGCCACGTGCTCACAGTTTTTGTTAAATGCCACAATCAGAAAACATCTAGCTGACACTCATGAGGACACAAGTAAACTATCTCGCGGATTATATATTGACAATTTGCAGGGTTCTAGCGATAGTCAGGATGATTTGTTATATACATACTGGCTAGCACGCAGATTGTTTGCGGATGCACATCTATTTCTCCGTGAGTGGGTTACTAATAGTGAAGATCTACAGAGTTTAATACAGGTGGACGGTACGGCATCTCTTAACCAGGAAAAGTCCAGAAATTTGGGGATGATCTGGCAACCTAAACATGACATACTAACTTTTCAAACAAGGTCTTTTGCTCAGCAGACAGGAGCGCACACAAAATGAAGTCTGTTGAGCAAAGTTGCGCAATTTTTTTATCCTTTGGGTCTAGCAATACCCGTTACCATAAGAGCTAGGATTCTAATGCAGGAAGTTTGGAGACGTAAAATAGGATGGGATGACAGTTTGCCCGAGGACCTGAATGACCAAGGGACATTGTTGTTGAATGAATATGCCATCCTATGTACTAAACCTATACCACGTAAAGTGGCGGCGTTCGGTGACGTTACGTTACACACGTTTTACGATGCTAGCGCCACGGCATACGGGGTAGCCATATATGTTATTACTTCATTTGGGGCACATTTAGTTACAGCCCGGGCCATGGTAGCCCCGGTTAAAAAGGTAACTATCCCTAAAATGGAATTGACTGCCATGTTGCTATTAGCACGTCTGGTGCAACATGTACGCGCAGCATACGAGAGAGAATTAAATATTGAAATCGTTCACGTTTGGTGCGATAGTCAGGTCGCACTCAACTGGATACATAGTAAGAAGTCTCTGCCAGTTTATGTGCAGAATAGGGTAGATGAGATTAGAGCCCTTTTGCCAGATGTTGCTTATCATTATGTTAATACAAAAGAAAACCCTAGTGATCTCATAACTAGGGGTATAACGTCTAGCCAGTTAATGAAGTTCGAATTGTGGTGGCATGGTCCAAAGTGGCTGCTCCATGAAAGTGAATGGACGATTTAGCATGCTGTTGGTGAGGGACTTCTGCCACTAGAAACAGTGGCAGTTACAGCCCAACCAAATGAGCCACCGGGTCCAATCATAGAGTGGGCAAGATTCGGTGACTATAATAAACTAGTCAGAGTTGTAGCTTGGGTATTGCGATATGTATCCAATCTCAAGCTTAAAGTAACGGGCCAACTCTGCAACAGGGGTCACAACATTGATGCTCGTGAATTTAAAGCAGCTGACAGTGGAGCCGCCATCCTAGCAGCTAATCGGTTCCGCAGAAATAGAGCTAGGATTGAAACAGCCAAGATCGGGGCACTGTTCTTATGGGGAAAATTCAATCGGTTCCGTGCTCATGCCAAAATTTGCGTCTTTTTAAATTTTTTGCCTATGAAAACATGTTTTATTGTACACAAATTAAATTTTATGCATTATACTGTATCATATAATACACCATAGGCCTAGCATAAGTTTTTAATAACTAGAAAAAAAAGGCCCAATATCTAAACAATTATCGCAATTTTTCCCAGTGTTAGGCTATGAAAACATGTTTTTTGTCTAGGCTACATCAAGTAGCCTAGGCCTAAATCTTATGCATTGTAAATAATAATGTAGACATGGCTAAATGACAGTCCTAACCATAAATACTGTAGATTGGGGCATTGTTTCTATCATGCGAAAATTTTTAGGCCTAGCCTAGGCCTAGGTTCTAAATTCGTCCAGCCACCCCTCAAGTACCCATTTCACCCCAAATCCAATAAATACATATTATAAGGAAAAGACGTATAAATACGTATTATGAGAAGATTACTTACCACACAGATTTTAATATAAATCATTGTCATATTTAGCCTAGCCTAGGCTAACATCGTCTAGGCTAGGCATTTCAATCGCTTTCGTCCGACATGGACTGGTCTTTGCTCTGTGTTTTGAGCATGAAATTCCTTCATTGCTACCACCAGGCCAACCATCCCTATCACTAGATGTACTAGAGGTTATAATAAACGCGAGAGATAAGGGGTTCAGGCACAAAAAGGCTTGCAAACGGTTGTTTTGTCAACATAGATACTAGCTAAACTGCAAGCGTCTGCTTAGTGATGATGTCATACAAAGATGGCGGCATCTTGCGCATTTGACGATCGGATCTCGGATTCACTCGGATTTCGTCTCTAAACGGCAAGCTACTGGCAAATTCTTTCGTTATGTTAAAACAAAATTATTGTTTTTGTTTGTTTTCTAGTTTTATGTCGAGTTTATTTTTGCTATTTTTTCGGGTTTCGGCTGGGATTTTGATGCGAGGAATGAGGCTTTTGGCGCGAGAATTGAAATGGGGAATATTTGATGTGTGGTGCGAGAATTGAATCAACGAAGACCGGTGTAGCGAAGATGGGGGCTCCACTGTATACGTCTTTTCCTCATAATATGTATTTATTGGATGTATTTGGGGCGAAATAGGTACTTGAGGGGTGGCTGGACGAATTTAGAACCTAGGCCTAGGCTAGGCCTAAATTTTTTCGCATGATAGAAACAATGCCCCAATCTACAGTATTTATGGTTAGGACTGTCATTTAGCCATGTCTACATTATTATTTACAATGCATAAGATTTAGGCCTAGGCTACTTGATGTAGCCTAGACAAAAAACATGTTTTCATAGTCTAACACTGGGAAAAAGTGCGGTAACTGTATAGATATTGGGCCTTTTTTTTCTAGTTATTAAAAACTTATTCTATGGTGTATTATATGATACAGTATAATGCATAAAATTTAATTTGTGTACAATAAACATGTTTTCATAGGCAAAAAATAGAAAAAGACGCAAATTTTGGCATGAGCACGGAACCGATTGAATTTTCCCCATAAGAACAGTGCCCCGATCTTGGCTGTTTCAATCCTAGCTCTATTTCTGAGGAACCGATTAGCAGCTAGGATGGGGGCTCCACTGTAAATACGTAATATGAGAAGATTACTTACCACACAGATTTTATTATAAATCATTGTCATATTTAGCCAAGCCTAGGCTAACATCGTCTAGGCTAGGCATTTCAATCGCTTTTGTCCGACATGGACTGGTCTTTGCTCTGTGTTTTGAGCATGAAATTCCTTCATTGCTACCACCAGGCCAACCATCCCTATCACTAGATGTACTAGAGGTTATAATAAACGCGAGAGATAAGGGGTTCAGGCACAAAAAAGCTTGCAAACGGTTGTTTTGTTAACACAGATACTAGCTAAACTGCAAGCGTCTGTTTAGTGATGACGTCATACAAAGATGGCGGCATCTTGTGCTGCTTGTGCATTTGACGATCGGATCTCGGATTCACTCGGATTTCGTCTCTAAACGGCAAGCACCTGGCAGATTCTTTCGTTATGTTAAAACAAAATTATTGTTTTTGTTTGTTTTCTAGTTTTATGTCGAGTTTTTCGTTATTTTTGCTATTTTTTCGGGTTTCGGCTGGGATTTTGATGCGAGAATTGAGGCTATTGGCGCGAGAATTGAAATTGGGAATATTTGGTGTGTGGTGCGAGAATTGAATCAGCGAAGACCGGTGTAGCGAAAATGGGGGCCCCACTGTACTGTACATTGCACGTACACGGTACGAATTAACCGCGTATATCGAGGCCTGACTGTATTTATGATTTTTTTTTGTAGAAATATATATACAGTCAGGTCTCGATATGCACGCGTTTTTTATACACGGTTTCGTTTGGACACGGTAACCCCAAAAGTTCAAAAGTCGGCCACAACACGGAAAAGTCGGGATCATAAACGGGTGGCGGCCCAAGCCTAGGTACACTCCTCCCTCGGGTAGCGCGGGTATATCGTACTGGGACCGCACCGCGCTACGCAAACACGCGCTACACAAAGCAAAGAACTTATGGGATTACTGTAATTCTATTGGTTCTGACGACTTCCCCAAAGTCACCTTTTGACCATTTATCACCCAATAACCTTACCAAATATGGATCAAACATTAGTATAAGACAACCTAACCCTATTTTACAGATCATATCTATGAAATGAGACACACAGGTAAGTTACTGTTCATTACCTTGTCGAGTGGTGCTGTGGATGTGGTGCGTCGCCTTCCTCTCTCTCCCGCCCGCCCGCCTGCCCCCTCCCCTCCCCTCCCCTCCCCCACGACACCAAGATGGGCGTCACTGAGAGGAGGTTGAAGGCCTTGAGGAGGTTGAAGGCCTTCCCAGGTTCTGGTCGTCATCGCCGAACCCTGAGAACAATGACATGTTGTCGTCAATGCCAATGTCAGAAGGGAGGGAGTCCGAATCGTCACCCAGCTGGCGTTCTTCCTCCTCCGAATCGTCACCCTGCTGCCGTTCCTGCTGTTCCTGGAGGTCACGGAAAAACTCTGTGATCCTTCTCTGTTGGCGAGCATTGACCCTCTCAGTAAACATCTCGGAGTAGTGTCTCAGCAGAGTTGAGAGTTGCATAGACGTTGCTCGAGCCCTATCCCTATTTGGATCCTTGTTCTGGATACGGTCAGCCAAGCGATCAGCCAACTCGACGATCTCACGTAAGTCACTGGTGATAGGGTCTCCATCGTTAACTCCAATTTCGGCAGGCGCTTCTTCATCCGCTAGAACAGGGTTGGCTACCTTAATGGCATGTTGACTCTCTACGCCTGGGTTACCCTTGAGAACTTTTCGTATCTTGTCTCTATTCTTGAAGATTGTTCGTATTGTCGATTCATTCACCCCATAAGTATGGGCAATATGTGCCTTCTTGGTACCAGATTCCACCTTCTTCACCACCTCTAGCTTCTCTGCATAAGTGAACTTGCGGCGCTTGAGTGGTGGGGGCATGGTTGCGGTGATACTTGGTAGAACAGAAACGATTTGGGTGGGCACTATGTTATCACGGAGAGACGCGGCGTAGGACTAGGCCTACCCAAGCGTGGGGGAGGCCGAGCCGAGCCGAGCCGAGCCTAGCCTAGCCGAGTCTGACGTCACGAGTCTGACGTCACGAGTCTACCGAGTCTGACGTCATGGCCGAGATATGGCGAGAGATGCCGAGCCCCCAGCCGACCACAGAGCGCGCTACATCAATAAAACCGTGTTAGATGCTGACTCGGCACACTAGGGGTACCCGCGTTAGACCAAAACCGCACTGTCCAAAGCCACGCTACCCGAGGGAGGACTGTATATATAAATAATTAAGAATGTTACTTATGCATCAAATGTCTGTCTGTCTATCTATTGAGGGTTTGATCAGGCAAAGCATCTCTATTGATGATATGCAATTTGGTTTTATACCAGGACGGGGTACAACCGATGCTATCTTCATCTGATACTATCTTCATAGTCAGGCAGATACAGGAAAGATACTTACTAAAAGGCAGGGATCTTTACTTTGTGTTTGTAGACCTGGAGAAGGCCTTTGATAGGGTGCCTAGAGATGTTGTGCAGTGGGCTATGAGGAAACTTGGTGTGGAAGAGTGGCTGGTGCGTGTGATAATGAAGATGTATGAGGATTCGCGAAATGCGGTGAGGGTGAAGGGTGTACTGAGTGATGAGTTCGCAGTCCGTGTTGGAGTCCATCAGGGTTAAGTGTTCAGCCCCCTCCTCTTTATTATGGTCTTGGAGGCACTCTCTAGAGTTTTTAGAGGCACACTCCCGTTGGAACTGTTTTATGCAGACGATTTAGTCCTAATAGCTGACAGTATGCAAGATGCTGAGGCCAAATTCAGAGAGTGGAGAGAGGGCATGGCGAACAAGGGTTTAAGAGTCAATATTAACAAAACCGAGGTTATGCATTGTAGATTGAGACGAGGCAATGTGGAAAAGAGCGGTGCATACCCATGTGCAGTGTGTGGAAAGGGAGTGGGCGTTAACTCAATTCAATGTAGCATCTGTCGATGTTGGGTACACCATGGGAGTAAGCGCTGTAGTAGAATAAAGGGACCCCTGCCGAAGGATAAGTCAGAAATAGAGAAATTTGAGTGCGTAGTGTGCAAAGGCGAGCTTGTGTTAAGTGATGATCCTGTGGCTGTGAATTTTGGAAATGAGTCTTTGGAGCTGGTGAACAAGTTTTGGTACCTAGGAGATACCATCTCTGCCGGTGGTAGGGCCGAGGCTGCCACTGTTGCTAGAATTAGGTGTGGCTGGGGGAAGTTCAGAGAACTGATCCTGACCAATAAAAGAATGCCTCTCCCCCTGAAGGGAAAGGTGTATGCCTCATGCGTTAGAAGTGCAATGACGTATGTCTCAGAAACATGGGCCGTTAAAGTAGAGGATGTCAACAGAATGGAGCGTAATGAGATGAGAATGGTGAGATGGATGTGTGGGGCCAGGCTACAGGATAGAATAACAAATGTTGAGCTGAGGAGACGTTTAGGTATAAAGAGTATTAACGAGGTGATGCGTACAAGTAGACTGGGATGGTATGGACATGTGGAGAGAATGGATGAACAAAATTGGGTGAAAAATGCAGGTCTGTGATTGTGGAGGGAGCTGCACCAAGGGGTGGACCGAGGAAGACCTGGGATCGGACTATACGCGCCGATCTCAAATCCAAGAACTTGACAAGTGAAGCAGCCCTTAACAGGGTTGCCTGGAACGCTGCCATTAGGACAAGAGACTGAAACTGCACTTATGTGTGGAACACTCAGTCTTAATATTTTATGTATGTATGTATGTATCTATCTCCCTTATACATAAATATAACTGTCTTATTTTTTATTTTTTTTTTATCTATGAATCATTTCTAATACGATAGAATTGAAAACAATATTACCCTTCCAACACACATATAATAAAATGAAAAAGAGTCAATAAAAATGTCTCCTTTGTCTTTTCAGAAACTTAAGTCTGTCTCATATATGATGGTAATTTATCGATCGCTTGCTCCTAGCAACTCTCTCCCTATCTATCTATCTAATGCATCTATCTATCTCCCTTATACATTAACATAATTATGTCTTATTTGGTCTTTTTGTAATCTATGAATCATTTCTAATGCGATGGAATTGAAAAATATAATATCCTTCCAGCACACAGATAAACAAGAAATAAGAAAGTCAACAAAAAATATCCCCGTCTTCTCTCCAGACACGCCGGCGCCGGAAGATTTGCGATTTATTTTTTTATTTATTTTTTTCCCCACTCATATGTTCGCCTTGAAAGTGTCTACACTACACAAAATGATGGGGAAATATTATGACATGTTTTTAATTGACATTTGTGTCAATACACTTTTAAGTGTGTCCAATAGTTTTGCATTATCAATAGGGTCATAACTTCTGCTCTACTTTCTGGTCTATTGAACCATAATAAAGAGAGGGGGGGGGAGGGAGCGCCCCCGACAGTGACAACCAGTCTGATGATGATGATAATGATATGATGAACAACGGGGTCGGGGTTGAGGCCGGGACGGGGCGGGGGGAGGGTCCGAGGGAGTACAGCGGCGGGGATATCTACCGAACGTCAACATATCTATCCAACAAATAGGTCAGGAACAGGTCCAAACCGTTCCTATTGATGCTTAATGTATTCTATGTTATGTCATACAAGATGTTGGTGGTATAATGTTATATATGTCTGCAGAAGGTAGGCAAAAACGACCAAAAGGGTGACTTTGGGAAAGTGGCTGGAACGAATTAATTAAATCCCATAAGGCCTGTTTTTTCTAAAACACGGTTTTGATATACACGGTACGTACACGGTACAAATTAACCGTGTATATCGAGACCTGACTGTATTCATAAATTACCTAAAATCACTCACTGTAACCTCAAACGAAGCATAAAAGTAATTTGTAATACCTAATCATAATAAAAGTTATAGAAAATAGGCTGGAAGTATAAAAAGTCCTATGCTAAGGGTAACACATGGGTCCGAAAAGTCCAAGAACTTCCGAAGAATCACCCCTCACAAACTACCGCCGAATAACACATGAACATACAGACATGCAACACTCCTAGAAAAAATTAAAAAGGATGAGATAAAGCTGACAATTCACACAATGGCCTACACAAGGGCAAGATGGCACAAACATAGACGGCACTTAAACTAAGTTTAAACACACTTCCCGTAGTAAATTGGCTCACACACTAAGCTTAACACATTCCTAACTCATAATACCTGTATATATATCACTGTCTAGATGGAAAATTTAATCACATGTGATACGTGCAGAGGGAGTTAAAAGGGGCGACACAAGAGACACAAAGAAGTTGGGACAGATGTCTGACTGATGGTGAGTGCCGACCAAGAGAGAAGGAATCTCGCCATCGGGCAACTTATGGCAATGATGGAAAGCACACTATAGTAAATGGTGGCTAACAGGCCGCCCAATTCAAATCACTATTTGTTTTCCTATATATTTTATTTCCTCCATAGTGGTATCTGTATGAATGACATACCTTAGGATATATTTAGGGTACCCCCTAGGAAGTTTATGGGTTCTTGGTCGACAGTAATATGGGACCCGGCCAAGGCCATATATTACATAATTATAGGCTTTCACGTCATTGATGGAGAGAACCACTAATAAACAGGGTTGGTAAGAAATTATGATATTTTTGTTTTTCATAAATAAACCCAGCCTAGTCGGGTTTTATTGGGGGAAAATGCGCTCTTTTGGGGTAAATGCAATTTTTATGGGGGGCAGGGGACAAATGTGTTACAGTATATTTAAATATTTTTAGTAATATTTCTTTGCCTTCAGTTTTGCATCAGCTACTCATAAATTTATAATTCATGTTTATTTGATTTTTTTTTTTTTTTTTTTTTTTGCCAGACACCATAATTCCCGAGAAGGGGTAGCCATGAGCATTAGGCATTTGTCACAATGTCAAGTTGCCAGGGCTTGACATCTACCAATAACATTTTGACAGTGCGAGCTCGATCCGCTAACACTTCGATCAGCAGCCGCGTTCTACTGACGATGATCAAGGAAAACCGGTCTGCCCTCTGACACCTTCCACCAAGCCCCTACCTTGTCGCCCAGTTTCAAGTCTAGTACAGTCTAGCCTAGCTCAAACCATCCCAGATCAGAATCAAGGAGCAATCAAGTGAAGCCATAATATACTGTAGCCTACATCCCTTACATCTGTGACAACAACAATATATCTCCCCCAGCAAGGAAGGATACATATAATTGAAAAAAGCTAAATAGTAGCATGCACTATTGTATGTGTGTATGTATTTACTCAGGCCCATTTCCGACTTTTCCTATTTATTTTTTTTTTTTTCTGGGGGTGGCCGACTCAAGACAGCCCGAATAGGGACAACACAACAGAAAACAATGAACAAACAAAAAGAAAATACAAATTCACACACATCTAGGTCACCAAGGAGAAGACCCAGAGACCAGGGTCATCAAGGTCCCTCCAGCATTCCCCCGGGCCCCGACCACCCGGAGAGGTTCCAGTCTCAGCAGGCAGATATGCAGCGAAGCCGAAACCAGAAGCCCGCCCACCACACTTCCAGGCGCACCCTTCGTATATACCGGCTGCCCGGGCCAGGTGCTTGATGGACTATTATCTAGTTCAACTTGCGCTCGACTCCCTCTCTATCTATATCACCTACTTTACTTTATGAAACAATATAGTTAATATGTAACATAATGTACTACACTACAGTATAGCCTAATGTATACAATATCCTATATCTATATCACCTACTTTACTTTATCAAACAATATAGTTAATATGTAACATAATGTACTACACTACAGTATAGCCTAATGTATACAATATCCTATATCTATAATACCTACTTTACTTTATCAAACAATATAGTTAATATGTAACATAATTGAGTACTGTATTGGTGGCCTGTCAGAGCACTTTACCAGTATGAAACATGTTGAATTGTATGTCATTCTTTTTTATAGCCGTACCGGTATATACAAATCAACTGATATTTCTCTTAGAAACATGCACAATACTGGTACTGCATGTCCTATATTGTTCTGAACAATACACTATGAATAATGTAGCCTACTTTTATTTTTATTTTTTTTTCTATGTGGATGACGGAGACAAAAGGCAAAACTGCCTGTGATGAGGGCCTACTCCAGAGTTGAAAGAGTGACGGCCAAAATCAAGGAATGTTCGATCCAAAATGTCTGGACACACAGAGTTTGAAGCAATTTAAGTCATAGGATGAGGGAAAGATGGATTCAGGGAGAGAGTTCCAGAGCTCAGCTGTTGAATAGAAGAAAGATTGGGAGTATTGTTTCACTCTTGAGTTGGAGAGTTGCACAGAGTAGGGGTGATATTGTGTTGCAAGACGGGTGCTACATAACGGTACCCTATGTAGAGGTGGACACTGATAGGAACACTGATTATCGTAGTAGCGATAGAATAGTGAGAGAGATGCAACATTGCTGTAGTAAATAAATTATACTTGTTTATCAAATAATAATTAAAATACTGTACTGGCTGGCAGCCATTAAGAACTGGTCAAAAATGCAAATTTTAAAGCTTATTGTATAAAAACATTTAAATAATACAATATATTATAACTACAGCTAGTCATAGACTAGTCACTAGTTATACTGGATGTCTAGATTTTACAGTACTGCACCCCTGGGTGTGATCTGAAAATAAAGGGTATACAGTGGAGCCCCCATTTTCGCTACACCGGACTTCGCTGATTCAATTCTCGCACCACACACCAAATATTCCCAATTTCAATTCTCGCGCCAAAAGCCTCAATTCTCGCATTAACCCCTCCAACCCGGATGGGCTCTTGAACGCCCATAACAACCTCGGCCCGCGCAACCCGGAAGGGCTCTTGAACGCCCATTGCTTGCATGCGTGCTTTCGAATGCCGCGCGTACATTTTCGGTATCGTGGGACGGTAGGTGGCGCCACCAGGCGTAAACTCCGCCACAGCAACAGTATCTACCCCGACGCCATCATGGACAGTACGCCAAATAGTGATTCCGCTGTGTCCGATACCGTGCTTCCTACGACGCCCTTGCTTGTTCGTCGCGCCTTACCCCGACGCCATCGCCTAAATGTGTTATCTCCCGGAGGTATTGAGACGACATTGAGACTTTATGAGCGAGCTGATGCCAAGCATAATGTTGATGATGAAGTCAGTGACGACTCCAGTAATTATAAGTCGAGTGATTATGGCCATGAGAGTGATAAAGAAGAGCAATTCCTGGGATTTGCGAGAGAACATGACAGTGATGAGAGTGATGAAGGTGATGTACCAGTTGTTGAGGAAGCTGGTTTACCTAAAGACAGTGAACTTGAGAGAGTGAGCGAGTGGGAGAGTTCAAGGTCACTCACCAAATTTCGCTTAAGTGACACGACGCCAAGCCCTTCCCCTGGTAAATCGCCTTTCAAGCTACATTTGTATAAGCAGAAAATACTTGAGAAGGCGGCCGCGGCAGCTAGGGAACAAGCAAAACTACTTGGTGAGGATGAGGCTGTGAGTGAGGGTCAGCGTGGTGACCCTTCTCGTCCGCCATTGTCTCCCTTATCTACCCACGCCACCCAAGATGACCCGGATGCCCCGCATTCTTCCCCACCACCCCCACCATTGCCAAGGGTTGAGGACCCCACACTTTCGGCCTATTTGCCTCCTAGGTCCCCCGACAGGAGACATACTGCTGCCGAAAAGGGGAAAGGTAGGAAATATACCAAGAAAATTAAGAAAAGTAAGAGAGTTTTGTTCGAGGCTCCCGCGGCGTCCACCCCGGCCGGCCCCAGCCATACGTCCCCGCAACTTTCCCCACGGTCCTCCCCACCTCTCCCGCCTTCAACATGTCTTCCTGAAGAAGTCTTTGAGCTCGCATCACCAATACCTGGCCCTAGTGACAGTGAAACATTGCTTTCTGTCACTCGTCGCAGGCCAAGGAGCCCGGGACCTCGGGGGGACACAGCCTCACCTGCCACTCCTTCCCCACCTCGCCCACCCGCACGCCGCCCACGCATCACTGGTTCCCCGCCAGATTATGTGGGGGCCACTGATGATGAAGGGCACCTCTCTCAAGACTCTGGCCATGATTACATAGGTCCACCGTCAGGGCAAGATGACCACTCTGACGATGACTATATGGACATCGACGACCCTCGACCCATCCGCTTGGCCCGGCGTCGTGCTGCCCGTCGTGCTGCCCACCGCCCTGGCCGCCGCCCTCGCCGCCCTAGGGCGCGCGCCTCCCGAGTTGGCCGTGGGCGTGCTGGGCCACCAGCTGGAGCTCCTCGTCAGCGTAGACAAGACCCATTCTACGTTTTTCAGTGGCAAGACGTAGTTGATGAGGATGCATACAACCCTGATGTGCCAGCTTTTGATGAGGTACTGGAGGGTTCAGGCGTTACCCCCAATTTTCCTGCAGGCCCCAATGCTCCACCACACGAACTGTTTGAGGCCTTCTTTGATGAGGAGGTGGTAGGCTATGTTGTCAAAGAGACAAATAAGCAGCACCAATTCCAGGTCCACTTTTTGGGAAAGGTGACCAAGGGCCACATGAGGCAGTGGACCCCAGTGACTCATAAAGAGTTCATGGTGTTCCTGGCACTCACCATGCTAATGCCTCATGTCAAGAAGCATAGGTTGCCTGACTATTGGATCACCAATGATCTGATATCCACCCCTGCCTTCGGGAAATATATGTCTCGCGACCGGTACCTTGATATCCTCGCAGCGCTCCATCTTGTCACCAACCTTGACGTCCACCTCCCAGACAAGCTGTGGAAGATTAGGACGTTGTATGAGATGATGCGAGAACGCTTCACCTCCTACTTCAAGCCCTTCCGCAAGGTCGTCATTGACGAGTCTCTTGTGCTGTTCCGGGGAAAACTCAGCTTCCGGCAGTACATCCCCTCAAAAAGACATCGCTTTGGCATAAAATTCTTTGTGCTGTGCGACTGCCAAACTGGCTATGTCCTGGACTTCCTGGTCTACAGCGGGAAGGAAGGGGACTTGCTTGTGGACCCCCTCATTGGCTTTGGCGGAGCAGTGGTGCAAGCCATGATGGACCGCTACTTTCATAAGAATCACGTCCTCTACACGGACAATTATTACACGTCCCCCACTCTCTCACAGTACCTGCATGAGCGCAAGACGGGGACTGTAGGCACAGTACGAGGGAAAAGGAAGGGCATGCCACCTTTCCCTCCAAAGACCAAAAAAGGTGATGTGTTCAAGAAGAAGTCGGGGCCCATTCTGGCTATCCACTGGCACGACCAGCGGAAGGTCAACCTCCTGACCACCATCCACAAGGGGGAAATGGTGGAGACTGGCAAGGTGGATCGCCGCACCCAGGCCAGGGTGACCAAGCCCGATGCTGTCCTGGACTACAACATCAACATGAGGCTGGTGGACAAGTCCGACATGCAGATAGGCTTCATTGACTGCCTGCGTACCTCGTGCAGATGGTACAAAAAGTTCTTTCTGCATATGGTGGACATGTCAGTTCTGAATGCCTACAACATATACAAGCTTCGGAATGTGAACACACCCATGAAGTTCAATAGCCTGCGGAGGTTCCAAAAGCAGGTGTTGACGGAGCTCCTGGAGAAGTATGCTATGCCACAGAGGGCAGTGGCACATCCTGGGCCCGCCGTTATTGACCGCTTGCAGTCTGCTCAATACTTGACTAGGCACAGGCTTGGTTCCCTGCCTCAGAATGAATCCGGAAGAACACAGCAGAAGCGGTGCCATGTCTGCTACAACAGCAGGGTGAAGCCGAGGTCAGGTAAAAAGTCAACCCTGGAGTGTGTGGAGTGCAAGGTGGCACTCTGTGCTGTAGATTGCTTCTTTGATTACCACTCCAAGCTGGAGTTCTAATAATCATACTGAAATTGCCAAATAAAATGACAATATGTACACTATAATTATATATAGGCAAAAAGTGGAAGAAAACCAATGTATTGTAATACAAAAGTCATGTATTATGAGAACATTGATACAAATACAATTACACCATAATAATATGTGAAAGTGACACATATGTATATACCAAGTGACATTCATATGATTAGAACCTATAGAAATATATAAATCAGTGAAAAGACACAATAAATTGTATATAAATCGTTTACAAATCATATAACTAAGTGAAAGTGACACAAGACCTAATATTTGATGGCCAAAGTATAATAAACACCTGTGATAACGAATAATCAGTGCCTAATACAACAATAACCTACCTCAATTACTAATAAAATGTACGGTATCGAGTGAAAATGAGCATTATCAGTGACAGTGACACTCTCTAAAGCATATTTGTCAAAGTGAAAGTGACACAAGACCTAATATTTGATGGCCAAAGTATAATAAACACCTGTGATAACGAATAATCAGTGCCTAATACAACAATAACCTACCTCAATTACTAATAAAATGTACGGTATCGAGTGAAAATGAGCATTATCAGTGACAGTGACACTCTCTAAAGCATATTTGTCAAAGTGAAAGTGACACAAGACCTAATATTTGATGGCCAAAGTATAATAAACACCTGTGATAACGAATAATCAGTGCCTAATACAACAATAACCTACCTCAATTACTAATAAAATGTACGGTATCGAGTGAAAATGAGCATTATCAGTGACAGTGACACTCTCTAAAGCATATTTGTCAAAGTGAAAGTGACACAAGACCTAATATTTGATGGCCAAAGTATAATAAACACCTGTGATAACGAATAATCAGTGCCTAATACAAAATAACCTACCTCAATTACTAATAAAATGTACGGTATCGAGTGAAAATGAGCATTATCAGTGACAGTGACACTCTAAAGCATATTTGTCAAAGTGAAAGTGACAGAAGACCTAATATTTGATGGCCAAAGTATAATAAACACCTGTGATAACGAATAATCAGTGCCTAATACAACAATAAGCTACCTCAATTACTAATAAAATGTACGGTATCGAGTGAAAATTAGCAATATCAGTGACAGTGATACCCTAATAAACATATTTTATATAATTGGCCTCAAAATAACTAGAAAATATCAAATAAACATCACATTCTCAATATCAAACACTAAAATCGTCTAAGGGAGATAAATACTTTGGCGCGGCGAGCGGCTAGGTGCGTCGTAGCCATGGCCGAGGCGACGCGTCCGAACGCGGGAAGAATTTGCCGCCGAAAAGCACTCGTCTTCCCGCGCTCACCATTATGCAACCAGAGGGGCTAGAGACCTCTACTCAACGCCATTCGACAGAGGAAGGTTTGTGGAACATTATTCTTTTTTATTCACAACATTACATGACATATTCATTGACTTACAGAGTAGTTAACATAGGCCAAAGATCGTCAAAACACCCGGTACCGGAGCACAGTCGTAAGCTATAGCCCCCGGGGCTAGAGGGTTAAAATCCCAGCCGAAACCCGAAAAAATAGCAAAAATAACGAAAAACTCGACATAAAACTAGAAAACAAACAAAAACAATAATTTTGTTTTAACATAACGAAAGAATCTGCCAGGTGCTTGCCGTTTAGAGACGAAATCCGAGTGAATCCGAGATCTGATCGTCAAATGCACAAGATGCCGCCATCTTTGTATGACGTCATCACTAAGCAGACGCTTGCAGTTTAGCTAGTATCTGTGTTGACAAAACAACCGTTTGCAAGCTTTTTTGTGCCTGAACCCCTTAACTCTCGCGTTTATTATAACCTCTAGTACATCTAGTGATAGGGATGGTTGGCCTGGTGGTAGCAATGAAGGAATTTCATGCTCAAAACACAGAGCAAAGACCAGTCCATGTCGGACGAAAGCGATTGAAATGCCTAGCCTAGACGATGTTAGCCTAGGCTAGGCTAAATATGACAATGATTTATAATAAAATCTGTGTGGTAAGTAATCTTCTCATAATACGTATTTATACGTCTTTTCCTCATAATATGTATTTATTGGATGTATTTGGGGCGAAATGGGTACTTGAGGGGTGGCTGGACGAATTTAGAACCTAGGCCTAGGCTAGGCCTAAAAGATTTCGCATGATAGAAACAATGCCCCAATCTACAGTATTTATGGTTAGGACTGTCATTTAGCCATGTCTATATTATTATTTACAATGCATAAGATTTAGGCCTAGGCTACTTGATGTAGCCTACTGTAGACAAAAAACATGTTTTCATAGCCCAACACTGGGAAAAAGTGCAGTAATTGTTTAGATATAGGGCCTTTTTTTCTAGTTATTAAAAACTTATTCTATGGTGTATTATATGATACAGTATAATGCATAAAATTTAATTTGTGTACAATAAAACATGTTTTCATAGGCAAAAAATAGAAAAAGACGCAAATTTTTGCATGAGCACGGAACCGATTGAATTTTCCCCATAAGAACAGTGCCCCGATCTTGGCTGTTTCAATCCTAGCTCTATTTCTGCGGAACCGATTAGCAGCTAGGATGGGGGCTCCACTGTACACTCAACCCTCCGTTATCACGGGTTTGGTTATAGCATTTCACCGTTATCGCTAGGGATGTACCGATACCGATACCTGTGCACCAGGAACGTCTGTAAGACTGTTGTCCATGATCATGTAATTTTCTCCTTTATCAGCTTTGTTATTAAACTTAGGTAACATGTTACTAAAATCAACACTTGTATTATGTATATATGGGTAAAAACTTAAAGTTACTAAAAACTAGAACGAGATGATACGGATTTAATGAAACATCTCGTGCAGGGATTTCAAATTTAATAAATGAATTAAATGAATTAAATAATAGTGATTATTTCTAAAAAAATAAAATAAAAATAAAGAAAAATGCAACACAAAACAAAATAGAGCAAAATAGAGCAAAAATAATAACAGCTAGGAAAGCCTAACTCACGTACATCTCGCAGTGCAGTGTGGGGCCGTCTGTTTACTTTACTGGTAGCTTGGCACGGTGGAGCCTGTACGGTACCGTCACGGGTAAGTTGGGTAACCAACCTGTTCCGTACACGTACGATCACAAACTACCAGACGTGGCTTTAAGGCTTATAAGTACCAAAGAATGGACTGCACTACTAGGCTACACATTATGTACGGTACTTAATGTAATTGTTATCAGATATGTACCAAGATTCCAACAAATATATATTTTTCATAATTATAAAACAGCCAATCACTGATGAACCAAGCAACCTTCACTCCTTCAGTGAGTGATATGTGACATAGCAAATTACTTCTTGGTATCGGTAGAAAATCAGCCGATACCGATACTCTAAAAAAGGGCCGATACTACCGATACCGATACATCGGTACATCCCTAGTTATCGCGCATACCTAAAAAACCCAACTATTCTGTTATCGCGGGTCCTAGAGTCGTTATCGCGGGACCTCTTTGACGGGAAAACTCGAAAATCCCGACTGTCTACGTCACCGCCAAGCATGGGGTGATTCAGCAGCTGATTGGCTTGACGTCAGAGTGAGGTGGGGCTCTCATTGGCTGTTTTTTTCTGTTCTTATATTTATTAATCATGTATCATACAG
Source organism: Paralithodes platypus (assembly GCA_032716605.1). Classification (NCBI taxonomy): domain Eukaryota; kingdom Metazoa; phylum Arthropoda; class Malacostraca; order Decapoda; family Lithodidae; genus Paralithodes; species Paralithodes platypus. Next base: position 28,061,535 of record CM064582.1, read on the forward strand.
TGGAGCACCGAAAACGAGAGCAAAAATAATGAAAGACTCGACATCAAACTAGAAAACACAAAACAAGTGAATCCGGTGAATCCGAAATCTGAGCATCACTTGCGCAATTTACGGCCGCCATGATGATGCAGTTTTTACCACCATACACTCCCTGCTGAATAGCAAGGCTAGGGTGGGTGTCCCGATGAATCAGAGACTTAGTGAATAGTTGCCACAGATTGCGAGACCGTACCGTTCACCAACAGCACTGATGTCCGCCAATAACACACTGGCTGGCCCGAGGCTCGAACCGTCAACCTCACGGTTAGCAGGCGAACGCTTTACCAATCGAGCTACGGCCTGTCGTCAACATTAGCCACATGCTATAAGTCCACCCACCTCTTACTTGCTTATTTGTGCTTGAATCTCTTATCTCTCGCGTTTATTATGGCCTCTAGTGCATTCAATGATAGGGATGGTGGGCCTGGTGGTAATGATGAAAGAATTGAAAGCCCGGGACTATCAAAACAGTCCAGTCAAGTGCCATGTCTGACGAAAGCCTGACGAAAGCCGCGGAAATGACGATGAGTTAGGCTAGGCTATGCTAAATATGATTATGGTTTCAAATAAGTCTATGTGGTAAGTAATATCTTCATAATATGTATTCTTATATATTCTTAATATATATTTATTGGATGTAGGCTTATTTAAGGGAAGAAATGGGTACTTGGGTGACAGTTTGGACGAATCTGGGGGCGAAAAGTTGGGACCTGGGAACCAACTTATTTTTCCCCATGTTATCAAGTTCCATTATCGCGATTCTCGTTATAGCGGCACTAATTAGGCACCAATTAGGCGCGTTAACAGAGGGAGGGGTGTATATAAAAAAATAAAATTATTATTTATATTGTTTTAGCTTTGAATAATTTCTTTATGATCATAGGCTACATAGAAAATAGGCAACACACGAAAACCTTTAGTAAAAAAAATTCAGGTATGGCTTAGATAATAAGTGAAGCCATTTAAGACTTATTTATGCATGGTAGCTATCAGTATTTCTCTAATTTATTTGTTTTCAATCATATTTTTCTACTTTAACACTTGTGCTGCGGGAGACGTCAGGAGACTATAAGCATTACTTGGGGTCAAACTGCGGGGTTCATTAGTAGACGGAAGGCTCTATCACATGCTATTGAGCCAATAGACAGAGACAGCAACAGCCCACGAACGGGGATGCCCTCATCTGTCGCCTAGCAAGGTGTGCTGGCACACACGACACCACATCATTGTGAGCCAGGAATGACAGTACTGTATCCCTAAATATGACTCTGTCAGTACTAGATTAAATTATATATTAAACTAAAATATACTGTACACTATAGTACAATGATCATGGATTTGTAAAGCAGAAAACAAACCGCTGCAAAAAGAAAACAGCAGCCCGGTTCTTTTAATTTAAAAAAAATACAGCTCCCCGGGTATCAGCCCACGACAACCATGCAAGAAATGGGTTAGAGATACTAAGACCATACCAGGTGAAGAATGCATCTGCCAACACAAGCTCCTAGTGTGTGATATGTGACTATGTAGAGGTCCTATCTATCTATTGCTGGACGCCATGATCCCCGAAGGGATGGCCACAAACGAAACGCCCCCATGCACCTCTGTTCCAGGTCAGTCGACGTCCTTCCTCCCATCCAGCACCGCTTTCATGAATAAACTTCTTAACTCCATCCTTCCACCTCTTTCTCGGTTTACCTCTCCCTCACTGCCTTTCCACCTCACTCTCGTACATTCTCTTAGTTATTTTCTCGCTTCCCATATATTCCACATGGCCAAACTATCTCAAGGTGTTCCTTTTCACACTTTCCAGCACAAGTATCTCAACATGCAACCAGAACATCCAAAAAAGCAGGAAGCTCTAGCAAACACCTCAACAATGAAGTAACAGCAACGAACAAGAACGACAACAACAGTAACCAACCACCCCCGAGCCCGTGCCTTGGTGAGGTAGGTGGCGAAGGAGTAGGCTTATGCGCTCCCCCTCCACCTACAACACGACGCCACTGCCCAGCTGATCAACCAAACCTGCAACACAACACAACACTATCGGCGACCCAAGTAGCTCAGCATGTAACCAGAACAGCTAAAAAAGAAGGTATCAGTCGCAACAACATCAACAATAAAGTAGCAACAATGGCCAAGAACAAGGACAACAACATCAAACAACAACTACAGGTAGGGGTGGGAGTGGGCCAAGGGGTAGACATAGCCACACCCTGTCCAGACGTACGATAAACAGTAAAAGAAAATTATGTGTAGTGTGCGATATTGGATTCAACAAAAGAAGTACAACTTCACAATGTAGCAGTTGTAATGAAACAGTACACGATCGATGTACAGTCGACCCCCGCATGGGCGGACCCCAGTTGACCGGACTTCGGTTTGTGGGGACCCAACAGCCGGACAAGTCCCCAAAAGACCGGACAAATCGGGCAAAAGACCGTTAATTTAAAAATTGTCCGGTATTTTAATAGTTCGTGTTTGTCTATCGCTCACTTCCCCCTCTGCAACTCTCTTTCTATCTATCTATCTATCTCTCTAATGCATCTACCTAACTCCCTTATACATTAACATAACTAGGCCTATGTCTTATTTGGTCTTTTTTTAATCTATGAATCAATTCTAATACGATAATTGAAAACAATATTACCCTTCTAACACACAAATAATAAAATGAAAACGAGAGTAAATAAAAATGTCTCCTTTGTCTTTCAGAAACATAAGTCCGTCTCATATATGTTAGTATTTTATCGCTCGCTCACCCCTAGCCACTCTCTCCCTATCTATTTATCTCTCTAATGCATCTAACTAACTTGAAAAAGAGTCAATAAAAAGTCTCCTTTGTCTTTTCAGAACCAATTAAGTCCGTCTCATAATAGTTCGTGTTTATCGCTCACTCCCCCTCTGCAACTCTCTCTTTCTATCTATCTATCTCTCTAATGCATCTACATAACTCCCTTATACATTAACATAACTATGTCTTATTTGTAATTTTTGTAATCTTTGAATCATTTCTAATGCGATGGAATTGAAAAATATAATATCCTTCCAGCACATAAACAAGAAATAAGATACAGTCAACAACAAATATTCCCCCGTCTTCGAGTTCCGAGCGTCGGGAGATTTTATTTTATTTATTTACTGTTGTTGAAGACGTGTTTAATTTAAACTAGCCCTCTGGGCCGAGGCCCTCATAAGGCTAGTGGTCGGCGGGGGGATAGTAAGTCAAGTCATATAGGTCACTGGTCAGATTTCATCGTAGAGATTAAGAGCTGCTAAGAAATGGCGGATGGCTATGAACGAGAATGAATCTGAGTTAGAAAGGATGTCTTTTAAAGAGGTGTGTCGCAAGAAGCGACGTCTTTCATGGCCGTTCATGGGACAAACGCATAAAATGTGAGGGAGAGTAAGAACTGTTCGACAATGGTGACATTCTGGCGGAGGACTACGTGGAGTGGTCATTAGATATCCATGAGTGAGTCTCGTGTGTCCTATGCGTAATCGAGTTAAGAGGGTTTGGTCAGCGCGACAGGGGCTGAGTGAAGAGGGCCACATGTGAATGTCGTCTTTGATGGAACGAAGGTGACCTCCCAAAGGTTGATCCCTCCATTCTGAGCGCCACGTATCATGAATATGCCGTCGAACTACAGGAATTAGGTCATCCGATCTGAGGACAGTGGATGCCGGAGCACCTAGACAGGCCTGTTTAGCAAGGGCGTCAGCACGTTCGTTACCCGCAATGCCTACATGGGCGGGGATCCAACAGAGAGTGATGGATCGAGAGCTGCATTTTAATTCGTGGATTTTCAGGATAACATCGATGATCAATGGGTCACGTGGGGCGTACTCTCCTAATGCTTGCAACACACTTTTTGAGTCACTGCAGATAACTATGTGAGGAGGATTGTTTGGAAGTGCAGAGATGAGGGTCAGGGCACCATGAATAGCCCACAACTCTGCAGTGAAAACGGTGGAACAAGGATGTAGGGAGCTTTGATGGATACCATGGTCAGAAACCGCTGCACTACCTACGGCATCCGGAACCTTCGAACCATCAGTGTAGATGAAGGCAGCTGGAACATGACGATGAAGATGTTGTAATGCTAAGGTACGGCGTTGGACTGGAGTCACAGCCTCTTATTGGTCAGTCAAATGGAAACAAACTTCAGGGTGTTTAAGAATCCAGGGGGTAATTGAAATACAGGGGAGGGGTGAATGAGGTGTTGGAATATTGTAAGATGCGAGTAATTGGCAGGATAAGAGGGTAAAAGGCAAGGTAGTAGTAGGAGTAACACAAAAATCTTGGGAACGGAAAAGGTCCTTCAATGTGGGATCCTGTTGGAGACGGATGGCAGTTCGCAGCTGAACCAGCTGACGATGATATGTTAATGGCAGGACCCCAGCCTCACTGAGCACACTGTACACACGAGAGGACCGGAAAGCTCCTGAGCTAATACGTATGCCAAGGTGATGAACGGAGTTAAGCGTCTGCAATGAGGATGCCGAGGCAGTGCCATATACCGGGCAACCATAATCCAGGGCAGATAGAATGGTGGATCTATAAAAGAGCAGTAACGTAGATCGGTCAGCACCCCAATGAACACGTGCCACAGACTTGAGGACATTCATGCGCTGAAGGCACCGAGCCTTGAGAGTGGCAACATGGGATTTCCAATTTAGGTGGGTATCAAAGATAAGGCCAAGGAATTTAGTGGAGGCAAGGAATTTAATCTTGGAAGAACCCATAGAGAGGGTGATGGACTGCTTACGCAAGTGTCTAAGGTCGCGATAGAAAACGACAGCATTGGTTTTTTCAGTCGAGAAGCGGAAACCAGTTGAGGACGCCCAAGCTTGTATGGAATGAAGAGCAGTGTTTAGACGACGTTGAATGTGTGTTAAACTAGGAGACGTATAATAAATGGCTAAGTCATCCACATAGAGGCTATGAGAGATATCAGGAGGGAGGCATTTTGTAACACTATTTATTGCAATATCATAGAGTACACTACTTAGGGAACAGCCTTGGGGTATTCCATTAGTTTGAGGTTTTATTGCAGATAATATACCGTTGTTTTTAACCTGAAATGTGTGGTTAGATAGAAAGTTCTGGAGGAATTGGGGAAGGGAGCCCCGCATACCAGAGCTATGGAGGATTTTTAGAATGCGATAACGCCAAGTGGTATCATAAGCCTTCGCAATGTCGAAGAAAACCGCCACTGTGGGTTGTTTCTTCGAAAATCCTTCACGTATTTGGTGCTCCAGGTGGATGAGAGAGTGTAATGTAGAGTGGCCGGGATGTGAACCATGTTGATACGGGGATAATAAGTCATGCGCCTCTGCATAATGAAAAAGGCGTGGATTGATCATTTTTTCCATAAGTTTTACATAAACATGAGGTGAGCACTATGGGCCTATAGTTTGTCGGAAAACTATGATCTTTGCCTGGTTTTGGGACGGGTATGGTATACGCATGTCGCCAATTTGGTGGGAAATAATGTCTATCCCATAATTGATTATAAAGTTGCAAAAGATAATTTAGTGCACGTGGATGAAGATGACGAATGAACGCATAGGGAATGGCATCAGGACCCGGGGTGGAATCCGAGCAGTGGTCAATGGCATGTTGAAGTTCAGGTAATGAGAAAGGAGCGTTATAGTCATGAGTGCGACCTCCGGAAAACGTGATCGGGTGGGACTCCGTCTCTTGTTTCAAGCGGAGGAATTGTTGAGGTAAAGATAGGTTAGAGCTAACTTCACTGAAATGGTTTGCATGCATAGCAGTGATGACGTGGGGATCATGGGTTAAAGAGTCCGAATCAGTGTCCCGTAATGGAGAGAGTTGGGGACGAACAGTTCGCCCGTCAACACTACAAAATTTTCTCCACAGAGTAGAGATAGGGGTGCGACTAGTGAAGGACGAGATGTATGAGCGCCACGAAAGCACTTTACTTCGGATGATATTGCGTTTGACAATAGCGCAGACTTTATTATAGAAAGTTTTGAGGGCAAGTTTTTCAATGGTGATGGTGATGAAACGGAAGCATTGAGGATGAGTAGCAAGATTGGAGAGGGAGGTTTTAATTCTCCGTTGCTTATCACCCACCCTGGTGAGAAGGCGCTCTACCCTGTGTTTGAATTTGATCATGCTAGCCAGTTTGGGTGACCACCAAGGGACTCGTCGAGGATGTTGCAAGGAGGAGGTGAATGGTATGTGATACTGTGCAGTAGAGGTTAAGAAAGACATGAAATATTCAAAGTTAACTTTGGGGGTGATCATATCCGAGAAATCTTCAATATCAGCTGTGGATTCTGTGTATGTCAGCCAATTAGCTTTGGAGAGATTATATTGAGGTAGTTGTGTAAAGGGTTCAGGGGATAAGTAGTTTAAAAGAATCGGGTAGTGGTCGCTGGAGAATCTTTCCTGCAGAACCGACCACTCAAATAAAGGGGCGGCGTCAGTCGAAGCAAGTGAAAGGTCTATCGCAGAGAACGAGTTGTGTGCTGCAGACCAAAATGTAGGGGAATCTAGGTTCAAACAGCAGAGTTGTGAGTCAATCAGAAGGTTTTCGATATGTTTATCCGGGGTGTCTGTAAACGGGCTTCCCCATAGTGGGGAATGTGCATTGAAGTCACCAAGAATGAGGTAAGGAGGAGTTAGTTGTTGTGTGATATGGAGAAGATCAGCTGTGTCATGTTTACAAGAGGGTTGATTGTAGGACGAACAAATAGTGAGGGATGGAAGCTGTGGGAGGGAGATGGTAACTGCAGAAGTTTGAAATGGATTGGGATTGAGGGTGACGGGAAGAAAAGGATATTGTTAATGAACAAGAATTGCTGTACGATAGTGTGTGGGGGTAATCGGAGAACTAACAGTGACAGAGTAATGTCTGGGGGGGATCACAATATTGCCTACATGCTGTAGGCATATGCAGATTGGAGAGTATAAGCGAATGAGTCTTTGCAATTCTCCCATATGAAGGCGAGCTTGGTATCCGTTAATGTTCCACTGGACAATATTATGAGGCATTGTGTACAGAGGGGGACACATCTGTATTGGGTGTGATGTCATTTAAGGAGTCAGGCGAAGAACGGGGAGGGATAGTTGCTTGCGGGATTTGAGACGTAGGGGCAGATGAATTGGGTAATTCATCGTCATTTATTGCAGAGAATTGTTTTACGAGTTTGGGAACAAGTGTTGGAGAGTGAAGGAGCTTTAGCTGTAATGTATGTATAAAGTCCTGCAGCGAAGTAGTGGCAGTATCTGTGTTAGGGGGGAGAGTACGTGCAATGATGAAGGCGTTTGCTCGTGCAAGTATTTGAGAATCTGGCTCAGAGAGATGTGGGGTGATGTACTCCCGAAAACATCCAGAGCATCCGCAGGCACCAGGGGGAATACCCTTGCTGCAGATCAAATGGGGGTTATCAGAGGAGGGTGGCACAGGGGTATCCAGATGCAGAAGTTCTTCAGTCGTGCTTTCCGTATGAGTGGCAAGAGGAAGCGGAGTATTTGGAATTGGGGGGTGTTCATCAGGGTCTGAATCACAGGGAGCGTCCTTTGTGAATAGACGTTTACGAGTACCACACTTTTCGTGAGGAGTTGGGGTAATGAGTCGTCGATTAATGGACATCAAATGCAGACCGTGTGAGTACCATTTCAGTCAGATCAAAGTCAAGGAGATTATTGTCCTTCAGGAATTGCGTCATTACGTCTGTGGGTGGAAGGTCAGGGTGTTGGATATGAGAGACACAATAGCAAGGGGGTTTGTGATGTTGCTTATTGTTTATTGGACTACGAGAGGATACAAAGTTCCTTAAATATTCTTCGAAGGCTCTAGGATTGGAGGTTTTGTGCCGGAGGAGAAAGTATTTGCCGCAGTCGTGACATCCACAGTCTGGATCGTGATTAGGCATGGTCCACAGTTGGGTGGGTGAGTCGTTGTCCGAATCACGAGAAAGGGGCCTAACTGGTATGGCAATCCTGCGTTTTTTAGAAGCCTGTGTCCTTAGTAGTTGAGGTTGTGGCAAAGGAGCATTTACGTGGTCAGGGGTACGTCGCACGACCTCCTCCTCCGTAGGCATTGACCAAAATTCCATATCTTCCGAGATGCTGGTAAAGCCCTCGAATCTATTGGAAGTGGACAACCCAGGAGAAGAGAGATTAGCGAGGCGAAATGTTTCACTGGAGAGAGAACATCGAAGACTGTTTTGTGATGTAGATGGTCCCTTCGGACGGAGAGTAGCAGCTGTTGCGGGAGGTCCATATCTCCGGTAGGGAGGAGCTTTGCCTTCGTCCCTGAGTTGCGTTTCGGCCGCCCTGAGTGGGAGACCCGACGAGGCCTGTAGGTGTAGTATCTCCCGTTGGAATTTGTAATGTGGGCAGTCCCTATTGTTAGCTTCATGGCATCCGTCACAATTTGCGCATCTGGCCTCCTTTGACTGACAGTGTTCCAGATCATGGAGCTCAGAGCCGCAATATTGGCAACAAGGACAGCGTGCTCTGCACCGTGCAGTAGAGTGACCAAAACGCCAGCATTCTGTACATTGTCTAGGTCTATAAACGTAGCGACGTACTGGCAGTTGTCGTCCAGCTAGTTTGACATGCATGGGGAGGACGTGCCTCTTAAAGAATACCTTGACAATACGCAAACTGGGTCAATTATAGCGTTGGGGCACAACATAAGTGTCTACTTTGACGATGGAGGGGTCTGTATTTTTCAATAATTTCAAGATGCGTGGGGCCGAGTCTTGAAAGCCTTGATCAGCAATTTCGAAGTCCGAGGGGAGGGCCACTGTACCTATGCGCTGATTAAGGTATTCGTCTTCCTTACCTGTATACCTTGGTCTTGTATAAAATGGTCTTGTAAGGCTTCTGATTGTTCTTGTGTGGCAGCCTCAATCATGCATTTTCCTTTCCCGACAGTGTGTACGGTGAAGTCACCGAAGGTCGAAGCAAGAGAATCATAAAGATCAAGATCGTCCATGGGGTCACCAGTGACCTCGAAGAATCGAGGCCAATCAGGGGAACGAAACATGGCGTCTAGGGTCGGTTTTGGGACTGGGGTATATGTGGTACGACGACCTTTGTTCCGTGCGCGCTGAGGAACATGCGGCTTGAGGGTTTGCACAGTAGATGTAGATCCTTTATGAGAGGAATGAGGAGTGGATGTGTCGGTAGATTGTGAGGTCAGAGTTGAATCAGTGGTCGTTGGGGCAGGATGCACAGTATGGGCAGTTGAATTCCCTTCAGTACCGGTACTCAAGGTATGCAACGGCCGAGGGTTAGTTGATGTGACAGTAGGCCTTTGAGATCTTGGAGGTACATAAGCAGGTTTGTTGGAGGTAGCAGATCCAGCATCCTGAGGTAAGATGGTAACAGATGTAGTCGCAGACTGGTCAGGGATACACAAAGTATCCGTAAGGGTGTCAGCTGAGGACATCCTAGCTTCATCATTAACCCTCTCACCACGGAAGGGCTCTTGAACGCCCATAAAAAAGCATATAACAGGTACCCAGAAGGGCTCTTGAACGCCCAGTGGTTGAAAGCCTGTGAGCTTCGTGTGCGAGGCGTCGGTCCGACGCATGTAAACAACAGCCGGCTGGACCGACGCCCCGCATCTCCGGCCACAAGAAGGAGAGCGTCGCTTGTTCGTGTGTGCCTGTATGTTGTTGTTAAGTATCGAAAAGTAGTGTAAAGTGTCTGTTTTGGCCATAAAGTTATCTCCAATGAAATCATCACCACAGCTCAACCAGTTGACTTAGAGAGCTCTACTTAATGCCATTCTACAGGTAAATAACACAGCTACGCTTGGGGATGCGCGGGAATGCGGGAAGCAGTCTGATTAACAAATATACGGTAGCCTAGCCTAGACGTTTTTCGGCCAAAACACCCGAGTTTCGAGGAATATATATATAATACATAGCCGGGGCTGGAGGGTTAAGGTCCTCGACTGAATGAATAGGTAGTCTAAGGCTAGGATCATGATCTGGTAATTTAGAAGTTAAGGTTGAGACCGTGGGGTTGTCATCGCTAATCTTGGTCACCATGGCAGTACTTTGCATAGGAATTGATGCCGGGGAGACCAACTGATCGATCTCTCTATCCGACGATGGAGAATTCGTCACATTATCCGTAGAAGGCTTGCCAAGGTCAGGGATATAGGGGAGTCCATAGAGAGGGGTGAGTCCAAGGACGGTGCAGGGGCCGGTAAAGAATCCGGCATAGTGCCACCACCATCCGAGAGGATGACGGTCAAGGAAGGTGAATCAGTCTCAATATCCATATCCATGCCAGTGCCGGTGATCAAGGGTTCAGAGGAAGTCTCCATATGACGAAGGTATTATGATTCGTCCGGGATAAGCTCCATACCCACCACGGAGCCTATAATTAGAGGACTTGGTATTTGCCCTAGGAGTCAAACCCTGATATACATCCCTACCCCCTGTGCTTATAGACGGTCAACTCGTCAGCTTCGGGTCCAGCACAGAGAGCGAGATTTGACGATAAAAGGTTCCCCTCGTGCGTACACGTCAGGTACTCCAGTTCTACGGGTGGAAGGGAACGCCGTCCACATCCACCCTCCATCAATTATATAGAGTAGTCCAGTCGTCAACGGTAGAAGAAGGGGAAGCAAAGAAAAGGACAAAGTTAGAGAGGGAAAAAGACAGAAAAGTGGTACCTTGCAGGCCTCTGGAAACCTACGAGGAGGGAGGTCTTGGTCCACTAGGGCGGCGGAGCCTCGAACATAAGAAGGTCTGTCCCCTCTATGAACAGAGTCCACCGGCTAAGATTCAAGCCCCGCCACCGCGACATGGTGACTCCCTATCGGCGGGGATTTATTTACTGTATATATTGTTTTTTTTTTCCCACGGGTTAGTTTCGCCTTGAAAGTGTGTCTACACAAATTGATTGGGAAATATTGTAACATATTTTTAATTGACATTTGTGTAATTTTTGCTGATTATGAGTTGGTGGAAAAATGTGTTCTTTAATTCCATCATAACGAAAATGATTCACAGATTATATAGAGACCAAATAACATACACTTTTAAGTGTGTTCAATAGTTTTGCATTATCAATAGGGTGTATCATAAGGCTTATCAACATCATCACAGTAACGGGGTCGGGGTTGAGGCCGGGATGGGGAGGGGAGGGAGTAGGCCTACAGCGGCGGGGATATCCTCTTTTTTTTTTTTTTTTTTCCCAATGTATTTCCAATGTCCGGACTTTTTCAATGTGCGGACAAGGGTCCCCCCCCTATTAGTCCGCACATTCGAGGGTTGACTGTACTTACGTTACTAGCAGAAACGAAGTGGAATGCGATAAATGTAGGGAATTAGCTATAAAAGATCCTATAAACATTTGTGATATACTGTATGTGAATCACTCATAACATGAAAACAAAGGATCCTAAACTGTGTTAAGTGTAAATCTGTAGCTCACATGAAGTGCATCTCTAAGAAGACCAACAGTGAAGAACGGGAATTCCTATGCAATAAGTGTGCCTTGCATTCATTACCGAATATTAATGTAAATGAACCAAGTATTAACAACTCAGAATCCAGCCAGGACACATTCAAAATCAAGGATGAATACAGAGTGTTCACCAACAAAGGGCTCCATCTTATCCACATTAACGCCAGATCAATGTACCATAAATTGTCAGAAATAAACGTGTTAGCTAATAAGGCCAAAGCTTCAATTTAGTATTGGTTCCTTCGTCAATGACGAAGAGCCTATACTATATATAGGCTGAGATTCCGGGACCCGTTCGGGATTCCCCGGAGTTCTTATCACAACCGTTGCGTATATAGCATAAAAACAATCCTTGGTTAATACCCATTAAATCTTACCAAGGGCTCGTCATTGAAAATGAATACCACTAGAAATAAAATTTAAAGAAGAATCTATCATTTCAAACCTCCCGGTGCCTCAGCCCTCCAGCTGTGCTGTCGTTATGCTTCCCTTGCACGTGATGCCAGACTTTCTAGCGTGTTTATCTGCCTCTTTACGGTTGTGATCCAAGCGAGTCGGACGTGTGCCCCCTTGCTCTGGGCGTCTCAGCGTTTGCCTGGCTTTCTCACTCCTAGTGAGTCCTTGTTATATATTATTTGAGTTAGGTCCAAACATGAATTGAGTAATCGCCCTGTATGTTTCAGAGGGCCACCGTCCACGCCTGTCCACACCGAAAGTATATGGGTACTGCTTCACCATTCTTAATATTTGTTGTTCGTCGTAGTAAGTGATTATTGCTATAATAGGCTATATCCTATACAATGCTTGCATTTAATTATTTACTTATCGTAGGCTATTATTCATCTTATTCGTGTGCCCTCAGGATACACGTTGAACTCTAAGGATATTATTAATTCAAAGTTTCCTTTGTCGTAAAGTAGCCTACATTATTTCCTGAAATTCTACTAGTATTAAATTTTTCAAAGTCGCTTCACTTTATAGTTTGCATGCTTCTAGCATTACTTCGAGCTGATAGGGTCTTAGCTAGACTTATTGATTCCCTTATATGTCCCATTCTTGTACCAGTACTTATTTATAAGGCCATGCTTTGTTCGCCACCTTGGGCAAGTGTCCACGAGGGCGGCCAATAGGCCTAGCTAGCTCGGCTTCCCTCTACTTAATTTTACATGAGGGACCAATTATTCTCTTGCTATATGAGTAATATGTTATGAAGTGCTTCGATACCAATGATTCCTAAGAGTTTGCATGACCAAGTTCAAGAGCACCAACTAAACCTATACAATTTGCATGCTTCGAGTCCCAGAGTCGGCGGGGCTCCTGTGTCCCTCCATTCTCTCCGGGTCTCCGGGTTTAGAACTCCGGGTACTAAATGGTTTTGAGTAAATAAATTATAAGCACCAACACAATTATATGTTAATTTCTTAAATAGAAAGAGTTTGCATGAAACCAAATGGAGCAACAAGTTTCATCCAGTGCAAGAGCACCAACACAATTATGTGTTAATTTCTTAAAATAGAAAGAGTTTGCATGTCAACAAATTGACCAACAAAGTTTCCTCCAGTGCAAGAGCACCAACTAACCCTATACAATTGCATGCTTCGAGTCCCGGAGTCGGCGGGGCTCCTGTGTCCCTCCGTTCTCTCCGGGTCTCAGGATTTTAGACCTCCGGGTACTAAATGGTTTCAAGGAAACCGAGGAACAATATAAAAAAAAAAAAAAAAAACTATGCACAAAGAAGTTCCGGTTACATGAAGAAACAAACTTTTCCTCCAGGTGCACAAAACACCAACAAAACCAAGAACGAGTGCTTCCTCCGGGTACTCCGAGTAATACAAAAACCAAGGAACCAAAAGTTCAGGTTAAATTAAGGAAAGAGAGCTTCCTCCGAATACTCCGGGTACTCCGGGTACTACTGAAAACCAGGGAACCAAGAAGTTCAGGTTAAATTTAGGAACAAGGCTTCCTCCAAGTAGGCCTACTCCGGGTACTAGGGGTACTCAGGGTACTCGCAGCAATACTGAACTCCGGGTACATACTGAAAACCCAGGAACCAAGCGGTTCAGGTTAAAATTAAGGAGCAAGAGCTTCCTCCAAGTACTCCGGGTAAACACTGACAACCCAGGAACCAAGAGGTTCAGATTAAAATTAAGGAACAAGAGCTTCCTCCAAGTACTCCGGGTACTCAGGGTAAACACTGACAACCCAGGAACCAAGAGGTTCAGATTCAAATAAGGAACGATAGCTTCCTCCAAATACTCCGGGTACTCCGGGTAATACTAAAAACCAAGGAACCATGAGGTTCAGGTTAAATTAAGGAATGAGAGTTTCCTCCAAGTACTCCAGGGGGGGGGGGGGGGAAACAATGTTTTCCTTCAGAAACAAACATCCGATGTACCAAAAGGTTCCGGTTAAATTAAAGACCAACGTTTCCCTCCGAGTTCTCAATGTAGAACAATGAATGGAAAAAGAAGGGAGGAGAGTACTCAAGTGGCATTTATGATAGCCTATAGACTATCCCACTTAAATCCATTCTTATATACGATGTAGCGAATATGCTACCCTACTCTAAATTCTTTAAAACATTCATAGGGCCAACAGGCTACTCGACATTGCATGAGCCTTATACATAAGGAACTGGTATATGCTTTGGTTCTTTGCTCTTATACTATGTAACATTGATTCTTGGCCTTTTTCTGACAGGTGGGCTATAGGTCTCCTCAGTAATCTCCGCCCCCTCACCTGAGCCACAACTGACGAGGTATGTACGCCAGATGTCTTGTGTGAATCGTACATTGACTAAGTGGGCTCCTAAAAAGTGTACAAATTATGCACTCTTCGTGTAACACTACCACAATCCGAGTGGCCACATAACAGCAGCGGGGCCGACTCAGGTATTACTAAACATTTGGGATGAAGTGAAAGTATATTTCTCAAGCGAGCGCACGATCACGGAAGCAGCCAATAGGCCTAACTCGAGCATCACTACTGAATTTTATAATATAAGAGATAGATGGTCTCTTCCTATATAGATATATAGATACAGTAAACTTCCGTTAATCCGAAGGGCAGCGGACCGGCCCTCGTTCGGATTAGTGGATTTTTTGGATTATCGGACTTTACCCCTATGAACCTGTGTATTAATGGCCTGACGAAAACATTGAGGCATTAGGCCACCCAAATGACACAATGGTGCACACATAGGATATCATATGTTCATGAAATCACTTCAAAAGTTTACCATTGTCATTGTAGCCTATTACCTACTTCAAAACATTCAGATTAATGGTCAAAGGAATCTGCTGATATAAACGTAAACACCATATGTCCGCATCGTCTACTAGCGAGTTTGTCTTGCTCTTGAAGATCAGATCAGATGTGGTTCGGGAAGTAATGCCTTAACAACGGCACTTCCCTGAGGTTCTTGTAATTTTCCTTTTGTGACGTGCTCTGTTATATTATATTGTATTGAAAGCACCCTTGTCTTGTTGTCTTGAAAGCACCCTTGGGACGCTCCGATCACTGAACTATAAATAGTAGCGTATCGGAACGTCCAAAGGTGCGTTTTAAAGCTCAAGACTGAATGCGCTTGCAGAAAATGCGGTGCAAGCCAGTAGCGCATCGGAGCGTCCCAAGGATGCGTTCAAGAGCAAAACAAACTCTCTAGCAGACGATGTGGTGTTTACGTTTATATGAATGTTTTGAAGTAGGTAATACGCTACAATGACAATGGTAAACTTTTAAAGTGAATTCATGAACATATATGTGTGTGCTCCATTATGTGTCATTTGAGTGGACTAATGCCTCAAAAAGGGGACTTTGGGACTTCTTGAAATTCGGACCATCGGGTGAATTCGGATTTGGCCTCAAATTGAAAAATTCGGACTATTGGGAGATTCGAATCATCGGTCGTCGGATTAAAGGACTTTTACTGTATATAAATATTATATTATGAAGTTTTTCGAGGGATTTACTTCATTTTTCAACATATAAGCGGGTGGCCAATGGTTCCGATATTCTTGACCTATAAGGAACAATGTTCCTCCGGATACTATTCCTATTTTTAAGCCAAATATTGACTCGATATTATGAAGTTTTCTCACGCTCGTCACATCGAGCGCGGAAGTGGCCAATAGGCTATAGCTCAGAGCCTCACTCTACTGAAAGTTACAGCACAAGAGATAGATTAGTATCTTCCTAGATACATGTATAAGTATTATATGAAGTTTTGCGGTGGATTTACTTCATTTGTCATTTTTCAATGTATATGCTGGGTGCCAATAGTGTGGGCTATTATTGAACTATAAAGGAAAAGTTTCCTCTGGGTCCTATCCCTATCTTAAGCCAAATATTGAAATTATATTATGAAGTTTTTCGATGGCTTCACTTCATTTTTCAATATATAAGCCAGGTGCTAAAAAGTTCCTGCTTACTTATGTTAGCACTTCTGACATGGAAATAGTTCAGAAACTTTGAGCCCTGGAGTCGGCGGGACTCCTGTGCCCCAGTGGGCTATTAGGGACAGATGAGGAGCAAAGCTTCCTCCGGATACTATCACTATTATAAGCCCAATATTGAATTGATATTCACGGACTAACCAATGGTGTCCGGGTATCGGGTACCCAACGGACCTCCGGTGACATTGATAATCTACTGATTATTATTATTATTATTATTATTATTATTATTCCATTGTTATAACTTAAGTTCTGCAAATTGCAATTACAGTCTCTCGAATTGAATTGAACTGAAATAGACCTTGAATCTTAGCTACGGTCCACTCTCTCCGGTTCCGTATTCCCGATCGGGTTGCTATGAAGGTCTTCGGGCTTCACCTCCATCTCCGGGTGTTGCCCAACGGCGTGTCTTTCCGGGTCAATGATAAACATCTTTCCCATAGGTTCTCAATGGAGGACAATGAATTTATATAAGAGATAGCAGATACGCTACTCTACTCTAACCTCTGTTACGGCATTCATATAGCCAATATGCTATTCCCCGCCAGGTGTTACCCAACGTAATTTCTTGTTGAGTCGCTGTTAAAAGTCTTCACCTTGGGTTCTCAATGTAGAACCACGAATGAGAGAAAGGGGGGGGGGGATACTCTAATCATATTAATGATAACCATCAACTATCCCACTCTAATCCATCTTTATATAAGATACAGCTGATATGCTACCCCGTTCTAATTTCTTTTACTGCATTCATATAGCCAACAGGCTACTCGGCATTCCATAGGCCTTATGCATGACGAGCCGGTACATGATTTTGTTCTTTGCTCTAGTATTATGTAACACTAATTCTTGGCCTGATGAGCAACAGCTCTCTCCTGTAATCGCCACGACCATTGTGCAGTGGTTCGGGTTCACAAGATGCAACAAATTCCCCCTTCTTGGGCGTACGAAGTATGTACGCCATCTGTCTAGTGTTGATTGTACGCTAGCTAGTGGGATACTAAGAAGTGTACAAACTGTGCACCCTTTGTGAAACATCACAATCTGATTGGCCACATAACTGCGGCTGGAGCGCCTTAGGTTTTGCTCAATATTTGGAGTGATGTAAAAGGTTAAATATCCTAAGTCCCAGACATTATCCATAATGCCTACAGTAGGCTCACATATCTCGATATTTCGCATCTCGATGCCACCTTCAAGCTCTCCCCAATCACAAATCTCGATAGCTAAATATCGATGCTAGATGCTTATATACTAATATAAACAGAGTAATCTTGACCAAATCGATGTGTGAACCTCAGTCATTGTGTTTTGTTTACCTGTATACTAATGTACCGCTAGTATCGATGGTTTTCGAGCGGTAGTCTAACCTGACTCATCTCTGCCGCTTTCATTTACGTAGTAATATAAATTACTTTACCATGTTTTAACCCTTCCTACCCGGGCTACCTTAGGTAAGGACAGCTCGGCAGAAGGGCCGCTACCCGGCCGTCCTTACCTAAGACAGCAGCTTAATAGCCTAATTAAGCTTGGTCTGAACGCCGTGCGTACGACGTATGTCAACAAACCCAAGCGTTCGTCACCGCACCTCCGAAAACAAGAAGGAGAAGACTCTTCAATGTTATTGTTCTTACGTCACGACGAAATTAGTGTCTGAAAAGCCCCCATATTGGCAACATCTCTGCAATATTTGCTCTACTGAAATCGTCATCACAACTGAACCAGTTGGCTTACAGAGCTCTACTCAACGCCAAAATACAGATTGAAAACCGCACTACGATTATAGATGAATGGGAAAGTTCTAGCAGTGAAAATAAACATAAATACGGTAGCCTAGGCCTAGACGTTTTTCAGCCATTTCGCCCGGGTACGGGCGACCGTCCTTAGGTAAGACAGGCCGGGTAGGAAGGGTTAATATACATCATTATTTGTATGAGGAAAATCTAATATATAATAATAGTAAAGACAAAACAAAATTGATTAAACTTTATACCATGGAAAATTGATTGAAGTCGGTAGATTTGCGGCCATTTTAGCAACTTGTAGCTTCACGATACAACACATGTTGATCACCAGTCGACTTTTGTTTTTGTTCAAGTGAAGATGCTTTCTTTTATTGATCAATTACATGGAATATTGTAGATATAGTTGTAGCTGAAGGGTTAGGGAGTCATAAGATACTGTACACATATTGATCCAGATTGAGCAAAAAGGGGGATAATACAGCTGCTTAGTGATCATAAGTACAAGTTACAGGGTCAAAAGTGGTGATTGTTAGATTTGATGTGGGTTACTTGCCAACTCGCTGGTCCCTATTGTATTTTTCCCCATAAGAAGTTAACTTCGCATCTCGATATTTCGAATCTCGATTGCTTTTTTCGGTCCCAATAGCCATCGAGATAGGCGATCCCACTGTACGTGAGTTTCCTAAACATTCTTTTGCCCACGTCCCAACGAAGTTGGAGACCCTGTTCCAAACATAGGTTCTAGCAGCAATTAAGTCCAAGTTTAGTCAGAGACAAGAGTCTCTGACTCCCCAGGTTAGGCTGTCCTCTAAGCTAATGCCTTCTACGCTACCTACTGTTCCTTTACAACCTGTCATCCTAGTTCTTCCCTAACCGGTGA
Source organism: Paralithodes platypus (assembly GCA_032716605.1). NCBI lineage: Eukaryota > Metazoa > Arthropoda > Malacostraca > Decapoda > Lithodidae > Paralithodes > Paralithodes platypus. The sequence continues at coordinate 28,080,126 of CM064582.1, forward strand.
ATCAGTAGCGATTCTCACCCTTGACAGGTGGGGCCATTCATAACCCCTTCACTTCGGGTGCCCTTGAGGAGGACCCGGGGTTTCCCAACAAGCCAATGCCTTTGCTTTATGATCCTGCCCGAGTTTGACAACCAATCGGTGATCCTCCTATTCCGGAAGACGCGAAGACAGGTATCCCTGAACTTTACCAGGTCCCTCAAGCCGGGGTCCTCGAGGTAAATGAGTTAAAACATCTGCGAGCAAAAGATGCTGAAAGGTGGGGAATGGAAATAGTCGTGCCTCCTTTCACTTCCAGGTCTGATATTCAGTTTTGTGGACAACCCTGCCCCAATATTTTCTGCCACAAAATCCTGGGAGCCTTGGTCAGATTTCTCTAAGCTTGCTGCTCTTAATGCTATAAAGTCCCTCCTCAATGTGTTCTACAAAGATAGAAACTGTTTCTACAGACCCTCAGTCTCGCATGTTACCTTCAATGGAGTGGGACAAGGTCCGTGGGTGGAATGGGCAGTAGAGGCGGCAAAATTTGCTCTAGCCATCACTGCAATTGCCCCAATAAAGTTCCAAATGAGGAACATAGATTTGCTGCTTGTCATATGTGATCTGCACAACAATACAATGATACTTTCACCAAACATCATAGAAGTAATCAAAGAATGATTAAAGCCGATGGTATTAGTGCCAGTTCTAAAAGAAACCACAGTTTTCCTATCCTGCACGTTTCTTGTTCCCAAACGAGACAGCTTAAAGATGAGACCAGGCAGAGACCTCTCCTCACTCAAAATTACAGATTTTGCATGCTCACAGTGCCTCGGATACGGCTACTCCTTCATCAGGACGTGTGACTGATAACGTTGAACCTCAAGGATGCCTTTTGGCGATCCTATCTTACACCCTAAATCGAAGGCCTAATAGTCGGTAACCACTATCAGGCAATGGGCGTCACACTGAAAGAGTTTTACTACCATGACTAAGTAAGAAGACAAAGGATTTTTCTTCTATATTAAATAGTACAAGTTGTATGTACTGCATGAGTCTGGTTCTCCTTTCCTCCTTCGGAATCTCCAAAAGGAATAAAAAGGGGGGGGGGGGGATGTAGAACATAAATAAGTATGCGAAGACAAAGAGTTTTCTTCTATAAGGAATAAGTACGAAAGTACTGAAAAAGTATGAACAAATAGTTAATTTTTTGGTTTTTATACCAATGCAAGCAAGAAATGCGCTTGCTAACTTGTTGCACAGCTTCAGGAGCATTATAGTATGAGATGCTTTGACATTAAAGCATCCGTTCATACAAATTTTTACATCTTGTTCTCCTCAACACATTTTAAGTTATGACTACTCTTCCATCTTTCCTTCTTTATGAGGCTTCCCAGTATACCCGCCTCTTCTTTCTCTAATACAGTAATTTGAATTTCTCCCGGTGTCAGCCTATCTGTTAATTGGTTCTCTCTGGATACGTTGAGCATCTGATGTCCCACCTCCGGTCGTGGTATTCTAGGCTCTTCGTCATTGACGAAGGAACCAATACTAAATTACGGGTTTGACAACCCGTAGGGAAGGAAGGAAAACCTTCTATTTAGGAGTGGTTCCGTAGTCAATGACGCAAAGGTTCCCTCCCACCTTCCCCTTCCCATGCACATGCCCAACTTGATATAACATTTGAGGCAGATAAACACGCTAGAAACTCTGGCATCACGTGCAAGGGAAGCATAACAAAGGAGTACAAAGGAAATCAAGCAACAACAGATCTAGTGACCCTTCTAGGTTGCTTGTCCTCCAAAACACTGAGGATCAAGTGTCCAAACAATGGTTTAGAGTGGGTAAGGGAACATTGGAAAGGGAATTACTGCCCTGGAACTAATGTCCGTGGCAGGATTAGGAAGTTAGTAGGGGACAGATGGGTTAGTAACGGAGGGGGGGATAAAATAAAGTTATTCATTTACAAACGCAGTCAGTCGCGGGTTTGATGCGAGATATTTGTCTAGGCGGAGTTTAAATGAATCAACGGTGATGCAGTCTATAACGTTTCGGGGAAGCCCATTCCACAAGTTGACAACTCGATTGAAGAAGAAATTCTTAGATTCGTGTGAGTTAAAAGATTTACCAATAATTTTGCAACCGTTTCCTCGCGTGTAATTAGCTTGGTCGATAGTGAAGTACTTACTACAGTCCATATTGTCAATGCCTTTGATGATTTTGAACACTTGAATTAAGTCACCTCTTAATCTGCGCTGGGTTAAAGGAAATAGATTTAATTCTCTAAGACGCTCTTCGTATGGTTTGTTCTTTAGGCTAGGTATCATTTTGGTAACTCTACGTTGAACTCGTTCTAGCTTGTTTATATCTTTTTGGTAACGACAGCACAGCTGGAGGGCTGAGGCACCGGGAGGTTTGAAATGATAGATTCTTCTTTAAATTTTATTTCTAGTGGTATTCATTTTCAATGACGAGCCCTTGGTAAGATTTAATGGGTATTAACCAAGGATTGTTTTTATGCTATATACACAACGGTTGTGATAAGAACTCCGGGGAATCCCGAACGGGTCCCGGAATCTCAGCCTATATATAGTATAGGCTCTTCGTCATTGACTACGGAACCACTCCTAAATAGAAGGTTTTCCTTCCTTCCCTACGGGTTGTCAAACCCGTAATAATTGCAATTACAGAAACCTGGCTGGACTCGAGTATAAACGATGGTGAAATAAACATTCAAGGTTTCAATATGGTTCGTAATGATCGCAATAGACAAGGGGGAGGAGTATGTCTGTATGTAAAAAACAACCTCACACACACAACTATGACCGACCTCCATGTAGAAAACCACGAAGCTCTTTGGATTGACTTACACCTGTCTAGGACAAAACCCATCACAATTGGAGTGTGCTATAGGCCACCAGACGACACACAATTCTTGACCAAATTTGAACGAACATTGTCATTACTAGACCCCCGGAATGAATCTATTATACTAGGGGATTTTAACTTGTGTTACAAACAACAAAATACTAGGCTTGTACGAGAATATAGGCACATACTGACAATGAACAATCACAAACAACTCATCACAACCAACCCCCACACATATCTCTGAGAACACTGCTACAATATTAGACCATAGAAATTGTAACAGAGAGGACAAAATATCACAATCAGGGGTTATACAGACTGGGATAAGTGATCACTTCGTCACATACAGTATTGCACACGTAAAACTCCAAAAATTACCCTAGAGAATCACAAGGTTACTCAGAAACTACAACAAAGAAACATTTCTGGGCATTTTATGGAAAACAGATTGGTCTCCAGTGTTTGGAAATACAAACGTTAATGACGCATGGGTTGGCTTCATAACCATCATCACAAACATCCTAGACGAAATAGCTCCTCTGAAAGACATACGAATTAAAGCAAGGTCAGACCCATGGATCAACAATGACATACTACACCATCTGGAACATAGAGACAATCTGTTAAAAAGGCTAGTGAAACATAGACAGGATCAAGGTCTGAAACATGAGTTCAACAGGGCCAGGAATAAACTAAGCAGGAAAATTAAATCAGCGAAATCTAATTATTTCCACAGTAAGGCAGAGGAATATCAGAATAATCCCAAAAAACTATGTAGGCACTTAAAAACAACAGGCTACAGCAACAAGGCAAGGGATTCGTCTAACACTAATATTGCTCTCAACATTAATGATCAGGTTTGCCACGACAAACGACAAATTTCAACCTACTTCAACTCCTTCTTCACCTCCATAGCAATCACACTTGCACAGAACCTACCGCAACCTCTCAATAAATACACGACAACAAATGCCACCTTTCGAAATTTCTACAGGGATAAAGGCATACACCCGAACACTTTTGGATTGCAAAATGTTACACCAAAATACACATTTGACGAGCTCTCTAACCTAAATGTACATAAAAGCACAGGACCAGACAAAATTCCTGCCAAATTTCTACGAGATGGAGCCATTGGTATAGCAGGTCCCCTAACCCACATCATCAACCTGCCAATTAACAGCAACACTGTACCTGCTGAACTGAAGGAAGCTATTGTAACCCCTCTATTCAAGAAAGGAAATAAACTAGAAGTTGGCAACTACAGACCAGTTAGCATATTATGTATTGTATCAAAAATCCTTGAAAGAGCAGTATACACCCACATTGAACACTACCTCAAAGAAAATGATCTATTCTATAAGTTTCAATCAGGTTTCAGATGCATGTACTCGACAGACTCCTGTCTCATCCACTGAACAGATCACATTCGTAAAGAAATGTCTAAAGGTAACTACACCGGTATGGTTCTTCTTGATCTACAAAAAGGGTTTGATACAGTAGACCATGATATCCTCTGTAATAAACTACAAGCAATGGGCATTGGGTCAGTGAAATGGTTTACATCTTATCTTAGTGGTAGAACACAAAGAGTCAAAATTTATGATAATATATCTGATCCTATGCCAATTAACTGTAGGGTCCCGCAGAGAAGCATCCTTGGTCCCTTACTCTTTCTCTGTTGTGAACGACATGGAACTGAGCGTCTCGTGCAGATTATTACTGTATGCTGACGACAGCGTGCTTCTGGTTTCAGGAAAAGACCCAATAAGTATTGCCGCTTCACTTTCCAAAGAACTAGAATCGTGTAGTGATTGGCTAGTGGACAATAGACTATCTCTTCACCTGGGCAAGACAGAAGCCATCTTATGTGGAACAAAACGCAAACTGAAAGACATTGTGGGCTTCTCGGTCAACTGTAATGATATTCCTATAACAACAGTGTCACAAGTGAAATATCTCGGACTAATACTGGACTCGACTCTGTCAGATGAAACAATTTTGGAATCTATCATGAGTAAATGTAGAGCACGTATAAAATACCTGTATAGACAGGTGGGATGCTTGCCAGCGGCGACCAAAAAGACCCTATGCCAAGCGCTTGTTCAATGTCATTTTGACTATTCTGTCATCCTGGTACTCTGCATCATCTAAATCAGCACAGCACAAACTTCAGGTCACTCAAAATAAAATGGTTAGGTTCATGCTGAAACTAGGACCCAGATCGCATGTTGGCCAGGAACAACTTCAGTCACTTGGTATGCTCAATGTCTCTGACAGGGCCAAACAAATCAGGCTCACTAATGCCTTCAAGATATTCTATGACAGAGCTCCAGAGTACTTAAAGAGTAATTTTGTTAAAGCAAATAAGAGGAATGGACATAATACAAGAAATAGGATGTTTAATTTTACAGTCCCGAGAATCCAAGGACAGGGTAAGCTAACATTCTTCTTCACTGCCATCAAAGACTGGAACGACCTAGCACAGTCAGTCCATGAAAAGAGAACACTGTATTCCTTCAGACGTAGCTTGAAGGAGCACCTGAACCGGACAGCTGCGAGAAGGGAGCACCAAGCTTATGTCTACTACTAAATCCTTAGGTGGAATTATGCAAGGCCGGTACATGTCATATTTGTAACATATTATGTGGTACCAACATTGTAAAATGCTAACTGAATAAATAATATTATTATTATCTACATCCACACAACACTGCTCTCGTACTTCCTCATTCGTCTGTCTATACTTCCATGTAACACCGCAAGCACTTCTGAAGTACGGTAACTAATTTTCACCCCTCTCACTCTTGATTTGAGTCTCTCCAACAACGTTCATGCTTCGCTCCTGTAAGTCAATATTGGGATTACCACACTGTTATGCAAGAACTTCTTTATTTCCATGCTGACCACCCTATTTCTTGTTAGTGCTTTCGGCATTCCTACAACCCTCTTTCCCTGTTGCACACTCTCCAGCACTTCTTCATCCATATTCCCATCTTTACTCATCACACTTCCCAAAGACTTAAATGAGCTGACATTCTCCATAGCCTGACTTCACCTTAAACTCTGTGGCTGCACCCCTTTCAAAGACCATAACCTTGCTCTTTCCCACATTTACTTTTGGATTCCATTTTAACACACTGTTCCAAACATATTTACCAGACCCTGCAATTCCCATTCACTATCGCTCATCAGCACTGTATCGTCGGCAAACAGCAGTAGAGACAACTTTCACTTGTTACCTTCCCTTATCAGCGGTAAACCAACATTCACTGCTCTTCCTTGTATTACTTTCATGACTCCAACCATATATATATTGAACAACCATGGGGACATCACACACTCTTGCTTTAACCCAACATTCAGATAAAAAACTCACTCTGTTCATTCTCCACACGTACTGATGCCTTTGCACCCTCATACATGCTCTTAACTGCTTTCAGCAACTTGCCATCTACTCTGTATATTCTCAGTACTTTCCACATACCTTCTCTATCAACTCTGTCATAGGCCTTCTCCAAGTCCATAAAGGCAGCATACATCTTTTGTCCCTTCTCCAAATCCTGTAAGATCCAGAGTTCCTGTAAGAAAGAAAGTAAATTTGCCAAAAAGGAAAGTATGGTTGTTAGAAAACGAGGAGTACAGAGACAGATTCCTCAACAAAATAACGGAAATTGAAAAAAAATGTGGGTGCTAGGTCAACTTATGTTGATAGCAAATGGAACTTTATAGAATACAGCCTCCATGATGCCACAGGCAAAGTCTGTGGCAAAAGAAAGGGGCCACCCAGACATAAGTTATCCTGGTGGTGGAACAACAAAGTTGAAGCTGCAGTCAGAGGGAAGAAAAGATGTTTCAAAGTATGGAAGCAAGGTGGCAGCAAGGAAGAATACCTGACTGCCAAATGTAATGTTAGAAAAGAAGTCTAAAGGGCAAAGAAAACCATACAGGATAGTGTAATAGACCATGTTTGTAGCACTAATAATAACAATGGAATATATAAATTAGCTAAGAATGTGAGGGACTGTACAGTAGCAAGGACGTTGTGGGTGTACGATGCATAAATAATAATGAAGTCTGAGAAAGCCGCTGGGAACTTAAGTATTGTCATTGAGATGCTAAAAGCAGCTGGAGATACAGTATTAGGGTGAAATTGGTTACAGACCTGATTAATGCTATCAAGAAGGAGGACAAAATTCCCGATGCATGGCGGACAAGTGTGATAGTAAATACTGTATATACAAAGACAAGGGTGACTCCTTAGACAGGGGAAATTATAGGGGTTTGAAAATGCTCGGCTACTTCATGAAAGTCAGCGAAAGGGTTTTTGAATGCATGATCAGGAAAAGTGTTGCCATCAGTGATATGCAGTTTCAATTTATGCCGAGACGTGACACAACTGATGCAATCTTCATTCTTAGAGAGAGGTGAAATGACAAAGGCAAAACTGTATACAGTAGAGTCTCGCCAATAACGACTTCTAAAATAACGTTTTCGGCAATAACGGCAAGCCGGAATAGTTACCCACTTTCTAAAATAACGTTTGGATTAACCCTCTCACCACGGAAGGGCTCTTGAACGCCCATAAAAAAGCATGTAACAGGTACCCGGAAGGCCTCTTGAACGCCCAGTGGTTGAAAGCCTGTGAGCTTCGTGTGCGAGGCGTCGGTCCGACGCATGTAAACAACAGCCGGCTGGACCGACGCCCCGCCTCTCCGGCCACAAGAAGGAGAGCGTCGCTTGTTCGTGTGTGCCTGTATGTTGTTGTTAAGTATCGAAAAGTGGTGTAAAGTGGCTGTTTTGGCCATAAAGTTATCTCCAATGAAATCATCATCACAGCTCAACCAGTTGACTTAGAGAGCTCTACTTAATGCCATTCTACAGGTAAATAACACAGCTACGCTTGGGGATGCGCGGGAATGCGGGAAGCAGTCTAATTAACGAATATACGGTAGCCTAGCCTAGACGTTTTTCGGCCAAAACACCCGGGTTTCGAGGAATATATATATAATACATAGCCGGGGCTGGAGGGTTAATTTACATAAAGTTTTTTTCGCGGAAAAATCACCAAGCGCACCTTCGAGAGTGTTTGTTTTCCCGCCATCTTGATGACATTGTCAAGGCGCTCCCACCCGCCACCCCTGCCGCTCAGAAGTTCCCGCGCTCCCCTAGCCTAAAGTGCTCCTCCTGCTATTGTGTGTGATTTTCGCCTCTATCACCTGTGGTTGTTGTTGTTGTTGTTCCCCAAGCTGCCTGGCCGAACAGCCCCAAGCAAGGTCAAGGCCATAACCGAGCGCCCCCACAGAACCCTCCCTGCCGACCACAATAAAGCCTGGGTGACCGAAGCCACTCCATGGCGGGGAGCTGAGGAGGGTGCGGAAACGCCCGGGAAACCAAAGACCCACCCCGGGCCCTGTGCCCCTCAGCAATTATGAAGAGAAAGTTGAGGGGCAAAGGAAAAATGTGACGCTTTGGCTTCCAATCTTGGTAGATTGGGAGGTCAATCCACGGAAGAGACGTCGTCACTTGAGATCTAGAAAATATATAAGTAAAAGGAACAGTCAGAGTAAGCTATGGGTATGGCAGAGATCGCTCAGTTCTTACTCTGATAGACCAGCCCATCACCAATGTTATACACCTGTGGTTGTGGTTATAAGGGTTGGCAGTCTGAAAATGGCTTCCGCTTTCCCTGGGGGGACTGGTGGTGGCGGTGGTGGTGAACATCTGTCACTAGGACGACCGGAAAATTCAAATTTGGCTAGCTAAAGAGATCTCGAATCAAAACGACAAAGCCATAAGAAACGGGCATACTCGGTCAAGGAACATTGAAATGTTCCGAAATGTTCCGAAATGATGCGAAAGACCGGAGTGGCGACAAGACCAGTGAGAGAGCAGAGGGTACGCCGCAATAGCCTCGATCCCAGCTTACGCTTCGGAAAAAAAATCATCACACCAAACACCTCATTAACTCATTTAAGGTGAATTATATCATTCTTATGTCATTTAATAATTTTTTTTATTGATTTAGCTAAAGAAAATAGCGATATTAGAGCATTTATAGGAACAAAATTTGTGAAAATCCAGGGGTGACTGCACTAATTTACATTTTATACATGTATTTAATACTTACGCAAATAATGTTTTCGGTAATAACGGCTAAGGTAAAAAGACTGCCAGCCAATCAACGCGCTCCCTTTAACCTTCCCTTTAAACCAGCTGAGTTTGACATTTTTGACTCTTGCTGTAAACATGCCACACCTTCCTGGCCGACGAATCAGAAGCCTCCGTTTTCGGAGCTGACAGCTACGTGTACAGCTTCACCTTTAAACTTGCTCTCGCTCTCTCCACAGGCCGTTTCCTCTGGTTGCAATAGGTCTAATGCATCAGTGCCAGCCCTATACTCCCGTAAGCCACTAAATGACATTCGCAACCAGCTTCAAGGAACTTATTATGGAGAGAAAAGAGCCGAAGCGAATGAAGGAAATATTAGAGCCGCGCGGGCAAAGCAACGACTGGCCGAGCGGACGGCTCATCCAATCACAGCGCCGGAAAGCAGGAGGTGGGGCTATATCAAGATGGGGGGGGGGAAAGATGCAGAGTTCATTCACCTCTCAGACTCCACTGGGCTAACTTCTTGCAACCCACATTCTCTCCCTCGCTTGGGCACCCATGTAAAACTTGGATTCACTTGTTCCAGCCTTCCAGCCCACTCCTCCAGTTCCAGTAAAGTCCATCTCGGGCCTGGCATCACTCTCCCCTACTAGACGGATACACCTTCAGTATCCGGCCGCCTGTCGTCACATCGCTGGCTTGCACACCTACAGCCACGCGATTCAAGAGGGACGACAAATAGTAGATGGGAGCGAAGATTTCCAGTTGAGCTATTGGCCGGCTCTGAGGTGGTGAAGTTGTTCCAGTAGATACCTAAGACTGTCATATATTTTTAAAGGACCCATATTGGGCCCGAACCAGATTTTGAGAAGGAGAGAAAATGTTTGACAAACCCAGTGGTTCCAACCAATAATAATTGATGTGTTCTTATAGGACAAAATAAAGAGAAAGATATTAGACTTATGAAAAGAAATAAAAGGATGATGTGTTAAGAGAATATTAGTTATTCTTGACAGAGAAGGCTCCATGCCATTTAGCTATCAATAGTATAGGATCTTGTAGGGCAGCAAATAGACATTAACATTAAAGTAAGAGGGGATGATTCATAAATAGATAAGCAACTATAGGGCTCAGGGGAATAAAGAATAGTTGCAGTTAGATCAGTTCTAGCTTGAGAAATAGATAAGGACACTAGTCCGTATGATAAACTATATCTTTTTGTTATAAAGGAAACATTGTCAATCATATTGTTTAAAAGAATGTTCTGTCGGTTCCGTGGTAAGCGTTACGAGTATTAACCCATAAACGGCGAGAAAGCTCATAAGAAGTTTTACTGGGCGAGGGCGGCAAAGCTCTTAAGAGGGAGGCCTAAAAAAAACATTTGAACGGCCCCAGTAGCACTAAAAAAAAAAAAAAAAAAAAAAAATTTTTTTTTTTCCCCTATACCTCATATCAGTCCTCCACATCCCCTCCTTCCCCCTTTTCCCCTCCCCCTTCAATTATCACCTATTTTCTCTGTTATTCCCTAATTCGTTGGTATATTTTTGTGCTAACATTAGCAAAATGTGTGGATGTGCTTACGTGCCTAGCGAGTGTGTTATACAACCGAGTGTGTGAATGAGTAGGCTCAGTGTGGCTTGAGGCCTCGTGGAGGGAGGGGTTGCCTCAATTTTCTCCATAATTCATGAATGGGCTGGTCCATCTATATTCGCAATTTTGACCAGAAAAAATATATTTTCACTTGTTTTATTGTTGTTACAGGTTACTATCTTCATAGTGAAGGTAAAATAGGCTCATATGAATAAGTAATAACGATATTTATCGTAAAATGACGATTATAGGCCTGAATGGAGCCAATATGCTCGCCCATGGGCAGATAGTTCAATACCCCCCCCTCGATGTGGCCGGGTTAAGTCAAGGATAATATTGTAATTATAAAATATAAGTAGAGGATTAAGCGGTGAATATTATTCATGTAGGTGTTTTGAGATACTGATCATATCAAGCCATTTGTTGAGATATATTATTGGAATAGGTGGTATTTGGTAGTAGCCTCTACGTTCCAACGTAGAGCTATATACTTTTCGTATAATTGTATAATTCTGCTCCGCTCTGGAGCGGGCAATTATCGTAATCACAAGCGCGATTAAATCGATAACATCTAGAGTAGCACCTTACTCTCTCTACTAGGTACGTTGTACACACTTTCGAGGCCACATTTGAAAAGGAAAAGATCAAATATTGATGAGAAAGAAAAACTTTAAGAATCTTGCCCATCCTATCTGGCCCTTTACGCCATTGTCATGGGCATACCTCCTTAGCCCAACTGGGCTTATAAGGCATCTATTTTCGTGCTACTCAAATGTCAACACACAATTTTTCTTGCTCCATATTTTGTGTCTTCCACGGGAGCGTCTGTACGCAGCCGGATACCTTACCCTCTACGCATGCGCGAAAATGTAAGCCTCCCTTGGCCCCGCGTTTAAATAAACCCTTCAAACCGTTCCTACCAGCTCGGTCTGTAGTACAGTCACTAGAACTCCCGCCTGGCATTCAGATATCCAGTGTTCGATCCCACTCGAAGTTTAGTATATTTTTATATTTTTATTTTGTTATTTGTGTTAGGCTGTGTTATGTTATATTATATTATATTATATTATATTATATTAGGGTTAGGTTAGGCTAGGTTAAGTTAGGTTAATCTAATCTAATATAATATTTGTACATTTTCGGCAGTGCCGCCCACTGCCGAAAATGTACAAATATTATATTATATTATATTAGATTAGATTAACCTAACTTAACCTAACCCTAATATAATATATAATATAACATAACACAAATTACTGCCGAAAATGTACAAATATTATATTAGATTAGATTAACCTAACTTAACCTAGCCTAACCTAACCCTAATATAATATAATATAACATAACACAGCCTAACACAAATAACAAAATAAAAATATAAAAATATACTAAACTTCGAGTGGGATCGAACACTGGATATCTGAATGCCAGGCGGGCCAAGGGAGGCTTACATTTTCGTATTTTGAATTCCAATTAATTGACAATAAACAGATGGAATATTGGGAAATTGTCTCAAGTCCTTGAATATTATGCCGCATTTTGATATTTATTCTGGCTATCATTACACGATTATATGTAGCTTAGACAGGATCTGTGGGAAATAAAATGGTAAAGATTATCTCAACTAACCCTCTGATTTCCACATACCCTTCCTAATCTAAATATAATCGTCTAATGATAGGCAACAACCCGAAAATAAATGCGTGATCGTATCTTGAAAGAGATAATCCTCTCAAGTCCCCCACAACATATTTTTATTTTGTTATTTGTGTTATGTTATATTATATTAGGGTTAGGTTAGGTTAAGGGGACCAGACGCTTTTACCCTAGAACGTGTCAGTGGATTTCGTCTGTATTTCATAAGATTTGGAACACGTATAGGGGACCTAACAACTAAGAAATTTCCAAAGTTTTAATTCTCTAGGACAATTATTTTTTGAGTTAGGTGAGAATTAGTGTGTAAATTTTGACTTAGGGGTAAAATCAAAGGCTTCGTTAAATGTTGTTGCTTGATTGTTTCAATGCATTGGGGGTACAAACAATAGGTGTAGTTACAATCTACCAGCTAACTTTTTCCATTTTGTATCTAATCATGGAATTAGGTACAAATTAGGTGAAAATGTCTCGGGTTGCTGTGTCTAATATTTATTCAGTTAGCAATTTACAGAGTTGGTACCACATAGTATGTTACAAATATGACATGTACCAGCCTTGCATAATTCCAACTAAGGATAGCCCAATAAGGCCGTTAGGAGTATTTCCATTGGGGTCCTTGTGGGATTAGGTTAGCTAGGGAAAATGGGGAGGATAAAGAAATAGATACTTTATAGAAAGTATTGCTAGGGGGTTATTTTAAGATACCTTACATCCTATAGTAAATATCAGTAATCCGTAATCAGTAATAATTTCAGTTTGGTTTGTCTATCTCTTATGTCGCATTTAGTAGTAGACATAAGCTTGGTGCTCCCTTCTCGCAGCTGTCCGGTTCAGGTGTTCCTTCAGGCTACGTCTGAAGGGATACAGTGTTCTCTTTTCACGGACTGACTGGGGTAGGTCGTTCCAGTCTTTGATGGCGGTGAAGAAGAATGTTTGCTTACCCTGTCCTTGGATTCTCGGGACCTTAAAATTAAACATCCTGTTTCTTGTATTATGTCCACTCCTCTCATTTGCTTTAACAAAATAATTCTTTAGATACTCTGGAGCTCTGTCATAGAAAATTTTGAAGGCATTAGTGAGCCTGATTTGTTTGGCCCTGTCAGAGACATTGAGCATACCTAGTGACTGAAGTTGTTCCTGGCCAACATGTGATCTGGGTCCTAGGTTCAGCATGAACCTAACCATTTTATTTTGAGTGACCTGAAGTTTGTGCTGTGCTGATTTAGATGATGCAGAGTACCAGGATGACACAGAATAGTCAAAATGACATTGAACAAGCGCTTGGCAGAGGGTCTTTTTGGTCGCCGCGGGCAAGCATCCCACCTGTCTATACAGGTATTTTATACGTGCTCTACACTTACTCAGGATAGATTCAAAAATTGTTTCACCTGACAAACTCGCGTCCAGTTTTAGTCCGAGATATTTAACTTGTGACACTGTTGTTATAGGAATATCATTACAGTTGACCGAGAAGCCCACAATGTCTTTCAGGTTGCGTTTTGTTCCACATAAGATGGCTTCCGTCTTGCCCAGGTGAAGAGATAGTCTATTGTCCACTAGCCATTCACTACATGATTCTAGTTCTTTGGAAAGTGAAGCGGCAATACTTATTGGGTCTTTTCCTGAAACCAGAAGCACGCTGTCGTCTGCATACAGTAATAATTTACATGAGACGCTCAGTTCCATGTCGTTCACATAACAGAGAAAGAGTAAGGGACCAAGGATGCTTCCCTGCGGGACCCCACAGTTAATTGGCATAGGATCAGATATATTATCATCAATTTTGACTCTTTGGGTTCTACCACTAAGATAAGATTTAAACCAGTTCACAGACCCTATGCCCATTGCTTGTAGTTTATTACATAGGATATCATGGTCTACTGTGTCAAACGCTTTTTGTAGATCAAGAAGAACCATACCGGTGTAGTTACCTTTATTGTTGTTGTTGTTGTTGTTGGAGTTACAGGGCCACTCGAGCACGTCACCGCGCCCGCTCCAGCCCTTCCTTCGTAGGCGCGGAGATGCCATCGACTACAAGCGCGTCAGGCGCCCAGTCGCTGTGAGGAAGCTGCAGAAGCGGAGAATCATGGCACGTCTCATCCCCTCAGGGACCCCCCGGCCTCCGAGGAGCGTTGGCAGGGAGAGCGAGGTGATGCCGAGGAGTCGAAGGCGGCCAGCGAGGAGAGACCGCTCCATGTAGAAGCGAGGACATCTCAACACATAGTGCTCAATAGTCTCCGGCTGACCACACCACCGGCATGCATCACTACCCAGGATACCCAACCGCCGGAGGTGGCCAGAGAGCGTGGTATGGCCGATGCGTAGCCTGACCAGGGTCACGTCCAGACTGCGGAGCCTGTGTCTCGCCCAGGGTTGGGGAGACGAGTCCACCCGATATGCGCCGAGGGTAGTGGCAGGTAACGAACATCGGAGGGTGGCGTTCCATCGATCCATACATGCCCGACGAACCACCATCTGATGGGACCGCAGATCCGAGTCCAAACTCTCACAGGATGGCAATGAGTGAGCCGTGGCCGCGCCCCTGTCCGCTATGTGGTTCCCCCTGATCCCGCAGTGAGACGGAATCCATTGTAAATGCACAGGCCATGGTGAGTTGGAGAGGTGAAGAAGCAGTGACTGTATCTTGAAGACAAGGGAGGCATGCGACGCAGGGCGATGAGACTGCAGCAGGCGAAGAGAAGACTGGGAGTCAGAGTAGACGACCACCTGCTGACTGGACAAGTGGACGCTAATGAAGAGAAGTGCTTTATATATGGCAAAAAGCTTCGCTGCCAGGATGTGATGATGCCCGGAGAGCCGCCAAGTCTGGCACAGTGCGAGCTCCTCGTAGTAGACTGCAGCCGTCGAAGAAGCCGGGGGGACGAAGGATCCATCGGTGAAGACAGGGGAGAATCCAATGTATCGTGTGGCTGACAGCTCCCGAAAGTACCCCTGTGCCATGACCGCACATTCTGACTTCTTAAAGCTGCGATGGAATGTGTGGCGTACCAACCCGGAGAGACAAACCCAGGGCGGCACTGGGGAGACAGAAGGTACCGGCATCGGGCTCGGAGGGGCAATTCCGAGAAGGCTGTAAGTCTTGAGTCCACGAACCAGGAACGGGCACCGGCGCTTTACTGGCCAGAGCGGGGAGGCCAGCCCCACCCCTGACGACTTCAATAATCTGACCAGAGGATGGGCTTCAGGCATGCGTGCTACTCTGGACATCCAACTGCAATCGGCCATCGCCCGGCTCCAGACCATGGGCAGGATCCCTGATTCCGCCTCCAGGGAAACAACGGGGGACGAGCCGAGCGCCCCCAGCGCTATGCGGAGAGCCGCATTATGGATTGGATTCAATCGCGCCAACACTGTGTCCGAGGCTGACCCATATACTACACATCCATATTTCAACTTGCTCCGGATAAAAACCTCATAAAACTGAAGCAGGGCGTCACGAGAAGCACCCCACTTGGTGTGTGCAATGCACTTCATGAGGTTCAGTCACTTCATGCAAGACTCCCGTAGATAATCAATATGGGGCCCCCAGGTGAGGATCGGTCCATTCAACCGGAGGCCCAGGAACACATGGCTAGTGCGATACGGTAGCAGACTGCCCCCCATGTACACCCTCGGTAAGCCAAGAAGACGAGTTTTCAGAGTAAAACACATTACGGCGCTCTTCTGTGTATTCAACCGTAAACCCCATTCTGAGGCCCAATGGAGCAAGTCGTCGATAGCAGCCTGAAGACGGGCCTGGGCTTCCGGAAGGGTGGCCGCCGCACAAACCAAGGAGATGTCGTCCGCATAAATCAGCACGGATGTGTCGGCAGGGCTGGGGAAATCGGACATCAGGGCATTGTATAAGGGGGGGCTGAGTCCCGACCCCTGGGGGGTGCCGCAGTGTGTGGAGACCTTACGGGACCTGGCCTCCCCGACCGACACTGAGAAGGATCGCCCCTTCAGGAAGCTGCAGAACCACCGAAGCACCGTTCCACGGAATCCCATGGCACCAAGCTTGTATACAATGCCCATGTGTGACGCAGCATCAAAAGCCCCCTCAACGTCTATGAACGCCACCAGAAGGACTTGCTTATTTCGGTAAGCGTTGTGGATGTGGTACTCCAGCTGCAGCAGTACGTCGATTGTCCCACGGCCAGGTCTAAAGCCGCAGAGAGCGTCGCCCAGGAGTCCTCTCGTTTCCAGCCACCAAGAGAGACGCAGGTTGACCAACTTTTCCATAACCTTGCCGACGGCCGATAATAAGCATATCCCTCTCCTTGATGACGGCTGGGCCGGATCCTTACCAGGCTTGGGGAAAGGGAGAAGGAGAGCATGCCTCCAACATTGCGGGAAGAGTCCTGCCTGCCAGCTACCGTTGTAAACTCCCAGCAGCACCTCTCTGGCCCCGGAATGCAGGTGGCGCAACATCTCATAGGCCACTTCATCCGGACCCAACGCCTTACCCCGAGGGAGGGAGCACAATGCATCATCCAGCTCCTGGGCGGTGAAAGGTGCGGCAAGAGCATTAGGCGCGGTAGGGGAGCCAGTATAGTGGGCGATGGACGACTCGAGGCGATCAGACACTGGTAAAGGTTCAGGAATAGCGAACTTTTCTTCAAAGAAGGCCGCCAATGAATCCGCTATCGCCTGACCATCGCTGACTAGCTGCCCATCAATCCGAAGGGGGCAAGAGAGATTCACATGCATCCCATTCATTGATTTAACAAATCGCCACGCCCTCGTACAAGAGCCCGTAAACCTCAGGGACGAGCAGAAGGAGTAGTTACCTTTAGACATTTCTTTACCAATGTTATCCGTTAAGTGGATGAGACAGGAGTCTGTCGAGTACATGCATCTGAAACCTGATTGAAATTTATAGAATGAATCATTTTGTTTGAGGTAGTGTTCAATTTGGGTGTATACCGCTCTTTCAAGGATTTTAGATACAATACATAATATGCTAACTGGTCTGTAGTTACCAACTTCTAGTTTATTTCCTTTCTTGAATAGAGGGGTTACAATAGCTTCCTTCAGTTCAGCAGGTACAGTGTTGGTGTTAATTGACAAGTTGATGATGTGGGTTAGGGGGCCTGCTATACCAATGGCTCCATCTCGTAGAAATTAGAAATTTGGCAGGAATTTTGTCTGGTCCTGTGCTTTTATGTACATTTAGGTTAGACAGCTCGTCAAAAGTGTATTTTGGTGTAACATTTTGCAATCCAAATGTGTTCGGGTGTATGTCTTTATCTCTGTAGAAATTTCGAAAGGTGGCCGTTGTTGTCGAGTATTTATTGAGAGGTTGAGGTAGGTTCTGTGCAAGTGTGTTTGCTATGGAGGTGAAGAAGGAGTTGAAGTTGAAGTGTCGAAGTGGTTAAGAACAAAACAAAATGGCTTTGGTAAGTTGTAGAGAATTTCATGCCCTTTCCAATGACACCAGAATCATTGTTGTAGCATGTTTGGTTGCGTCAGAGTAACGCCGACAAGTGAACTTTCTTACGTGAGGTACTAAGGCACGAGAGCTGTTGCAAGCCAGCCGGCCAGCCGCACTCTACCTCTCTCGCGGCTTGGACCACACTGCTCTTTCTCCTCCACCACCACCACACCCTTCGTTGTTACCAGGGTTGAGTATCAGACACTGCTAGGAAAAATATCTAAGAAAGTCATATTTTCACCAAAAATTCATGGTTTTCGTATTGTTTTTTTGCAGATCCGAAACCCATAATGCATTTTCTGCGCGACCCGCGAAAGTTTGAAACGAGCCCAGAAATAATATGCTTCCAGACGGAATATTGCCTCAAGATTTTCACTGATGGTAGAGGGATAGGTGATGATGCCATATATCGGGTTGCGCAATATTGCCGTTTTGGACACTTTTCCGAGTACAAAGCGTCTGGTCCCCTTAAGTTAGGTTAATCTAATCTAATATAATATAATATTTGTACATTTTTGGCAGTGGGCGGGGCCAAGGGAGGCTTACATTTTCGCACATGCGTAGAGGGTAAGGTATTCGGCTGCGTACAAACCCTCCCGTCTTCCACCCCTGTCGCCTACCCTTTAGGGCGAGTTGTGGGCCTTCTTTAAGGCACCTGAGGTTCTAAACAGATGATCCGTGATGTAGGCACGCCAAAAATAGGCTCTAATGTGTTTTAATTTGAGTAGGGTGTCGAAAACTGCTTGGTCACTATATTTTTACATCTGCGCATGCGTCGCCCTTTGGCGACTGTCATTAGGCCTTTGCCTTTTATTTTACTTCACTCGCAGTGGCTTAGTTTTGTTTACTGATGGGTTCTATTCATTTAGGGCTTCTTGTCACTGCTTTAGCTTTTGCTACTCATTTCGCGAAGTGCTGGCACACTATAGGAGTTTCCTAGGCTAGGCTACCGGTACCTTGATGTCTGAGAGGGGCACAGTCCTCTTCTTTCTCTTTCATTTAGCCTCCTCATAGGGTTTCCTTCCCTATTGAGGTCTTTTCCTGGCCCACAGAGGCCTAGTGATGAGCCTGGTTACCTCCGTTAGTGGGTCGCTATTCCGACTGTTGGCGTGGCCGAGTGTGCGTGGCCTAGCCTTCGTCGATGGGGGGGCTGTTGCTAACTCTTCACATTGTTACCAGATCAGTCCGGCATGTCATGCACGGCTCCTGAAAATCTAGGGAATGTGAAACCATCATCTTGGTATTTTTTGAGTTGGCAACAGTGTCAGCGTTCCTTCTCTGTTTCGTCTGACGTATGCCCCAGGAATAATCCAAGGTTAAGAGATACAACAGGTTGGCGCACGCGCAGCCTGCTGACGTCACAATGCTGGACGAGAGAAAGAAAGGTAGAAAAACGCTCGCCTGCCAGCCAACCTGCTGCCACTAGACCCAGGGGTGTCCAACTCCAATATGCGGGCCTCATGCGGCCCCACTCCCTCTAGCATGAGGCCCGTGAACCAGTTTGGCCAAGTAGTGTCAAATATTGCATTTTTTCTAGAAATCTAGACATAATTATTATTTCTTAAATATATTATATATTGGTACTATACTAACTTAAGTACTAATTCTAGGAAGTATTTGTGAGAGTAAGAAGCTTTTAAAGTAGATAGGCCATATGCAGCTTCAGTGATCTTATGTTCTTATGTAATTGGGGTTGGGTGTGACAGGGATCTGCCTTGTGAGGGCCGATCGGCTTTTTGCAGACTCCCATTTTCTTAGGTTCTTATGTTCATTCATTAGAGAGACGCAGAGTTAGAGGGGATTTGATAGAGGTGTTCAAGTGGGTTAGTGGGATTAATAGAGGGGACATGAAAAATGTACTAAAGCCCAGTGATAGCGAAAGAACTATAACAATTGTTTTCAAGATAGATACATTTCGTTTCAGAAAAGATATAGGCCAATAGTGGTTTGGTAACAGAGTTGTAGATAGGTGGAATAGGCTACCAAGTGCTATAGTGGGATCAAGAATGATAGAGAGCTTTAAGATAAAATTAGATAGGCATTTGGACGAGATGGGTCTCTGTAACGAGTGCAAGACTAATTTATTCAACCTTTCTATATATGGAAGATATATAATATTATGGATAATTTTGGTCATTCTTCGTGGTACTGACTCCAAATAAACTATATATGTCCATTCTGTAATGAGGACATCAAATTTGAACAGCATAATCTGAACCTGGTATATACCGGTATACACACATACATACAAATAATTACATTCCGTAAAACCAAGTCGCTTCGGACTTGGGTCGTAACTTCGGACATTGGCGATAATAAGTAATAGCCACTTTTCAAGATGACTTCAGACACCATTTAGGATAAGGATAGCTCTCTTATTATGGGGGATAATTTTAGGAGGCTTCCTGGATTACCGCGCACTATCACCACGCATCACTTTACCTAGTTATATCTCTATAATGTGTTTACAGTCAGATATTGTTAAAAACTTCGACAAATTTCCGAAGTTACACGGTTTTACGGTTCATAGCCTACATACTACACACACACACATATATATATATATATATATATATATATATATATATATATATAAATAATGCATCCAAAATGCATCCAACAACTTGACAATATAAAGGCATTTTGTTCAGTTAAAATAGAAGAGCTGCACTTTCACAGGGCATTATACAGTAGTTATAGCATCACGGTATGAAGTAAAAGAAAACGGAGGATGGTGCTGGCTCGGCTGCTCCTTTGAGAATGAATGGTAAACAGTCGAGTGAACTCCGACCCTTCCTTCCTCGTGACGTCATGCGCGAGCGGGTACGAGTTTGAGTGACCCCATGCTCCAACCTGTTGTATCTCTTAACCTTGGAATAATCCAGGATCCCCGCACATGCGGTCTTCGGTGATCCTCTGCTTGCTTGGCCGCTCTCTGCCGTCCGACATATGGTCGTGCTAACAATCCTGCAAAACCCCGTTACACAGAGGGGGCACCACGTCTGCTGTGCTTGCCCGCCGCCTCTCATCGGTGTGCCTGAGGCCTAGGCTATGGACCGCTCTGCACTGGGAGTGGCCTCTCAACCCCCGCTCCGCTTGGGACCGGGGCCCGCAGTACCAAACATTCCCTTCCCTCGATGGTATCCTTCCTTTCAAAATTCGTAGTATAAAAACATTTGGTAATTTTTTTGAAAAGACTCGCAGCGTTATTATACATAATTTATTAGGGTCAATATACAGGAGGCGCTACAATATAGGTAGCAAAATTCTAATGGTAGTTTTGGGTTCCTATCATCATATGCTTCATTTATATATACTTTTTATCCCCGGGGAAAAAAAAAAAATCTTGGGATTTTTCATTTATTTTCTTGGGATTTTTTGTTTTGGTCATTAACCTAACCAAAAAACCTAACCTAACCTAACCTAATAGCCCACAAATACATTTAGGTTAGGTTAGGTTAGGTTAGGTTTTTTGGTTAGGTTAATAAAAAAAAAAAAAAATCAAGAACAAAATAAAAAACCCAAGATTTGTTTTTCTTTTTTCCCGGGGATAAAAAGTATATAGAAATGAAGCATATGATGATAGGAACCCAAAACTACCATTAGAATTTTGCTACCTATATTGTAGCGCCTCCTGTATATTGACCTTTATTAGGGAAAGTGAAGCTCTATGGAATCCTTATAATATACTCACATAGATTCCACTGTGGGAGAATAGTTTTGATAGTTAACTATAGTTTTGATGTAAATACTACCGCAACTACGAATCTTGTTTCCGAGACCTAGTATATTAACCTAACCAAACAACCTAACCTAACCTAACCCTAGAGTGCCCTAGACCCAGTACGTGGGATACAACACTAGCCCTTGCAAGTTGCATGCCAGCTACTGTGGGTTCATATATTAGACATACAGTAACATCTTTGTAGAACATAACACTTTACCGTAGCGAGTGTACTCCATTTTGAACACGTCCGTAGCGGAGCTCTCAAGATTGCGGGACTGAGTTTGTTTGCGCGCGGGACTATTTATATCGACAAAATCGAGTTACAAAACTTATCAAAACTATTCTACCACAACGGAATCTATGTGAGTATATTATAAGGATTCCATAGAGCTTCACTTTCCCTAATAAATTATGTATAATAACGCTGCGAATCTATTCGCGATAATTATCAAACATTTTTGGGGATTTGTTTGGCTGAGCGAATGCTTTCGTAAACGGTCGCCGCGACCGTTTACGTCCAATATTATTGGAATCTGAAGAGGACCTTCGACCCTTCTCTTCGATGGTCGTCGGATCCCTTCGTTTGCTAATTGAATTTTATTATTTGTATTATTGTTTCAATTCGTAAATTAAAGGTTACAGAAGACATTCTTTAATGCAAATCAATTGCATAATGTACGAAACTATTAATATATATTAATATGGGTTACAATTAGCACATTTCCAAAGACTTTCGATATATCTTCAATGACGATGTTGAACTTGACAGGAGCCGTTGTACAGGCACCTTCACCTGAGGCCTATGTCGGCCAGCCTTGACAACTTGTAGATCGCTTCATCAGATTTTATTCGCCCAATTACTACCCAGGTAAGGAAATTCACGACATTCCATTATACTTGCTTGTATTTTTGGCTTGGAATCCTCATTTGGTGACTATTATTATCTATCTATTTGAGGCCTATTTCCTGAAATAAGTCTTGCAATTGACGAGGATGGGTGTGAATGGGATCTGCCGTGTGTGGGCCTGTCAGCTCTGCAGACTAGTTATATATGTTC
Source organism: Paralithodes platypus (assembly GCA_032716605.1). Lineage (NCBI taxonomy): Eukaryota > Metazoa > Arthropoda > Malacostraca > Decapoda > Lithodidae > Paralithodes > Paralithodes platypus. The sequence goes on from CM064582.1 coordinate 28,102,548, forward strand.
ATTTATGTAAGTATTTAAAGTAGGCCTAGGCCTAGCCCTATCAGGGAGAACATGTTAGTCCCTATTTATAGCCTACTTTAGTAGGGTAGGCTAGGCCTATATTTTTTAATCCAATAGGCCTAGCCTATGTTAAAATAGCCAACAATAGGGTACCTAGGTTAACAAGTCCCAGATATTGAAAGAAAAAGTGGTAAAAATTGAAGAGACCTTGGACAGCCTTTTTACCTAACCTAACAAAAAATAATTATAGGCCTTGCCTAGGCCTAGTTAAAAGGCTGTCCGAGGTCTCTTCAATTTTTACCACTTTTTCTTTCAATATCTGGGACTTGTTAACCTAGGTACCCTATTGTTGGCTATTTTAACATAGGCTAGGCCTATCGGATTAAAAAATATAGGCCTAACCAGCCTACCCTACTAAAGTAGGCTATAAATAGGGACTAACATGTTCTCCCTGATTGGGCTAGGCCTAGGCCTACTTGAAATACTTCCATAAATGAACATAAGATAACGAGTCTGCAGAGCTGACTGGCCCACACACGGCATATCCCATTCACACCCATCCTCGTCAATTGCAAGACTTATTTCAGGAAATAGGCCTATGCCTCAAATAGATAGATAATAATGGTCACCAAATGAGGATTCCAAGCCAAAAATACAAGCAAGTATAATGTAATGTCGTGAATTTTCTTACCTGGGTAGTAGGCTAATTGGGCGAATAAAATCTGATGAAGCGGTCTTAAGGACCTATCCATATGGAAGCATGCAACAGGAGTTGTGATTAGATGATACAATATTATATAACGGGTACCTATGTATGTAAGAATTGCAATAAATTATGTGAAATATATTGTTCATTCTTTATGCGGTACCTATAATTGTCCAAGCATCATATATTTAGTCATTTATAAAAGTAAACCTGCCTACTAGACTTTCTGTTTTTGGTACCGTATAGTACTGTAGACAGGGCAGGTGTCAATTTGATGCAGAATAAGTATTGAAAATAAATGGTTTTCTATATTAGCCTAGTCAAAGGGGGTGGTCACATTACTATTAACTTGAAACCCGAAACTTTATGATATTGCTGCACTGCCACTGAATGGTACTGGATTAAAACCTGGCACTTTTCATGTAGCAGAACTGTACAGTATAAAACTTGGGGCAAATTGGTGCAGCTGTGGTAAATAACCTCATAAAGTCTATCAGAGTGAGAGCTGAGCAATCTCTGCCATACCCATAGCTTACTCTGACTTTTCCTTTAACTTATATATTTTCTAGATCTCAAGTGACGGCGTCTCTTCCGTGGATTGACCTCCCAATCTACCAAGATTGGAAGCCAAAGCGTCACATTTTTCCCTTGCCCCTCAACTTTCTCTTCATAATTGCTGAGGGGCACAGGGCCCTGGGTGGGGCTTTGGTTTCCCGGGCGTTTCCGCACCCTCCTCAGCCCCCCGCCATGGAGTGGCTTCGGTCACCCAGGCTTTATTGTGGTCGGCGGGGAGGGTTCTGTGGGGGCACTCGGTTATGGCCTTGGAATTGCTCGGGGCCTTGGGGCTGTTCGGCCAGGCAGCTTGGGGAGGAGGAACAACAACAACAACAACAACAACAACCCCATAAAGTATACAGTACTCGGTACCTACTAAGTTATCTGTATAGGATTCACTATTCTGAACTTATACATACAGGTATTTGTTTTTGAGGGAATACATAAGACTTGAGACAGGCGAAGCCAGGATCAAATTGGTGACCAGGCTACGGTAAGATTAGGAGTAGTGGGCGTACCACTACCGACATACAGCATAAATCATCTATAAAACATTAACCTAACCTAACCTAGTACTACATGAATACTAGGGGAGGTGTGGTGGAGTGGTCTTGCCACTGGCCTGGTAATCCAAAGGTCCCGGGTTCAAATCCCGATGTATCAATGGGAAGATATTATTGGGATGGAATTTGTGCTGTACCTAGTATCAGTGCATTACCACAAGCCCACCGAAACGTCAATAAAATACCCTCATTGTTCCCTGATTAAATAGCACTGTATGAATATTCCCATATTCAAAATATGCTATAGGGGTGCAATGCCTGGTGAGTTATCTGCTCAACAGGTGGCGTTGTATGTGTGTAAGTGTGAGAGTCCGAGTGTAGGGGGTGAGACAGTGAAGCACGGGAACGAGGTGGCTTCAGAGATGGGGTCGTTTCGGGCCATGAGTGAGCACCGTGCCTCATGTGAAGGCAAGATGACAGGTTCTCGTTGTACTCTACGTGCTTCACATGTCTCACTCCCTAGACTGGAACAAGACCTCACGGGCTTCACTGTTCATTGTAAAGCGGTGAATGTTAAGGCTTTCAGCCTATGCCCAAGAGGAAGTAAGTTGGAATATAGAAAAAAAAAAAAAAAAAGTTAGGTTAGGTTAGGTTGTTTGGTTAGGTTAATGTTTTATAGAGGAGTTCTGCTGTATGTTGGTAGTGGTACACCCACTACTCCTAATCTTACCCAGGCTACTGAACTGGAGCCACAGGCCTAGGCCTCTTCCAGAAAAAACATCTGTGAGTATTAGGCTATGGTAATATTCAGTTGAGAAACTCTGCCTCATAAAGCTAAACTAACTCAACCCAATCCCACAATCGGATTGCTACAATACTATACTGTGCCTAACTTACCTAATGTAACTAACCTTACAGACCCCATGCTGGCAATATATAAGATGACAATTAATTCATGGGGTGGCTTAGGGGGGAAAAGCCCCCTTCAACCTATTATTGTATCCCACGGCAGTCAAAATATAAAGGAGCGTGCGAGTAGTGTAAACAAGGAAGGCGATACGTTTGAATACTACCGTACATCCTTCCCCCAACTTTTAGAAGCCGATTTGCTTCGGCTGGCTTCTGAAATTTACGGGATAGTCCTATACTCAAAAGTAAGGAGTATCGTTAGGCTACACTACTTCAAGAAACCTATCATAGGCCTATTCTAAATTTGTAGGTTAGGTTAACTCAGAAATCGCTTTCCTCATTAGCTAACCTAACCTTGACTATATTAATTTTCCAACAATTTTGCATTGTTTAAAGAGTAGGCTACATGTTGATTAAATATGCAAGTCCCATGGAGATTAAAAAATAATATTTAGCCATGAAATCTTTTTCTATAATTAGGCTAGGATAGGTGACTATCCCTAGATGTCGAAAGCCGATGAGAACAATTGTGTGAATAATCCAAACACTTTCCCTGCTAAATTTTTGGAAAAACTTGTTGAGTCAGAGGTTACCTCGCTTGGATAGCTAGAATAGATTAGTTTTATTAGGTTACCGGTACCATGGTTATTATAAACTATATAATCCACTAGCCTCTCATGCCTAACCCATCGTCCAAAATCCAACCCTGGTAACCTCTTGAGGTTAGGCTAGGACTACCCTGTTTTCAGTAGTTTTAATATATCAAGATAATTACTTAACAATATAGGCCTAGGCTAAATTCTCATCAAAATTGCTCATATGTCCAATTTAAGCATCTCTTACTATGAAATGGAGGACTCAAAGTTTTACCTTTCCCATTTGGGAAGGGTCAGCCAGGGGATAGATAGCCTATGGCAATTTACAGCCCACTATCCTAGCTCTGGCCCTTTTTGAGTTAGAGATAGGCTAGGTTAGATTTCACGATTTATGGCCATAGGCCTAGATCTACTTGGAACAGGTGAACAGGGCTAGGCTTGAATATAACAGAAAAGCTTGCCTGATATTATAACCAAGCCACTTTTCCAGAGAGCCAAGCACAACCCAACTATTCAGCGAAAATCCATACCACAACCCCATGGCTATTCCTAAACTCAAAAATTGATTGGTGGTTGAAGGGAAATTAGGCTAGAGAAATTCAAATTCAGTGGCGGATCCAGGGGGGGGCCCCCCCCCCCCTTAGTGACCAAAATTGCGCCCTTACATCTGATATATACTGCATTTTATCTGAAATACAAAACATATTAAGTTATGGTGCCCCTCATGTATATTATCAGCCCTCCCCTTAACCCAGCAACTGCTGGAAGACTCTTAAGAGTTTCCCCGGGCGACTGCGGGAAGACTCTTAACCCGGGAGCTGCGGGGAGACTCTTAAGAGTTCCCCCGGCGCACTGCGGGAAGACTCTTAAGAGTCAGAGAAAATAAAAATCAACTTTTGACATCGAAAAAAAAAAAAAATTTTATATTTTTTTTTTTTTTTTTTTGGCCCCTGGGCCATGCAAAATCTCAGTCCTCTACCTCCCCTCCTTCCCCACTTTCCTCCTCTCCTTCAGTTATCACCTATTTTCCCTGTTATTCCCTTATTCTGAGGTATATTTTCGTGCTAACATTAGAAATCCGATTGGAGGGTGTGGTCATCACTGATAGCAAGCGAGTGCAAGAGAGAGAGAGAGAGTATCGATCGACTGTGTCTCAGTGGCCTTGGGGGAAATTGGCGGGAAAGCAGATTGCCTCACCCATACATTATACAACTCGCGGGCTATATCTCCGATTTTGACCATCCAAACGCTGTTTTCACTCGTTTTATTGTTGTTTCAGGTTAATACCTTTATAATCAACCCATAATAGGCGCATATGGATAAATATTAATGCTATTAATGGCACAATGAATATTTTAGTGACGGAAACACCTCAAATACGTCAGCACAGGGGGACGTTTCCAAATACCCCCATGCGCACTTCAGAGGTTAAGAGTCTGGGAAAAAAAAAATCCATTTAACCCTTCCTACCCGGGCAGCCTTTCTTAACCCGTTGAGCCCCGGCTAGTTATAATATTTTGTTCACCCCAATCCCAAGCCATTCTCACTTCTTTTTTTTGTTTGCTAAAATGGAAGACAAGGAGGAGAAATGAAAAAAAAAAAAAAGAAAAAATCACCTCAGACATTTTTTTTGGGGGGGGGGCCGGTTGGGGGGGGGGAAGGGGAGCCTCAAAACAATTTGTTGAGCCAAAATGGAAGAGAATGGTGAGAAATGAAGACAAAAATTAAAAAAAACACATTTCGGTCATTTGGGGGGGGGGGGGGGGGGTTTCAATAGTTCGTCTCCCCCGCATGACCACCCGCCCGGGAGCACTAGGGTAAAAACTGAGTATGGCATTGTACGGCATACATCCTAAGGAGTGTCTCACATAAATCTCAAGCCTCTAGCTCCCATACGACCGGAGTAATGAAGGTTCAAAGTGGCGGTGAACTAAGGGTGTAAACTATCCCCACTAAGCCCACCACCACCAGCCGCGCGGCTGTCTCGGCCCGCTCACACCTACTGGCCCGGCTCCCACACACACTACGGTACCTCCCCCTCCTATTCTCCCGCCATTTCCAACCTTACGAGCCACGTAAGTGTTTTTTATATGTCGGACGCACGTGATGCGTCGCTGGGAGTTGGTGATCAAACACTGCCGACGCAACACGTGCGACACTGGGTCTCACCGGGTTAATGACGGAGGCTGTATCCGGGCGATCTGGCTGAAAACACAACAAAAGTAAACTAAGGCTAATCTCGCTTAATATACTACCTACAATAATCAAACATATGTCAAAATGGGCGCCTTACCTTCCCGCGTAGAATGGTGTTGAGTAGAGCTTTCTAGCTCAAGTAGTTCCGGAATTATGGTGATGGAAGTGGAGGTAACTTTTGCCGCGTATTTACCTCGCCGCGTCCGAACGCTCAACCGCGGCCCAGGCTACGACGAACGTTTTGACTCGTCGCTCTACCTTGAATTATGGCGGGAAGCGATTTTTTAGTGTTTTATTGTTTATTATGCCATATATTATTGTTATTATGATATTTTCACTCAATAAATATATATTTCTGAAGTAATTTGTGTCTCTGTCACTTATACTTAGTTTTATTGTTATTATTATAGTAGTTATGATTATTTATACTGGACTATGGTAATTGATAGTGTCATTTTCACTTCGTTATTGTTAGGAATATATATTTTAGTGTCACTTTCACTTGTTCATATTGTTCTGAAGGCACTTATTATTACTTATGTGTCTCTTTCACTTAGACTTAGTTTTATAGTCATTATTATAGTAGTTATGATTATTTATACTGGACTATGGTAATTGATAGTGTCATTTTCACTTCTTTATTGTTAGGAATATATATTTTAGTGTCACTTTCACTTGTTCATATTGTTCTGAAGGCACTTATTATTACTTATGTGTCTCTTTCACTTATACTTAGTTATATTATTATTATTGAGTGTCACTATCACTGTCACTTACACTTCAATAGTTTGCCAGAGTGTGGAAATCATTGAAGCAGGTGCCGGCACACAGTCCCACCTGACACTCGAGGCATTGCCAAATGGTTTTTGTGGGTTTGCTTGGTCGTCGAGTTGTGCGGGTGCACACATAGCACCTCTTCTGCATCCTTATTCGGCTGTTAGGACCTTGGAAAGGAAGGGCGACGAGCTGGTGCTTTCTGATGAAGTCGGCACACCCTATTCTGTCCATCATGCCTGGTCCTTGTAGTGGCCTCCCTGGTGTACCCGCATGTTTTACCAGGAGCTCATGTATCAGCTACTTTTGGAAGGTCCGCAGGCTCTTGTACTTGATGACTGGACACCTCAAACGGTAGATGTTGTACGCGTTGAGGACAGACATATCTACTGTATGCAGGACAAACTTCTTGTACCACCTGCAAGATGTTCGCAGGCAGTCTATGAAGCCCATCTGCATGTCGGACTTGTCGACGAGGCGCATGTTCAGGTTATAGTCCAGAACAGCAGCTGGTTTTGTGATAGGGTTCTTCATTTTTCGGTCCACCTTCCCTGTGGGGACCATCTCTGCTTTGTGGCATGTGGTGAGGAGGTTGACCTTGCGCTGGTCATGCCAGTGGATGGAGAGGATGGGGCCACTCTTCTTATGGAATATGTCCGTATTCTTAGTTTTTGTTGGGTAGGCTGGCATGCCCTTCCTCTTCCCCTTCACTGTGCCGACAGTTCCGGTCTTGGAGGTACTTGGCGAGGATAGGCGACGTGTAATAATTGTCGGTATAGAGGACGTGGTTGTCATGGAAGTACCTCTCCATCATCCTCTTTACCACAGCACCACCAAAACCAATGAGGGGGTCAATCTCCACCTCACCACCCTTGCCGCTGTAGACTATAAAGTCGAGCACATATCCCGTCTTGCAGTCGCAGAGGACGAAGAGCTTGATGCCGAAGCGGTGTCTCTCTGACGGGATATACTGTCGGAAGTGCAACCTACCACGGAACAGGACCAGAGACTCGTCGATGTACAGCTTCTGAAATGGAATCAGGTAGGTGGAAAACCGATGACGTATCATGTCATACAGTTGCCTGATCTTCCAGAGTGTGTCGGGCTCGTGGACATGCATGTTATTTGTCAGGTGGAAATATGAGAGGATGTCGAAGTACCTATCCCTTGACATGAATTTGCCAAATGCTGGAGTCGTTGTGAGGTCGCCAGTTATCCAGTAGTCGGCCAGAACGTGCTTCTTTATGTGTGTCATCAGCATTGTGAGTGCCAAGAACACCTATAATTCTGCCACAGTGAGAGCTCTCCATGCCACCATCTTTGCACTTGTCTTCCTGCCAAGAAAGTTTGAACAGATAGCCTGGTGGTGATTTGTCTCTTTGACAAGGTATTCCATGACTTCATTGTCGTAGAAGCCACAGAAAAGTTCACTGGGGGTGGCATTTGGGCCACAGGGATATGCTGGTGACACCCCAGAACCCTGTTGTACCTCGTCAAAGGCAGGAAAATCTGGCACAAAATCCGCCCCATCTGACCACACAAACATTTCAGCAGCTCGAGGACGAGGACGTGGAGTTGCAGCAGGCACACGCCCTGGACGCCCTGGCACACGCCCTTGGCCACACGGATGCCCAGGCGGACGCCCTGCACGCCCACGCCCAGGCCCAGGGGCAGCGGCGTCGGCAGGCTGACCACGTCCACGACCTCGAGGTCCTTTGACTCTTCTTGTCGGGACTCCCTCTTCCTCTTCCTCTTCCTCTTCCTCTTCCTCTTCCTCAGGTGACGTCAGGTCATCTGGGGCAATGTCGGGGTCATCAGCAGCCTCTTCAGGAGTCAACTCTGGTGATGAATAGACCGGGCGTCGGCGGCGTGGGGCTGCGGGAGATTGAGCAATGGGAGCCTCGGCCTCGGGAGTTGGGCTCCTTTTGCGGCTAGCCGTGGACTTTTCCGCAGGAAATAATGACCTACGATGCGGGGCATGTGGTGACACACTGTGGGAGGCCAATGGCGCACTTGTAGAGGCCCTTTGGTCATCTTGAGGGACAGATGAAGCTGAGGGCTGTGGGTGGCCCTCCCGGCGTCCCGGGTCAAGGCATCGTGACAAATGAATGCGGGTGGTTGCTAGGCCTGGGTCGGCGTCACTCTCACTATCTACGCCTTCCATCACTTTTTCTGCCTCCCTGCGTGCTTTCTTGGCTGCACTTTTCACTAAAGACTGTTTATAGAAGTATTTACCCACTTTCAAGGGCATACGGGCAGGCAAAGGGGAAGGTCCTGGCGTAGGGCTAGGGCTAGGCCTACCCTGACCTACGAAACTAGGCGAAGGGGTTGGCTCTAGCAGACTTGGTACTTCAATAGCACCTTCCTCCACCACTTCCACATCAGAATCATCACTACTATCACCCCCCTCAAATAAATCAACATTGTCATCAGCACCAAATCCCACAAAATCGTAAATTTCGCTACCACTTCTACTCTGAATATAGAGGTTTTTGTCCACAGAGCTTTCACCACTGCTCAAATCCTGGTTGAAAAGTTCACGGTGTATTGCACTGTCACTTAGCAAACGTTTCACTTACTTACTTTCCTTTTCTTCTCGGTTGGCAGAGGCGTAGATGTTGCAAGCGGGGTAGCACTGGGACGCGCGGGAGATTGCACAGTATCGGACGCGTCGGAATTCATTTTTTTGCTGTAGCTCTCAATGGCGGCAACGTAGGAACTGATAAGCGTGGTAGTTGAGGCTTGGTGGCGCTACGATCGCCCCCGCAAAGTAAAATTTGCCCGCGCGAAATTTAAAGCACGCTTTCAAGCAAATGCCTTACATAAGGCATACCGGGTTGCGGCCCTTCAGCCGCGCTGTCCTTACCTAAGGCTGCCCGGGTGGGAAGGGTTAAAACACCCCAAAAAATTTATTTTTTTGCTTTTATTTTTTTATTTTTTTTTTGCCCCTGGGCCATGCCAAATATCACTCCTCCACCTCCCCTCCTTCCCCACTTTCCTCCCCTCCTTCCCCACTTTCCTCCCCTCCTTCAGTTATCACCTATTTTCCCTGTTATTCCCTTATTCTGTGGTCTATTTTCGTGCTAACATTAGCGAGTTGGTAGCAGGGTGTTGTCATCACTGTTACCAAGCGTGGGAAAGAGCGAGAGAGAGACTATTGCGTAACAGTGTCTCTCCAGACAAGAGGAGGGCAGGGAGGTTGCCTCAGCCATACATTATGTAACTCCCGGCCTGTATCGCCGATTTTGACCATCCAAACACTCTTTCCACTTGTTTTATTGTTGTAACAGGTTAATACCTTTATAATCAACCTATAATAGGCGCATATGGATAAGTATTAATGCTATTTATGGTAAAATAACGATGTTAGTGATGGGAACAGCTCAAATACGTGCACACAGGAGTGTGGTGTCTCATACCCCCCATGCGCACGTCTTAGGTTAAGCCTGAGCTGGATCCGCTCCTGAATTCAATGGTCCTCTGGGGAATCACTAGGGCCTAGGCTACCTTATTTTCGTCAATTGAGAATGTCCTAAATACAGAATAATAAGATTAATGCAATAAACTGGGTAAACAATACACCAGGGACCATCACTTTATTACGATTCGATTCCGTCTGTACTCCCGTGAGGCTGCCCGAAGCAGTAATTTGTAAACAAAACGTTCCTCAGGTATACCAACCGTAAGAAATGCACCGCGGCGAGTTTGACAGGCTTACCAACCATACGTCCGACGAGAGATTCGCACAAGGAAGCAACTTGCGGTATCACCTTCACGTGCGAATCCGACGTGAGAGTCCTTCGTCGAAGGGATCTCACGATTATCTGGTACTGCGGGCCCGGGATTCCCAGATCCCGGTACGGAGCGGGATGCTTTTACTACCTTATATAGAGGCTAGTGTGGGTTCCCAGTGCGGAGCGGGATGCTTTTACTACCTTGTATAGAAGCTAGTTGGCCCGCTCCGCTCATGGATGTTCCCGCCCGGTGCGCGGACTTTCCCTCCCACTCGCTGGTACCTTCCCGCCCTGGGAGCAAGTCATTCCCGCCCGTGAGCGTAAATCTCTCGCTCTGAGGCGGAAATTTTCCACTCTGGAGCGGAAATTTCCCGCGCTGAGGAGCGGACTTGTGGTGTCACTGCAGCTTCATTTCTACACTTCCTCCTCGGTACCTCATGGCCTTCAGGTATTATTCCCTCCTTGTTTTGGGGGGTATTGCAATTCATGGGAAGTGAACCTGCCTTTGGTCTACTCTGACCTAGCGTGTGGGGTTTCACTGGAACTTTTTGTAAGTTCCTGCTAGGCCCTTCCATATTGGTGGGGCCTTTTTGCTTACTTTCCATTAGGGGAAGGCCTTTGTATGTCAGACACTGTTGCCTCCTAGGCTTGCTCTTGCTTGCCTTTCTCCGGTTTTACTAAACCGTCTTAGGGGCCCCAGTTTGGTCTGATACCAGCTCCTGAGACACAGTCTTCCCCTACATTGGACTCACCTATATCTTGCGATGTCTTTGCCTTCCACCCTCAAATGGTGCCGCAGGTCTCTAGGAAGGGCTGCACTCAGCCCGCTCCGCCCTGGTGCGTGGGTGACTCCCGCTCCAGGTTGGTCCTATGACTAGCCACATTCTCTTACAAGGCCACTCCCCTTTTTTACTGTTATCTGCCTGCCTTCCTTCACCGGTGTCTTAGGCATTGCAGAGCGGGACCCTTTAGGCCGCTCCGCGTCAGTTGGGACTGTTTTTTATTACGAGCCTTTCTACTGGCATCTGGGTTAGGGCCACACTGGGCCCGTTCCGCCCTAGAGTGGGTTCTATCCTACTCTAGGTCGGGCCTATGCTTTGCCTCTCTTATTTTTCCCCAAGGACGCTCCCACGTCAGCTGTGATGCTCGACAATTCGGTTGGGACTCTTGGATGTAAATATCTGATATTTTTACCCAAGGACGCTCCCACGTCAGCTGTCATGCTCGACAATTTAGTTGGGACTTTTGGATGTTACTGGCCTTCCACCACTACTGGCATCTGGGTTAGGGCCACACTGGGCCCGTTCCGCCCTAGAGTGGGTTCTATCCTACTCTCGGTCGGGCCTATGCTTTGCCTCTTATTCTTACCCAAGGACGCTCCCACGTCAGCTGTGATGCTAGACAATTCGGTTGGGACTCTTGGATGTAAATATCTGCTATTTTTACCCAAGGACGCTCCCACGTCAGCTATATGCTAAACAATTCAGTTGGGACTCTTGGATGTTTAGATATATTACTGACTCAAGTACCGAATTGGCTAACTTCCGTTTTTAGCCTAGCCTAGATGGGGGCGTTTTGGTGTACGACTCTGCGGCCTCCTCAGTCTGGCATAATATGCCCCTGGATTGATTGGTGGCCCCAGTGCTATGTCTACCTGATGCTTCGGTCACTTGTTGCTTACCCTCATCAAGGGTACAGTAACTGGTGGCTCCCTGTAATTTCATAGGGGCTTTACTTGCAGTGGCTTAGTTTCGAACTGTTAGGTTCTATTAATTTAGGGCTTATTGTCACTGCATTAGTTTTTTCGTTTATGCGCGACATTGCGGTTAAGCTACTCCTTCGGCTTGCATGAAGGAGGGGGCACCACCCCCCTGTTGGGCCAAGTCCCCTATTTTGTCTCTTTTAGCTTTCTCTTCACATGAAGGTATGCTATTGGTGTGTGCCCTGCCTTTCTAAGTTTACTGCCCCGCTTTCTTGGGCTAGGCCGCCTTTTCCACTTTGGGGGGGTAGTCGGTCTCTGTTGCCTCCTGGCTTGCCTTGCTTGCCTCTCTACGGTTTTACTAAACCTTCTTGTGGGGCGCCAGTTTATATGATACCTGCTCTTGGGACACTGTCTTTCCCTTTTGAACGGTTACTGGTGTGATTTTGGTGTGTGCCCTGTTTATCTATTTTACCTGCCACGCTTTTAGGCTAGGCTACCTTTTATGCTTTGCCTAACTTTTTTTTGGGGGGGGGGGCATTTTGGTTGTCAGACACTGTTGCCTCCTAGGCTTTCTCTGGCTTGCTTTTCTACGGTTTTACTAAACCATCTTGAGGGGCACTGGTTTTGTCTGATACCAGCTCCTGGGACACTGTCTTACCCCAAGTTGGAGGTTCATACTGTACTTACTTAGTGTGTGCCCTGTTGTTCTATTTTGACTGCCACACTTTAGGCTAGGCCGACTTTTCGCTTAGCCTAACATTTTTTTTTTGGGGGGGGGGGATTTTGGTTGTTAGACACTATTGCCTCCTAGGCTTGCTCTTGCTTGCCTGTCTACGGATTTACTAAACCGTCTTGGAAGGGCACCAGTTTTAGTCTGATTCCAGCTCCTGAGACACAGTCTTACCCTCCATTGAACTCACCAATACCTTGAGTTCCTGAGATGCAGTTTTCACCTATATTGGACTCACCAATACCTTGAGGTTCCTGAGACACAGTCTTAACCTACATTGAGCTCACCAATACCTTGAGGTTCCTGAGACACAGTCTTAACCTACATTGAGCTCACCAATACCTTGAGTTCCTGAGACACAGTCTTCACCTACTTTGAACTCACTAATACCTTGAGGTTCCTCAGACACAGTCTTAACCTACATTGAGCTCCCCAATACCTTGAGGTTCCTGAGACACAGTCTTAACCTACATTGCTCACCAATACCTTGAGATGTGAGATGTCTTTTCCTTCCACCCTCACCGGTGCCGCAGGTCTCTAGGAAGGGCTGCACTCAGCTCGCTCCGCCCTGGTGCGTGGATGACTCCCGCTCCAGGTCGGTCCTATGACTAGACACATTCTCTTATAAGACCGCTCCCTTTATTACTGAAATCTGCCTGACGTCCTTCAACGGTGTCTTTGGCTTTGCTGAGCGGGACCCTTTAGGCCGCTCCACTTCCGTTGGGAATGTTTTTATTACGAGCCTCTGGCGTCTGGGTTAGGGCCTCACGGGGCCCGTTCCGCCCTAGAGTGGGCTCTATCCTCCTCTAGGTCGGGCCTCTGTTCTTTACCCACGGACGCTCCCACGTCAGCTGTGATGCTAGACCATTCAGTTGGGACGCTTGGATGTACATATCTGATATTTTTACCCAGGGAAGCTCCCACGTCAGCTATCAGCTAGACGATTCTTTTGGGACTCTTGGATGTTCCTGGCCTTTCACCTTTACTGGTACCTACAGGCCTCTGACATTTGGCTACCCTACGCCCGCTCCGCCCTGGTGCGGCGACTCCGCTCTGGAGCGGAGAATGTCTTTTTATTTCCGAGGATGCTTCCACGTCAGCTGTACTGCTAGACTATTCTGACGGGACTCTTGGATGTTTTACCTTTCACCCTTCCTGATGCCACAAGCCTCTCCCATAAGACTGCACTACATCTGCCCCGCCCTAGAGCGGAAATTCCCGCTCTTGGCCAGTTCTCTTCCATACTTCTACTGACACCATCCCGGTTCCTCACCTGTCCTATACCGCTCTCCGCTCTGGAGCGGAGCTTACTTTCTGCTCCAGAGCGGGATTTCCGCCCCAGAGCAGAGCGGGCCGTTCGAGGCCCCCTCCACTCTGGGTCGGTTCTCGGTGGACTTTGCCTTGCCTCTGGATGGGCCCTCCGTTGCAGTCATTCATCTTACTACTGTTGCAGTCATTCATCTTACTACTGGCTCCGTCTCGCTCCCTTACCTCCCTAGGCTAGGTCATTCATCTTCCTACTGGCACCATCTCGCTCCATTGCCTCCCTCGGCCTCCTGGGCCGCTCCTGCAGCGTGCAACGCTCTCCGCTCTGGTGCGCAGCTTCCATTTCCACTCCAGGGCGGCGAGGGCCCTTCCTCCTACATTCCGCTCCAGAGCGGATTTCCGCCCCGGAGCGGAGGGGACCATTCTGGACCACTCCACTCTGGGTCGGTGCTAGGGTGCTTTGCTTTACCTCTGGATAGGGACTCCGTTGCAGTGGTTCATGGACTTCTCTTTTTTTATCAGACTGTGCTCCCACTCTACTCTGATGGTAGAGTGGAGAAGAGGCATCTTCTCCTCTTCAGTGCCTTCACCCTTTGGGTATTCTTATTATCCTCTTCCATTATTAGGCTTTCATGCCTTCCTTCTGGGGATTTGCACCTGCCCCTTGGTCTTTTCTGACCGGGGTTTTTTCGGGGTTCTTGCTCTTGCTGGTTCGCCTGGTCTCTCCCTGACCCTCCGCATGGGGGGTCACTCTTCACCCCTCGCCTCGCACAGGGGGGGGGGGGGGGGATACTCACTTTCATGAAAGGTACTCCATTTTCGAGGTGTAGTGAGCACTTTTGTGCGTCCTTCGGCCCTTGTGCCTGTTGATTTTCGGGAGTTTTCTTCCAGTATTTGTGCACCCATGAATTATCCTCCTGTATAGCCCTCCGTTCGAAGGGTCCCCCTTTTTCGTCCTTTCCTTCCTACACAAGGGAAGGGGGTATTCTCCTGTCACAGATTTACCGGTTTTTCACATTATTGTGCTTACACACAATTCCTGGGCTTCCTACATGGGACGGCAGTATCTTTTTCCTTTCCGATTGCGAGGAGGTTATCACTTCCTTCCTGCGCACACCATGGGTGTGTCCGTCCTGCCATGCCCGTTGGACGTAGGGAGTGTCCTCCCCTTATCTCATGCTACAGCCGCGATGGTTTTCACCCTCGGAGGTATAGATCGTGGCTCGTGGATATTGTCCTTTGTGTCTCGTCCTCCTTACCCGGACACGGATGAGGCGAGGTCTCGCCTCTGCACTATGTAGTCGGGAATTGCTCTCTATGTCAAGGACCACTTCCATTGGATTCCACACTTCGTAAGACGGAGGGGTATGCGCCATGCGTCCCCTTACCTCTGCTGTCTCCGTGGCGCCAGGCCGCCTTTCCTCCTGTGCCTCGTTCGGGCGTCCTCGCGGTATCCGAGGACGCCGAAACGACGGTGTGACGTCGCTCTCCTTCCCCATATCGCCGACGATTCCCGACTCCTCCGTCCGGTTCATGCCATACATGTGGCTCTGGAGCCCGTCAAACTGCATACAACCTCCCTGCCCGGGCCTGCCGCCCTATGGGCGGATGCTCTGTTGTAAGGACAGAGCGCCCGGGTAGTATGGTATTCCCAACACACCGTGTTCGACGACCTAGCGGCCTCCTGGTGTGTTCCACAGGTAGCCTGGTTCGCCTCATGCGAGGCGACCGGGTTGCCTGTGTTCCTGTACCGCTGGATTACTCCTCCGGCAGAGGTACCGGTCGCGTTCAGCAAGGACTGGCGCAGGTGGCGGTCGGTTTATGTGTGTTCCACCAACCGCCGCCCTTTTTGATGTGCAACGTCCTCCACGGGCTGAGATGGTACCGGTGCTTCGTTTGGTTGTCGCGCCCATCCGGCCGGACCAAGCCTGGTCCGCTCGGCTGAAGCGGTGGTACCCGAGTCCAGTTCCCCTAGCGATCTCCGATTTCGTCTTGGTATCGATTGGTGTCCTAGGGACCTCGTTCGCCTTCACATCGTGGATGTTGTGAGGCAGGGTGGATGCCTAAGTTTCGTCGATCTTTGAATGTCAAATCCTCTCCCCTGGATTCATTTTACATGGCAGACTTATGGATCTCACTGACGCAGTTTTCCTTCTTGGTTCCCTACCCATCACGGACGGGACCATCGGTGGCGTTCGTGTTTCACTACCTCCATTGGTTAATATTGAGAAGCGTCCCAATATCTGCACCACTCTTCCGAACCGCCTGTCGGCCATTCGGGTACCGTTTGAGACTTTCACGGGGTTGGTCGTTCCTCCCTAGGACTTGGGTTCTTTTTGCGATCCTGCTTTATGCTTCGTCCGATGCCGCGTCAGCTTCCTCCTCAGTGGTTTCTGGCGGAGGCTCTCAAACTGCTCTCGTCTGCCTCTTACGCTCATTACCCCACGCCTGAACACTTCCGTTACATGACATTATTCTTTATGGCTTTGGCGACGGGTGAAGGAGTCCCCGGAGATGACTGCCAGGTCTAGGGACCGACATTCCTTACATCGTTCTTCCGTCCTTGAGTCAGTTACTTTGGCTCCGTCTGTTCGTTTGGTTGCTACAACCGTACGCGACACTCCCGTTTTTATGCTTTTCCTGTACCAGCTTTCAAACATGGTAGGGTTCATCATCCGTTATGCCCGGTTCACACCCTGCATCCGTATGTGTACTCGACCAGGCCAGTGTCGGGGTTGCCTTTACGGGTGGCGCCTACGACCTGTAGGAGAGTAGGTCGACGTGCTGTGGGACTTCGCCTGTGTCGGTCGTTTCGGGCCAGTACCCCTTACGTTCTGGACGCGGCTCATGTTGTCCGTGCGTACGCTGCTACGTTCAGACTTTACATAATCTTTCTCGACCGAACGTTGCCGACACGGGGCTTTGGTCTTCCCCCACCACGTTTGTCTCCTCCTCTCTGGCCATGTGCACAGGCAGGCCGGGACGTCCTTGTCATGCGTTGGGCCAGCAGGTTCACTCAGGGTCTACCTGCAGCGTTCCTTCTGTCTCTTATCTTCTCCCTTCTTGTTCTTCTTTTATTGGGGGAGGGGGGGGGGGGTATTGCACTATACCCATACTTGCACCTAAGTTAAAGGATTAATAACTAGGTTAAGATTTTGATATAATTTCTCGTCTTAAAGTATACTACGTTCTGTTGGTAGGTCTTGGCCTCATACCACTGAACTTTTCTCATGGCTTTCAGTGCTGGTCACTGTGTATGCTCATGTCTTTTCTCGTCACCCCCTGTACGGTCCTCCTCTTCGACGTATGTCAGTATTTACTCATTACATTCTTGGTCTTCCTGCCTTCGTCCGGAAGGAGGGGGGGGGGGGGAGCATCCTGGACTGCATATTTTATGATGAAATGCAGCATTCTTTGTTTTAGGTTAGTTATCCCATGGCATAAGACTTGACTGTACTTGACCTCTCTTGATATGCACCTGTCAAGTACACTCTTTCTATAAACTCTCTTGTTTAAGTCGGTCTTTCCATGGTCCTGATATTTCCTAAGGGCTAAAGTTTGTGTTTTCAGCTTGTATGTCCGCCTCCAATTTGGTACTCTAGCTCTACGTTGGAACGTAGAGGCTACTACTAAATTGGGAGGTTTAACGACCCTCCCAATACCAAATGAGGTAAACCTCCTATTTGGTCGTAGCCTCGGAGTATCCAACGTCATAGTATCCCGCCCTCGCGCCGTACCCCTGCCCATCCAATCTTGTCTCTTGTAACTTGATACCGGGAATGCCCAATGAACCCTGTCGGGTAGTGGGGTGGATCCGTCAAGACGGCTGAAGGAGCCAGATAGGATGGCCTAAAATCCTGTAATTTTCTCTTCTTTCTCATCAACATTTTCTTATTTTCCTTTTCAAATAGTGGCCTCCAAAGTATGTACAACGTACCTAGTAGAGAGAGTAAGGTGCTACTCTAGATGTTATCGTTTTATTGCACTAGTGATTTCGATAATTGCCCGCTCTAGAGCGGAGCAAAATTATACGATAAGTATATAGCTCTAGCTCTACGTTGGATACTCCGAGGCTACGACCAAATAGGAGGTTTACCTCATTTGGTATTGGGAGGGTCGTTAAACCTCCCAATATACACACGTGTCCAAACTCTGATATGGACAGTCTTACTTTAAGTATTACATTAAGTATTTAGTATTAAGTTTGTGGGATCAATAATTATATAGAATAATTAAAAGGTTAATAAATATGTTCTATATTGAATATTGGGTAATCTATCATTCCTATGAACTTAGATAATTCTAGGTAATTAGGTAATTCCCCTCAAATGATAACACAACAGAAATACAGTCAATTAAAATACGCACTGGGAACAACTCCAACATAACCATCATAAACACATACATCCCCTACAGTACCAAATGAATACAGACCACACTTACAACACATCACAAACACCCCACACATCATCCTGGGTGGTGACTTCAACGCCAAGACGTCGGCCTGGTTTGTCGACAACCCCGACACAGACAGAGGGCAGGTACTACAAAACCAAACCTTATCATCCTTAACGACATCCATCAACATACCCATATTCCTCACCAAGCCCTCTATAACCCATCATCTCCAGACATCACCTTTTGCTCCCCAGAACTCGCCCCCACAACATCCTGGAGGGTGGTCAGAACCTTAGGCTCTGACCACCTTCCGATCATTATCACCACCAAAACCAGACTGACCCCAGCTAGCCACAAACACACATACACCAATTATAAAAGAGCTAACTGGGAAGCATTCACAAATGAGACAGAACAACACTTCACAACTCTAAACAGTACACCCATCACTAACATCAACAATGCTGTACACATACTCAAGAAAACTATCCAAAACGCTGACAAGAAACACATTCCAAGAGGTAACAGAAAAAGACACAACCCCAACTTCACACCAGAAATTCAAAACCTCATCAGACAACTCGACATACTGAAACACTCCCCAGCACCCCACACACAAGACATCACACAACAAATTCAAGCACTCAACACCCAAACTAACAAAATACAAGAACAAAAACTAAATTGGAATAACTTCCTACAAACACTTGATCACAAAACAAACCCCAAAAAACTCTACAAAACACTAAACAGCATCACACTTTCCAACAGCAACTCAACACAATCACATGCTGCAATCACAACAACAGACTCTACTCCTTCATGTAAACAACAAGCAAACACACTCATCAATCACTTCTCACATGTCAGCCACCCAAAACCTCACAAAGACGACTGACGTGTCATCCGACGTAAGAGACAATTCCCCACAGACCCTGACTATACACCCTTCACCAATCACCAGACAATGCATATCATCAACAATCTCAAGCACTCACCCGCCTGTGGCCTAGACAACATAAGCAACATACACCTCAGACACCTGGGACCACAAGGCATACAAGCACTCACTAACATATCAAACTACAGCTATTCACACAACACAATACCAGACATTTGGAAGCATGGTATCATCATCACATTCCCCAAACCCAACAAAGACCCCACGCTACCCTCCTCGCACCGCCCCATCACACTCCTTTGCTCCCCCTCCAAAGTCATGGAACGCCTAGTATTACAACTAATTACACCTGACCTACCCCTAGCTCCAACACAACATGGCTTTAGGCCACTGCACTCCACAAACACTCTTCACACAGACCTTAGACAAAGAGCTTTCGACGGCATCAACTCAACTAGACCACCACACAGATCACTATTAGCCACACTCGACATTAGTAAAGCCTTCGATGCCATCCCCCGCCACAACCTAACAAACAAAATCTACAACACAAACATGCACAACAACACAAAAAGGTGGCTGGCCAACTTCCTAGCAGGCAGATGTGCACACGTATCTTTTGCCGGTCAGTCATCTAAAATCAGAAACTTTCCAAACGGAGTCCCACAAGGATCCGTCCTATCGCCCGCAATCTTCAATCTGTACATGCACGATATAACTACACCCAATACGCCCCAAATAAACTTAGCCTCCTATGCAGATGACATAACACTCACATGCTCACACCATGGCCCAAAAAGAGCAACAGATCTCCTTCAACCCTATCTCAACACACTACATGGCTGGTGCACTACAAACAGACTTAATCTAGCCCCAGCCAAATCCACCACAACCCTGCTCACAAGTTGGACAGGAGAACACGAATACATCCCTCAACTCACCATAAACAACACACCCCTAACACATACACACACACCAAAAATCCTAGGAGTAACATATGATACTCATATGACATTCAAACAGCACACCACAAACATTAAAAAGAAACTGACACCCAGACTTAACACCCTCAGGTCACTTGCTCACACAAAATTTGGACACAACAAAGAAACTACCACCACAGTATATAAACAATACATAAGATCAGTGATGGAATACGCAAGCCCAGCCTGGGCTTCTAACCTAGCTGAAACACATCATAAGACCTTACAGACTATTCAAAACAAAGCCCTGAAGATCATTACAGGCTGCACAGCTACTGCACCCACAGATCACCTACATCAAGAAACCAAAATTCTCAAAGTCAAAGACCATCTGGACATGAGAGGCACTCAATTCCTGGCAGCAGCCTCCACGAACCAAGACCACCCACTAAACTACATGGCAACACACCCACAGACACCAAGAAATATCAAAAACAACACCCAGCACACGGTATCACACACAATTATTGTCCTCTCTCCCTCCCTGCCCACCCCGAACCAACTTCCAGAAGCACATCCATACTCATATCTCTCACCGATCCATCCACTCACTCACAGACAACACGCAGCTGCATGCACGACCTCCCGAAATCCATCCTTCCGAATCCTCCCTTCCTCGCGAGGACAGAGTCCACCTGGCCAGGCTGAGATGCGGACACCATCCAGCTCTCCTGAGCTATCAGAAGAGACTGGATGACTCCGTTGTCGACGCCTGCCCGTGATGTAACACAGCACCCCATACCATTAAACACATCATAGAAGACTGCATTCCACATAACCACTTACGCCAACAACACAATCTACACTCAATGAGAGCTCTGTGGGAAAGCCCGATTGTGGCCATGGCCTTTTTCAGGGACTCGGGGCTGTTCGGCCAGGCAGCTTAGGGAACAACAACAACAACAATAACAACAACTTAGGTAATTCTAATTGGGTGGGAAAAAATATACCTACCCATTTGCGCATGCGTGATAGCGGCGCACTTCCCGCAAAAGGTGAGGGCCCCGCACTCACTCTCTCCCTAGTCGCCACAACTACCAGACCGTCTGCCTACGCTCTTGTGTTTTCACCTCACCTTTCGCCCCATTAGTGATAGTACTCAGCTCATCAATTCTCCATCTATCCATACTAATCCATAGATCATTAATCATCATTCCCATCAATCATTAAGTATAGTGGCCCCCTTCTTTAAACATCAACTCTATCCTATCACCTGTTTCACACACCATCTTGTAGCATCATAACGGCTCAACAGGTCAACAAAGGTCTACAGCACTAGTTCCAGTCTTCAGGTGATATAAACCATTATATGATAATGTTATACAGTCCACTGAATCATTTAACTAACGAATATCTATATAATATATGGTCCTTCGCCCGTCCTAGTGTTGTGGCACCTGGCCGGCGTGCTCCCATTTTTTGCTGGTCCGTGAGCTTCTGCATGGCTACCCTCTCACTATTTGTTTTGTCTGTTTCGGCCGCGAGGGTTTCCCTGATTTACCGACATGGCACATGGCTTTTTTAAGCACGGGGCAGCGGGAGGTGGTGTATGGGAAGGTTTTGAGCCGGATAATTGAATATGCACTAACTTTAACTAACCCCTACAGTAAAATGCATTTTTCTGATTGACTAATCTGAAAGTTCAATGAGTCTTGTTTTTCTGATTAGGCCTAACTACATTTAAATTTAAGTTCATTACCAATTTGTTCTTTCTGATTAAGCCTAACTAAATCTAAATTTAAAGGTATCTATTGGCTTTTCTAAAATATTAGTAAATCTTGATGCATCTAATTTAACCCTGTTTTTCAAATTTTCTGAGATAGCCTAACTTTTCAGAATTTCTGTGATAGCCTATAACTTTTCTGATTATTGTGTAATCAGATCATCTAAATTCTGAATTTTGAAGGGTTGTACTTTGGGTTTTAACTTTAATGATTTCGGCACTCGGCAGGCGCGTACATTTAATTCTACAAGTTCTAATGCCACTCATGTTCTGATAATGCCACTCATGTTCTGATAATGCCACTCATGTTCTGATAATTTGCCTTTTATCCCGTCGCTCGCGTTTAGTGTTAGGTCCGAACCCGAGTTTGATCGGCTATTTATCACCATGTCTTGTTAGTACAGTATATCCTTTGGGGTTTTTTCCTTTTTATTTCTTGCCGTTGCTCGCGATTTGTGATAGAACCCGAGTTTGATCGGCATGATAAGTATTGCAATTTGTTTTTCCTCTCGCATTTGATGTTACTCGCATTTGTTCTCGCTCTTTGATTATCTGTCATTGGTCGCTCGCGTTTAGCATTAGAACCCGAGTTTGATCGGCGGAAGATTTCCTGTTTCAAATAAACTGTCATAAAGGTCTGGGTTTTGTTTAGGACTGAGGGTGACAATATGGAAGCTCTAGCCCAGGGCAAACGCCGTAGGGCGGTTATTAAAGGTTCCTTGACTGTCCTGGCAACAGGTTTGGATGAGTTCTTGGAGTCCGCAACTCTGATAGATATCGAGGCAAAACTTCATAGCGTGCAAACCCAGGTGGCCAAATTTGAGGCCAATCAAGAGGTCTTGTTGCCGCTATACACCTCAGACGATGAATATTTCAAAGAAAACCAAGCGGATACCATCTACTTATTTGACATCTATGGGATAGTCGCCCGCCTAAAAGCGGAGTTGGGTGGTCAGGAGGGGCAAACTAAATGCGACAAAAAAAGGGGATCGGGAGTTAAAATGCCGCACCTGATCCTACCCATCTTCGCTGGCGACTCCACATTATGGACTGGGTTTTGGGACATTTTTCGATGTGTGGTGCATGAAAGGAATGACTTAAGTTCCATTCAAAAGTTAACATACTTAAAGGGTCAGTTAAAGGGGGATGCCTATAAGCTGATAGAAGGTTTCTCGGTGGAGGGTGCAAGCTACGCCCCCGCCTTAGACTTACTTCAAGAAACCTTCGGGCACCCCGACAGGGTAAAAGCGGCGCACATCATGCATTTCCATAATCTTGTCGCTCCTAAATGTCAGGCTGTAGAACTAAAGGCTTTCTATGCCACCATGGAAAGTGCCATGAGATCTATGACTAGTCAACAGGTGAGTCTGTCTGAGTTCTGTGTGGTTACATTGCTGAATAAATTGCCATCACCAGTTAAGGAAACCATTAGGAGGGAGATGGGTGAGCAAAGCTTAGATTACAAGACTTTCACACAGTGTTTTCAGGCAGAATTGTATAACATGGTTGGTCAGGACTCCCCAGTAAAGAATATGCCTGTGGCTACGGCTGCATTCGCAACACAGAGTGGTAGCAGCCGGTTCCCATGTAAACTGTGCGGTGGGAATAACCATCCCTGGTATAAATGCTTTAAACATAAACGGGACCGCTCAAAATTAAAAGAGCTCGGCAACTACGACTCTGTGCGGGATGTCTCTCCAGTGATCATGGTAGTAATGGGTGCACTAACCCTAACATCAAAATTTGTAGGTATTGCCAGGGTAAGCACTTTCACTCCCTGTGCCCAAAACAGAGAGAGGCAAGACCGGTAGGTGGAGGTACTACTAGGGAAGAGTCAACACCTACAACCTCAACAACAATGTCTGTAAGTATGAATAAGCAAACTGTGATCCTAACACAGTTCAGCTGCCTGTAAAGGGTAGACACAGGAAAAGTATAAAAGTCAGATCGCTATTAGACCAATGCTCACAGAGGACCTTCGTGAAGAAATCCGTACTACCGTCTCTTTCATACGAAACCGTGGGGATGGAAGAATTACGGCTTCATGGTTTCACCGGAATTCAAATCCCTCGTGAGTATACTATTGTAGCACTGAAATATTTACATCGGGGTAGGTTCCATCGTCTCGAAGCAATTGTGGTCGAGGATCTTCCCGAACATAAAGGTGAGTCTAGTCTTAGTGCTGAAATGATTAATTTGTTAGTAGTCTTGGCAAATCCAACGTCAAGGCTATTAACCTAATTGCAATGACGACTTGTCTATTTTGACTGCTATGTCGTCATTCCAACCGCGGTTAAAAAGAAAACGTCTAGAGTCTACTCCTTATCTTGCTCTAGGAGACATTGTACATTAACCAAAACTACCACCGAAGGTGAAAAAAGTATAGAAGAGAAGAAAAAGGGGTTTACCTTAGTTACCGCTCAAGGCCCATCCCGTGTTCCGTCATGCGCAGATCCCTGTCGAACGTGCGCATGAGCGACCCTCTCTTGTCATCATTTTTTCACGCGTCGCCATTGTTGAGTCCGCTTTTGTTGTGCTCCTTCAATTCACCCTGTTTTAGGTTCGTTTCGGCTTTTCTGGCCTTCTTTTTGTTAGACAGATGTTACGTGATCTAGGGCACACGTAAATGGGCTCCTCAGTGTGTTTAATGGAGACGCGTGTGGAAATAGCTACCGAAGGTACGGGGGCGCCTGGCGTTCCTCGTGTGTGTTTTTCATTCCTTTCTCTTTTCATATTCTTTTTTCCTGTTAGTCTGGGCATAGTTTAGCTTTTAGCTTATTTTAGCCTAGCTTGTTTCTCATTCAGGAATTGCTATGCCCCTATGAGTTTTCATATTTTCATAGCCTAGGTGTACAGTTGGTTCACGATCTGAGATTTCGTGGTGGCGGTGCTGTTTGTAGGGTTTGTGTCGGCCGCATTATTAGCGTTATTCCCGAGTCCCCCCTTTCGAGCCTTCACTGTGTCTCAAGGGCCTGGGCGCTTGGTGGTTCGTGATATCCAGGGGTACCCCACGGGGGCCTCTCCCTCACACCACAGAGTTTTTCGCCCCTGACACATTCTCTCCTCACGGCTAGGCCACCCTTTTTCTCGCCAGTTTCATTTACTGGTTTTTGTGTTCCCTTACTGTTTTCACCTCCATCCTTTCATTCCCTTTTGCCCAATCCTGGGGTACCCTACGGGGGCCCCTGTTTGTGCCAAACCACCCTTCCTGCCACTTCTCCTCATGGGCTTTGCTCTATCTCTGTGGGTGGGGTGGTTCCTGGGGGATGTGCCTCCTCTCCCCTGGTGTGTCTTCCTTGCCTCTCCCTTGACCGGTGAGTCAGGATATTATCAAGGAAGACACTGCTCAGCTTGATGGCCATCGTCGCTTGGAGTCATAAGGAGTTGACGCTTTTTTCTGGGCCTGTTTTGGTATTCCCTAGACGCTCCTCTCGCTTTTTCGGCGCCGGACCATCTCGGCCGGTCCCGCAAATTTGCGGAGTGCTCGATTCGGTCCACGGACGTTTCGGCTCCCCGCAAATTTGCGGAGATCGCTGGGGGGTCTCGCGGTGAGGCGGGAGGGTTGTGTCGGTACGGTTATGCCTCCATTGGCCCGCAAATTTGCGGTTATAGTTGGCTTTCACTGTGGTCCTTTTTTGTGTCATCTTGTTGCCTGATACTATATTGGTGTATGCACTTTCCTGGTGTTATGGACCCTGCATGTGAGGTGTTGAGTGGTGGTTAACACTTTCTCATCTTTGCAGGTTCTGCTTGTGCCCTTCCGCCTCACCCGCCCTCCTCACCTCCATCGGTGCTCCCGGTTTAGAGTGAGTACGACTTCCAGTTTGCATGTGTGTTCCTGTTTACCCATGCTCATTCCCTGGTTTTTATTGGACATTATCTTCACTTACTCCGTCAACGTGCTGCTTATGGTGTGTGTTCTTCTTCCGTTGCAGGTGGGATGCCTTGCTTTCGCCAGGGCTGTGGCTCCCCATGCTTGGAATGCCACAGGTCCTGCTTACGCCACTCTCAATGTGTGTCCTCTACGGCCTACCTCCCTGCTTTGTGTGTGGCCCGTGTATGGACCTGGTGGATGTGGTGGACCATCACCCTGGTTCCTCTGACGCGGCAGTGGCCTCTGCGTCCCTTCAGTCTGTGTGGGCGGTGGTCTCCCACCACATTCGGACTGTGGGCCACCGTTCCCCGGCCTTTGTTGACGACCGGATACGCGTCGCCCTGGGCATCCCTGACCCGTCTGGAGGCCGTTTACCTGGCCCTCTCCCTGCTCGGGCCCTCCTCCCTGAGTCCCGTGGTCGGTCGTCACATCGTCGGGTGGATCCCCAGCTCCGTCCACGCTCTCGCTCTCCTCGTCGCCCGTCCTCTACTGCCCCTCCTTGTCCTCCTCCTGATCACCTTGACTCCGCCGTTCGCCCTCGTCATGGTTCTCGCCCTGAGGCCGGGGTTAGCGTCTCTGCCCCTGTACGCCCTCCCCTGGCCTCTCCGGATAGGGGCTCTACTACCTTCCGCCCGCTTCCCCTGCACAAAAGACGTCCTCTTCATTTGTCCTCTACGCGCGCGGATGTTCATGCTGTAGCTGGCCCTCTGCTCCCTCCTTCTACTCTGTCCAGGAGGGTCCGCCAGGATGTAGTTGCTTCTCCTCCTACTTCTCCTGCTTCGGTGCCTCTTCTTCCTTCTCGGTCTCGTCCCAAGGTGGAGGTTCCTCCCTCCTCCGCCTCGGTGTCGGGCCGCCCTGTTCTCTCAGCCCCGGGGATCCTTGCTCTGTTTCCCCCCGCGGCTCCTTCTGACCTCCTTTCACCCGGCCAGCCTTCCCACTCCCGTCATCCTGCTCCTCTTCCTTCTTCTATCCCTGATCTTCGCTTGCCGGCTCCCCGTGAGGGTACCCCGCCGCTTGACTCGGTAGAGTATAGCGAGGTTTCGGGGTCCCCTTTCTCGGGGGCTGACGTGTCGCTGGAAGAGGGGGATGGTGATGTTTCCCCCTCGGGCGTTAGTGATCGGGGACGAGACCCTCAGGACCGCCACGGCCGTCGTCGCTCGCCTTCTTTGGGCCGCGACGCTGCTGTTTCGTGTCGTGGGTCTCGCTCTCGCTCACGCTCGCCCCTGCGGGCCGAACTATCTTCGGGGGGGTCGCCTCTCTCGGATCGATTTTCGGCTATGCAGGGGTGGGTTGTGTCACACTTCGACGCGCGCTTGGAGGCGATGCAAGAATCCCTCATCGCGCTTCTTGGCGGTGACACAACCTCAGCGCCTCACCCAACCTACCCCTGCTTTGGTCCCCTCCCCTCTGCGGTGGACCACATTCCTTCTCGCCCTGCTTCTCCGCCTGCCCGGTCGTCGGCTAGTACTGCTCCTGCCCTGGCTCAGGTGGTTGCCCCTGCTGTCTCCCATGCGGGGGTTCTCCGTCTGCTAGGGCAGGGTCCGCGCTTGCCCCCCATCCAGAAGGCCAAGGTCCCGTCGCGGACTATGCCGCTCCTCTATGGCTCCTTGGCTGTTTGGAAGGGGGTGCAGGCCTCCCACCCGGAGCGTGCTACCGACTTCCCGTCAGGTGAGAGGGCCCTACCTTCGGACTGGTCGGTCCAAATTAATGACAAAATGCAGTTCAGGGCGATCAGGGTGGATGGTCAGGTGGCCGACGTGGAGGTGCGGGCTTACCCGACACGGACTGACCTTCAGTACTTTTCGGTGAAGCCCAAGCCCCCGTCTGCTCCTCGAACTAAGCTCTGGTCAGACTTCAGCCGCCAGGACATCCTTCAGGATGTTCAGTCCCTGGCTGTGTTAACGGGACTGTCCTCCTATGGGACGGGTTTGTGCGACGACGGTAAGCCTGGCTTAGCCGTCGTGCTCGATAATCCTCTCCCATTGGAGGCCTGGTTTGCTGAGGCCTTAGAATTTGCCAACCGTTCCGTCGACAGATCTGTTTCGGTCCCTCCCCCAGAGTCGTCACTGCTTTTGCCTCCTCTGGTATCTGTCGGCGGATTGGATGGCAAGTTCTGGTCCTGCATTAGTGCACCCAAACTTGAAATTTGTGCTATTGCTAACCCGTTCTTCTCCCACCCAGATAAGTCCTCTGTCGACAGGGATTTTACCTTGCGGCAGAGGGTGGCGAACTTATTGTCTTGTCTTCTAGGTTCCCTCCAGACGTCTGTTCACCACCTGCGACTTATCGAGGCGACTGCACCTGGCGATCTTCGCGAGGGTTTGGACCACGTTCGGCGGATCCACCTTCAGCTCGCGGTGTCTTTGGTTCCCGAGCTGAAGGCGGTTTTGTGCGAGGCAACTCGACAACGCCAGACGGTAAGGTCCTCGTTCTGCCGGAAAGCCCCTTTGGATATTCGTCAGGGTTTGTTATACTCTGAGCTCTATACATCGGGGCTTTTTGCGCAGGATGCTTGGGAACGCTATGCTTCTCTGTCAGCGGACCCTGCTTACGACATGCAAAGACGCGCTGTGTCGCGACCAGGGTCTTCGCAGTCCCGTCCTTCTGCCGGTCCCCTTCGGGGTGCTGCCGCCAATGCTGCCGCCAAGAAAGGGCGCAGGAAAGGGAAGTTGCCGGCCAGAGCGTCGGTTCCGCCTCGCACTTCTGCTCCTGCTCCCTTTCATCCCCGCCGAGAAGGGGCTGGCCAGCCTTCCACTTCCGGCCACACTTCGACGGGGTCAGACGCACGACGGACAGGGGATGGGGTGACCCGCCCTTTTCGGCGAGGTGGGGGGGGTAGGGGTGGTCAACGTGGCTCTTATGACCGCAGGGACCGTACCGGGGGACCCTCCACGTCAAAAAATGTGTAGGTTCTCCAGGTCGGTCTCCTCCTTGTTCTCCTTCTCGCCTCGCAGAAAGGGTCGCTCACCTCATCTCGGGGGCTCCCACAGGTTATTTTCGCCCTTGCGCCCTTCGGTGGCCGCGAGGGACGTGGGGGCGGAAGATTGCACGGAGGGGTCTAACCTGGAGATGGAAGTCCAGACCCCCACTCAGCTCTTGTCAACGACGCCGGCCTGTCTCTTCGGAGGTGGCCGACGTGATTACATCCATGCACGAGCAGGGAATCGTCAAGGAGGTGAAAGCCGGCCAACCGGTTTTCCTCTCCCGTGTTTTTCTGGTACCGAAGAAGGACTGCGACGCGATGCGACCGGTGGTGGATCTGTCGGCCCTCAACGGGCACATCGTGAACACACGGTTTCGGATGCTGACGGTGCACCAGGTACGACTGGCCCTGCGACCTCTGTCGTGGGTAGTGTCGCTGGACCTCAAGGATGCGTATTGGCACGTTCCTATCCATCCTCGTTTCCAGCGATTCTTGGCCGTTCAGACTTCCGATCGTGTGTTCATGTTCGACAGACTTCCCTTCGGTCTCAACATCGCGCCGCGGATCTTCTCGAAACTGGTGAAGCAGGCTCTGGATCCTCTCCTCAGGAGCGGCCTCCAGATCCTGTTTTACTTGGACGACTGGTTGATAGTTTCAGACACCCTAGAACAGTGCGTCCACGACACCCTCACAGTAGTTCGACACATCACACAGTTAGGGTTCAAAGTCAATATTCCCAAGTACCGCCTGACCCCGTCGCGTGTCGTGACGTGGGTAGGTCTCGAATGGGATCTGTCCAACACTACGGTAACCCAGAGTCAGCCAAACGCGGTGAAACTTCGCAGGAAGGTCTTCGCCGTGTTGCACTCGGTCTCCCTCACGAGGAGGATCTGGGACTCGTTAGTGGGTTCACTGAATTGGGCTGCTCTGACCATTCCCTTAGGGAGGCTCAGGCTGCGCCGCCTAATCCTCATGGGCAACAAGGTGTTTCCGTTGGCCCCTATGGATCGGCTCATGCCGATCCCGCGTACCATTCACAGACACTTAGGACACTGGGTTGCTCGGGGCACGCTCTCTGCGGCTGTGCCCTGGACCTCCCCCCCGCCGACGATCTGGGTGGATACGGATGCGTCGAGCGAGGTAGGGTGGGGTTACCAATCCAACCTGGGACATCAACATCACGGCAGGTGGGTGGGACACACACACCTACACATCAGTGCCCTCGAACTGTTGGTTCCCTTGTTCTTCCTGCGGGACCACGCGCTGGCCCTTCAGGGCCAGTCGGTGGCCTTCCGGATGGACAATCAGACAGCTGTCCACTGTATCCAAAAGCAGGGGTCCTCCAGGTCTTTGACTCTGTTGGGGATCTCCGAGAAGTTGTTCTTCCTCGCGAACCGACACAACATCTCCCTGCACGCCTCCTACCTGCCCGGGTCTGCCAACCTGTGGGCGGACGCCCTGTCGAGAGGACAGGGCGTTCTTGTAGAATGGGCGATGAAACAGACTGTATTCGGCGACCTCGCGGCTTCCTGGGGTGTTCCGGAGGTCGACTTGTTCGCATCGAAGGAGACGCGCAAGTTGCCTCGGTACCTATCCCTCCGGACTCGTACTCCGGAGGGGGGTCCGGACGCTTTCATGGAAGACTGGAGCAGGTGGCAGTCGATATACATATTTCCGCCACCAGACGCACTGTTGATGTGCAAAGTCCTCGCGAGGCTGCGGCTGTACCGCGGCAGAGTCTGGCTCATAGCTCCTCTGTGGCCGGCCCAGGCTTGGTACTCCCAGTTGAAGCGGTGGTGCCCGAGTCCGGTCCCTCTTCCTCTCTCACACTTCCACTTGAGCCAGGTTGGAGACCTACGGACCTCGTTGGCCTTCGCATCGTGGATGTTCGTGAGGCACGGTGGCTCCCAGTCCACGGACGGGACCTGACTGACTTCCTGAAGCGTTCATGGACGTCTTCGACTTGGGGGACTTACGAGTCCCACTGGAGCTCTTTTACTAGGTGGATACAGGACACTCGCCAGACTGTTAGCTCTCCTTCCCTCGTCCTACACTACTTGTTTCACCTCTTCCGTACACGTCGCTTTCAAGTCAACACTATACGTAACCACTTGTCTGCCATCCGGGAGGTCTTTGAGTCCGTCACTGGGCTGGTCGTTCCACCGAAGGAGCTGGATTCCTTCATGAAGGCTGCCTTCAGGGAGCGACCGCCTTCGCGCCAGATCCCTCCTCAGTGGGATCTGGGGCGTGCTCTGGACCTTCTGGCTTCACACACATATACACGGGATACTACACCAGTTCAGTTGCTGGAGCGTACACTCTTCCTTGTCGCTCTGGCCACTGGGGATAGGGTGTCTGAACTAGCTGCCATGTCGCGGTCCCAGGAATGCATGCGCTTCTCCCCGTCCTTGAATGTCGTCACGTTAGCCCCCTCCCCTCATTTTGTTGCCAAGAATGAGAGAGAGACCCACGTTTTCAAGCCTTTCACCATCCAGGCTTTAAAGCGTGGGCATACTCACCATGTGTTGTGCCCGGTGCAGGCCTTGCACTCCTATGTTGAGTCTGTGGCTCCGACTTCGGGTACTGCTGTGTGGGTGTCTCCTCGGACTGGTAGGAGGCTCTCGAAGGTACAGATAGGACGCCACATTTGTCGGGTCATTCGTGCCAGTAACCCTGCTTGTCGGGGTTCTGCGCACGATGTGCGGTCCTTTGCTGCCTCCTTACGGTTCCTGCAGACTCGTTCGTTGCCTGACGTCGCCTCGGCGGGTTTGTGGTCTTCTGTCCATACCTTCTCCTCCTACCTCTCCATGTCCATTGTTAGACCCCCTCGGCCTGTGATAGCTCTCGGGAGTCGTGTTTCCTAGGGCTCTCGCGAAGTTGCCTGGTCTTCCCCCCTAGTCACTCTTTCTTTTACTTTGTTTTCTTTAGAAAAGGGGGGGAGGGAAGTACGGGTTTGCAACACTGGATTGCAAGTTTGGGATTATGTTATATGTATACAGTACATAAGTGTTTTTGCCTCATTGAAAATTGTGTTTTATTTTTGTGATCCATGTTTTTGTTCGTTTTGGAAGAAAAGGGATTTTGTGTACAG
Source organism: Paralithodes platypus (assembly GCA_032716605.1). NCBI lineage: Eukaryota > Metazoa > Arthropoda > Malacostraca > Decapoda > Lithodidae > Paralithodes > Paralithodes platypus. The sequence continues at coordinate 28,134,112 of CM064582.1, forward strand.
TACTTTTTGGTTTAAGACAAGTCTATGGTTTTGCATTACTATGAATGACGGGCACGTGTTAAAACTGCTCTTTTTAGCTACTCCTCAGTTTTTCACTCTTTTTTTAAACTCTCTTGTTTAAATTGTGTTTCTTTGTCATTCATAATTTTGTCTTATGCATTGTTTTTTTTGGTATGTTGGGCTTGGATGTCCTCCTCCTATTTGTTATGCAGCCTTGACGTTGGATTTGCCAAGACTACTAACAAATTGGGAGGTTTGACGTACCTCCCAACCTACCAAATAGGAAAACCTACTATTTGGTAGTAGTCTTGGAAAATCCAACGTACATAATACCCTCCCTCACGCCGGACCCCTGCCCATCCGCGTTCTTCTGCTGATGTGAGATGTGATGACAAGAGAGGGTCGCTCATGCGCACGTTCGACAGGGATCTGCGCATGACGGAACACGGGATGGGCCTTGAGCGGTAACTAAGGTAAACCCCTTTTTCTTCTCTTCTATACTTTTTTCACCTTCGGTGGTAGTTTTGGTTAATGTACAACGTCTCCTAGAGCAAGATAAGGAGTAGACTCTAGACGTTTTCTTTTTAACCGCGGTTGGAATGACGACATAGCAGTCAAAATAGACAAGTCGTCATTGCAATTAGGTTAATAGCCTTGACGTTGGATTTTCCAAGACTACTACCAAATAGTAGGTTTTCCTATTTGGTAGGTTGGGAGGTACGTCAAACCTCCCAGTTTAAAGCACCATGGCATTAAATTGGCCGATTCATGCGTCACAGAAACAGCACAGCTGGAGGTACTAATTGGTGCCGACTATTACTACAACATAGTGCGACCTGGTTATAAACGGGTAGGTAATTTGGTTTTACTTCCAACCAAGTTCGGATATGCACCGAGTGGTTCTTATGCGGCATCCACATCCATTTCCAATACTGAGGTTGTAACAATTCTAAAAGTGGCAGTAACTCCAGTGGACCAATATATGTCTACTGGACAGTTCCCGTGCAAAAAAGAACTGAATGCTTTGTGGGATTTAGACCACATTGGCATATCACCCAAAGAACATTCGCAAACCGAACGGCAAGCTTTGATCAGTTATGAGGAGACAGTCACGTATGATCCAGAAAGTCTACAGTATCAGGTACGTCTTCCCTGGACCGAAGAAAAGGGACGGTTGCCCACCAACAAAGGTTTGGCTATGGGTAGGTTACGAGGACTCCAGAAGAGGTTCATTGCTGACCCTGGGTTTTGTCAACAATATTCGCAGGTAATTTCTGATCAGTTGTCGCGTGGTTTCAATGAGGTTTCATTCGATGACCCTGGGTCATGTCACTATCTGGCGCATCATGGGATCTTAAAGGAAAGCAAGACTACTCCGGTTCGTATTGTATTTGATTGTTCCGCTAAGGTTAACCAGTACATGCCTAGTCTGAACGACTGTCTGTACACGGGACCATCTTTAGTACCGGAGTTAGCTCAAGTCTTGTTGAGATTCCGTTTACATCAGTATGCGTGGGTCAGTGACATTGAGAAAGCCTTCTTGATGTTAAAACTACATGAGGACGACAGAGATTACACCAGGTTCATGTGGCCAAAGGATCCTCTTCGACTAGATTCGCCTCTACAATGCTATCGGTTCCAGGTTGTATTGTTTGGCGCTACCTGCTCCCAGTTTCTGCTTAACGCGACCATCCTTAAGCATCTTTCTCTTGTTGATGCGGACCCGGAGTTGGTGCAGGAAATCAGGGCCGGGCTATATATCGATAACCTCCCAAGGTACGGGGGATATTGAAAGTTCCCTCGTCCATGCTTACGATATGGCTCGTGAGGTAATGGATAATGCCCATTTATTCCTGCGCCAATGGGCCACAAATAGTCCCGTCATGAGAAAAGTGTTGCAGAAGGATGGTGTTGCTGCGGAACAACAGGATTTGGTGAGAGTACTGGGCCTGGTGTGTTAAACTGACTCTGATTCTCTTTCCTTTGGAGTTCAGTATGCTCCTTTTGACCAGGTTACAAAGTGTGAGTGTTTAAGGTTTGCTGCCAAACTCTTCGATCCTTTGGGTGTTGTGTTGCCAGTATCAATAAGGTCTCGAATCTTTCTCCAACAATTGTGGAGACTGAAATTGGGTTGGGACGATGTTCTCTCTGTGGACCTGCAAGCGGAATGGCGGGGGATAGTGCATGACATGGTTCTCTGTAGTTGTATTGAGTTCTCTAGGAGGATCTGTTTCAGAAAGACTATTTCCCTGCATGCATTTGCTGACGCAAGCAGTGTCGCTTACGGGACTGCTATATATCTAGTCAGTCCAGAGGGTAGCCACTTGGTCATGGCAAAGGCTAAGGTGGCCCCCATCAAGTCCCTTTCCATCCCTAAAATGGAATTGACTGCAGTTCTGCTAGCCGCCAGAATGATTAACTTCGTTGAGACTGCCTATAAAGATAAACTTCATATCTCTGAAACCTATGTGTGGAGTGACAGTCAAATTACGCTACACTGGATTCACAGTCAAAAGAAACTGCCAGTGTATGTCACTAACCGCATCGACGAGATACATGCCCTAGTCCCGACTGCTTATTTCCGGTATGTGTCGACGAAAGAGAACCCAAGTGATATGGTATCTCGAGGCGTGTCTGCTAAATGTTTGAGTTCTTCTGCGTTGTGGTGGAATGGGCCTCCTTGGCTCCCGAAACCCGATGGATGGCCAGAGAATATAGATCTCCAACAGCAGCCCGCTGGTAAGGTGACCCAAATTGTAGGCACGGTGCCCCAAGATGACACACAGTTATGGGACTGGCACAAATATAGGAGCTATGAAAGATTGCAGCGTGTCACAGCATGGGTGATACGTTTCGTAAATAATATGAAGGCAAAAAGAAATAGCCTGCCCCCCACAGGTAGTGCTCATCTCAACGTAAATGAAATTAGAGCTGCAGATAATGTTTTACTCAAATTATGCCAAAAAGAGACCTATTCGCAGGAACTTAAAATAATGGTGAAGGGTAAACAGTCCAGAATTAACTTAATCAACCAGTTAGGACTACACCTGAAGGGAGGTATAATTCATTGTGGAGGCAGATTGAGGTTAGCAGCTATCTCAGAATCATGCAAGTATCCTAAACTGCCCTCCAAACATCTCTTGACCCACCTGATAATTGATCGGTGCCATCATCTCCGTTGCCATTACGGGGTCGGTCACGTGGTTACCTATGTTCGTCAAAAATGGTGGGTGCCTAAACTCAGGCAGGTGGTGAAAAGCGTACTGGGTAAATGTCTGAAATGTCGTCGGGTAAAAGGTAACCCCTACGACTATGCAGGACTGCCACCTTTACCAGCCCTGCGAACCACCCCTGGAGACCCGTATAAGGTCACTGGGGTGGACTATAGCGGAGCAATCCCGATCAAGGACTCGCCGACCATAAAGGCTTACATGCTTTTATTTACTTGCGCGGTCACCAGAGCGATTCACATCGAAATAGTCACCAACCTCACTTGTGACAGTTTCCTCCACGCATTCAGGAGGTTCTGTAGTCGACAGGGATTTCCCCGGATCATTTTAAGTGACAATGCCAGCACTTTTGTTGGGGCCTCTGGGTACTTATCGGACATTTGTAATCACCCTAAAGTTCAGTCCCACCTTGGCAGTGTTCAATGTGAGTGGCAGTTTAACCCGGCTAGGGCGCCGTGGTTCGGCGCTATATGGGAAAGGGCCATCGGCATTGTCAAGGCGGGGTTGAAGAAAGTGTTGGGACGTGCCTTAATTTCCTTGGAGGAATTGACTACTCTACTGATGGAAATTGAGGCCACTATCAATGATCGTCCCTTATATTATGCTTCCGGCGACCTAGGGGATCTTACCCCAATAACACCCTCTGTGTTGGTGCGGGGTCATCGGTTGCGGGATCTTCCTGATGATAATGAGGTGGAGGATGGGTTGGAAGATCCAGACTACATAAGTGAAGGTGTCATTTCAGCCAGATATCAATATATTCGCAAACTGTCGAAAGATATCTGGCGACGCTGGTCTAACGAGTATCTGGTGACCCTCAGAGAGGTGCAGAAGTGTAAGCTGAGACCAATAAATGGTCGGTGGCCGGAAATCGGTGATGTCGTCATCATCCATGATGAGCGTCCGCGCGCTTTTTGGAAGTTGGGCCGTATTGTCGAGTTATTACCCGGTCAGGACGGAGAAGTCAGAGTGGCTAGAATCCGGACGAAGACGGAAACATATACGCGGCCGACTGTCCGACTGTACCCTCTTGAGGGGGACATTGAGTGCAAAGAGGACTCCTCGGAGACGCCTGGAGACATTCCCACAGGGGCTACCTCGACCGATCAACCGGTCAACGTACCCAGTGGACGTCCTAGTCGACAGGCGGCTCATGCCTCCTCCCAATCATGGCGGAATAAAATAGCCTCCGGGCTTTTGTAGATACTGTATTATATAAACCTGGTGGCGGGAATGTGTCCATACTCTGATATGGACAGTCTTACTTTAACCCGGCAAGCGCGATAGGCCTCACGGAAGGCTTCCTATAGGGAACGCGATAGGCCTCACGGAAGCAGGACCATAAAAAAAGCCTTCCATAAAAAAAAGGGCCTATCAAAACAAAGGAATTTGTCTCTAGGTGAGATAATTCCCCTCCAGTACTCATCCATGTAAATCTCACCCACCCCCCTCCCCTCCTTCCCCACCTTATTCCCCCCTCCCTCCCCACCTCAATTATCACCTATTTTTCCTCTTATTATCATCATTTATCGGTTATTTTTCTCTCCCGCGATAATGTAGCACAAGTGGGTTGCATAAAAGATCGTTATGCAACACCCAGACACCGGCACACACCGCCCCGCTCTTCTCAGTTGACTCCCAGACAGCGAGAGGGGAGGGCTGCCTGTCTCTCTCTCTCGCCTGAGATTATGACCGGGTGGCCAATATCTTCGTTTTTCACCACCCAAATGCTTTTCCCACTTATTTTAGCACTCTTGAAGGTTCATATATACATCATATATGTAAAATAAAAGCATACCGAAAACAAATAATGGTTTATATTGTAAATATAACGAATTCTGTCAGAATCCAGGGCTAGAAATGCACAAATAACTACCCTAGCACCTACTGTCATATCGCGCTTGTCAGGTTAAGTACAGTATTACATTGGGTATTTAGTATTAAGTTTGTGGGATCAATGGTTATATAGAATAATTAAGAAGTTAATAATTATGTTCTATATTGGATATTGGGTAGTCTATTATTCCTATGAACTTAGGTAATTATAGTTGGGTGGGAAAATATATACCTACCCATTTGCGCATGCGTGATATTGGCGGACCTCTCGCAAATATTGTGAGGGTCCCGCACTCTCTCCCTAGCCGCTACCACTACCAGACCATCTGCTTACACTCTCGTGTTTCACCTGATAGAAGCTGATAGAAGGTTTCTCGGTGGAGGGTGCAAGCTATGTCCCCGCCTTAGAATTACTTCAAGAAACCTTCGGGCACCCCGACAGGGTAAAAGCGGCACACATCATGCATTTCCATAATCTTGTCGCTCCTAAATGTCAGGCCGTAGAACTAAAGGATTTCTACGCCACCATGGAAAGTGCCATGAGATCTATGACTAGTCAACAGGTGAGTCTGACAGAGTTCTGTGTGGTTACATTGCTGAATAAATTGCCATCACCAGTTAAGGAGACCATTAGGAGGGAGATGGGTGAGCAAAGCCTAGATTACAAGACTTTCACACGGTGTTTTCAGGCTGAATTGTATAACATGGTTGGTCAGGTTAGGGTGTGTACACGTGAAAACGGATGTTGACGATGAAGGATAAGACAGTGGTGGAACGAAAGTCATTGATTGATTATGTATGTGTGGATGAACGAATGAAGAAATCTGTGATGGATGCTAGGGTGTATAGGGGTATTGGAGGGGGTCTGTCTGATCATTATGTAGTGGTAGCTAAGGTTAGGATACAAAAGAAGTGGGTGAGGAGAGCTGGAGGGAGGCGAGAGGAGGGTGGAATGGTGAGGAGGGTGGAGAGGTTGCAGGAGGAGGAGTACAGGAGAGCAGTGGAAAGACGACTAGGTGGGTTCGACCTGGAAGTTATGGAGGAAGTGGAGGAGATGAGCAAGGTGTTTAACCCTCCTGACCCGGACAGGCTCTCAAAATGACAGTGTGGGCTACCCGGGCGATCTGGCCGAAAAACGTCTAGGCCTAGGCTACCGTATTTTTTTTTTAGTTTAACCCCTCCAACCTGGATGGGCTCTTGAACGCCCATAACAACCTCGGCCCGCGCAACCCGGAAGGGCTCTTGAACGCCCATTGCTTGCATGCGTGCTTTCGAATGCCGCGCGTACATTTTCGGTATCGTGGGACGGTAGGTGGCGCCACCAGGCGTAAACTCCGCCACAGCAACAGTATCTACCCCGACGCCATCATGGACAGTACGCCAAATAGTGATTCCGCTGTGTCCGATACCGTGCTTCCTACGACGCCCTTGCTTGTTCGTCGCGCCTTACCCCGACGCCATCGCCTAAATGTGTTATCTCCCGGAGGTATTGAGACGACATTGAGACTTTATGAGCGAGCTGATGCCAAGCATAATGTTGATGATGAAGTCAGTGACGACTCCAGTAATTATAAGTCGAGTGATTATGGCCATGAGAGTGATAAAGAAGAGCAATTCCTGGGATTTGCGAGAGAACATGACAGTGATGAGAGTGATGAAGGTGATGTACCAGTTGTTGAGGAAGCTGGTTTACCTAAAGACAGTGAACTTGAGAGAGTGAGCGAGTGGGAGAGTTCAAGGTCACTCACCAAATTTCGCTTAAGTGACACGACGCCAAGCCCTTCCCCAGGTAAATCGCCTTTCAAGCTACATTTGTATAAGCAGAAAATACTTGAGAAGGCGGCCGCGGCAGCTAGGGAACAAGCAAAACTACTTGGTGAGGATGAGGCTGTGAGTGAGGGTCAGCGTGGTGACCCTTCTCGTCCGCCATTGTCTCCCTTATCTACCCACGCCACCCAAGATGACCCGGATGCCCCGCATTCTTCCCCACCACCCCCACCATTGCCAAGGGTTGAGGACCCCACACTTTCGGCCTATTTGCCTCCTAGGTCCCCCGACAGGAGACATACTGCTGCCGAAAAGGGGAAAGGTAGGAAATATACCAAGAAAATTAAGAAAAGTAAGAGAGTTTTGTTCGAGGCTTCCGCGGCGTCCACCCCGGCCGGCCCCAGCCATACGTCCCCGCAACTTTCCCCACGGTCCTCCCCACCTCTCCCGCCTTCAACATGTCTTCCTGAAGAAGTCTTTGAGCTCGCATCACCAATACCTGGCCCTAGTGACAGTGAAACATTGCTTTCTGTCACTCGTCGCAGGCCAAGGAGCCCGGGACCTCGGGGGGACACAGCCTCACCTGCCACTCCTTCCCCACCTCGCCCACCCGCACGCCGCCCACGCATCACTGGTTCCCCGCCAGATTATGTGGGGGCCACTGATGATGAAGGGCACCTCTCTCAAGACTCTGGCCATGATTACATAGGTCCACCGTCAGGGCAAGATGACCACTCTGACGATGACTATATGGACATCGACGACCCTCGACCCATCCGCTTGGCCCGGCGTCGTGCTGCCCGTCGTGCTGCCCACCGCCCTGGCCGCCGCCCTCGCCGCCCTAGGGCGCGCGCCTCCCGAGTTGACCGTGGGCGTGCTGGGCCACCAGCTGGAGCTCCTCGTCAGCGTAGACAAGACCCATTCTACGTTTTTCAGTGGCAAGACGTAGTTGATGAGGATGCATACAACCCTGATGTGCCAGCTTTTGATGAGGTACTGGAGGGTTCAGGCGTTACCCCCAATTTTCCTGCAGGCCCCAATGCTCCACCACACGAACTGTTTGAGGCCTTCTTTGATGAGGAGGTGGTAGGCTATGTTGTCAAAGAGACAAATAAGCAGCACCAATTCCAGGTCCACTTTTTGGGAAAGGTGACCAAGGGCCACATGAGGCAGTGGACCCCAGTGACTCATAAAGAGTTCATGGTGTTCCTGGCACTCACCATGCTAATGCCTCATGTCAAGAAGCATAGGTTGCCTGACTATTGGATCACCAATGATCTGATATCCACCCCTGCCTTCGGGAAATATATGTCTCGCGACCGGTACCTTGATATCCTCGCAGCGCTCCATCTTGTCACCAACCTTGACGTCCACCTCCCAGACAAGCTGTGGAAGATTAGGACGTTGTATGAGATGATGCGAGAACGCTTCACCTCCTACTTCAAGCCCTTCCGCAAGGTCGTCATTGACGAGTCTCTTGTGCTGTTCCGGGGAAAACTCAGCTTCCGGCAGTACATCCCCTCAAAAAGACATCGCTTTGGCATAAAATTCTTTGTGCTGTGCGACTGCCAAACTGGCTATGTCCTGGACTTCCTGGTCTACAGCGGGAAGGAAGGGGACTTGCTTGTGGACCCCCTCATTGGCTTTGGCGGAGCAGTGGTGCAAGCCATGATGGACCGCTACTTTCATAAGAATCACGTCCTCTACACGGACAATTATTACACGTCCCCCACTCTCTCACAGTACCTGCATGAGCGCAAGACGGGGACTGTAGGCACAGTACGAGGGAAAAGGAAGGGCATGCCACCTTTCCCTCCAAAGACCAAAAAAGGTGATGTGTTCAAGAAGAAGTCGGGGCCCATTCTGGCTATCCACTGGCACGACCAGCGGAAGGTCAACCTCCTGACCACCATCCACAAGGGGGAAATGGTGGAGACTGGCAAGGTGGATCGCCGCACCCAGGCCAGGGTGACCAAGCCCGATGCTGTCCTGGACTACAACATCAACATGAGGCTGGTGGACAAGTCCGACATGCAGATAGGCTTCATTGACTGCCTGCGTACCTCGTGCAGATGGTACAAAAAGTTCTTTCTGCATATGGTGGACATGTCAGTTCTGAATGCCTACAACATATACAAGCTTCGGAATGTGAACACACCCATGAAGTTCAATAGCCTGCGGAGGTTCCAAAAGCAGGTGTTGACGGAGCTCCTGGAGAAGTATGCTATGCCACAGAGGGCAGTGGCACATCCTGGGCCCGCCGTTATTGACCGCTTGCAGTCTGCTCAATACTTGACTAGGCACAGGCTTGGTTCCCTGCCTCAGAATGAATCCGGAAGAACACAGCAGAAGCGGTGCCATGTCTGCTACAACAGCAGGGTGAAGCCGAGGTCAGGTAAAAAGTCAACCCTGGAGTGTGTGGAGTGCAAGGTGGCACTCTGTGCTGTAGATTGCTTCTTTGATTACCACTCCAAGCTGGAGTTCTAATAATCATACTGAAATTGCCAAATAAAATGACAATATGTACACTATAATTATATATAGGCAAAAAGTGGAAGAAAACCAATGTATTGTAATACAAAAGTCATGTATTATGAGAACATTGATACAAATACAATTACACCATAATAATATGTGAAAGTGACACATATGTATATACCAAGTGACATTCATATGATTAGAACCTATAGAAATATAAATCAGTGAAAAAAGACACAATAAATTGTATATAAAACGTTTACAAATCATATAACTAAGTGAAAGTGACACAAGACCTAATATTTGATGGCCAAAGTATAATAAACACCTGTGATAACGAATAATCAGTGCCTAATACAACAATAACCTACCTCAATTACTAATAAAATGTACGGTATCGAGTGAAAATGAGCATTATCAGTGACAGTGACACTCTCTAAAGCATATTTGTCAAAGTGAAAGTGACACAAGACCTAATATTTGATGGCCAAAGTATAATAAACACCTGTGATAACGAATAATCAGTGCCTAATACAACAATAACCTACCTCAATTACTAATAAAATGTACGGTATCGAGTGAAAATGAGCATTATCAGTGACAGTGACACTCTCTAAAGCATATTTGTCAAAGTGAAAGTGACACAAGACCTAATATTTGATGGCTAAAGTATAATAAACACCTGTGATAACGAATAATCAGTGCCTAATACAACAATAACCTACCTCAATTACTAATAAAATGTACGGTATCGAGTGAAAATGAGCATTATCAGTGACAGTGACACTCTCTAAAGCATATTTGTCAAAGTGAAAGTGACACAAGACCTAATATTTGATGGCCAAAGTATAATAAACACCTGTGATAATGAAAAATCAGTGCCTAATACAACAATAACCTACCTCAATTACTAATAAAATGTACGGTATCGAGTGAAAATGAGCATTATCAGTGACAGTGACACTCTAAAGCATATTTGTCAAAGTGAAAGTGACACAAGACCTAATATTTGATGGCCAAAGTATAATAAACACCTGTGATAACGAATAATCAGTGCCTAATACAACAATAAGCTACCTCAATTACTAATAAAATGTACGGTATCGAGTGAAAATTAGCAATATCAGTGACAGTGATACCCTAATAAACATATTTTATATAATTGGCCTCAAAATAACTAGAAAATATCAAATAAACATCACATTCTCAATATCAAACACTAAAATCGTCTAAGGGAGATAAATACTTTGGCGCGGCGAGCGGCTAGGTGCGTCGTAGCCATGGCCGAGGCGACGCGTCCGAACGCGGGAAGAATTTGCCGCCGAAAAGCACTCGTCTTCCCGCGCTCACCATTATGCAACCAGAGGGGCTAGAGACCTCTACTCAACGCCATTCGACAGAGGAAGGTTTGTGGAACATTATTCTTTTTTATTCACAACATTACATGACATATTCATTGACTTACAGAGTAGTTAACATAGGCCAAAGATCGTCAAAACACCCGGTACCGGAGCACAGTCGTAAGCTATAGCCCCCGGGGCTGGAGGGTTAACTGCTAGAAATTTCCCACGCATCTATAAATGTAGTGCGGTTTCCAATCTGTAGACTGGCGTTGAGTAGAGCTCTCTATGTCAACTGGTTCAGTTGTGATGACGATTTCAGTGGAGAGCACTTGCAGGCGATGTTAGCAATATGACGATCTTTTCACTACTGAAACAACGACATACAGACATACAATAACAAACGAGTCTTCTCTTTCTTGTTTTCGGAGGTGCGGTGACGTAACGATCGGCTTTGTTTACATGCGTCGGACGCACGGCGTTCAGACCAAGCTGAATAGGCTTTCAAGCTTACAGATTTTAAAATGACACCCGGGCTCCTGCCCTTAATTCATGGTGTCATTTTAAAATGACAACCGGGCCAGGAGGGTTAAGGATGAGATCTGTGCAGCATGTGAGGAGGAGTGAGGAGAAGAGGGAGGGGAGTGAAAGGTACAGCATGGTGGACAGAAGAGGTAAGAATAGCTGTGGAAGAAAAGAAGAAAGCATATAGAGAGTGGTTGGGTAGTAGAGGGAATGAAGATTTCGAGAGACAGAAACGAGCGAGGTACGTGGAGAGTAAGAGGGTGGTGAAGAGAGTAGTGAAGGAAAGTAAGAGAAGAGTAGATGAGGAATTTGGAAGGAATCTGAGTGTAAAATGGAGGGAGAGTAAGAAACTTCTGGAAAGAAGTCAAGAAAGTTAGGGAAGGTAGCAAGGGAAACAGTAAGGGTGTGAAAGATAAGAATGGGAGAATGCTAGCCGAGAAGCAAGAGAGAGTCGAAAGATGGAGGGAGTACTTCAGTGAGTTGCTAAATGTAAGGAATAACATAGCTGGATATGGTATGGGAGGGAGAAGAAGAGAAGTAGAGGAGGAGGAGGGTGGGGATCAGGAGGTCAGAAGTGTGGGAAGCCATGAAAAGAGTGAAGTTGGGGAAAGCACCAGGAACAGATGGAGTGTGTTGGGAAATGTTGAGGTATGGTGGTGAGATAGTGATAGAATGGGTATGGAAAATGTGCAAACTAGCATGGGAGAAGGGGAGTGCACCCGATGACTGGAAGACTAGCATAATAGTCCCCCTATATAAGGGCAAAGGGGAAAGAGGAGTGTGTGGTAACCACCGAGGAATATGTCTTCTAAGCGTAGTAGGGAAGGTATACAGTAGGGTAGTGATTGAGAGAGTGAGAACGGAGAAATGGATAGGCGACGAGCAGGGAGGTTTTAGGAAGGGAAGAGGATGTAGATCAGATTTTTACCCTGAATTGTGTTGTGGAGAAGTATCTGGAGAAGAAACAAAAGGTGTATGTTGCCTTTATGGACTTGGAGAAGGCCTATGACAGAGTGGATAGAGAAGGTTTGTGGAAAGTACTTAGAATATACGGAGTAGAGGGCAAGTCGCTGAAAGCAGTGAAGAGCATGTATGAGGGTGCAAAGGCGGCAGTACGTGTGGAGAGTGAGCAGAGCGAGTTCTTTGACCTGAATGTTGGTTTGAAACAGGGCTGTGTGATGTCCCCGTGGTTGTTTACTATATATATGGATGGAGTCATGAAAGAAATACTATCAAGAGCAGTGGATGTTGGTGTATCGCTGAAAAGGGAGGGAATTGAGTGGAAGCTACCTATACTGCTGTTTGCCGATGATACAGTTCTGATGAGTGATAATGAATGGGAGTTGCAGGGTCTGGTAAATGAGTTTGGAACAGTGTGCGAAAAACAGAATTTGAAGGTAAATGCGGGGAAGAGCAAGGTTATGGTCTTCGAAAGGGGTGAAGTCACAGAGTGTGAGGTGAAGCTGAACGGTCAGGCTATGGAGATCGTCAACTCTTTTAAGTATCTGGGCAGTGTGTTGAGTAAAGATGGGACTATGGATGAAGAAGTGCGGGAGAGGGTACAACAGGGGAAGAGGGTTGTAGGAATGCTAAAAGCAGTAACAAGAAATAGGGTGGTCAGTATGGAAGTGAAGAAGTCCTTGCATGACAGTGTGGTAATCCCGACACTGACTTACAGAAGCGAAGCATGGACGTTGGTTGAGAGACTCAGACCAAGAGTGAGAGCAGTGGAAATGAATTACTTAAGGAGTGCGTGCAGAGTTACATGGAGGGATAGACAGACTAATGAGGAAGTAAGAAGGAGGTGTGGTGTGGAGGTAGATGTGCTGGAAAGTTTGAAAAGGAACAACTTGAGATGGTTCGGCCATATGGAACGTATGGAAAGCGAGAGAATGACTGAGAATGACTAAGGGTGTACGAGAGCGAGGTGGAGGGACAGAGAGGGAGAGGTAGACCGAATGAGAGGTGGAAGGATTGAGTGAGGAAGTACATGAACGAAGGCGGTGCTGGTTGGGGGGACGGGCTTCGACTGACTGGGGACAGAGGTGCATGGGGGCGGTTCGTTCGTGGCCACCCCTTCGGGGATCACGGCGTCAAGCAATAGATAGATAGATAGATAGACCCAGTGACTAGTTATATTAGTAAACACTAGGCGTTAAAAGAATATAAGGATACTGATTATCAGAAAACAAACATAGGGAGGAATCTTTACCATTGTAACAGCCAGTCAGCTGATGATAGAGAGCTGTAAACATGTGATGCTACCAATACTCTAATTTCTCTTGCAAGGTAGCTTGTAATGTTCAATTGATGCAAATATTCAGTGTTCTAACTTTAATTCAAATGCAAAAGACTTGTAAGGGGTATAAATAAACTGAATTACCAGTAGGCCTAGCCCTAGAGGTGACTTGCATACTATAACTGATGCAGGAAAAAAACAACATGAGGTAGGCTATTTATCGATAAACTACTGTAATTTCTTTTTCACTTCCCCAGTTTCAAGGGTCGACTTATATTCAGGGTATAAAAGAAGTAGCCTTATCTTTGAGTAAATACGGTAGGAGAGCTACTATTCAAAAGAGAGGGAAATTAGGAGATCAAGCAATAGTTACATAGATGTTAGGAAAAGATAAAACAAATTGATGACATAATAATAAACTACTGTATATAAGAATGCAAGAAAGGTTGGGAAGCTAAGGTTTTTGTGAATAAAAGGAAATAGGAAAACTTTAAGAAAGAACAAAGACTAAATAGAAACATCTCAATGATGTCAAATTTGAATAAATTAGCAAGTACATACATACATACATACATAAAATTTTAAGACTGAGTGCTCCACATATACGGGCAGTTTCAGTCTCTTGTCCTAATGGCGGCGTTCCAGGCAACCCTGTTAAAGACTGCTTCACTTGTCAAGTTTTTGGATTCGAGATCGACACACATAGTCCGATCCAAGATCTTACTCGGTCCACCCCTTGGTGCAGCTTCCTCCACAATCACAGACCTGCATCATTTCACCCAATTTTGTTAATCCATTCTCTCCACATGTCCATACCATGCCAGTCTACGTGTACGCACCTCCTCGCTAATACTCTTTATACCCAAGCGTCTCCTCAGCTCATCACATGTTATTCTATCCTACAGCTTGGCCCCACACATCCATCTCGCCAATCTCATCTCGTTACGTTCCATTCTGTTGACAACTTGACATCCTCTACTTTAATGGCCCATGTTTCTGAGGCATACGTCATTGCACTTCTAACACATGAGGCATATACCTTTCCCTTCAGGGGGAGAGGCATTCTTTCCTTGGTCAGAATTGGCAGCAGTTCTCTTAACTTCCCCCAGCCACATCTAATTCTAGCGACAGTGGTAGCCTCGGCCCCACCACCGGCAGAGATGGTATCTCCTAGATAACAAAACTTGTCCACCAGCTCCAATGACTCATTTCCAAAATTCACAGCCACAGGATCATCATTTAACACAAGCTCGCCCTTGCACACTACGCACTCAAATTTCTAAATTTCTGACTCATCTTTCGGCAGGGGTCCTTTTATTCTACTACAGCACTTACTTCCATGGCAATGGTGCACCCAACATCGACAGACGCTACACCGAATCGAGTTAGCCCCCACACCCTTTCCACACACTGCACATGGGTATGCACCGCTCTTTTCCACATTGCCTCGTCTCAATCTACAATGCATAACCTTGGTTTTGTTAATATTGACTTTTAAACCCTTGCTCGCCATGCCCTCTCTCCATCTTCTGAATTTGGCCTTAGCATCTTGCACATTGTCAGCTAGTAGGACTAAATCCGATAGTAATCGTCTGCATAAAATAGTTCCAACGGGAGTCCGCCTCTAAAAACTCTAGACAGTGCCTCCAGGACCATAATAAAGAGGAGGGGGCTTAACACTGAACTCTGATGAGCTCCAACAAGGACTGTGATCTAATCACTCAGTACACCCTTCACCCACACCGCACTTCTCGAATCCTCATACATCTTCATTATCACACGCACCAGCCACTCTCCCACACCAAGTTTCCTCATAGCCCACTGCACAACATCTCTAGGCACCCTGTCAAAGGCCTTCTCCAGGTCTACAAACACAAAGTAAAGATCCCTGCCTTTTAGCAAGTATCCTTCCTGTATCTGCCTGACTATGAAGATAGCATCGGTTGTACCACGTCCTGGCATAAAACCAAACTGCATATCATCAATGGAGATGCTTTGCCTGATCAAACCCTCAAAGACTCTCTCACAGACCTTCATGATTTGGTCAAGCATTTTCAGGCCCCTATAATTACCTCAATCTAGCGCATCCCGTTTTCCTCTGCATATATTTATTATTACACTTTTGTGCCAATCCTCGCGGGAATTTTCTCATCTTTAATAATGGTGTTTATTGGGAGGTTTGACAACCTCCCTTATAACCAAATAAGGAAAACCTTTTATTTGGTAGCAATCGGAGTATCCAACGTAGGGCTTAAGATCTCAGCCGCTACCACAGCGAGCCAATTTATCGGTACTCACGCGAAGTACTAATAATCTCTAGGGTTGCACCTCAATTCACTACTAGGCACGTTGTACACATAACACTCCGAGACGACTAAAGAAGAAAGAGAAAGCGAAGATGAGAAAGAAGTTATAGTTACCAATTTAATCTAGCTGCTCTCCTCTTAGCATTTTTTTTTTTTTTTTTTTTTTAAGAGACAATGAACGGAGGAAGGAAAAACACAGATAAAACAAAAAGGTCCATGTGCCTAAAGGCATCCTCCATTCATAAAATGTTTGTAACAACTGGATTTAAACATTTGTAGATTGTAAGTTTGTGGAAAGCAATTTGAGGGAAGTGAATTCCAAAGAGTAGTAGCTCTGGGGATAAATGAATTCTGATAAGCAGAAGTTCTGCATTGTGAAGGAGAAAGTGTAAATTCATGGGCGCTCTCAGCTGCCCTAGTTCTACGGGGAAAGATGTGGAGAGGCGGCACAATTGAAGCAAGTTCCTCGGAACAATTGCTGTGAAAATATCTGTAGAATAATGCAAGGGATGCAACGTTTCTTCGTATGGATAATGTAGGAAGGTCCTGTGTGATTGCAGGGTTATTGATTAATCTAATAGCTTTATTTTGAATTTGTCCAACTGCCTCAATGCAACCACTCCACTTCCACCCACAGAGGTGAACAGTAATCCATCTGAGAACGCACATGACTTTTATATATTACGGCCAACTGCTCGTCAGTGAAGAATTCTCGAACTCTGTACAGGAGTCCCAGTTTTTTAGAGGCATTCTTAGCAATGCTTCTAACATAATGTGTCCAGCTCAAGTTAGTAGTTAATGTTACACAGAGAATGTCAATACTAGGGGAAGTGGGAATATTTACATCATTAAAAAATATATGGGAGTCAGTGAGATTCTGTCGGTTAGAAAATTGAATGTACAGTGGAATCTTGCATCTAACGCATTTTGATCTAACGAATTTGCATCTAACGACCCTATTGGAGCTCTACCCTATCTCAATCTAACGAACCAAAATCCATATCTAACGGCAATTATTCTGGGTGCCCGGTATCGAATTTACAAATTTCCCGCCAATCCGTAAATATTTCCCGCCAATTGCGCTACCTAGCGTCCCTCCCTCCCCCCTCCCCCCTCCCTTCCCGCCACTGTTCAGGTCAGTCCAGTTTGTGCGGCGCCATAGTTGACCTGTTCTAAAGTTGTGCTCGTCTCGCTCCAACATTTTGTTCTACCTTCCGAAGTTGGTGGTGTGTTATGCCTTTCATGATGTCAACCCAAGCCTCAGGTACTGGAGAAGGGAGTGGTGAGAATAGAAACATGCAAGAAAGGAAGACAAAAGTTCCAGTGAAGAGGGCTACGCGTGTTGGAAAAAAACTGAATAAATATACGGCAGAGGATAAAGCGAAAGTGATTGAACTAATTGACAAAGGCCTAAAAAAACTGTGAGATAGTGAAAATAACTGGGTTTCCCGAGGGGACAGTGCATAACTTTAAGAGACAGAAAACTGAAATTAAAGCCAGCCTAGCTGTTGCAAAGACGTGTTTTAGTGGCAATGCTAATGCATCTCAAAGGGTGCTAACGAACTATTCTTCGTCTACCCGCCTCGTTGCCAAGATGGAGTTCTACCTTGAAAGGTGGATAGAACGTAAGTTCAAGGATGGGGGAAGCATCAATGGTCCACAAACAAGAAACCAAGCCCTTGTTCTCTACAATACCCTTATTAAAAAGAACAACATCAAAGATCCAGCCCCATTTGTTGCTTCTGTTGGATGGTTTGCCAAGTTTAAGAAAAGGTTTGGGATAAAACACGCTAATTACCAGGGGGAGCTTTCATCTGCAGACACACTTGCAGCCAATTAGTTTCCTGCTGTTGCACAGGCAGTGATTGATGAGGGAGGGTACTGCTTAGACCAGGTCTACAATTGCATGAAACTGGTCTCTATTGGAAAAGATCGCCAAAGTCAATATTCATCAGCAAAAAAGAAAAGCAGGCACCTGGCGTGAAGATGGCCAAGGATAGGCTGAGTGTGTTATTGACCTGTAATGCCACAGGTACTCACCGGATGAAGCCCCTAGTGATATATAAATTAAAGCGGCCCCGGGCTTATAAGGGGGCTGATATGAACAAGCTGGATGACATCTACTGGGCCTCTAACACCAAGGGATACATGAATATGGTGCTCTCTGCTAAGTGGTTTGATGAGCAGTTTGTACCAGATGCCCTCCGTAGATGCAGAGAACTGAACCTGGACGGGAAGGTTTTACTGTTCACGGATAATGCACCTGGCCATGCACGTTATTTGGTTGGCCGTCACCCACATGTACAGGTGTGTTTCTTGCCCCCAAACACCACATCTAAAATACAGCCGCTTGATCAAGAAATAATTGCTAATGTAAAGTTGATCTACTACAAGCAGGTGGCGTTGTGTGTGTGTAAGTGTGAGAGTCCGAGCGTAGGTGGTGAGACAGTGAAGCATGGGAACGAGGTGACTTCAGAGATGGGGTCGTTTCGGGCCATGAGTGAGCACCGTGCCTCATGTGAAGGCAAGATGGCAGGTGCTCGTTGTACTCTACGTGCTTCACATGTCTCACTCCCTAGACTGAAACAAGACCTCACGGGCTTCACTGTTCATTGTAAAGCGGTGAATGTTAAGGCTCTCAGCCTATGCCCGAGAGGAAGTAAGTTGGAATATAGAAAAAAAAAAAAAAAAAAAAACGGGTGTATGATGAGATGCGTCGGGCCACAGACACGCAAGTTGAAGTGAGAGAAATACTAGAGGATTCTGATGAGGAGGACATGCTGCTGGGGGCAACAGGAGGAACCGAAGCGGAAAATAATTAAGAAACAGAAACAGAGTCTAACAGTGCAATAATATCAGTGAAACAGTTCTGGAAACAATTCAATGTCAAGAATGCCATTGATTACATGGTTGAGGCATGGAAAGCAATCACAACTGACACAATAAGGCATGCCTGGCATCCCCTGCTACCCGACAAGATACCACAGTCAGCGAACAGGCAGCGCAAGGAAAAACTCCTCCGTGAAACAGTGCAGGCGGCCAGGAATATCCGTGCACCAGGTTTTCCCGAGGTGACCGAAGATCTTGTTGCCAAAATGTTGCGCCCTGAAGAAGGTGGATCAGCAGAGGAGATGGTCGATGATGTAGACCTTGAGCTATATCTTGAGGAGGACAAAACACAGGAATGCGTAGACGCCGTAGAGCATAACAAAATTTCAGCTGGATATCTATCAAGAAAGATTACCGACTTAGCCCATATGGAAGAGTTTCTACGGGGTGCTTCAGAATCAGAGTCAGAAATGGTCAACCAGGTGCTGCCATTAATTCAAAAATTGAGCCAACATCTGAGCGATTCATATGGGCAAAAAGTTAATGAAAAAACGCAGACGTTCATCACGGGCTTCTTCAACAAACGCCGAGCATTAGAGGCTGCTATGGATGAGGAGGAAGACGACACCGTACCGATGTTGGAACTTGAAGAAGAGGCAGCCAATGTGATCGACGCCAACGACTTCATTGGATTCGCAGAACTCGAAAGGAGAAGACAGGAGACAGATATGGTCATGAAACTACAAGAGAAGGCGGCAGAGGCACGGGCAGAGAGGGAGGAGAGAGAGCGAGGTGGCAGGGGCGGTGAGGAGGTGCGCGGCGCATCCCAGTAGCCTAGCCTCCCTGCCTCGGATATCCTAGACATCGTCTAACCTACACACCTCATTATTCACTCACAGGTTGGTTTATTATTATTTGTTCTGATAATTAATATTATAATATATTTTATGTCTCAAAATAGCACTTGGAAGGGTAAAAATAGTGAAAATGGGGACTCTGTATAAATTTTGGCACCAATTACCATTTTTCCCATTAGTTTATGTATTCATATCTAACGAATCTGGATCTAACGCGATTTTTTCGGCACCTATTATTCGTTAGATACGAGATTCCACTGTACTTGGTTTTCTGTGCATTAAAGGAAACTAGATTATTTTGTCCCCATCCATTAATTCTAGAAAGGTCCTGGTTCAGAGAAATTGCAGTGTTTATTTTTTAATTTACAGTGGAATCTCGCATCTAACGCATTTTGATCTAACGAATTTGCATCTAACGACCCTATTGGAGCTCTACCCGATCTCAATCTAACGAACCAAAATCCATATCTAACGGAAATTATTCTGGGTGCCCGGTATCGAATTTACAAATTTCCCGCCAAATAGGCCTACCGTACTGAGCTAAGTGGCGTCCCTCCCTCCTCCCTCCCTCCCCGTCACTGTCGTCAGTCCAGTCCGCGCCGCGCCTTAGGCCTACATTACTCAACCCAACTCAATCTTTTGTTGTGTTACTCGCCCCAACCTTAAGCTTTTGTTGTGTTACGCCTTTTGTGATGTCGACCCAATCCTCAGGTACTGGAGAGGGGAGTGGTGAGAATGGAAATATGCATGAAAGAAATACAAAGTACCAGTGAAGAGGGTTACGCGTGTTGGAAAAAAAATGAATAAATATACGGCAGAGGATAAAGCGAAAGTGATTGAACTAATTGAAAAAGGCCTCAAGAACTGCGAGATAGTGAAAATAACTGGGTTTCCCGAGGGGACAGTGCGTAACTTTAAGAGTCAGAAAACTAAAATTAAAGCCAGCCTATCTGTTGCAAAGACGTGTTTTAGTGGCAATGTTAAGAGAGGCAGGCTGTGGTGGAGGTGAGGAAGTGCGCGGCGCATCCCAGTTAGCCTAGCCTCCCTGCTCGGATATCTTCGACATCGTCTAACCTACACACTTCATTATTCACTCACAGGTTGGTTTATTATTAATTCTTCTTATAATTAATATATTACATGATTTTAATATATTTGATGTCACAAAATATAATTCGGAAGGGCAAAAATAGGTAAAAATGGGGACTCTGTCTAAATTTTGGCACCAATTACCATTTTTCCCATTAGTTATGTATTCATATCTAACGAATCTGGATCTAACGCGATTTTTTCGGCACCTATTATTCGTTAGATACGAGATTCCACTGTATAAGATCGGGTTGGGTGAAAGAATTGGTAAATGTGAAGGAACTGTGGAGTGTTGAGTCATCTACGTAGGAATGTATTGGATTATGAGTGGTAGATATGAGATCATTGATATGAATGAGGAACAGAATTGGGGCCAAAACTGATCCCTGGGGAACACCAGCATTTATTGAGTGAAATTGAGAATAAAGGCCATCTACCATTAAACGTAGTGGTCCTGATGTGGCGGCGTCTACGCCGTGGGGCCACCTCCCGAGGCTGCCAACCGCGGATGGCTGCCGACCCTCCACGGCCGAAGACAAAATCAACGACCAGTGGAGGAAAACCGGATGCCGGCCGCGGGGAGCAGTTTCGGGAGCCAAACCGTCACAACCATCCCCTGCCCCCTCCCTGGGGGCACGGGTCCTTGGAGCGGCTTCGGTCGCGCCGGGAATTTCCACACCTCTCACACCACACACATCACACAGTTTTTCCTACACCGAGAAATGACTCTCCGGCTGTCATTTCTCGAAGACTTCTTCTAGCCGGAGACATTGAGAGCAACCCAGGACCCACGTACACATACATATGTCCAACTTGCTCAAAACCCATCACTTCGAGACGCCATACTAAGGGTTCAGTTCTCTGCAATTCATGCGGGAACTGGACCCACTTCACCTGCACAACACTTGCCTCCAAGAAACACTACACAAACACCTGGACCTGTTCCTCATGCCCCTCCCTCTCCCAGTCAAATCCCTCACCTAAAACCCGTCCACCTCTCCTCCCCAGCCCACCTAACCTTCCCATATCATCCACTCCCCCCCCTAAAACCCGTCCACCTCTCCTCCCTAACCCACCTAACCTTCCCATACCATCCACATCCTCAACTCAACACACCACACCCCATCCTAATCCATTCCATCCCCCATCTCCTGCTCCCCAATCCCCACCCCCACCTCACCCATCACAACCCCCAGCCCCTCCCTCACCCCCACCCCCACCCCATCCTCGTGCAGCAGCACCCAACATACATCGTGCACATAACATTAACATTCTTCAACTGAACATAGATGGCATCAACACAAAGAAACACGAACTCTCACACTTCATCAAACAACACAACATACACATTGCCATCTTACAAGAAACAAAACTCCGCACAACACAAAAAACACCCACATTTCATAATTTCACCACCATCAGACAAGACCGGGCTGTCGGCGGGGGCGGTGGACTCATCACCCTGGTACACAAAGAAATATCATACATAGTAACCAGTGTACAAACCAAATCCCTCCTCCCCCCAAATGATAACACAACAGAAATACAATCAATTAAAATACGCACTGGCAACAACTCCAACATAACCATCATAAACACATACATCCCTCCCCAAACATCCCCTACAGTACCAAATGAATACAGACCACACTTACAACACATCACAAACACCCCACACACCCCACACATCATCCTGGGTGGTGACTTCAACGCCAAGACGTCGGCCTGGTTTGTCGACAACCCCGACACAGACAGAGGGCTGGTACTACAAAACCAAACCGATAACCTCATCATCCTTAACGACATCCATCAACATACCCATATTCCTCACCAAGCCCTCTATAACCCATCATCTCCTGACATCACCTTTTGCTCCCCAGAACTCGCCCCCACAACATCCTGGAGGGTGGTCAGAACCTTAGGCTCTGACCACCTCCCGATCATTATCACCACCAAAACCAGACTCACCCCAGCTAGCCACAAACACACATACACCAATTATAAAAGAGCTAACTGGGAAGCATTCACAAATGAGACAGAACAACACTTCACAACTCTAAACAGTACACCCATCACTAACATCAACAATGCTGTACACATACTCAATAAAACTATCCAAAACGCTGACAAGAAACACATTCCAAGAGGTAACAGGAAAAGACACAACCCCAACTTCACACCAGAAATTCAAAACCTCATCAGACAACGCGACATACTGAAACACTCCCCAGCACCCCACACACAAGACATCACACAACAAATTCAAGCACTCAACACCCAAACTAACAACAAAATACAAGAACAACAAAAACTAAATTGGAATAACTTCCTACAAACACTTGATCACAAAACAAACCCCAAAAAACTCTACAAAACACTAAACAGCATCACACTTTCCAACAGCAACACAACACAATCACATGCTGCAATCACAACAACAGACTCTACTCCTTCATGTAAACAACAAGCAAACACTCTCATCAATCACTTTTCACATGTCAGCCACCTAAAACCTCACAAAGACGACCGACGTGTCATCCGACGTAAGAGACAATTCCCCACAGACCCTGACTATACACCCTTCACCAATCACCAGACAAAGCATATCATCAACAATCTCAAGCACTCACCCGCCTGTGGCCTAGACAACATAAGCAACATACACCTCAGACACCTGGGACCACAAGGCATACAAGCACTCACTAACATATCAAACTACAGCTATTCACACAACACAATACCAGACATTTGGAAGCATGGTATCATCATCACATTCCCCAAACCCAACAAAGACCCCACGCTACCCTCCTCGCACCGCCCCATCACACTTCTTTGCTCCCCCTCCAAAG
Source organism: Paralithodes platypus (assembly GCA_032716605.1). Classification (NCBI taxonomy): domain Eukaryota; kingdom Metazoa; phylum Arthropoda; class Malacostraca; order Decapoda; family Lithodidae; genus Paralithodes; species Paralithodes platypus. The sequence goes on from CM064582.1 coordinate 28,157,457, forward strand.
TCATGGAACGCCTAGTATTACAACTAATTACACCTGACCTACCCCTAGCTCCAACACAACATGGCTTTAGGCCACTGCATTCCACAAACACTCTTCTCACAGACCTTACACAAAGAGCTTTCGACGGCATCAACTCAGCTAGACCACCACACAGATCACTATTAGCCACACTCGACATTAGTAAAGCCTTCGATGCCATCCCCCGCCACAACCTAACAAACAAAATCTACAACACAAACATGCACAACAACACAAAAAGGTGGCTGGCCAACTTCCTAGCAGGCAGATGTGCACACGTATCTTTTGCCGGTCAGTCATCTAAAATCAGAAACTTTCCAAACGGAGTCCCACAAGGATCCGTCCTATCGCCCGCACTCTTCAATCTGTACATGCACGATATAACTACACCCAATACGCCCCAAATAAACTTAGCCTCCTATGCAGATGACATAACACTCACATGCACACACCATGACCCAAAAAGAGCAACAGATCTCCTTCAACCCTATCTCAACACACTACATGGTTGGTGCACTACAAACAGACTTAATCTAGCCCCAGCCAAATCCACCGCAACCCTGCTCACAAGTTGGACAGGAGAACACGAATACATCCCTCAACTCACCATAAACAACACACCCCTAACACATACACACACACCCAAAATCCTAGGAGTAACATATGATACTCATATGACATTCAAACAGCACACCACAAACATTAAAAAGAAACTGACACCCAGACTTAAACGCCCTCAGGTCACTTGCTCACACAAAATTTGGACACAACAAAGAAACTACCACCACAGTATATAAACAATACATAAGATCAGTGATGGAATACGCAAGCCCAGCCTGGGCTTCTAACCTAGCTGAAACACATCATAAGACCTTACAGACTATTCAAAACAAAGCCCTGAAGATCATTACAGGCTGCACAGCTACTTCACCCACAGATCACCTACATCAAGAAACCAAAATTCTCAAAGTCAAAGACCATCTGGACATGAGAGGCACTCAATTCCTGGCAGTAGCCTCCACGAACCAAGACCACCCACTAAACTACATGGCAACACACCCACAGACACCAAGAAATATCAAAACAACACCCAGCACACGGTATCACACACAATTATTGTCCTCTCTCCCTCCCTGCCCACCCCGAACCAACTTCCAGAAGCACATCCATACTCATATCTCTCACCGATCCATCCACTCACTCACAGACAACACGCAGCTGCATGCACGACCTCCCGAAATCCATCCTTCCGAATCCTCCCTTCCTCGCGAGGACAGAGTCCACCTGGCCAGGCTGAGATGCGGACACCATCCAGCTCTCCTGAGCTATCAGAAGAGACTGGATGACTCCGTTGTCGACGCCTGCCCGGGATGTAACACAGCACCCCATACCATTAAACACATCATAGAAGACTGCATTTCACACAACCACTTACGCCAACAACACAATCTACACTCAATGAGAGCTCTGTGGGAAAGCCCGATCGTGGCCATGGCCTTTCTCAGGGACTCGGGGCTGTTCGGCCAGGCAGCTTAGGGAACAACAACAACAACAACCATTAAACGTATTTTTCTGTTATGAAGAAATTAGTGGAACTAATGATGCAAGGCCGTAGTGTGACATCTTCAACAATAAGGATTGATGCCAGACTCTATCAAATGCCTTTGATATATCCAGTGCTATTGTATGTGTTTCACCATGTTGGTCTGTAGCTTGGTTGATTTGCTCCATTTTCTATGAGCCTGCACCAGTACATGTAACAGTATCTAGGTATCAAGTAATCAGTTTAGATTGGATGGGCAGGGGATCGGCATGAGGGCGGGATACTCTGTCGTTGGATACTCCGAGACTGCTACCAAATATGAGGTTTTCCTTATTTGGTTATAAGGGAGGTCGTCAAACCTCCCAATTTAGTAGCAGTCTCTACGTTTCAAACGTAGGGCTTGAGTCCCACATTGGAGGCGGACATCCAATAAACCACAAAAACCCAAGCCTTAGCAAAGTAGAGGACCAAGAAAAGACACAAATAACATTTTTAGTTTATTGGGAAAAAAGAGCGTAACAGTATGGTGCATATTAAGAAAATACAGTTACTAGCGTATCAGTCTAGGGTCTAAAATGCACAGGCAGGTACAGGAATAGGTCATGTCGACCTTGGAATGGCACACCAACATGGGAAAGGTGAAGTCAGTTGTAAAGTATTACAATAACAAAAAGCACAGCACAGCAGGTGGATGACCTCCGAAGACACTCTTTAAGTACTGTACAAGACATGGGTATGAGGCATAGCCATACCAATACAAAAATCCATAGACAGTATAGTCCAAATGTAATAAACCTTAAGAGTTACAACCTTAACACTAAACAGACAGTACTGTTCATACAAGTATAAAAAGAGAAAGTCTTTGTACAAGCATACAAAAAGAACTCCCCCCCCCCTGTTTTAGGGAAAGGAAGAAAATACAGTATCGGATGAAGAGACACAGGAGATGGTGGACGTCACCATATGACACTCTGTAGTTACACGACATGGGTAGGAGGCAGAAGCATACCAACACAAAACCCGGAGACAGTGGAGCCAGAATGTAAAAACTGTAAGAGCGAAATCCTAAAGTGAAGCCAAGTATAAACTGTAAAGTATTCACAAAAACACAAGGCATGGCATAGCTGGCAGGATGTCATCATAGGACACTCTGTAGTTACATGACATGGGTAGGAGGCATAAGCATACCAACACAAAACCCGGAGACAGTGGAGTCAGAATGTAAAAAACGTAAGAGCTACATCCCCAATACTAAACAGACAGGACATACATGTATTGAAAGAAAGGCTTTGTACAAGCATACAAAAATGCCTCCCTCCCCCTTTTTCAGGGAAAGGAAGAAAATACAGTATGGGACGAATACAGCATGAATAGAATCAGGATGGATGACGAAGCAGGTGACACGTTGGTTTAACGCAATCCAAGGCATACCCAGCCTGGCCGTGAACAAGGAGAGGTACGAAGAGACAAATTCACTGCGGGGGGACCATAACCCTGTGTCGGTTATGTCAGTGTAAGAGCCCTGAACACTTGCCGTGGTGTCGATGACCCATATTAAATTTGGAGCCCCACCCCACCTCACACGACGCATCTGTGTCTATCCAGATGGCCGCCGGGGGAGCGAGCGAGCCCAGAGCGACCCAGTGTGACAGTCTCATATGTAGCAAGCGCGGTACCGGCCACAGCCAGTAGGGGGGGGGGGGGGGGGGCGATACAGGGAAGTGTTAATGGGCCAGCAGAACAAGGTTGTCGAGTTCGAGCTGGCCTAAAGGCACGGTCAGTGCCGCCTAAGGTAATGATCCCAGCAGGGAAAAAATCCAGAACACGTTCGTGAACGAGAACGGGCAGAACACGACACACTTGAAGCCGGAGCAGGGGAGGAAAGTTGGAGCTATGAATTTTTAAGTATGGCCATGGAAAATTCTATATACCAACATGTAAAAGAGTCAACAAGAGTAAGGGGAAGTGATCAACCAGCTAGATTGGACCTTCTATTCACAAGAAGGGAGGAGGAGGTTCAAAGTATTCAGTACCTATGCCCACTAGGAAAAAGCGACCATGCAGTTCTAGACATAGACTTACTATTGAAGTATAATCTACCCAAGGGAAGGGAAAAGCACAAGGAAAATCACTGGATGTATTCCAGAACCGATTTCGTAGGACTACGGGATTTTTTCAAGTCACAAAATTGGGATCAGGTGTTATATGAAAGTGAGGTAGACAAAAAACTCAAGGCATTCATGGAGATCTATGATACTGGTATAAAAACTTTTGTCCCTAAGTACATTAATAAAAGGAAAAAAAGTAATCGCAAAGTATGGTTTAACCGCGAATGTAGGCAAGCACAGGAAGCAAAAAACAAAGCCTGGAAAAAGATGAGAAACTGGGATTCGGAAGATAACAGGCAAAAGTATAAAGAGGAGAGAAACAAATACACAGAAATGAGGAGGTCAGAGGCAAACCATGAGAAAGGGATAGTGGAGAACTATGAAAAGAATCCAAAAATGTTTTTCAAGTTTGTAAACGGCAAAAGGAAGATAAAAGCCACGATCGTTAAGATTAAAAGTGGAAACAGAATCATAGAAGAGGATACAGAGATTGCGGAAGAACTAAATAGAAATTTTGCATCAGTATTTACAAAAGAAGGAGAATTCATTGCACCAGAAACCAATGAGATAGGTACAGAGGAAATGCCGGAAGTAACATTTAACAGACCAGAGCTCATAGACAAAATGAGTAAGGTGGACCCAAACAAAGCCGCTGGACCGGACGGAGTATCAGGATGGATTATTAAAGAAAATGCTATGGAACTGAGTATACCGTTATGACATAATGACCAAATCATTGGACATAGGGATAGTACCTACAGAATGGAAAAGAGCAAACATTATTCCTATATTTAAGGGAGGAAGCAGAGATAAACCACTGAACTATAGACCTGTATCACTATTGAGCATCCTCATGAAGATTCTGGAAGGATTAATAAGGGACAAATGGGTGAACTACCTGGAATCCAAAAGATTAATTACTGACCGACAATTTGGATTCAGAGGTGGCAGATCATGTGTAAGCAACTTGTTGAGTTTTTACTCTAGAGTAATAGACACAGTGGACAAGAGGGAAGGATGGGTAGACTGTGCCTACCTAGACTTTAAAAAGGCATTTGACAAAGTTCCACACAAGAGATTGCTGTGGAAATTAAAACATGAGGGAAAAGTAGGAGACAAACTGCTGAAATGGATGGAGAGCTACCTTAGCGGAAGACAGATGAGAACAACAGTAAGGGGGAAATCGTCAAACTGGACTCAAATTACGAGTGGGGTACCACAAGGATCTGTTCAAGCCCCAATCATGTTTCTAATATTTGTAAATGACTTACCTGAGGGACTAACAAGCTACATGAGTATGTTTGCGGACGATGCTAAGCTGCTTAAAACGATCAGAACCCAGGAGGATTGCCTTGAGCTCCAAGCAGATTTGCAAAAGATCCATGAATGGAGCATCAAATGGAATATGGAGTTCAATGCAGGGAAATGTAAGACTCTAGAAATGGGTAAAAGCAAGTACAGACCTAGAAAAGATTATAAACTAGGAAACGAAGTGATTCCCAAAGCAGAAAAAGAAAAAGACTTGGGGATAGAATTTAGGGATAACATGTCTCCAGAAAGCCACGTAAATAAGATAGTGAGAGAATCACTAGCACTATTGGCAAATATCAGGATGTCTTTCAATTATCTTAATGAAAACACCATGAAACAAATAATAACGGCAATAATAAGACCCAGGATGGAATACGCATCTGTAGTGTGGTCCCCTCACTTGAAGAAACATATCCACAAAATTGAGAGGGTACAGAGAGCAGCTACGAGGATGATCCCAGGTTTGGAAAATTTGGAGTACCAAGAGAGGCTCGAGAGATTGAATCTACCTACACTGGAACAGAGAAGGAAACGAGGACAGCAAATTCAGATATATAAATGTGTTAGAGGTATTGACAATATCGACCAAGAAAACTTCATAGAGAGGGATGGAGGTGAGAGGACAAGAGGTCACAGCTACAAACTAAAAGTGCTAAATAGTAAATCTGATCTGAATAGTAAAAGATTTCCTACCAACTCGATTAGTGGGTGGAACAAATTGCCAGCCGAAGTAGTGTCTGCACCATCAGTGCATAGTTTCAAAGCACGGTATGACAAACATATCTTAGGAGGCGGGAATTAACGAGCATGCTCACTCCCGCAAATACAACTAGTGTAAGTACAACTAGTGTAAGTACACGAAGTGTTGGCGCGTACACCCGACTCCGGGGAACAGAAGCACTGTGTAGGTCCCATGGCCCTCAGTGTGAAGGTGGGAGGCCCGCCTTGTTAAATAGCGATTGTGAACCCCAGGCTCGCGACACGGTCGACCACAGCGAGTGTGTCCAGTACACAATGTGTGTAGAAGATATTATCGCGACGGCACCTCCCCTATACATGGACCGGATTACCGGGGCCACCTCCTGAGACACTGAGTCGATGACGGGGACGGCGCCCGAGAGGAGGTTGAGACCTCCACCTCCAGGCCAGACCCTTCTATACCACCGTCGTAACCACGTCCGGCGTGGCTAGTGCCGGAAGTGGGGGCGGGAGAAGCCGGTGCGGGCGCTTTGTGTCAGGCCCACCACCAAGTCAATGAGACGGCCGGGTGAGGGGAAAGGGTATTGGCCAGGAGCTACGCGTTGTGCGGAGCATAGCCTACCGTAAACTCGTCATGGTGAAAGGAACTACCACGGCCAACCCCCGTCCTCCTGGCCGTCCTTACGAAAACGGAGAGCGGGCCTTGCGCTCCGGCCTGTCCCCCTCCTGTCCGAGCAAGGGAGCGTAGGACGAGGGTCCCGAAACTTGCCAGCATAGTCCACCCACAGGACGGGACGGCAAACCGGGTATAAACGGCCACGGGAGGGGCGTACACAACGCCCCCCGCGGCCCATCACATAGCCCAAGCCCCAGGCCCGGGGCTCCTTGCCGGCGACGGGCCTCCACTCACATGGTTGGAGGAGGACGACGAGGGCTTTGCCACGACCTCCCATTGGGCGGGCCATGTGTCGCTCCGCACAAGCAAGAAAGCCTCCTGCCAAGCCACCCCCAGGAACAGTCCCGGACTTAAAAGGCCCGTCAGGAGGAGGTGGCTGCGGACTTCGGCAGGGGCTGACGAGCAGAAAAACCACCCGAACCTGTCGACGGCAATGGGTGGCGAACATCCTGGACTGGGTAGGAAAAGCAAATTCAACGTAGGGCTTAAGATCCCAGTGAAGTCTGAGGAGCGGAGCAGCAGGCCAGACACAAAAAAGTGGAGGCCAATACACACAGGACCAACGCCACGTGAGCGGAGGCCTGGGACCTTTCAGCGGGTCTCTGTGTCGATCTAGGAGCAAGAGGCCGCCTGTGGAGCGGATTCGAGGCACAGAAGGAAACAGAGGACATATCAAGGGAGGAAACCCAGCTAAGCAGCCGTTCCCTGGGTGCAGATGAATGCAAAGGTCATAAATAACCAGAGGAAAAAGCTATGTGGCTGATTCCTGGTTACAGATACAGGTCACAGGGTACATCCGAGAATAGAAAATCCACCTGTGGAGCGGGTTTCTATAGAAAGAGGAAGAGGCAGAGGACACCCCGCCTGTTTGGCGGAAAACGTGTGTAAACACAACGTGGAGTCAAGGCCGAACCTCCCTGTCAGAAAAAAGTCAAGTGTGAGCTACCCGACACATAATTGGTACAAATAGGAGGGGGAATCCAAGACACACAGGACAATTGCCACGTGAGCAGAGCCCTGGGACTTTTCAACAGGTCCCTGAGTCCACCTAGTACACTAGAAGGCCGCCTGTAGGGCGGAAACGAGGCACAGAAGGAGGACACAGGGGATAGGAAATCAGCCAAGTAGCCATATCTAGGACCGTACATACATTCAAACTTAGACAGGGCACCAACTTCATCAATAACCAAGGAAAAAGGCGATGTGGCCGATTCCCAGATACAGATACAAGGTACATCAAAAAGTAGAAAATGCGCTTGTAGAGCGGAATTCTAGAAAAAGATGAAGAGCCAGAGGACACCAGGAGACCTTCGCCTGTGTGGCGAAAAAACGTGTGTAAACACGAATGTCGAATCAACTTGTCAAGGGAATGTGTGCCGACCAGGTCTTCCATGACGCGACCATTCCCCCCCCCCCCCCTGATCCACCTCGAGGACATCAGTGAGACCGAACGGGGAATGGAGAGGAGAGGGCTGGACACAGGGCAGAGGCAAGGCGTACGCAACGGGAGATGATATCCCATGATTGACGGAGAGACCTCTTGGCCGTCGTCCTTCCTCCGATGCAGGGAGCGATTCCAGGAGTTGAAGGGCGGAGAGACAAACTCCACATCGGCAGGGGGTCGTAGACATCCTTGCCATAGCAGGCCGTGTGGAGGCAGCACTCCTGATGGCACAGCATGGCCGACCGCTGGCATGTCGGGCGGAAGCAGGGAGGAGCCGGCATCATGTCACTGAAAATTGGGGGGAGCGGTACACACCAGTGGAGGTGAGACAGGGTAAAAATATGAGGCAATATAGCCAATATATATGGGACACCCAAGTAAGACAATATCAATGAATACGCCAAGTAGCAATGATAACAAGGAAAGTCAAGTACAGCCACCCACACCATAGACCATAAACACCAGGGCTGGGACAAGCCCCTTAGCAAAACCCAACCCTGGTGAACAGGTCCAAAATCCATTTGGGGAAAAGAGACCCCCTTTCAAAATACCTGAGAACCCTCTGTATGAGCGGAGGTAGGAAGGGGCACAGCGGTGATGGGTCAAGTGTGAGCTACCCAACAGTACCCATTAGTAGAAATAGGGGGGGGGAGGGAATCCAATAAACATAGGACAATCGCCACTTTGGGCAGAGTCTTAGGACTTTTCAACAGGTCCCTGAGTCCACCTAGTATACTAGAAGGCCGCCTGTAGGGCGGAAACTAGGCACAGAAGGAGGACACAAGGGATAGGAAACAGCCAAGTAGCCATGTCCAGGTACAGTTAGTCAAAGGGCAGAACATGTAGACAGGGCTCCAACAATATCAATAAACAAGGAAAAAGGCTATGTGGCCGATTCGTTGATACAGATACATGGCACAGGGTACATCAAGAGTAGAATAACCGCTTGTAGAGCGGAATTCTAGAAAAGATGAAGGAGCGGAGGACACCAGGAGACCCTCACCTGTGAGGCGAAAAAATGCGTGTAAACACGAATATCGAGTCAACTTGTCAAGCTGAAGATCCCCGCCTGTGTGGCGAAAAAACGTGTGTAAACACGAATGTCGAGTCAACTTGTCCAGGCCTAGCCTCCCTGTGAGTGGGGCCCTTACAGTTTCCAGACATCCCCCCCCCTATGCTCAAGTAAACACAGGCAGGGGAAAAACAGAAACAGTTAAAATGTAAGAAAAGCAAGAATTTTAACAAGAGCGACGAGACCGAGACCTCTAAGTCAGTTGAGACAAGAGGAGAAGAAGGAAAGGTCCTGTATGGACCATCCCAACTGCGGTCAGCTCAAGGCAAAAAACCGATTAGCTTAGTTACACAAAAACATAAAGGCGAGAATTTTAACAAGAGCGTATAAGACCATAACCACCAAGTCAGTTGAGACAAGAGGAAAAGAGAAGGAAAGGACCTGTGTGGACCATTCCGACGGCGGTCTGCTCAACGTAAAAAACAGGCCTAGCTTAGTTACACAATACACATAAAAAGAGAAAACACTAGGGAAGCGTCAATCCCTGAGTGAAAGAACCTAGTAACAAAGCTAAACACTGCCCGAAAAATCCCACAATTACGTTAAAGGAAAAATATAATAAAAGTTAAGGCAAGCGAGCGACTGACTCTGTTACTAGAACCACGTATCCTCGAGTCAAGTAGGCCCGGGGAAACGAAAAGGAACTGACAAAAGTGTGAACCAGGCGACGAATTACAAGACCACCAACTATGGTCATGTTGAAAAACAAGTCAGAAGGGCTTATAGGTCAGTTGAGACCAAAGCAGCATGTTTGAAAGAGAATAAAGGCTGTATGCCCTATGCTCTCACAAAAGCAGATCCAGAGAAACTTCATGCTCAAGTCTTGTAAAACTTCGACACGCAGTCATACGAAAAACAAAATAAAACAAAAAATCACACACAAAAGGGAAAAGAAACACAATGCATCACTCAGTAAACATACATCCCCTCCCCCCCAAGTTACGTTAAGGGTCATTAAAGTGAACATGAACCCAAAAAGCAAGGGTAGAATAGTACACTCAACGACCGCTACGCGACGCTGAGGACCAACCACCCTCGAAGTAAACAATATACAGTAACCCTCGATTTAACAGACCTCGATACAACGGATTTCAGATTTAACGGACTACAGTGGAGCCCCCATTTTCGCTACACCGGTCTTCGCTGATTCAATTCTTGCACCACACACCAAATATTCCCAATTTCAATTCTCGCGCCAAAAGCCTCAATTCTCGCATCAAAATCCCAGCCAAAACCCGAAAAAATAGCAAAAATAACAAAAAACTCGACATAAAACTAGAAAACAAACAAAAACAATAATTTTGTTTTAACATAACAAAAGAATCTGCCAGGTGCTTGCCGTTTAGAGACGAAATCCGAGTGAATCCGAGATCCGATCGTCAAATGCACAAGATTCCGCCATCTTTGAATGACGTCATCACTAAGCAGACGCTTGCAGTTTAGCTAGTATCTATGTTGACAAAACAACCATTTGCATTTTTTTTTGTGCCTGAACCCCTTATCTCTCGCGTTTATGTTGTTGTTGTTCCCTAAGCTGCCTGGCCGAACAGCCCCGAGTCCCTGAGAAAGGCCATGGCCACGATCGGGCTTTCCCACAGAGCTCTCATTGAGTGTAGATTGTGTTGTTGGCGTAAGTGGTTGTGTGAAATGCAGTCTTCTATGATGTGTTTAATGGTATGGGGTGCTGTGTTACATCCCGGGCAGGCGTCGACAACGGAGTCATCCAGTCTCTTCTGATAGCTCAGGAGAGCTGGATGGTGTCCGCATCTCAGCCTGGCCAGGTGGACTCTGTCCTCGCGAGGAAGGGAGGATTCGGAAGGATGGATTTCGGGAGGTCGTGCATGCAGCTGCGTGTTGTCTGTGAGTGAGTGGATGGATCGGTGAGAGATATGAGTATGGATGTGCTTCTGGAAGTTGGTTCGGGGTGGGCAGGGAGGGAGAGAGGACAATAATTGTGTGTGATACCGTGTGCTGGGTGTTGTTTTGATATTTCTTGGTGTCTGTGGGTGTGTTGCCATGTAGTTTAGTGGGTGGTCTTGGTTCGTGGAGGCTGCTGCCAGGAATTGAGTGCCTCTCATGTCCAGATGGTCTTTGACTTTGAGAATTTTGGTTTCTTGATGTAGGTGATCTGTGGGTGAAGTAGCTGTGCAGCCTGTAATGATCTTCAGGGCTTTGTTTTGAATAGTCTGTAAGGTCTTATGATGTGTTTCAGCTAGGTTAGAAGCCCAGGCTGGGCTTGCGTATTCCATCACTGATCTTATGTATTGTTTATATACTGTGGTGGTAGTTTCTTTGTTGTGTCCAAATTTTGTGTGAGCAAGTGACCTGAGGGCGTTAAGTCTGGGTGTCAGTTTCTTTTTAATGTTTGTGTGTGGGGATCGGTTTTTACACCATACCCGAAAGAGGATTTATGGAGCTCCGATCTTACTCTCAACCATCTGAACAATTTAACCAGCACACCTAAACTTCGTTAAATGCGGAAATAGCCACACGAAAATATCATGCCCTGGTGGGGGCACGAACTCTCGACCCTTGGGTGTGAGGCAGGCACCTTACCAGTTAGACCAATAGAGATATCCCACTTGGCCTGTTCGGCTCAGGGTATTTCCGCATCCGAGGTCTGTTTAGGCTAGCCTATTTTCACTGACTTTACACTACTTCACCTTCCGGGAAGCGAAAGCTCCGAACAGAGAGGAACGAACAGAGAGGAACAAGCTTGAGCCGAATCGACCGAGAGTCCGTCAGAGAGATGAACGGGAATGGTGAGTCAACTTCACTGAGCGATGCTACACGCACCTACAAACTGCCCAGTTGGCAACTCGCTTGGGCGGCTGGCAACTCCACAACCCAACCCAATCGAGTCTCACAACACTCCCTGCTCTCTCCTATCCTCTTCCTTGTCCTGTGGGGATCGGTTTTTACACCATACCCGAAAGAGGATTTATGGAGCTCCGATCTTACTCTCAACCATCTGAACAATTTAACCAGCACACCTAAACTTCGTTAAATGCGGAAATAGCCACACGAAAATATCATGCCCTGGTGGGGGCACGAACTCTCGACCCTTGGGTGTGAGGCAGGCACCTTACCAGTTAGACCAATAGAGATATCCCACTTGGCCTGTTCGGCTCAGGGTATTTCCGCATCCGAGGTCTGTTTAGGCTAGCCTATTTTCACTGACTTTACATGTGGTGTGCTGTTTGAATGTCATATGAGTATCATATGTTACTCCTAGGATTTTGGGTGTGTGTGTATGTGTTAGGGGTGTGTTGTTTATGGTGAGTTGAGGGATGTATTCGTGTTCTCCTGTCCAACTTGTGAGCAGGGTTGCGGTGGATTTGGCTGGGGCTAGATTAAGTCTGTTTGTAGTGCACCAACCATGTAGTGTGTTGAGATAGGGTTGAAGGAGATCTGTTGATCTTTTTGGGTCATGGTGTGTGCATGTGAGTGTTATGTCATCTGCATAGGAGGCTAAGTTTATTTGGGGCGTATTGGGTGTACAGTAGTTATATCGTGCATGTACAGATTGAAGAGTGCGGGCGATAGGACGGATCCTTGTGGGACTCCGTTTGGAAAGTTTCTGATTTTAGATGACTGACCGGCAAAAGATACGTGTGCACATCTGCCTGCTAGGAAGTTGGCCAGCCACCTTTTTGTGTTGTAGATTTTGTTTGTTAGGTTGTGGCGGGGGATGGAATCGAAGGCTTTACTAATGTCGGGTGTGGCTAATAGTGATCTGTGTGGTGGTCTAGCTGAGTTTATGCCGTCGAAAGCTCTTTGTGTAAGGTCTGTGAGAAGAGTGTTTGTGGAGTGCAGTGGCCTAAAGCCATGTTGTGTTGGAGCTAGGGGTAGGTCAGGTGTAATTAGTTGTAATACTAGGCGTTCCATGACTTTGGAGGGGGAGCAAAGTGTGATGGGGCGGTGCGAGGAGGGTAGCGTGGGGTCTTTGTTGGGTTTGGGGAATGTGATGATGATACCATGCTTCCAAATGTCTGGTATTGTGTTGTGTGAATAGCTGTAGTTTGATATGTTAGTGAGTGCTTGTATGCCTTGTGGTCCCAGGTGTCTGAGGTGTATGTTGCTTATGTTGTCTAGGCCACAGGCGGGTGAGTGCTTGAGATTGTTGATGATATGCTTTGTCTGGTGATTGGTGAAGGGTGTATAGTCAGGGTCTGTGGGGAATTGTCTCTTACGTCGGATGACACGTCGGTCGTCTTTGTGAGGTTTTAGGTGGCTGACATGTGAAAAGTGATTGATGAGAGTGTTTGCTTGTTGTTTACATGAAGGAGTAGAGTCTGTTGTTGTGATTGCAGCATGTGATTGTGTTGTGTTGCTGTTGGAAAGTGTGATGCTGTTTAGTGTTTTGTAGAGTTTTTTGGTTTTTTTTTTGTGATCAAGCGTTTGTCGGAAGTTATTCCAATTTAGTTTTTGTTGTTCTAGTATTTTGTTGCTAGTTTGGGTGTTGAGTGCTTGAATTTGTTGTGTGATGTCTTGTGTGTGGGGTGCTGGGGAGTGTTTCAGTATGTCGCGTTGTCTGATGAGGTTTTGAATTTCTGGTGGTGTGAAGTTGGGGTTGTGTCTTTTCCTGTTACCTCTTGGAATGTGTTTCTTGTCAGCGTTTTGGATAGTTTTATTGAGTATGTGTACAGCATTGTTGATGTTAGTGATGGGTGTACTGTTTAGAGTTGTGAAGTGTTGTTCTGTCTCATTTGTGAATGCTTCCCAGTTAGCTCTTTTATAATTGGTGTATGTGTGTTTGTGGCTAGCTGGGGTGAGTCTGGTTTTGGTGGTGATAATGATCGGGAGGTGGTCAGAGCCTAAGGTTCTGACCACCCTCCAGGATGTTGTGGGGGCGAGTTCTGGGGAGCAAAAGGTGATGTCAGGGGATGATGGGTTATAGAGGGCTTGGTGAGGAATATGGGTATGTTGATGGATGTCGTTAAGGATGATGAGGTTATCGGTTTGGTTTTGTAGTACCAGCCCTCTGTCTGTGTCGGGGTTGTCGACAAACCAGGCCGACGTCTTGGCGTTGAAGTCACCACCCAGGATGGTGTGTGGGGTGTTTGTGATGTGTTGTAAGTGTGGTCTGTATTCATTTGGTACTGTAGGGGATGTTTGGGGAGGGATGTATGTGTTTATGATGGTTATGTTGGAGTTGTTGCCAGTGCGTATTTTAATTGATTGTATTTCTGTTGTGTTATCATTTGGGGGGAGGAGGGATTTGGTTTGTACACTGGTTACTATGTATGATATTTCTTTGTGTACCAGGGTGATGAGTCCACCGCCCCCGCCGACAGCCCGGTCTTGTCTGATGGTGGTGAAATTATGAAATGTGGGTGTTTTTTGTGTTGTGCGGAGTTTTGTTTCTTGTAAGATGGCAATGTGTATGTTGTGTTGTTTGATGAAGTGTGAGAGTTCGTGTTTCTTTGTGTTGATGCCATCTATGTTCAGTTGAAGAATGTTAATGTTATGTGCACGATGTATGTTGGGTGCTGCTGCACGAGGATGGGGTGGGGGTGGGGGTGAGGGAGGGGCTGGGGGTTGGGATGGGTGAGGTGGGGGTGGGGATTGGGGAGCAGGAGATGGGGGTTGGAATGGATTAGGATGGGGTGTGGTGTGTTGAGTTGAGGATGTGGATGGTATGGGAAGGTTAGGTGGGTTAGGGAGGAGAGGTGGATGGGTTTTAGGGGGGGAGTGGATGATATGGGAAGGTTAGGTGGGCTGGGGAGGAGAGGTGGACGGGTTTTAGGTGAGGGATTTGACTGGGAGAGGGAGGGGCATGAGGAACAGGTCCAGGTGTTTGTGTAGTGTTTCTTGGAGGCAAGTGTTGTGCAGGTGAAGTGGGTCCAGTTCCCGCATGAATTGCAGAGAACTGAACCCTTAGTATGGCGACTCGAAGTGATGGGTTTTGAGCAAGTTGGACATATGTATGTGTACGTGGGTCCTGGGTTGCTCTCAATGTCTCCGGCTAGAAGAAGTCTTCGAGAAATGACAGCCGGAGAGTCATTTCTCGGTGTAGGAAAAACTGTGTGATGTGTGTGGTGTGAGAGGTGTGGAAATTCCCGGCGCGACCGAAGCCGCTCCAAGGACCCGTGCCCCCAGGGAGGGGGCAGGGGATGGTTGTGACGGTTTGGCTCCCGAAACTGCTCCCCGCGGCCGGCATCCGGTTTTCCTCCACTGGTCGTTGATTTTGTCTTCGGCCGTGGAGGGTCGGCAGCCATCCGCGGTTGGCAGCCTCGGGAGGTGGCCCCACGGCGTAGACGCCGCCACATCAGGACCTCGTTTATTATAACCTCTAGTACATCTAGTGATAGGGATGGTTGGCCTGGTGGTAGCAATGAAGGAATTTCATGCTCAAAACACAGAGCAAAGACCAGTCCATGTCGGACGAAAGCGATTGAAATGCCTAGCCTAGACGATGTTAGCCTAGGCTAGGCTAAATATGACTATGATTTATAATAAAATCTGTGTGGTAAGTAATCTTCTCATAATACATATTTATACGTCTTTTCCTCATAATATGTATTTATTGGATGTATTTGGGGCGAAATGGGTACTGGACGAACTGGGCTGGATGAATTTAGAACCTAGGCCTAGCCTAGGCCTAAAATTGTTCGCATGATAGAAACAATGCCCCAATCTACAGTATTTATGGTTAGGACTGTCATTTAGCCATGTCTACATTATTATTTACAATGCATAAGATTTAGGCCTAGGCTACTTGATGTAGCCTAGACAAAAAACATGTTTTCATAGCCTAACACTGGGAAAAAGTGCGGTAATTGTTTAGATATTGGGCCTTTTTTTTCAAGTTATTTATTCTATGGTGTATTATATGATACAGTATAATGCATAAAATTTAATATGTGTACAATAAAACATGTTTTTATAGGCAAAAAATTGAAAAAGACGCAAATTTTGGCATGAGCGCGGAACAGATTGAATTTTCCCCATAAGAACAGTGCCCCAATCTTGGCTGTTTCAATCCTAGCTCTATTTCTGCGGAACTGATTAGCAGCTAGGATGGGGGCTCCACTGTATGTCCGTTAGGTGGCGGGCACATATTAAGAAAAACAACTTTATTAGTATCATTGAATTGTTTATTCTCTTCTATCTACTGTTTACCTATATTGTTTTATTCTCTTCTATCTAATTAGGTTGATCTTATACATAGAAAGTTTAAAATCTTTATTATTTTGGCATATTTGGGCAAAAACAGAAGTCTGGAGGGAATTTTCAAGTAACGGACAAGCTTTCCCCCCCTATTAGTCCGTTAAATCGAGGGTCGACTGTAATTCAACACGTCTCCAGCACTCCGCGCACACCCAAAAACACGCCATAAATCCGTAAAGTGCTGCCTACATCACTGAAACGTCCCTCTAAAACCACAACAGCCTGAAAAGGCTCACACTCACTTAGTTAAGGCGAAGGGGCAGGCAATATTAGGCACTCGCGAAACACAGACAAAAAAGGCATGTGTCATCGACGGTGGGCGCGAAGAGACTGATACTGTTACATGTACTGGTGCAGGCTCATAGAAAATGGAGCATGGCTAAGAGGAGAGCAGCTAGATTAAATGGGTAACTATAACTTCTTTCTCTCCTTCGCTTTCTCTTCCTTCTTTAATCGTCTCGGAGTGTGTACAACGTGCCTAGTAGTGAATTGAGGTGCAACTCTTGAGATTATTAGTTCTTCGCGTGAGTACCGATAAATTGGCCCGCTGTGGTAGCGGCCGAGATCTTAAGCCCTACGTTGGAAACGTAGAGACTGCTACTAAATCATCTCAGTTACTAAATTGACACCAGTCTCCCCTGAGGCTTTTATCATCTCAGTGACAATGTCAGAGCACCCTGGAGCTTTACCGTCCTTCATTTTATTGATTGCGTCGCTCACTACAGCTGGTGCTATCAAAGGAGGGGGTCCAGATATTGTTTTTTCGATCCTAAGCTGTTCCTTATCCCATTCAAACTCTACATCTAGCAATCGTTCATAGTGTGCCTTCCATGCTTCTCTGATTTCATCTTCTGCATACACAATCATCCTATTATCGTTTCTAACACACTGTTCACCTATAATATCCCTACTGTCATTTTTAACTCACCTAGCTAGGTTGAAGATCCCATTGGGATTGTCCATGTTACACATGGACAAAAAGATCCTCACAAAATTAGTGATATAAACTATCTATGTCCTGTAGGCAAAAGTGATCACCTATTACTAAAATGGAAGTTGACCTCGAGTAATGCCAATAGATTAGACAATAGCTATATAAATGACAGATTAAATTATAGTAAAGCTGATTATGTATCCTTGAAAAGATATTTAGAGGGAGTAGATTGGGATCTTATTTTGAAGGAACAAGATGTACAAGGTAAATATAGTAGATTCCTCGAAATTTATAGAGAAGGAACCAATCTGTTTGTCCCAAGATATAAAACTGGAAATTTTACTAAGCAGAAAGAATGATTTAATTTGAAATGCAAAAGAGCTTTGGGTAGGCGTGATGCAGCTTGGGCTAGATTAAGAAGAAGGAACACTGAGAGTAATCGGAATAAATATAAACAGGAGAGGAATAGATATGTTAACATAATTAGGCAAGTTAAAATGAACTATGAGAAGAACATAGTAAATAAATGTGAAAGTGACCCTAAATTGTTTTTTAAATATATAAACAGTAAGTTGAAGGTAAAGAAACAAATTACTAAATTAAGAGTTGATGCTAGGACGTATGCAAATGTATCGGACATGTGCGAGGTAATGAATAACAAATTGGGGTCAGTTTTTACTAGAGAGGAAAGTTTTGACGAACCACAGGCGGGAGTACTGGAGAGTGGTCTTAGTAAGATTGAAATAACTAGAGATGAGCTGTTATCTGCGATGAGAGGACTTGAAGTAAGGAAAGCTATGGGACCGGATGAAGTGTCTGCCTGGGTTTTAAAGGAGTGTGCAGAGCAATTAGTGGAGCCAGTGAGGGACATAATTCAAGCTTCCTTAGATAAAGGACAGGTTCCTGTTGAATGGAAAAGAGCTAATATCATTCCGATATACAAGAATGGAAACCCTGTGGACCCTCTAAACTATAGACCAGTTTCACTTACTAGTATTGTATGCAAGATTTGTGAAAACTAATTAGGAAGAGATGGATGAAAATGTTGGAGAGAAAGAAGATAATAACCCCAAAGCAATTTGGATTCAGAGAATCTTGTGTTACCAGTTTGCTATGTTATTACAGTAGGGTGATAGATGTACTCCAAGAAAGAGGCGGATGGGTGGACTGCGTCTACTTAGACCTTTCCAAAGCATTCGATAAGGTACCACATAAGAAATTTTTATCTAAGCTTGAGACGCTAGGATGTGTCAGGGGGAGTTTGCTGAAATGGATGGAGAGCTATTTAACAGATAGGGAAATGAGGACCAACATTAGAGGAACTTACTCATCATGGCGGAAAGTTGAGAGTGGTGTGCCGCAGGGATCTGTGTTAGCACCTCTCATGTTCCTTATGTACGTGAATGACCTGCCGATAGGCATAAACTCCTACATGTCAGTGTTTGCAGATGACGTAAAAATTATGAGACAAATAACAAATAAAAGTAGTTGTGAGGAGCTGCAAGGGGATTTAGATAAAATATACAAATGGAGCACCAAGTGGAAAATGAAATTTAATATAAGTAAATGCCATGTGTTAACCCACTGAGCCCCAGCGACGCAAACAGTGCGTCGGCAATGTATGTAACGCTAAACCCCAGCGACGCAGACGTCTGCGTCAGTGTCACTCCGGTCCCAATTACTCCGGTCCTATGGCACCTAGAGGGCTCAGATTTGTATGGGAACTGTGTACGTATCCCACGCACCCATGCCGATGGTTGAAAACTCTCAAAGTCCAGCCGCGTGCGTGTGAGTGCGCAAAAACATGTTTTTTTGGGGAAATTGCCTTCAATTTTTTACTCTTGTAAAATCCGCTTTCGGGGGCTCCGTAGGACCATCTTTTGAGCTTTTTGATCGGTTTTTCGTGGTTTTTCCTTCATTCCTAACCCATTCGCTATTGTTT
This sequence comes from Paralithodes platypus, assembly GCA_032716605.1. Lineage (NCBI taxonomy): Eukaryota > Metazoa > Arthropoda > Malacostraca > Decapoda > Lithodidae > Paralithodes > Paralithodes platypus. The sequence continues at coordinate 28,176,377 of CM064582.1, forward strand.
CTGGAAAAAAAAAAATTTCAGAATCAGCCGGTCCTGGGTGGTACATTTATAAATATTTAGCTGGTACAGTACTCAGCAGGTTAAATATGGGAAGAAGTGTGAATAGACCAAATTGGGAGTACAGTACAGGATGGGAGATAATATAATTAGCAAGGCCGAAAAAGAAAAGGATTTAGGGTTGATTATACAAGATAACTTGTCGCCAGAGAAACATATTAACAAGCTCTTTAGCGCAATGTATGCAATGGCCGGGAATATGAAAGTTGCTCTGAACTACAGTAGGGGCTCACATAGAACGTGTTCGCATAGAACGAGTCGCTTATAGAACGCCGACCTAAAATATTGTTCCAAAATTTTCGTTAGGAACGAATGTGATCATATAGAACGATTTCGCCATCAAAGTAGGGCAAATCCGAGGAGTTCTCATATAGAGCGCCGAAATATTGTACAAAACGTACGAAATATCGTACGCTCCTGACGGATATTTACGCTTACAGTGAACATTGACGATATTGGGCCACCAAAATGCCGCGATCACATAGAACGAAATCGCATAGAATGGCCTCGTTTATCGACCAATTTCTCGTTCTATGTGAGACCCTACTGTACTTGGATGAGACCATGGTAGCGAAAATTATAAAAAGTATGATTAGACCAAGATTGGAGTATGCAGCAGTGGTGTGGTCCCCGCATCTTAAGAAGCATATTCACAAGTTAGAAAGAATCCAGAGAGCAGTTACTAGATTGGTTCCAAGTCTCAGAGAACTGCCATATGGAGGGAGGCTAGACAAATTAAATCTACCGAGTCTAAAAGAGAGGAGAGAGAGGGGAGACATGATAATGATGTACAAATGCACCCGAGGGCTGGAGAGGCTGGATAGGGAGGATATATTAATTATGGATACAGGAATAACTAGAGGCCATAGCTACAAAGTAAAAAGACCTACCTGCAAGAACGATATCAGGAAGTTTAACTTCCCCTATAGATGTATTGACAAATGGAATAGGCTGGAGGAGGAGGTGTTAGGGGCAAGGAACATCCATATTTTCAAGAAAAAATTGGATGAAAGTAGACTGAGAGACGGGACAACACGAGCTTAGCTCAACTCCTGTAAACTACAATTAGGTAAATACACTTGCTCAAGGACCAGGTCCTTAATTAAATAGTAAAACTTGCAAAATAACAAATCAAAACTGGGACGACACAAGATAAATGCAAAAGAACTAATCAAAATTGCTATGTGGAAATAACGCTTAATAAAATCAAATTTAGAAATAAAAGAACACAATCCACCACATAGGGTGTACATCACTACATAAGAAAGTTAATCTGGTTCCCAAGCAAACTAATCGCACAAAGAACAACGCACTATCGTCACGTTAAAGGAATTAGTCAATATGGGAAGTCCGGGACGTTCTGGTAAATTTTACTAAATTCTGTATGAATAAAGAAACTACAATTAATATCAAATTTTATAATAAGCTAAATTTGCAACTTGACAAGATATCAACAATAGTACAAAAATCATACAGCACTCACTAACGATAGTACCTTTTATAGCATTGTAAATAACTCTTCTGGCAGTTTGTTTAGCTGCCTAGTATTTCTCCAAACTACCTCCCTTCTTCCATGCTTTGAAGCATCTTTTCTCTTTCACAGCATGTTCTACCTCATAGTTTCACCACCTGGAGTTCTTACTCCTGGTGTGACCCTTTGTTTTCCCACAGACTTTGTCAGCTAGGCCTAGCTTCCTTATTTCTATTCATTTCCTCCAGTTCACTATGAAACCTATCCCTAACTTCCTTGTTCTTCAGCATCAGATTAATTTTATTTGTTTAAAGTAAATATGTTTTGAAACAATTATGAAGAGATCATTTTGGATGTTGGAGTCAAATGTTGTGCATGTGTGTGTTTGTGTGAGAGAGAGAGAGAGATTAGGCCAATTATGCATACTATACTGTAATTTTAAAACAGAAAGTAAGAGGCTACAAAGATGGCACAAAAGAGAGAGAGGTTCTGGAAGTGTTAGTGAATGCCAGGCTGGATGTATGTGGAATGACAGAGACCAAATGGAAAGGTTCAGATGTGAGAGAATGGGAATGTGGAATGGGTGTGTGTGCTGGAGTGAGTGAAGGAACAGCGAGAGAAGGTGCATGTTTGTTTGTAAGTAGCAAATGGAAGGAATGTGTAAGAGAGTATGGGTCTGTGGGTTCAAGGATTGTGTGGGTGAGAATGAAAGTAGGAATACAAACGTGGGTGATTGTATGCATGTATGCCCCGACAGAGGATATACTTGAAAGAAAGAAAGAGGAGTTCTGCATGAATGTGGAGGCGTGCCTGGAGAAGTTTGACAAGAACGAAAGAATATTTCTGATTGGGGATATGAATGGTAAGGTGGGTGATAGGAAAGTTGAGGGAGTGGTGGGAGGGTGGGGGGTACCATCAGAGGTGAATGGGAATGGTAGTGCACTTGTGGACGTATGTGTGGGGAGGAGGCTGTGGATAGCCAACACCTTCTTCCGACACAGAATGATCCACAGGTACACATGGAAACGGATGTTGACGATGAAGGATAAGACAGTGGTGGAACGAAAGTCATTGATTGATTATGTATGTGTGGATGAACGAATGAAGAAATCTGTGATGGATGCTAGGGTGTATAGGGGTATTGGAGGGGGTCTGTCTGATCATTATGTAGTGGTAGCTAAGGTTAGGATACAAAAGAAGTGGGTGAGGAGAGCGGGAGGGAGGCGAGAGGAGGGTGGAATGGTGAGGAGGGTGGAGAGGTTGCAGGAGGAGGAAGTCAGGAGAGCAGTGGAAAGACGACTAGGTGGGTTCGACCTGGAAGTTATGGAGGAAGTGGAGGAGATGAGCAAGGTGTTTAAGGATGAGATCTGTGCAGCATGTGAGGAGGTGTGTGGAGTGAGGAGAAGAGGGAGGGGAGTGAAAGGTACAGCATGGTGGACAGAAGAGGTAAGAATAGCTGTGGAAGAAAAGAAGAAAGCATATAGAGAGTGGTTGGGTAGTAGAGGGAATGAAGATTCCGAGAGACAGAAACGAGCGAGGTACGTGGAGAGTAAGAGGGTGGTGAAGAGAGTAGTGAAGGAAAGTAAGAGAAGAGTAGATGAGGAATTTGGAAGGAATCTGAGTGTAAAATGGAGGGAGAGTAAGAAACTGTTCTGGAAAGAAGTCAAGAAAGTTAGGGAAGGTAGCAAGGGAAACAGTAAGGGTGTGAAAGATAAGAATGGGAGAATGCTAGCCGAGAAGCAAGAGAGAGTCGAAAGATGGAGGGAGTACTTCAGTGAGTTGCTAAATGAAAGGAATGAAGAGCCAGCAAACATAGCTGGATATGGTATGGGAGGGAGAAGAAGAGAAGTAGTGGAGGAGGAGGTGGGGATCAGGAGGTCAGAAGTGTGGGAAGCCATGAAAAGAGTGAAGTTGGGGAAAGCACCAGGAACAGATGGAGTGTGTGGGGAAATGTTGAGGTATGGTGGTGAGATAGTGATAGAATGGGTATGGAAAATGTGCAAACTAGCATGGGAGAAGGGGAGTGCACCCGATGACTGGAAGACTGGCATAATAGTCCCCCTATATAAGGGCAAAGGGGAAAGAGGAGTGTGTGGTAACCACCGAGGAATATGTCTTCTAAGCGTAGTAGGGAAGGTATACAGTAGGGTAGTGATTGAGAGAGTGAGAGTGAGAACGGAGAAATGGATAGGCGACGAGCAGGGAGGTTTTAGGAAGGGAAGAGGATGTGTAGATCAGATTTTTACCCTGAATTGTGTTGTGGAGAAGTATCTGGAGAAGAAACAAAAGGTGTATGTTGCCTTTATGGACTTGGAGAAGGCCTATGACAGAGTGGATAGAGAAAGTTTATGGAAAGTACTTAGAATATACGGAGTAGAGGGCAAGTTGCTGAAAGCAGTGAAGAGCATGTATGAGGGTGCAAAGGCGGCAGTACGTGTGGAGAGTGAGCAGAGCGAGTTCTTTGACCTGAATGTTGGTTTGAAACAGGGGTGTGTGATGTCCCCGTGGTTGTTTACTGTATATATGGATGGAGTTATGAAAGAAATACTATCAAGAGCAGTGGATGTTGGTGTATCGCTGAAAAGGGAGGGAATTGAGTGGAAGCTACCTATACTGCTGTTTGCGGATGATACAGTTCTGATGAGTGATAATGAATGGGAGTTGCAGGGTCTGGTAAATGAGTTTGGAACAGTGTGCGAAAAACGGAATTTGAAGGTGAATACGGGGAAGAGCAAGGTTATGGTCTTCGAAAGGGGTGAAGTCACAGAGTGTGAGGTGAAGCTGAACGGTCAGGCTATGGAGATCGTCAACTCTTTTAAGTATCTGGGCAGTGTGTTGAGTAAAGATGGGACTATGGATGAAGAGGTGCGGGAGAGGGTACAACAGGGGAAGAGGGTTGTAGGAACGCTAAAAGCAGTAACAAGAAATAGGGTGGTCAGTATGGAAGTGAAGAAGTCCTTGCATGACAGTGTGGTAATCCCGACACTGACTTACGGAAGCGAAGCATGGACGTTGGTTGAGAGACTCAGACCAAGAGTGAGAGCAGTGGAAATGAATTACTTAAGGAGTGCGTGCGGAGTTACATGGAGGGATAGACAGACTAATGAGGAAGTAAGAAGGTGTGGTGTGGAGGTAGATGTGCTGGAAAGTGTGAAAAGGAACAACTTGAGATGGTTCGGCCATATGGAACGTATGGAAAGCGAGAGAATGACTAAGAGGGTGTACGAGAGCGAGGTGGAGGGACAGAAGGGGAGAGGTAGACCGAATATGAGGTGGAAGGATGGAGTGAGGAACTACATGAACGAAGGCGGTGCTGGTTGGGGGGAGGGGCGTCGACTGACTGGGGACAGAGGTGCATGGGGGCGGTTCGTTCGTGGCCACCCCTTCGGGGATCACGGCGTCAGGCAATAGATAGATAGAAGAGGCTACCTAAATTATCCATAATTCTGGTGAAGCTTAATTCAGTTTTAATATTATCTTATTTAACTCGTAAAGCGCCAAGGTATGGTACTGTAGTTCAAACCCTCCCACCAAGTGAAGGTATTTGGTTCTATTCTGATAAAAATTGTCATATGTAACATATATACAATTATTACTTATCCATATGCGCCTATTTTGTTTTATTATGAACATATGAACATTTAAGAGCAATGAAAGAAGTGGGAATAGCATTTGGGGGGTGAAAAAGACGTATTATTGCCACCCGGTCGTATCATGAGGCGAGAGCCGAGGTGGCAAAATACCTCCCTCTCCGAGCTGTAGAGAGTCACTAAGGCCTTGCACTAGAAGTCTCTCTGTTGCAAGGATCTCTAGCTGCCTCGCCCGTGTTAAAGAGATCGTGTGAGGGAAATTCGCGCTGAAATTGCCTGATAAAAGGGGGAATAAGAGGAAAAGTAGCTGATAATTGAGGAGGGGGTAAAGGGGGAGTTTGGAACACATATGTAGGAGTGGTAGCAAGTAATAGAGGGGAATTATCTCACCTAATCACAAATTGCTTTGTTTTGAGCACCACTTTTTTTTTTTTTTTTTTTTTTTATGCTCTGGATCTATTGAGGACAGTTGCAGAGCACCAGAAAAACCTCTATTGGGGATGGTTGTCATGTATGTGTTAACAAATACTGTATGTAGAGGTTAATTTGGATTATGAAATCTAATTTTGTACTTTAGCACAATAAAATGTCTTTGAATTGATAAATTCTTGTTTTTAGCCATACATGTGGCCGTACCATCCCACCCTTCTGACCGAACCATCACCACTGGTACGGACGATTTAGAAACTTGTGTTTCGGGAACTATAGCTTAAACCTGAAAGAGCTGTACAGACATATACTGTACATACACAAATTTAAAGACCGAGTACCGTACTCCACACAAAATGCGGTTCTGGTCTCACGTCCTAATGGCAGCGTTCCAGGCAGCCCTGTTAAGAGCTACCCCACTTGTCAGGTTCTTTGATCTAAGATCCGACTGCAAAGTCCGATCCCACGTCTTTTCTGGTCCGCCCCTTGGTGCAGCTCCCTCCACATTCATGGGCTTGCATCTTTTCACCCAGCTTTGTTCATCCATCCTCTCCACATGTCCAAACCATCCAAGCCTGCTAGTACACATCTCATCACTGATACTCTTGATACCTAACCTTCTCCTTAGCTCTACACTTGATATCCTATCCTGCCTCAACATGAAAATGTACACCCCACACAAAACAACATACCCATTGACAATACTCCATATATTCTACATTATTTTCCTACTTTGCAACACAGACAACAGTGAACACAATGGCTGTTTACACATTCACATATCAAACTCACTACTACCAGACACATACTTATACAGAAACACATAGGGTACGACGGGGTAATTTCGCCGAAAATCGCAGATTTTGACGAATAGAAACTGCCACAAATGGAATTTTGAATTTCTTAATTTTTTATCTATACATTCAGCCTTTCTGCTATAGATGCCCAAAACACAACAAAAATATATAATGTTTTGGTCATGCTGCCGAATTTTTTAAAAAGTTACTCTCGCGGCGAAATTACACCGCCGGGCGGGGTAATTTCGCCGCGACCTATTTTACGCATCATCTAGCTAGTAAACTAGATAACATTATATGATTAATGGCCAGACAAAACACTAGCGCGCAGGTAAAAGCAATGAAAACATTCACAAACCCAAACTGCCACTAAACATGCCAATAGAAAAACGTCGCATGCACATACACACAACTGAACAGGGCAGGCAGAGATGCAGGTGTGTCACACGTGTAGGCCTAGGCGCCACTGTGTCTAATGTGGGTGTGGAAGTGTCTAGTGCGGTTGTGGAGTTGTGGACATGTAGTGCGGGTGTGGATGTGTCTAGTGCGGTTGTGGACGTATTTATTAGGCCTACGGGTGTGGAAGTATTTAGTGCGGGTGTGGACGTGTCTCGTGTGAGTGCGGCGTGTAGGGTGCTAGTGCAAAGTACCAGGCAGCAGCTGATGGATAACTGCCAACACTGTGTCACATGCACCACCACTGTACGCACCCACATACAAACACACCCACACACACCCGACCATACCGTCAGACGCGCTGCTAGCCCCGGCGCCAGGCCCCACGAAACTGCAACACAACCAAACTAGCTATACAACCTAAGCCAAACTAGCTCTACAACCTAAGCCAAAACTGCTCTACAACCTAAGCCAAACTGCAGCCTAATCCATGCAATAGTTTCGGAGATATCGGCGTTTGAATGCAAATTATTAGCGTCTTGGCGAAATTACCCCATCTTACCCTACATCCTGGGTAACCTAGGCAGGGTAGGCACTATCCCAGGGCTAAGTAATATAGTTAATATTAATAATAGGCCTAAGTTTCGTGGCCTAATGTTGCTCCTCCTCATGTGTGGCGACACGGGGACTTTGCTCAACTCTGGCACTTGCGCTCCCAAGTACCCGTGCCGGGTTTGCCGATGTGCGGTTAAGTGGGGGCAGCGGGCCATCCAGTGCGACCACTGCTGTGAGGCCTCCATACACCGGGGATGGTATCACGTTAGTTGTGTTGGAGGCTTCACGGCTGCGTTCAACGGAATAGTTGAGCAAAGTCTCTCGTGGATCTGCTGGGACTGTGGGGCCCCAAATTATAGTTCCTCCCTCCTTATCCTTACATCCTTATCCCACATCCCACAGATTCTCTCTCCTTGATTCTACCCCTCCTTCAATATCCTTGCACCATCACCACACCAATTCAACCCCAGATTGGAACGATAGACTAACAGCTAGGGAAGACCATGACAATTTCTCCCCTTTCCACGACAGACCGCATGACGTAACTCCCGCACCCCATTCCACACCATAATGACCTAATCATAGACCTAAATCACTGTCCATAACCCCAATATCCTTACCTAATTCCTCAACCATCCTTAGTCCTACAGCTAGCACCACCACCACCACCCAAAGCTCTCTAGCTAAAAGAGAGCCATCCACCCTCAGAAGCCTCATAATTAATTTCAGAAGTATCATAGACAAAAGAGCCACTTTTCACCACACCCTTATGACTTATGACCCAGACATTGTTATAGGGACAGAGACATGGCTCAAAACTGACATTAGAGACAGTGAAGTCTTCCCGACGGACAGTCCCTATAGTATGACATTACACAGAATAGACAGAGAGACTCAGACCACGGCGGAGTTATGATAGCGACGAAGCCAGGACTAGTTATAACTCCAGCCGATCAACTAAACGCGGACACCAACATTTTATGGGTAAAGACGCAGATACAGGGCTGCAGGTCACTTTATATAGGATCTTTTTACCGGCCCCTTAGCTCTAACGTAGAATACCTGCAGCGCCTTGACGATTCTTTATCTAGAATAGATCCCTCTAAAAATATATGGTTGGCTGGAGACTTTAACCTCCCAGACATTGATTGGACAAGTAACGCGACACTCGACAACCCCACCTATGAAAGCGATATAATACTACCAAATACTTACATAAGATCCCTACACGAAAATTTAATTGACATAATCAACACTCACTCATTTTCACAAACAGTACTCGAACCAACACGCATACAATCTACAGTGTAGTGTAATGAGAAACAACCCAAACATTAGGCACGGGGTCACATCCAATATCTTAGACCTATTTCTCACAAACAACACCTCTTTGATAACACGGACACGGGTAGTACCTGGCTTGAGCGATCATGACATGGTACTAGTTGATGTAAATATAAAACCTACCATACAGAAACAATTATCCAGAAACATTTACCTATACAACAGCGCTGACATGGGTGCCATCTCCCGGGACTTAGCTGAATATAAATACCTTCCTTGACAACGACCCTATGGCCAATTCTGTTGAAATAAATTGGACCAGACTCCGCGACTTTATTCAAGACACAATGGACAAGCAGTCAAGCACATTCCCAAGAGAATTGTAACACATAACCAGTCACCCAAATGGCTCAATAGACATTTGCACAGACTACACAGACACAGGGTAAGAGCATACAAAGCAACCAAACGTTGCAACAACACAGAACACTGGGAATACTACAAGAATTCACAGAAAACACTACAAAGAGAAATGAAACAAGCAGAAACTAAGCACACTGCCACTTTTCTCACAGACAATAAAGAAAACCACAAAAAGTTTTACAGCTTCTTCAAAGCACGCAAACAATACTCGACTGGTATAACATTATTACATAATGATTCTCTGGTCACAAACCCACAGGATAAAGCACATGCACTTAATTCGTAGTTCCAGTCAGTTTTTACACAAGAACAAGCAGATTTGCCGGAACTGTCACCATCACCACACCCGACTATACCGCCACTGACTATTACAAAGTGGTGTACAATCTATCTTATTCTAGTTACATTGTAGTTTATCTTATTGTACCAGTACCTCCCTACAATCAACCTAGTTGTTCCCCAATTCGTCCCTCCGCCACGACCATTTCAAAGTCCAAGTCTCTCACTCTTGTCCTCTGTAGCGGGGAGGACCTTGTACCCCTGAAACATAGGAGTGCAGACCTGAGAAGAGAGAAAGAGAGCCGGCATCTCATCCAAGTTATGACTTGGCTTCTATGCTGGCGCTTTTTCTCCGATATTTGTTCAGCTAATCTGGCATAGAAGACACTTGCAGAAGGTCCCATACCTCCACTGACTATACACACCCGTGGAATCGAGAAACTTTATCTGAGGTAGACGTTGACAGGGCGACTGGACCAGACAATATACCCTGCAGGACACTTAGGGCAAATGCTGGCATTCTTGCTCCTATCCTGCAGGTTATATTCTCGCAGACTGTTAGTACTGGAGAACTTCCCCATGACTGGCTTTTGGCGAACGTGACCCCCATTTTTAAATCCGGAGACAGAACCCTCCCAGTTAACTATAGGCCTGTTTCTTTAACCTCAGTTCCTTGCAAAATTTTAGAACACATCCTCCATAGACATATAATGGACCATTTTAACAACCAAAATATACTGACCGACTCACAGCACGGCTTTCGGCCCAAACGCTCGTGCGAGACGCAATTACTGTACTTGTAACGACTCATGACATATCCCAGTTCCTAAATTACCCTAAAGTCAAACAAGTTGACGCCATAGTCCTAGACTTCGCCAAAAGCCTTCGACAAAGTCCCCCACCGTAAACTGTTAGCTAAACTGGATTACTATGGAATCCGAGGACCACTTATTCACTGGATTAAGACATTCCTAAAACAATCGAGAACAACGTGTTGTTCTCGATGGCTCCCACTCATCTTCTGTTCCTGTAACTTCAGGGGTACCCCAAGGCACCGTCCTTGGACCCCTTCTCTTTCTCTCATACATCAATGACCTTCCATCATCCTTAACTTCTACTACTAGACTTTTTGCAGACGATAGCTTAGTATACCAACCAATAGTTGATAGGGACGATTACCTTCGACTTCAAGACGACTTGAAGCCCTTGAAGACTGGGAAGCCAAGTGGCAGATGACCTTTAGACCAGACAAATGCCACCACATATGTTTTACCCACTCTAAGAAACCTGTTCCCTTTGCCTATAAACTCCATAATACCAACCTTGATACAGTCCATTCACATAAGTATTTGGAAGTCCACCTCTCAGCAGACATGAGGTGAAGCACACATGTGAGTAGCGTCAGGGCAAAAGCCAACAAAGCCCTGGGGTTTCTGCACAGGAACTTAAGGAGGTGCAACGCAGACATCAAAATTTTAGCTTTTAAAACACTAGTTCGACCACACATTGAATACTGCGAAACCTTCTGGGATCCACACACTCACAACAACATTAATAAACTAGAAGGCATACAAAATATGGCGGCAAGATGGATCAGACGTGATTACAGACACACTACATCGGTCACTTTGCTCAAATAAGACATTAAATTAGACACACTTGCAACAAGAAGACAAATACACAGACAATAAATGCTATACAAAATCACAAACAATCTAGTAGACATAGACAAAGACACATATTTACACCCTACAAACATACAATCCACAGGAGGCAGCCACAACTGAAAATACCACACATACCAGGCAAGCACCGACATACAGTCAAATTCCGCTAATCCGGGGGCTGAAACCTCGGAATGCCCGATACCTCGGAAGGTTATTTCCCCCAAAATATACTATTTTTCCTCCAAAATAAGATTATAAAATAAGATTCATGTCTATCTTAAGTCAATTAATCGAGTGTTTTGGATTAACACCTCTTGGATTTACACCTCTACACCACCGGAACTTCACCGCACTGCCTCTATTCTAATTAATTATTAATTTGTTTGTGTTTGAGGGCCATTTTTATGTATAAATCTGATACCTCGGAAAATTTGCTAATCCGGAAGTCCCGCGGTCCCCTGCCTTCCGGATTAAAAGACTTTTACTGTATTTGGGTACTCATTTTTTCCCCGCAGCATCCAAGAGTGGAATCACCTTCCATATCATATAGTTAACAGTCCCCCTCTTGATAGTTTTAAAGCTAGGATCACTAAAAAAAAATCTCCTTATCCTCATCCTTCCCATTAGCCCCAAAACTCCCCGCACAACCCCCGCATATCATGCTGCCCGTGTGCAGCCCTCTGCGTGTCCCAAAGCTATAATGTGAAAGTATCTTGCAGTTTGGCACCATATATCCATCTCACCATCCTCATCTCATTGCGTTACATTCTGTTGGGTTTGATATAATCAGGCTGCAAAACCAAATGACGAGGCAATATTTTAACATCAACTAGGCCTAGATTATACTAGGCTACTGCTTAACCCCTCAGACCCGGCTATGTATTCCATACCGAAACCCGGGGATTTTGGCCGAAAAACATCTACGCCTAGGCTACCGTACCTTTGTTATTTTGACTGGTTCCGCATTCCCGCGCATCCCCAAGCGTAGATGTGTTTCGTACCTGTAGAATGGCATTGAGTAGAGCTCTCTAAGTCAACTGGTTCAGTTGTGATGACGATTTCCGTGGAGATAACTTTGTGGCGATATCAGCCACTTTACACTACTTTTCACTACTTAACAATAACATACAGGCACACACGAACAAGGACGCCTCTCCTTCTTGTGGTCGGAGATGCGCGGCGTCGGTCCAACCGGCTGTTGTTTACATGCGTCGGACGGACGCCTCGCACACCAAGCTTACAGGCTTTCAAGCTGCCGGAGCCTCAGAGCCCTTCCGGGTTCCGCGGGGGTGTTTTTTATGGATGCCTCAGAGCCCAACCGGGTCTGAGGGCTTAAACTTGAATTTATATAAATATTAAAACAAAAAAAAAGTGGCCGAACAATCACCGCTCTCCCCTAACCCGTACAGTTTTAGGAGCCTGAACAACTTCCAAATTGGAATCTGTGACGGAAAAAAGGTAAATGTTTTGTGGTGCACGGCCTTTACTCTATGAATCTGACACTTGAGAGACTAGACTATCTGACGTTTTTTTTATTTTGGTTGCAATATAAATTCCTCTAAATCAGAGTCATATATACACTAGTGCAGCGTTTCTTAACCGGGGGGGCATTTGACAATGCTAGGGGGGGGCGTGGGGTAATCAAAGTTCAAAATAGGGCTGGCCATTCAAATGCATACAGGGTAATCGCAAAGATATATATAAACAAAAACTTTGATAAGAAAAATTCACAACCGTCATTCCAAGCAACTACATGTAGTGTTGACATAAAACCATTAGCCTAATCAGTTTTAATCCTTGCATGCAGATTGGTTAATTTTTCGCCCTTTTTACAGTATCTTGTGTCTTAAGCATCCATATGGAATGGATAAAAACAAAAAAAGTTTTCTAGGCATCAGAGGAATGGGAGGGAGGTATCATGAATACAGTCCTGACCAAAGGGGGGCGCGGTGCTAAAAAGGTTAAGAACCACTGCACTAGTGCATGGTGTGAAGAACGTGGAACTACTAAACGCACGGCGGGTGCCCAACCCCGAAAAGGGTTGAAATAGGGGAGCTATCCCCCCGCCAAAGGCGGCTTTCTAGGGCCTTTCCTAGCTGATGCCGAGAGTCATGTGGTGATGGGCTGGTCTATCAGAGTGAGAACTGAGCAATCTCTGCCATACCCATAGCTTACTCTGACTGTTCCTTTTACTTATATATTTTCTAGATCTCAAGTGACGGCGTCTCTTCCGTGGATTGACCTCCCAATCTACCAAGATTGGAAGCCAAAGCATCACATTTTTCCCTTGCCCCTCAACTTTCTCTTCATAATTGCTGAGGGGCACAGGGCTCTGGGTGGGGCTTTGGTTTCCCGGGCGTTTCCGCGCCCTCCTCAGCTCCCCGCCATGGAGTGGCTTCGGTCACCCAGGCTTTATTGTGGTCGGCAGGTAGGGTTCTGTGGGGGCGCTCGGTTATGGCCTTGGACTTGCTCGAGGCCTTGGGGCTGTTCGGCCAGGCAGCATGGGGAACAACAACTAAACACAAGAAACTGACAGGGGACTAGCCTAGTTTCAGAAAAGATCACTTTTCATGTTGGTTCGCCAACTTCACCATAGGCCTATTTCGACAATATAGGCTATGGAAGCAAATTACGATGAAATGAAACTGTAAAACTTGCATAGACCTAAATCATTGAATGAAGCAGACTATTCAATCATTATGTGTAGCATATCTGGGGATGGATGTAGAGTTCGGGCGTACAGTCGCCATGTTTGCATAGGGCGATCGCCGCGGTTAACTTCGCATCTATTTTTACGGCGATTTTTTCGGTTATTTGCCCCCTGCTGGCAATATATATGATGACGACAATATGTCGGGGGGGGTGAGGGGGGCAAAGCCCCCCTTCAACATATTATTGTATCCAATGGCATTCAAAATAGACGGGATCATGATTGCAAAGGTCCGACGCCTACCCCGCCGCCGCCGCCATCATGTTTACATTTGTCAATCGCCGTGATTAAGTTCGCGTCTATTTTGACGGCGATTTTTTTCGGTAATTTGCCCCTGCTGGCAATATATATGATGATGACAATATGTCATTGAGGGGTGAGGGAGGGCCAAGCCCCCCTCAACATATTATTGTATCCAAAGGCAGTCAAAATAGACGGGAATATGATGGCAAAGGTCCGACGCCCCTATGTGTAGTGTAAACAAGGATGGCGGTATGCCCGCACTTAACATTCTTGCCCATAGCCTATCTGTAGGGCAAATGTATATGCATATATATTTATATAATGCCTGTGATGTATATATATAACCATGGCCTAATCGTCCTCTATAAATCATTCATACAAATAATGTGAAACATGTTAATTCCTATATGATTCATATGAAGAATTGGGCTTCATGTGGCCGCTAGGCACTAGTCAATCAATATTCAAGAACGGAGAAGTCTCGGTAGTCTCAGACAGCAGCCTATCAGAAGGGTTTCTTGTTAGTGAAGTTGGTTACTGGTAGTGACGTCACAATAATAATATCCAATATAAATAGTTGTCATATAGGCCTAGCCTAGCCTAGGCCTAGCCTAGCCTAGGGCCTAGGCTAATAGTCCTAGCCTAATCCTTGAAAAAAAAAAAAAAAAAAAACAGTTGTCGTTCTCAGTGGCGGATCCAGGGGCGGGGCGGGCGGCCGCACCCACCTTAGTGACCAAAATTGCGCCCTTACATCTGATATATACTGCATTTTATCTGAAATACTATACATATAAAGTTATGGCGCCCCTCATGTATATATATCAGCCCCCCCCCTTAAGCCTGAGCTGGATCCGCTCCTGGTTGTTCTGCAGAATTACCAAACTTTATAGCCTATTGTCCGAATAAGTTAATAATTTATGTATGCTTAGCCTATGTATCCAGTATGTACCTGAAGTCCTGAAGACTGGTTAAGGATCGGAACGAAGCCGAAGTTCGTCCACCAAGATGAAGCCATAGGCCTAGGCTAGGCTAACTCTAAATTATTTGCTATCTATATATTTTTTTTTGTTTTTGTTTTGTCAAAATAGCCTACTACAATAATAATAAACTGTATCCTACCTTGCAACTTGGCTGATAGTCAATATTCAATAAGAAGAACACGTCACAAATACCAGCTGACAAATCCTTTTGGTGTTGACTGATGACACTGTTGCCAGTTCTAAAAGTTAATTAACCAAGTTTACAGCCGTTCCCACTTGCGAGTTTCAGGCTATAAGGAAGTGGAAGCCGTGAAAACCGACAATAAACATAAATGCAATAATACTGTACGTTTCTGATGGGTAAATGGTATGATTAATTGGGTTTTATGTATTTATAAATGTACTACGACCGTATTTTAGCTGTAAATTCTGTTAAATATCGTTGCCTACAGCTCCAACTTCCTTATAGAACGAAACTCGTAAGTAGTCAATTACTTGGTATACTTGGTATACAATTATACAATTGGCCACTTGCGAGTTTCAGGCTGCTATATGGAAGTTGGAGCTGTAGACATCAATGATAAATAGAAATGCAATGATTAAGCAGGTTTCTAATGACTGCATCGAATATGTTGAATTGGGTTTTAGGTATTTAATTTATAAATGTACTACAACCGAATGTTAACAGCTGAATATCAATATCTACCGCTCCAACTTCCTTATAGCCTGAAACACGCGAGTAGTCAATTACTTGGTATACTTGGTGTAGTCTAGAGGCGCCGCCTCAGGGTCGTCCTGGATCTACTCCTGCCGAGCCCTGCCTCCCTCTTCATCGCGGCCTCCTGCAATTGTGTCACATGACAATACTCACAGAGGGTCCGGGCCCTAGTACAGGTGGGGCCACCCGATCCAGCGTCCAGCCAAAATTCTGACTGGAGGGAGGGGTGTGGCCCAGACTCTTAAAAGGTTCTACTGGGCGAATGCGGCCAGACTATTAACCCGGGAACTGCAGGGAGACTCTTAAGAGTTCCCCCGGCGGACTGCGGGGAGACTCTTATGAGTGAGTGAAAAAAAAAATCAACTTTTGACATCGAAAAAAAAAAAAAAACATTATTTTTATTTTTTTTTTGGCCCCTGGGCCATGCAAAATCTCAGTCCTCTACCTCCCCTCCTTCCCCACTTTCCTCCTCTCCTTCAGTTATCACCTATTTTCCCTGTTATTCCCTTATTCTGAGGTATATTTTCGTGCTAACATTAGCGAGTTGCAAGCAGGGTGTTGTCATCACTGATGGCAAGCGAGTGCAAGAGAGAGAGAGAGAGTATCGATCGACTGTGTCTCAGTGGCCTTGGGGGAAATTGGCGGGAAAGTAGCTTGCCTCACCCATACATTATACAACTCGCGGGCTATATCTCCGATTTTGACCATCCAAACGCTGTTTTCACTCGTTTTATTGTTGTTTCAGGTTAATACCTTTATAATCAACCCATAATAGGCGCATATGGATAAGTATTAATGCTATTAATGGCACAATGAATATTTTAGTGACGGAAACACCTCAAATACGTCAGCACAGGGGGACGTTTCCAATTACCCCCATGCGCACTTCAGAGGTTAAGATCCAAGACCTAAAAAAAAAACTTTTAAAACACCCCAATGGCACTCAAAACAAAGCATGCAATTTGTGATTAGGTGAGATAATTCCCCTCCATTACTTGCTACAACTCCTGCACATGTTGCATGTGTCCCCCCCCCCCCTTTTCCCCCTTAATTATCCGGTATTTTCCCTATTATTCCCGATATTTATTGAGTATTTTCGTGCAAGGACGGGTGGGGGAGGATGGAGAAGTGTATATCCGACCCTCTAAGTCAGTCTGAGAGCTCCCCATGATTAAGCTGTCTCAGTACCATGCTAGACACAATTAAGAGAGGGAGTAAAATACAGAGAAAAAGGAAAACGAGTAAAGAGGGAGAGGAGGAGAAACAAACAAAATGAAGACAGGAAGAAGAAAAGAAACCAAAGAAGAAAGTAACAGAGATTGACAACATGACCCCGACGGGAATGTCAAGGTCCCTCACCGCGGCTGCGACCCTCAGGGATACCCGACTCGCTACCGTGAGGGAGACTTGCCCCATCACCCCAGGAAAGAACATTCGCCTGGGGGTACCACCAGCCACGACAAGGAGAATTGTATTTTCCCAACCCTTTTAACCCACTGAGCCTCAGCGACGCAGGGTTTGCGTCCACAATGTATGTAACGCTAAACCCCAGCGACGCATGGTTTGCGTCCTGGCCGGTCCGGTCCTAATTACTCCGGTCCTATGGCACCCCGAGGGCTCTGATTTGTATGGGAACTGTGTAAGTATCCCACGCACCCATGCCGATGGTTGAAAACTCTCAAAGTCAAACCGCGTGTGCGTGAGCGCGCAAAAACATGTTTTTTGGGGAAATTGCCTTCAATGTTTTACTCTTGTAAAATCCGTTTTCGGGGGCTCTGTAGGACCATTTTTTGCACTTTTTGATAATTTTTTTTTTTTTTTCCTTCATTCCTAACCCATTCGCTATTGTTTCTGGAATAAAAAACAAATTCAGAATCAGCCGGTTCTGGGTGGTAGGCCTACATTTATTAATATTTAGCTGGTACTCAGCGGGTTAAAAACAATATACTGTATAAACATGCGATGTCTAATATTAAGGAAAGAAATAAAACATTTAAAAACCATTATGTAAAGAGTGTGATTAATATTAAGTATAATAAAATGCCCCAGAACGAGAAGCACACCGCAGAAGCCACGAGCAAACACCACACAGAAACACCCGAAAGAAAGGTCCACAGAACGAAAGGACCAGCTGACCGAGCCAACCAATTCAGACAGGCCCAAGCCCGCAGGGCTAAGCAGCTCCAAGCCACACCTACCTACCCCTTCTAAACTGACCGTTTTCCACACCTCACATACACTACCCCCTCGTGTCCTACATCTCTACCTACATGAGGACGAACATAAATACACCTTAAAAGTTAATACACCCATGCTCTGTCCCTAAGTTTAAGATATTAATATCAACATACCCTAACATACCTTGTCATGCCAGACTAAGTTTCTGAAGACCCATCGCCCCCATGAATCTATGTACACAATCCTTAGGTTAAGTATTAATATTAACATACCCTAACATACCTTGTCTTGCCAGACTAAGTTTCTGAAGACCCATCGCCCCCATAAATGTATGTATTCAATCCTTAGGTTAAGTATTAATATTAACATACCCTAACATACCTTGTCTTGCCAGACTAAGTTTCTGAAGACCCATCGCCCCCATAAATCTATGTATTCAATCCTTAGGTCAAGTATTAATATTAACATACCCTAACATACCTTGTCTTGCCAGACTAAGTTTCTGAAGATCCATCTATCTATCTATCTATTGCCTGACGCCGTGATCCCCGAAGGGGTGGCCACGAACGAACCGCCCCCATGCACCTCTGTCCCCAGTCAGTCGACGCCCCTCCCCCCAACCAGCACCGCCTTCGTTCATGTAGTTCCTCACTCCATCCTTCCACCTCATATTCGGTCTACCTCTCCCCCTCTGTCCCTCCACCTCGCTCTCGTACACCCTCTTAGTCATTCTCTCGCTTTCCATACGTTCCATATGGCCGAACCATCTCAAGTTGTTCCTTTTCACACTTTCCAGCACATCTACCTCCACACCACACCTCCTTCTTACTTCCTCATTAGTCTGTCTATCCCTCCATGTAACTCCGCACGCACTCCTTAAGTAATTCATTTCCACTGCTCTCACTCTTGGTCTGAGTCTCTCAACCAACGTCCATGCTTCGCTTCCGTAAGTCAGTGTCGGGATTACCACACTGTCATGCAAGGACTTCTTCACTTCCATACTGACCACCCTATTTCTTGTTACTGCTTTTAGCGTTCCTACAACCCTCTTCCCCTGTTGTACCCTCTCCCACACCTCTTCATCCATAGTCCCATCTTTACTCAACACACTGCCCAGATACTTAAAAGAGTTGACGATCTCCATAGCCTGACCGTTCAGCTTCACCTCACACTCTGTGACTTCACCCCTTTCGAAGACCATAACCTTGCTCTTCCCCATATTTACCTTCAAATTCCGTTTTTCGCACACTGTTCCAAACTCATTTACCAGACCCTGCAACTCCCATTCATTATCACTCATCAGAACTGTATCATCCGCAAACAGCAGTATAGGTAGCTTCCACTCAATTCCCTCCCTTTTCAGCGATACACCAACATCCACTGCTCTTGATAGTATTTCTTTCATAACTCCATCCATATATACAGTAAACAACCACGGGGACATCACACACCCCTGTTTCAAACCAACATTCAGGTCAAAGAACTCGCTCTGCTCACTCTCCACACGTACTGCCGCCTTTGCACCCTCATACATGCTCTTCACTGCTTTCAGCAACTTGCCCTCTACTCCGTATATTCTAAGTACTTTCCACAAACCTTCTCTATCCACTCTGTCATAGGCCTTCTCTAAGTCCATAAAGGCAACATACACCTTTTGTTTCTTCTCCAGATACTTCTCCACAACACAATTCAGGGTAAAAATCTGATCTACACATCCTCTTCCCTTCCTAAAACCTCCCTGCTCGTCGCCTATCCATTTCTCCGTTCTCACTCTCACTCTCTCAATCACTACCCTACTGTATACCTTCCCTACTACGCTTAGAAGACATATTCCTCGGTGGTTACCACACACTCCTCTTTCCCCTTTGCCCTTATATAGGGGGACTATTATGCCAGTCTTCCAGTCATCGGGTGCACTCCCCTTCTCCCATGCTAGTTTGCACATTTTCCATACCCATTCTATCACTATCTCACCACCATACCTCAACATTTCCCCACACACTCCATCTGTTCCTGGTGCTTTCCCCAACTTCACTCTTTTCATGGCTTCCCACACTTCTGACCTCCTGATCCCCACCTCCTCCTCCACTACTTCTCTTCTTCTCCCTCCCATACCATATCCAGCTATGTTTGCTGGCTCTTCATTCCTTTCATTTAGCAACTCACTGAAGTACTCCCTCCATCTTTCGACTCTCTCTTGCTTCTCGGCTAGCATTCTCCCATTCTTATCTTTCACACCCTTACTGTTTCCCTTGCTACCTTCCCTAACTTTCTTGACTTCTTTCCAGAACAGTTTCTTACTCTCCCTCCATTTTACACTCAGATTCCTTCCAAATTCCTCATCTAGAAGATGAGATGAAGATCCATCGCCCCCATAAATCTATGTATTCAATCCTTAGGTTAAGTATCTTTATCCGCCATTGTGTTCACCTTTTCCATTTACTTTTCCACAATTGTTATACGTCTTCCACTCACCTCCTTCGTATCCACAGTCCACACTACGCCAATTTGCTTCGTGTCCTACACCTCTTACCCGCCCGATTCTACCTACATGATGATGAACAGGAATATACATTCATATTAAAAACGCCCATGCCCTGTCCCTAGGTTGAGCCAATGCCAACAAATCAGACAGCCATATATCTATGTATGTTCTTGCATCCGAGAAGTAGATGTTAAAAACCCCATGTCCAAACTCATAAGAGATTAAGATACCCACGGGTACACCAGTGATATAGAACCATTGCCCCCGTAAGACTTAGACAGCCATGACTACAGATGTTAGCCACCATGCTGTAACTCCAATTCTTACCCCAACCAGAGATTGTATAGATAACCTTTGTTACGTAGAGACCAACCCCGGCCCTAGTTCAACGTTGAAGAAACCTCACCACCAAACAAGTAAGGCAGACACCGACATTTCAACAGTCCCTAGCAGTAAAATTCGTTATAACAAACTGGGCCAGCAGGCACCCAAGTCTCCCGTCACGCTCCAACTCACAACCAAGACCGCAGGGCAACCGCCAGCACAGTGCCAACATTCTACCTACTCAACATTACCCTCAACTGTATCATCACTACCACAGATATCGGTGACGCAAGTAACACAACATGCAACCAGAACACCCAAACAAGCAGGAAGCTCTAGCAAACACATCGACAATGAAGTAACAGCAACAACGGCCAAGAACAAGGACATAAAACAACAAATACAGGTAGGGGTGGGAGGGGGGCAAGGGGGAGCCACAACCTGTCCTCATCTCACGCGCTCACACACCATCAGCCGCTCACGGCGCACAGCTGATCACCACACCGCCAGATGTACGATGAACAGTTACAGGAAAATATGTATAGTGTGCGATACTGGATTCAACAAAAGGAGTACAACGTCACAATGTAGTAGTTGTAATGAAACAGTACACGATTGATGTACTTACGTTACTAGCAGAAAAGAAGTGGAATGCGATAAATGTAGGGAAATAGCTATTAAGGGTCCTAAAATCATTTGTGAAATATGTGAATCACTCATAACAAGAAAACAAAGGATCATAAACTGTGTTAAGTGTAAAACTGTAGCTCACATGAAGTGCATCTCTAAGAAGACCAACAGTGAAGAACGGGAATTCCTATGCAACATATGTGCCTTGCATTCATTACCGAATATTAATGTAAATGAACCAATTAGTATTAACAACTCAGAATCCAGCCAGGACACATTCAAAATCAAAGATGAATACAGAGTGTTCACCAACAAAGGGCTCCATCTTATCCACATTAACGCCAGATCAATGTACCATAAATTGTCAGAATTAAACTTGTTAGCTAATAAGGCCAAAGCTTCAATAATTGCAATCACAGAAACCAGGCTGGATTCAAGTATAAACGATGGTGAAATAAACATTCAAGGTTTCAATATGGTTAGGAATGATCGCAATAGGCATGGGGGAGGAGTATGTCTATGTAAAAAACAACCTCACACACACAACCAGGACCGACCTCCATGTAGAAAATCACGAAGCTCTGTGGATCGATCTACACCTGCCGAGGACAAGACCCATCACAATTGGGGTATGCTATAGGCCACCAGACGACACACAATTCTTGACCAAATTTGAACGAACGTTGTCATCGCTAGACCCTCGGAATGAATCCATCATACTAGGGGATTTTAACCTGTGTTACAAACAACGAAATGATAGCTTGTACGAGAATATAGGCATATACTGACAATGCACAATCACAAACAACTCATCACAACCCCCACACGTATCTCTGAGAACACTGCCACAATAATAGACCACATAAACTGTAACAGAGAGGACAAAATATCCCAATCAGGGGTTATACAGACTGGGATAAGTGATCACTACGTCACATATTGCACACGAAAAACCACAAAAATTACCCTAGAGAATCACAAGATTATCAAAACAAGGTCACTCAGAAACTACAATAAAGAAACATTTCTGGACATTTTATGGAATACAGACTGGTCTCCAGTGTTTGGAAGTACAAACGTTAATGACGCAGGGGTTGGCTTCAGAACCATTATCACAAACATTCTAGACGAAATAGCTCCTCTGAAAGACATACGAATTAAAGCAAGGTCAGACCCATGGATCAACAATGACATACTACACCATCTGGAACACAGAGACAATCTGTTAAAAAGGCTAGCGAAACATAGACAGGATCAAGGTCTGAAACATTTACTTGAACGGTGAAGATGCTGAAGGAATGTGGAGGAAAATTAGAGTCAAACTGGAGAATGCTGTATCCAAAAGTGTACCAGTAAGGTATAAGGATAAAACAAAATTGAGGAAAAGAACTAACCCAGAATTGCCAATGAAAAGAAAGCTTTGGATATTGATTAGAAGAAAGAAACGATTGTGGGAAAGATTAAAATTGTTAAAAAAGAACGGGGTCTAGTATAGAGGCTAAGGAAGTGGATCTGGAACGCAGACAAATAAACAATAAAATAAGGTGGGAAACAAGGAGGGGGGTGATGGAGAGGGAGAGAGAGATAGCTAGAAATGTGAAGGATAATCCAAAAATATTCTGGAAGTACATTCAGGAAAAGTTAACAAGAAGAGTAGGGATCCCAGAGCTGGTAGGGGGGTTGAATGATGGGAGTAGAGCGGAGACTGATAAGGAGAAAGCAGAGGTGCTGGGGAAATACTTTGGGGGGGTACTAACAGTGGAGTCGGAGGATGCAGTGCCTACTATTCCCATCAAACAGGCACCGGCACTAGAACTAATAGAGTTTTCCCATGCTAGAATAAGAAGGGCTATAGAAAAATGAACAGAAGTAAGTCACCGGGACCGGATGGGATACACCCAAGAATCATAAAGGAAGGAGGGGAGATGTTAGTAGAGCCATTGAAAATGTTATTTGAGGTATCGTTTAATACAGGACAAATCCCGATGGACTGGAGAGAGGCGAACATAACAGCTATATTTAAGAAGGGAAAGAGAAATGACCCAGGGAATTATAGACCAGTCAGTTTGACAAGTGTTGTGTAAACTAATGGAAACGGTAATTAGAGAAGGAATAATGGATCATATGAAGTCAAACCAACTTTTCAGTGGGAGACAGTTCGGATTCTTGCCGGGGAGGTCGACGGTACTACAGCTAATTAAGGTGGTAGATGATTGGATGCAAATTCTAGAAGATGGTGATGTAATAGACGTGGTATATTGCGATTTTATGAAGGCCTTCGATAAGGTCCCACATAAAAGGTTAATAGAGAAAGTTAGAAGCTATAATATAGGGGAGAAATGTGTGAAATGGATAGAAGCCTTCCTGAAAGATCGGAGACAGAGGGTACTGGTGAATGGAATAGGCTCGGGTGGAGGGAAATTACAATTGGGGTACCTCAGGGATCTGTGTTGGGACTGTGGGGATCGGTTTTTACACCATACCCGAAAGAGGATTTATGGAGCTCCGATCTTACTCTCAACCATCTGAACAATTTAACCAGCACACCTAAACTTCGTTAAATGCGGAAATAGCCTCACGAAAATATCATGCCCTGGTGGGGGCACGAACTCTCGACCCTTGGGTGTGAGGCAGGCACTTTACCAGTTAGACCAATAGAGATATCCCACTTGGCCTGTTCGGCTCAGGGTATTTCCGCATCCGAGGTCTGTTTAGGCTAGCCTATTTTCACCGACTTTACACTACTTCACCTTCCGGGAAGCGAAAGCTCCGAACAGAGAGGAACGAACAGAGAGGAACAAGCTTGAGCCGAATCGACCGAGAGTCCGTCAGAGAGATGAACGAGAATGGTGAGTCAACTTCACTGAGCGATGCTACACGCACCTACAAACTGCCCAGTTGGCAACTCGCTTGGGCGGCTGGCAACTCCACAACCCAACCCAATCGAGTCTCACAACACTCCCTGCTCTCTCCTATCCTCTTCCTTGTCCTGTGGGGGTCGGTTTTTACACCATACCCGAAAGAGGATTTATGGAGCTCCGATCTTACTCTCAACCATCTGAACAATTTAACCAGCACACCTAAACTTCGTTAAATGCGGAAATAGCCTCACGAAAATATCATGCCCTGGTGGGGGCACGAACTCTCGACCCTTGGGTGTGAGGCAGGCACCTTACCAGTTAGACCAATAGAGATATCCCACTTGGCCTGTTCGGCTCAGGGTATTTCCGATTCCGAGGTCTGTTTAGGCTAGCCTATTTTCACTGACTTTACAGGACCACTGCTGTTCGTTATATTTATCAACGACTTGCCTGAAGTTATAACTAATGGAAGTGAGGTATACCTGTATGCGGATGACACTAAACTGTATAGAAGAGTGAGGAGTAAGGAAGATATGGGTTTGCTTCAAGGAGATGTGGAGGGCATGAAGGGATGGTCTGAGCATTGGTTAATGCCTTTTCATCCAAAAAAATGCAAGTACATGCGGATTGGGACCAGCAAGATAGACAAGGTAGGATACAGTATGTATGAAGCAATGGAGGAAGTGAGTGCAGAAAAGGATATAGGAGTAGTGATAGACAATAAGTTAAATTTCTCAGAACATTTAGCAGAAAAGATAAACAAAGCCAATAGAATTGTAGGGCTGATAAGGAGGACATTTGTGTCACTTGACGAAGAAATCTTCAGGAATCTCTATACAGCGCTGGTTAGGCCGCACCTGGAATATGCGAACCAGGTGTGGGCTCCATATATGGTAAAGGATATAGAAGCAGTGGAGAAAGTGCAGAGGAGAGCTAGCAAGCTGGTACCAACGTTGAAGAACGCGGGCTATGAGCAGAGGTTGAGGACACTGGGGCTTCCGACACTGGCATATAGGAGAAAGAGAGGGGATATGATAGAGACTTTTAAGATAGTGTCAGGAAAGTACGATGAGGATGTGTGTGAAGGTATCTTCTTGATGCGGGAGGGAACAAGAACGAGAGGACACTCTAAGAAAATTTACAAAGAAAGAAATAGGCTTGAGAAGGCAAAGAACTCATTTTGTGATAGAGTGGTAAATGAGTGGAACGCACTGCCCCAGTATGTAGTCGATTCCGAATCAATAAGGGAGTTTGAAAGTAATCTTGATAAAGCATGGGGAAGACAAGATTTGAAGTTTGATTATAAAACAAAAATACAGAATAGTAAAAATGTTGCGTCTGCTACCGCCGCCGCCAACACCGTGAACGACCGCAGCAGTGCAAGTACTGGTACTGAGCTGGATACACAGGCATAGTTTGCCTTTTTCCAGAGGATCTACTGTAAGAAAACTGTAAGAAACATGAGTTCAACAGGGCCAGGAATAAACTAAGTAGGAAAATAAAATCAGCGAAAACTAATTATTTTCACAATAAGGCAGAGGAATATCAGAATAACCCAAAGAAACTGTGGAGGCACCTAAAAACAACAGGCTACAGCAACAAGACAAGGGATTCGTCTAACACTAATATTGCTCTCACCATTAATTATCAGATTTGCCACGATAAATGACAAATTTCAACCTACTTCAACTCCTTCTTCACCTCCATAGCAAACACACTTGCACAGAACCTACCTCAATCTCTCAATAAATACACGACAACAACGGCCACCTTTCGAAATTTCTACAGAGATAAAGACATACACCCAAACACATTTGGATTGCAAAATGTTACACCAAAATACACTTTTGACGAGCTGTCTAACCTAAATGTACATAAAAGCACAGGACCAGACAAAATTCCTGCCAAATTTCTACGAGATGGAGCCATTGGTATAGCAGGCCCCCTAACCCACATCATCAACTTGTCAATTAACACCAACACTGTACCTGCTGAACTGAAGGAAGCTATTGTAACCCCTCTATTCAAGAAAGGAAATAAACTAGAAGTTGGTAACTACAGACCAGTTAGCATATTATGTATTGTATCTAAAATCCTTGAAAGAGCGGTATACACCCAAATTGAACACTATCTCAAACAAAATGATCTATTCTATAAGTTTCAATCAGGTTTCAGATGCATGTACTCGACAGACTCCTGTCTCATCCACTTAACGGATCACATTCGGAAAGAAATGTCTAAAGGTAACTACACCGGTATGGTTCTTCTTGATCTACAAAAAGCGTTTGACACAGTAGACCATGATATCCTATGTAATAAACTATAAGCAATGGGCATAGGATATGTGAACTGGTTTAAATCTTATCTTAGTGGTAGAACCCAGAGTCAAAATTGACGATAATATATCTGATCCTATGCCAATTAACTGTGGGGTCCCGCAGGGAAGCATCCTTGGTCCCTTACTCTTTCTCTGTTATGTGAACGACATGGAACTGAGCGTCTCATGTAAATTATTACTGTATGCAGACGACAGCGTGCTTCTGGTTTCAGGAAAAGACCCAATAAGCATTGCCGCTTCACTTTCCAAAGAACTAGAATCATGTAGTGAATGGCTAGTGGACAATAGACTATCTCTTCACCTGGGCAAGACGGAAGCCATCTTATGTGGAACAAAACGCAAACTGAAAGACATTGTGGGCTTCTCGGTCAACTGTAATGATATTCCTATAACAACAGTGTCACAAGTTAAATATCTCGGACTAAAACTGGACGCGAGTTTGTCAGGTGAAACAATTTTGGAATCTATCCTGAGTAAGTGTAGAGCACGTATAAAATACCTGTATAGACAGGTGGGATGCTTGCCCGCGGCGACCAAAAAGACCTTCTGCCAAGCGCTTGTTCAATGTAATTTTGACTATTCTGTGTCATCCTGGTACTCTGCATCATCTAAATCAGCACAGCACAAACTTTAGGTCACTCAAAATAAAATGGTTAGGTTCATGCTGAACCTAGGACCCAGATCACATGTTGGCCAGGAACAACTTCAGTCACTAGGTATGCTCAATGTCGCTGACAGGGCCAAACAAATCAGGCTCACTAATGCCTTCAACATTTTCTATGACAGAGCTCCAGAGTACCTAAAGAATGATTTTGTTAAAGCAAATAAGAGGAGTGGACATAATACAAGAAACAGGATGTTTAATTTTAAGGTCCCGAGAATCCAAGGACAGGGTAAGCAAACATTCTTCTTCACCGCCATCAAAGACTGGAACGACCTACCCCAGTCAGTCCGTGAAAAGAGAACACTGTATTCCTTCAGACGTAGCCTGAAGGAACACTTGAACCGGACAGCTGCGAGAAGGGAGCACCAAGCTTATGTCTACTACTAAATGCGACATAAGAGATAGACAAACCAAACTGAAATTATTACTGATTACGGATTACTGATATTTACTATAGGATGTAAGGTATCTTAAAATAACCCCCTAGAAATACTTTCTCTAAAGTATCTATTTCTTTATCCTCCCCATTTTCCCCAGCTAACCTAATCCCACAAGGACCCCAATGGAAATACGCCTAACGGCCTTATTGGGCTATCCTTAGTTAGAATTATGCAAGGCTGGTACATGTCATATTTGTAACAAACTATGTGGTACCAACTCTGTAAATTGCTAACTGAATAAATATTATTATTATTATTATTATTATTATTACCAGTATCTATCATAGTACCTCGAAACAATAACGAAGTACCCCTACGAACTGCCACTTTTCTTTGGTCTATATTTCATAGAAAACGCAGTTCCCAGGGACACCTAGACGTACAAGAAATCGTGTCAAATAATAGGTCCATAACCCCTCGTATTGACGAGTAATAATACACCATGTTTTTCCCTACTTTATCCACAGTCAAGCACACACCTACAGTTAACCTCCTTCTCCCCCACCGCCCCACAATCCACATGATTCTATCTTTTCCAGACTCATATACCACCCCGTATTTGCATCCCCCGGTAGCATTTGGCTAACGTACTTTCACTGTCCTTTCAAACTCCAATATCAACTGTAGCCTAATGCCACCCCCACGCCCAGAGACCTTAGGGTCAAATTTCCACGTAGCCCCCCTGAACTCCCCCCCTCTCATTAACACCCCACGCTCCTCGACTCTTGTCTGACCTAGCCTCTCCCTCATACCTCTGGAAGATCCTTGATTTTTCTGTTGCTAACGCTCTCCAACCTTTTATATATATACTCCTATTCAGCCTACCTTCCCTTAGTAGGCCGGAACAACATTAGAACTTTACTAACCCCTTGCATGCCATCTATTCTCTTACAACCCATTCACAACCCTGCACCCAATGGTCGTCGGTGCGAGGCTAGCCACCTCGCCAGTAACTAACTTCTATTGCCATACTTCCAGATAAATGTGGCAGAGTTAGCAACCCAGTCTCCACCACATCCAGCAAACCATACAATTAACAACCAACCGATTAAAACCAGCCAGCCAAGGCAGCTTCGGTTTTGGTATTAAGGACACCCACATCTGTCTCATAAACAGAAGGTTATTACAAACACTGGTGATATGGCAAGCCCCTAGCCACAGCCGCCGGACGACCATCCCAGAGAGAGGGCGCCCAGCTCCCCCTTTTTACCCACCCGAGGAGGGAGACCCCCACCCTTGCGGAGGTATACCTGACCCTTGTTTTGACTTCCGGGTCATTGCCAGGTAGCACAAGAATTCTTCCTATCGATGAACTAACCATGCATGACTAACACCTTTACTAACCTCTATTAACTCACAATAAACCATTTACCTTTCTTGCATACTCTGATCACTAAATTAGCACCTCAGCTATACCATAGAATGAAGATTGAACAATCTAAGAGAGACGCTCCTATCACAGCTGTCCCCATCCTCCTCGCAAAGTAGATCCAGTCTCTCTCCCCTAAATACTTCCAGTATAGCCAAAATAGTACCTCTTACTAAGGCTCAGTTATATCATAATTATTATGAAGGCTTCCTATAGCCATGTGCCACAACAGTAATCACCACCTTACCTAGTCCCCGTATCTATTGAGAGCTCAAATAAGTCCATAAGACTCGTGATCCCTATGGCCTACAGGGTCCAAAACCGAGCCTATAAACCCAGCTCCAGCCCCCAGTAAAATCAGTTGAAAGATAGACACCAATCCAGGTTGGTCACCAGAGTTAACCTTGAGCTCTATCCTTGTTGATTGCTGAGAAGTGAGTTCCAGAGCCAGCAGACTCCGTGGCAGATTTGGATAGAAGGACCTGTCCACGTATTTGAGAACTTCCTACATATGGACACCCTGGACGGCCGCGGAACCAGTCGTTAGCCCCCAACATCACGGACGCAAGATAACCAGGACTAGACCAATCAAATACTACCCAAGATTCACTCTATCAGTACTACATTACTACAGTGCTATTTAGAGATTCACTTATTAATATTTCTACGAAGTGGCTATATCTTTGCCCCAGTATAATTCATATATAACCATTCAATTAGGAAGTGCTAAGCGTATCAGTGTTCATTAATTAACAGGCGATACTAACTCTCGTAATTAACCATATACCCAAATATTATTACATAGAAGTGAAACCCTAGTGATATCTGAATGTTCGCCCACTGATTTGCGTTCTATGTATTTCTGAGACACGAATATAAAACTTAGATCAGTACCCCCTGAGGTTACTAGAATTCCCGTGCTCTAAAATACGCGTGTCTAATCTAGTCTGTGAACTACTACTTGTGCACCAGAGCTACCAGTAATAAATCTAACAGTGAATATGATTCTATAAGTAACATTGATGGTCTTCGGTATATAACCTGTTAAATAAGCCAGTGATCAGAAGATTAATACCTGAACGTTGGAAGTGGGAGACTAGGCTCCATCCAGATCCACTTATGCTAGTGTTCTTCAATTCTATATTTTGTCTTGCACGAGTATTTCAGAAGTGGTATATCAATAAACGTGATCGTGTGTCTTGTTACCGTGTGTTTATTTTGTGTTCTCTATTCCTCATACCTTGTATTGTGCATGCAGCCTTACATACCCAGTCAGTTAGAACTCACATTAACCACGTTAAACCTGTAGAAAAACAGGGCATAACATTGGCGGCAGCGGTGGTTCTTGATTCGGATAAAAGGTTGCATTACATTGCAAGTTTGGAACAGCCAGAACACGATAACATCATGGCGCACCGTTCTCACACTCCCATCCCACATTATGATGGAGAAACTTACGCCATCGAAACGTTCATGGACATAGTGAAACCCGTACTTGACTTAAGTTATACCACGGACGCACAAAAGATAGCCGTGACATTAACGCACCTGGGAAAAGCCGTTTCCCTGGTTGCCTACCAAGTGCACCCTGCTCTCACATGGGACGAATTTTGCACAATAGTGATAGAGGCCATTAACCCGGGAACTGTGGGGAGACTCTTAAGTGTTCCCCCGGCGGACTGCGGGGAGACTCTTAACACCTTACGAGCGGCCTATATGGTTTATTTATGTGTACCGCCCAGCGGGGTGTTTTTAGCCAAAATAGGGCTGTTTACGTGATCATTTTCATGCCTAAATAAGACCCAGAACGTAAAACAAGTACCTATCCCTGAAAGGGCATAAACAGAGCTTTCGAATGACACCATAACGATCCTTGTATGATGGATAGTTTTCTTGCAATAACCGTGCAACGCGAGTGCAAAAAGCAGGTAATTCGGTACTTTCGGTACATAATTGAGTATGTAGCGAGTGAGAGAGGGAGGAGGGAGCTGAGATTTGTGTCAGTAGGTTCGCCGCGGTGGTCTGGAGCAGTCATACGCTCGCTAGTCTCCTGCCACCACTTGTCTCTCTCTCTCAGCCACATTACGTGCTGAAATTGCCACTCGAGTTATGTCGAGCGCCGCCACATAGTCCAGCTTTATTTAACTCGACTTAAGTGGTGGGCCTCTTTTTAAGGGTTAAGAGTCAGAGAAAACAAAAATCAACTTTTGACATCGAATTTTTTTTTTTTTTTATTTATTTTTTATTTTATTTTTTTTTTTTTTGGCCCCTGGGCCATGCAAAATCTCAGTCCTCTACCTCCCCTCCTTCCCCACTTTCCTCCTCTCCTTCAGTTATCACCTATTTTCCCTGTTATTCCCTTATTCTGAGGTATATTTTCGTGCTAACATTAGAAATCCGGTTACAGGGTGTGGTCATCACTGATAGCAAGCGAATGCAAGAGAGAGAGAGAGAGTATCGATCGACTGTGTCTCAGTGGCCTTGGGGGAAATTGGCGGGAAAGCAGCTTGCCTCACCCATACATTATACAACTTGCGGGCTATATCTCCGATTTTGACCATCCAAACTCTGTTTTCACTCGTTTTATTGTTGTTTCAGGTTAATACCTTTATAATCAACCCATAATAGGCGCATATGGATAAGTATTAATGCTATTAATGGTACAATGAATATTTTAGTGACGGAAACACCTCAAATACGTCAGCACAGGGGGACGTTTCCAATTACCCCCATGCGCACTTGTTAGGTTAAGCCTTCGTTGGGCGTTTTCATAGCCCACAACCGTCTCCAAGACACTAAATTCGAAGGCGATCTAGATGCCACAGTGAATAAGATCGCCCAACATATCAAAGTGCTGCTCCCCACATTGACCAGAATCCAGCAAGAACAGCAGATTCTGGTCAATCTTGTATCAAAATTGCCCTCAGCAGTAAAGGATCATTTCCGTGTCCACGATTTCGTCGGATATCAAAAAGATCTCATCACGATCCGACGTATTTTGGCCGTGCACACAGAATCACCCACCCAAATCGCTGTAATCAAGAGGTTCCCCACACACCCACAGCACCTCGACAACCAAAACCCCAAGGCTCAAACCTTCAACTCCAAGAATGCCTACCCATCCTCATCCTTCCACAACAAACCTACCTACCCTTCCGGCAAGCCCCAACCCAGTAGACCCCGGTTCCAACCTACCCAGCCACGCAGAATCTTCAACCGGAACAAAACCTACAACACTTACCAAAGTAAAACCCTACCTTAGTAATTATCAACCCCTATGATTTCCCTGCCTGTAATGCTCAGTGTGCCCTCCATCAAATTCGTCTCTGCCAAACCTCGCCCCTGTACTCCTCGCATTTCTGTAAATGAAGAGGAGTGGGGACTGTTGATATGGGTATATATATCGGGTTCTTAATGAGACACACTGGATAGGGGTTCACATATATTGGGGGAGTCTGGTTACATGCTTCTTGTCGTCAAGGGAGGTTTAGGAAGCCATGCCTTGATATCGGCTCGCCTGTAGATTATATATTTACCTAGCTTACAATATTATTACCAATATTGTAACATCCTCTCTCTTTTGAGAAGATAGCTACCAGTGAAATTGGTATTATAAGAATAATTATATTTTGACATTTTGAGGTCCCCTAGGATTATTAAGTAATGCTTATTCTATTATGGCACATGAGCTAGAGTAATAATAGTACCAATATGATTTATAAAATTGTACAGTACTATGATTTGTTAAGTTACTGGTACTGTACTGTATACAGTATGTTACCGGTACAGTAATTAGTGTTTTAGTACAGTATGGAATGTGATTAATTTTGTTAGAATATTAATCTATTAGTATGTAAATATGAGATATGAAGTAGATGAGGTATATTAGTCAAATCTATTGATATGGTATTACAAGACTAGGTGAGGTAGGTTAATTATTAGTTGATAATACTGTTCTACATGAGAATATCCACAAATAGACAAATAGTGAATATATATGATACAAAAATATATTGTATACCCTTGTGCCAACTAAACATAAAGAATTTACTTTATGAGATTATATGGGATTAGTAATTGTTGGTATATTAGTAAAGTTAGTACATTAGAACATTAATATTCAATGTTCTGAAAATTACAAAATGTTTCATGCAAAGTTATTGGTTATATCATGTAGGATTAGTAAATTAGTAACAAAGGTTATATGATTGACTTAAATTTATAGATCCTGATACCCAGTACCGTACTCAAAATCATCCAATCTCTTTCCTTTCGCATTACAATTTCTTTGCATACCGATCTGCATTATAATATCCTTACACTCCCATTCACATTACAAAACCTGTATCATTCAGACTGTAATGTTAGGTTACTCCTCATTCGGTGGCTTCAGTCGTATTCTCACTCACTTACTCCATTTAGCTAATCTTTCTCATCCTGTAACATTCTCATCCAGCATTTACATTTCTGCCAGTGCCTCATCTCATACCAGTATTAGACTGTTAGTCAGACATGCAATCAGTCATACCAGTACTGTACTCTTACCTGGTCATGTCAAACTCTCGGTACCTGGTAGGTAATACATTCCTATTCCGTCTCACGCTCGTCCTGTTCTCATGTGTAGTGACAGGTTCATCAAGTCTACCGTGTATGTCTCTCACATGTCTGTTGTTTGTGTAGACTGGAACACATATGTCTGTAGAATTCCTATCTGTAGATCTAATGGTTGTGGTGTTGTCTGTATTAGTGACTTTTCCATTATTTCTTATGTCAGCGTTTTCACTTGTCATCCGTAAATGACCTCTATTTCGTCTTATCGCTCCATTTTCTGTTTCCACTTCATACGATCGCTCGTCTAATCTCCTGGTTACAACTCCTCGTTCCCACTTCTTCTTGCCTAGTGATGTTGGCTTGATTCGCACCACGTCACCTTCAACCAATGGTTCCAAAACTCTCGAACCTTTGTCGTAGTACTTCTTGCTTTTGAGATCTTTCAGCATCTTCTTCCGCTTCACTCGCTCCAACATAATTCCTTTCGGCTCCAACAACTTGCTAGTAGTCGGCAGTAACGTCCTTGTACGTCGACCAAAGTTGAGTTGCGCTGGACTCTCTTCCAAATCTTGCATAGGCGTATTTCTGTAGTCTAGAATCGCCAAAAACGGATCTTCACCACTCTCGACAGCTTTCTTGATTAGTTTCTTCGCCGTCTTGACCGCTGATTCTGCTTTACCGTTAGACTGGGGATGATGTGGGCTGCTCGTTCGATGTTCAAAGTCATATTTCTCCGCGAATTCTTGAAATTTGTCACTGCTGAACTGCGGACCATTGTCACTAACTAGTACATTTGGCAGTCCATATCTTGCAAAGTGCGCCTTCAACTTCCTGATAACAGCGCTTGACTTAGTGCTTTCCAGGTAGTCAACTTCCCAGAAATTACTGAAATAGTCCACTGTAACAAGATAGTTGTGACTCTTGATTATCATAAGGTCTACACCTACTTTCTCCCATGGTCGGCTGGTTTGCTCATGAGTCATCAGAGGTTCTTTTTGTTGAGCTGTAGAGTATGTGTTACAAATTTCACACTCTGAAATGAATTGCTTCATCTCTGCATTCATTCCTGGCCAAAACAAACATTCTCTTGCGCGTCGTAGACAACCTTCAACTCCCATATGTGACGAATGTATAGCGGACTTCATCTTCTGACGTAGACTGGTAGGAATTACAACATGTTCTCCCTTGAAGATCAATCCATCTTGAAATGACAGTTCTGCTCGTACATTAAAGTATGGTTTCAGTATGGTCTCTACTTCACTCTTGTCTTCTGGCCATCCTTTGAGAATTATCTCCTTCAATAGTTGCAATGCTTCATCTTCCTCAGTTGCTCGACGGATTTCTTGCAATCGTTCACTTCGGATGGGTACGTAGTCTGTCATGTTGATCTGTTCAAACACCTCTTCCTGCATATCTCTTGTGTTTTGCAGATAAGCTCTTGATAGAGTGTCGGCTAGATACATTTCTTTGCCCTTCTTGTGAACAATCTCGTCATCATACTGTAGTATCCTCATCAACATCCCTTGCAGTCGTCTTGCTACACTTGACAAAGGCTTATTTTGGATAGCTTCTAGAGGTTTATGGTCGCTCTGGATTGTCGTCTTCCTCCCAAAACAATACTGATGAAACTTGTTCAGTGCAAAGACGATTGCCAAAGTCTCCTTCTCTATCTGCGCATATCGTGTCTCCGTGTCAGTCAGTGCTCGACTTGCAAATGCGATTGGTTTACCCTCTTGAAGTAACGCTGCTCCTAAACCTTTTTGAGATGCATCACATTGAATCTCCAACTTTTGCTCTGGGTTGTAGTACTGTAAGATGGGTGTTTGGGTATTCATCTTCTTGGTCCTCTTGAACGCCTCATCGTGTTCTCTTGTCCACTTCCACTCGGTGTCCTTATGGGTCAGCTTCCTCATAGGCTCCATGACATCCAATAGACTGGGTACAAATTTACTCAA
Source organism: Paralithodes platypus (assembly GCA_032716605.1). Lineage (NCBI taxonomy): Eukaryota > Metazoa > Arthropoda > Malacostraca > Decapoda > Lithodidae > Paralithodes > Paralithodes platypus. Next base: position 28,211,771 of record CM064582.1, read on the forward strand.
GTAGTTCACCATTCCAGACAGTCGTCGTACTGCAGTCACATCCTCTGGTGCTTGCATCTTCACGATTGCTTCAATCTTCTTTGGGTCAGCCATCAGACCATCCCGTAGATCTTGTGACCTAGAAATGTGATTTCTGTACTACCAAGCTCAGTCTTTGCTCTGTTCAGCCTCAGACCCTTTGCTCGGCATCTGTCCAGTAAGTTTCTCAGCTTTGAGTCATGATCCCTTGCAGCTTCTTCCTCAGTGTCACCAACTTCAAAGACCAAAATGTCATCAGCAACACAAATTACGCCTTGTAGATCATCCAGAACCAATTGTAGCTTCTTCTGAAAAATTTCGCTGCTTACAGCCAGACCAAAAGGAAGTCTGTTCCACCTGTATCTCCTATACGGTGTTTGAAATGTTGTCAGCTTGCGTGATTCTTCATCCAACACACAGTGCCAGTAGCCATTCTTGAGGTCAAGCTTGGAGAAAACTTTGGCTTTTGCAAGGTCAGGCAGAATGTCGTCGATTACCGGTAGAGGGTGCATCTCTCTTATGAGTGCTTTGTTCAGAGCTTGAGGGTCAATGCAAATTCTCAGATCCCCCGATTTCTTGGTTCCTGCTACCATTCGACTTACCCATTCTGTAGGCTCGTCGACCTTAGTGATGACATTTTCCTGCTCCAACTGCTCCAGTTTCTCTTTAACCTTCGACTTGATGCTCAATGGTACTCTACATGAAGGAATTGCAATAGGTTTCACCGACTCATCCACTGTTAGATGAACATTTCCTGGTATCTTGCCAACTTCATCAGCAAGTACGTCTTCGTAGTCTGTTAGGATGTCATTCATTGCACAGATGTTTTCATAGTTAACTGTGATGAATCCCATCTTCTCAGACGCTCGCTTACCAAGAATTGGTGTTACAACCAGTTTTACAACAACAAACTCAACATAATAGTACCTTTGTGGTTGCTTGCAGTTGCGGACATCAATCCTACACTTTCCCAACGGCTGAATTGTAGTAGAGTTCCACATTTGAAGAGTTGACTCACACAGCTGTAGCTCTGCGTCCGGTACCAGATGACTTGGAATGGCATTCACACTTGCCCCGCTGTCGATCTGGAACTTCACTTTATTACCGTTGACCATGAGGTTAGCCATTATGTGTTTTCCTCTGGATCCGGTCGATACGTTCATGATGTATTCCCGTCCTCTTGAGTTATCTTCTGAGTCGTCGCTTTCTTCTGTGACTCCATCTTCTACTGCATGGACTCTGCGCGATGTCTTCTTTTTGCGTCCTGTCGCTGCGCTTCTTGGTGCTCCGCCGGTCGCTGCATTACTTGGACATTTCTTGGCATAGTGTCCCGTTTTCTTGCATTTATGACATTTGGCATCAGTTGCAGGACAGTTCTTCTTACCCCAATAATGTGCTAAACCACACCAGTCGCACTGCGTGAGGTTAGGCTTAGTCTTTGTTGTTTGTGGATTACTCTTCTTCTTGGGTTTTGCACTGAGTTTGTGTAGAGACTCCTGCTTGTCACTTCGAAATGCTGTCATTGATCTCCTTGAAGTTTCATAGGCAGTACACATCTTAAGTACAACATCTAGAGTTAGGCTATCCTCCCTAAAGAATTTTTCCCGAAGTGTATCCTCTTGGCAACCAAAAATAATTTTATCCCTCAGAAGTTCATCTTGAAGTTCTCCATATCCACAGTGTCTTACCAAAGTCTTCAGCCTAGTGATAAAAGATGCCAAGGATTCATCTTTCCTTTGCATGCTATCATGAAAGTTGTACCTCGCCATCAGCTGCTCATCTCTTGGTGAAAAATGCTTGTCAAATTTCCCAATTAATGTTGCATAAGTCAGGGCAGATTCATCTTCTATGCCAAAAGATTCGTAGATATCTAGCAGAATGTCACCTCCAGTCAACAATTTTGCTATTTTAATATCATCACTCTTACCCTTCAGACCATTGCCGATGATGTAAAGATCGAGTTTCTTCTTGTAACGCCTCCACGCCACTGCTTGCTCAATCTCAGACTTGCAGACGAATAAAGGCTGTGAAGTGGATGCCATGACGTCACTCATATCTTTCGACTTTTTGAGGTTAAATCCAAGGATAACTCACTATTTCAGCTGTAGAACTTAGTCAGCAGTACTTCATTCACACGTACACTGCTTACCCAGCTGCCACCATGTTGATATGGGTATATATATCGGGTTCTTAATGAGACACACTGGATAGGGGTTCACATATTATATATATATATATATATATATATATATATATATATATATATATATATATATATATATATATATAAAATATAATTCGTGTTTATGTATTTATCTATGTTATGCCCCCTCCCCCTCCCTCCCCCCCCCATTATACTACCTCCCTCCCCTCCCTCCCCTCCCCCTCCCCCTCCCTCCCTCCCCCCTCCCCTCCCCTCCCCCCATATATATATATATATATATATATAATTTTTTTTTTTTTTTTGGGTGGGGGAGGGTTATTTTTTATTTTTATTTTATTTTTCTAATTGTAGATTGATATAATATATATATATATATATATATATATATATATATATATATATATATATATAATATAATTCGTGTTTATGTATTTATCTATGTTATGCCCCCTCCCCTCCCCCCCCCCCTCCCCTCCATCCCCCTCCCCTTCCCCCTCCCCCCATATATATATATATATATATATATTTTTTTTTTTTTTTGGGGGTTGGGGAGGGTTATTTTTTATTTTTATTTTATTTTTCTAATTGTAGATTGATATAATATATATATATATATATATATATATATATATATATATATAATATAATTCGTGTTTATGTATTTATCTATGTTATGCCCCCTCCCCCTCCCTCCCCCCCCCTTCTCCTCCCCCCCCTCCCCTCCCCCCCCCCCCCCCTCCCTCCCCCTCCCCCTTCCTCCCCCCCCGCATTATACCTCCCTCCCCCTCCCCTCCCCCCCCCCTCCCCCCATATATATATATATATATATAATATAATTTTTTTTTATTTATTTTTTTTTTTTGGGTGGGGGAGGGTTATTTTTATTTTTATTTTATTTTTCTAATTGTAGATTGATATAATATATATATATATATATATATATATATATATATATATATATATAATACAATCTGAGCTTATGTATTTATCTATGTTATGCCCTCTCCCCCTCCCTCCCCCCCCATTATACCCCCCTCCCTCCCCCATTATACCTCCCTCCCCCCTCCCCTCCCCCCCTCCCCCTCCCCCATATATATATATATATATATATATATATATATATATATATATATATATATATATATATATATATATTATATATATATATTTTTTTTTTTGGGGGGTGGGGGAGGGTTATTTTTTATTTGTATTTTATTTTATTTTTCTAATCGTAGATTGATATAATATATATATATATATATATATATATATATATATATATATATATATATATATATATATATATATATATATATAATTCGTATTTATGTATTTATCTAAGTTATGCCCCCTCCCTCCCCCATTATACACCCTCCCCTCTTCCCCCATTATACCCCCCTCCCCCCATATATAATTCATTCATTCATTCAATCATCACTTCCGAGGTTCGGGGCCCACCTTCATTCACCCATCATCATCACCATCATCATCATCATCATCATAAAAAAAAAAAAAAAAAAAAAATCAATTTCTACTACATTTTGCACTACAGTGGATATAGGCCTCCTGGGGAAACCACTCTAAAAAAATAACGAGTCCAGTGCAGTACCTCTTTGGGTGGCTTGGAAATTTGCACATATTTCTCTGGTTTGACACCATATATATATATATATATATATATATATATATATATATATATATATATATATATATATATATATATGCTATATATAATATATATATAAATATATCCACACACATACATTACCATTACCATTTACCATTCTTTATATTTTGTTTGACACCTTGTATATATATATATATATATATATATATATATATATATATATATATATATATATATATACTGTCTATATATATATATATATATATACTGTATATATATATATATATATATATATATATATATATATATATATACATTACTTTATTTTATTTACGTGTACAATAGAATTATTTCTGAATTTATTACCTGAAGATTACCTGGCTTTCTTATTTTGTTTTTTCAGTGTCAACCCAGGAGCCATTTCCCTTCTCGTTGGAAAGGGTGTATATTGTGGCAAAGATATACAACTGTATAAACATTCTCATATATTTTCATAACAATAACAATGCATGGAAACAATTGTGCATAGCTCACGAACCAATTACTCTATATTATTTTGTTTTCACCATTGGAAAGAGCACAATTTTCCGATTCCGGTGATATATACAGTTATATACGTATCCGACCAAATAACGCAACCACGAGGTGGGGAACAGCTCGGAACCCGGCTAGCATCGCCGGAACAGAGACGGGTGAAGCGTAAATATTCGCATTTTGGCTCTTCATTTCAAATATTCATAGCGCAAAAAGTATTTGTCCTAGGAACTTCTAGTTTATTTTATACTCATTAGCATTATTTGCCGTATTCATTCAGCCTAAATTTAAAACCATACACTTCGTAGCAACGAAATAAATCGAAAATGTTATAAACCATATCAATCAAAATCAGATTTTTTTTTTTTTCGGTCACTGCATGGAAACAATTGTGCATAGCTCGCGAACCAATTATGCTATATTATTTTTGTTTTCACCATTGGAAAGAGCACAATTTTCCGATTCCGGTGATATATACAGTTATATACGTATCCGAGCAAATAACGCAACCACGAGGTGGGGAACAGCTCGGAACCCGGCTAGCATCGCCGGAACAGAGATGGGTGAAGCGTAAATATTCGCATTTTGGCTCTTCATTTCAAATATTCATAGCGCAAAAAGTATTTGTCCTAGGAACTTCTAGTTTGTTTTATACTCATCAGCATTATTTGCCGTATTCATACAGCCTAAATTTAAAACCATACACTTCGTAGCAACGAAATAAATTGAAAATGTTATAAACCATATAAATCAAAATCATATATTTTTTTTTTCGGTCACTGCTTGAGAACTATTGAAGATAAACAATTTCTGTTTTCAGATTTGGAAAGAGGAGAAAAAATACTATTATTTGAGCAAAAAAAAAATATATGGTCATCACTCACAATTTAGAGCTAGGACGGTGTGAAGACAATTGCATGGGAAATAATTGTATTCCGGACTCATTTACACTTTCATATTTCGATTTATTTACATTTTTTTTTATTTTATCATGTACTATAAATATTCCTCTTTCCATTGATATATGATACATCACAATAAACAGCATTCTGGTGGATGGAAATCGCGAAAAATGTAAGGCTTCGACAACACTCATGAGCCAAATTCAAGACCCAAAATACTTGTCAAGCGCCTCCTTGGACTTATTGGAACATAATATGTCGGAGGGAGTTAACAAATCATAGTACTGTACAATTTTATAAATTATATTGGTACTATTATTACTCTAGCTCATGTGCCATAATAGAATAAGCATTACTTAATAATCCTAGGGGACCTCAAAATGTCAAAATATAATTATTCTTATAATACCAATTTCACTGATAGCTATCTTCTCAAAAGAGAGAGGATGTTACAATATTGGTAATAATATTGTAAGCTAAATATATAATCTACAGGCGAGCCGATATCAAGGCATGGCTTCCTAAACCTCCCTTGACGACAAGAAGCATGTAACCAGACTCCCCCAATATATGTGAACCCCTATCCAGTGTGTCTCATTAAGAACCCGATATATATACCCATATCAACAAACACCACCGACTATTTGGCCTCTTGTTAACCACCAAAACAGAACTAATCTCAGCTACTGATACTTACTTAACCCGGGAACTGCTGGGAGACTCTTAAGAGTTCCCCCGGCGGACTGCGGGAAGACTCTTAAGAGTCAGAGAAAAAAAAAAATCAACTTTTGACATCGATTTTTTTTTTTTTTTTTGGCCCCTGGGCCATGCAAAATCTCAGTCCTCTACCTCCCCTCCACCCACTTTACTCCTCTCCTTCAGTTATCACCTATTTTCCCTGTTATTCCCTTATTCTGAGGTATATTTTCGTGCTAACATTAGCGAGTTGCAAGCAGGGCGTTGGCATCACTGATGGCAAGCGAGTGCAAGAGAGAGAGAGAGAGTATCGATCGACTGTGTCTCAGTGGCCTTGGGGGAAATTGGCGGGAAAGCAGCTTGCCTCACCCATACATACCTCGCGGGCTATATCTCCGATTTTGACCATCCAAACGCTGTTTTGACTCGTTTTATTGTTGTTTCAGGTTAATACCTTTATAATCAACCCATAATAGGCGCGTATGGATAAGTATTAATGCTATTAATGGTACAATGAATATTTTAGTGACGGAAACACCTCAAATACATGCTCACAGGGAGAGGTGTCTAATTACCCCCATGCGCACTTGTTAGGTTAAATCTCCTAGGAGACACTTTGCCCCTGTCAGTAACTACTCCTGCCCCCCATGCTCGTTGTTATCACACGTTCACAGTATTTTCCTCCCACTGTAAACATTACGATGGTTTCCTTGGACTTGACCTCCTTCAAAAACTCCAGGGCCAGATTAACTGCGGCCAAAGGCTGATCTCATTCAAAAACAAATTCCAGCCCAAAGCCTCTGACAAACCAATCACGCAGAAACCCATTCACAAAAAGAAAAAACACCTTCCCCCTCAACAAACCCTGAGTCAGGGTTACCAAGTTGCAGCTAGCACTAAGGTGACTCCTAAACCCTCCCCTTGCCCCGAGTTCTCTCAAAATATCACCCAATTCAGTAAAAAAATGCCTCAACAAACGAAAGAAGACAAGTCCAAGCAACTCCCTCTCGGTAATCCCCTCAATTCTCGTAACTCTGTCCAGGATAAATCCTCCCATGTTTTCAGGACAGACTCTGATATATGTAACCATAATTCTGTCAAATGTTTATGTACACCTGTTTCCAGAGAAAATGCCGACCGATGTACCCAAAAATGTTTTCCCCATGCCCCCAGAAATGTTCAGCTATCCCACAACCAACAACAATTCCCTTGTGACAGTTTTCCGTCAGTAGCTCCCTTTCCCCCCCAAACAATTCACACCCCTAGAAAATTTCACAACCCCACACTTGACTCGCCCTCTCATGACCAACAAACTCACCAGTCCCACATAACCTTTAACCAGACCGTGACTGCCACCAAGAAAATTCCCCACATTCGTCCTGTTAACAACCCCAAATCAATACACCAGTCCTCCACCAATAACCCATGTTCTACACCTAACTCTTTCCCCACCAACCCTCCACAGTCCCCCCAACAAATCCTGTTTTCTAACTCGCTCACCTCTCACCACCCTGACCCGCCCGCACGCGCCGTTAATCCCCCCTCACGCGTGCCGACCGAGGGACACAACCATGTTCCCACCATGCCCCCAGAAATGTCCAGCTATTCCACACCCACCCCAATCCCCCTTGTGACAGTTTTCCATCAGTAGCTTCCTTCCACCCCCACACAATTCACACCCCTAGAAAACTTCACAACCCCACACTTGACTCGCCCTCTCATGACAAACAAAACCATCAAATCCATATAAACTAATCATAATTCCCACCTACTGGACTTATTTTTAACAACCAATTCAGAAAATTATGATGTTACAGTGAGGTCCCCACTTGGATCTTCTGATCACTGTCTGATACAGGCCACCTGTCTATCACCTACCACACCTTCCCACTCTGAACCTGTTTTGGTGACTAAATGGCATTACGATAGGGCAGACTGGGAGGGTCTTCAAGGTTTCTTTATTGATATTCCCTGGACCTCTTTCTTTTCTAATGATGCACACTCCACCTTGAGCCACATACAAGATTTTGTAAAAATTGGAATGGAAACTTTTATTCCTCATCAAAAGTACAGTAAAAGATCTAATTCACCTAAATGGTTTGACCATAATTGTGCTAGAGTAACTGAACAAAAAGCAATAGCCTACAATGCATACACAAGATCAAAAACACATGAAGCCTTTAATTACTTTAGAAACATCAGAAATCATGCCAAAACTGTATTAAACCTAACTAAATCAAACTTTCTCCATAAGCAGGCAAATAAACTTCTAAATAATCCAAATGATAACAAAATATTTTGGTCTACTCTTAACTCATTCAAATCCAACTTCACTACTGCTTCATCCATTCCACCATTAAAATCTCCGACTGGCAATCTTGTAAGTGACCCACGAGGTAAAGCTAACCTTCTTGCAGATATTTTCTCCACCAACTCAACCTTAGATGAAATAAATCAAGATGTCCCTGTACTTAATTTTAATTCACCTGAAATTCCCTCACTTAAGATCCACACCAGACATGTCAAAACTATTTTGCAGAATCTCTCAGTAGATAAGGCTCCTGGTCCAGATGAAATTCCTCCAATAGTACTTAAGAATTGCTCCTTGGTGCTCGCTCCTGTATTGGCAAAAAAATTTCCGTCTGTGTACTCATACCTCATGCTTCCCAGTACCCTGGAAAGAAGCAAACATCCATCCAGTTCCTAAAAAAGGTGCCTCTTCAGATCCATCAAACTACAGACCAATAGCTATAACTTCCACTCTTGGCAAAGTTTTTGAAATTATATTAAATAATCACATAATTAAGCATCTGGAGAATAATAAATTAATCAGTGATAGGCAATATGGTTTTAGAAGATGTCGATCAACTGCAGACATTCTTTGCCTTCTTACGCATCAAATCAACCAAGCTACAGACCAACATGGTGAAACACATACAATAGCACTGGATATATCAAAGGCATTTGATAGAGTCTGGCATCAATCCTTATTGTCGAAGATGTCACACTACGGCCTTGCATCATTAGTTCCACTAATTTCTTCTTATCTTCATAACAGAAAAATACGTGTAATGGTAGATGGCCTTTAATCTCAATTTCACTCAATAAATGCTGGTGTTCCCCAGGGATCAGTTTTGGCCCCAACTCTGTTCCTCATTCATATCAATGATCTCATATCTACCACTCATAATCCAATACATTCCTACGCAGATGACTCAACACTCCACAGTTCCTTCACATTTACCAATTCTTTCACCCAACCCGATCTTATAAATTCAAAAATAAACACTGCAATTTCTCTGAACCAGGACCTTTCTAGAATTAATGAATGGGGACAAGAGAATCTAGTTTCCTTTAATGCACAGAAAACCAAGTACATTCAATTTTCTAACCGACATAATCTCACTGACTCCCATATATTTTTTAATGATGTAAATATTCCCACTTCCCCTAGTATTGACATTCTCGGTGTAACATTAACTACTAACTTGAGCTGGACACATTATGTTAGAAGCATTGCTAAGAATGCCTCTAAAAAACTGGGACTCCTGTACAGAGTTCGAGAATTCTTCACTGACGAGCAGTTGGCCGTAATATATAAAAGTCATGTGCGCTCTCAGATGGATTACTGTTCACCTCTGTGGGGTGGAAGTGGAGTGGTTGCATTGAGGCAGTTGGACAAAATTCAAAATAAAGCTATTAGATTAATCAATAACCCTGCAATCACACAGGACCTTCCTACATTAGCCATACGAAGAAACGTTGCATCCCTTGCATTATTCTACAGATATTTTCACAGCAATTGTTCCGAGGAACTTGCTTCAATTGTGCCGCCTCTCCACATCTTTCCCCGTAGAACTAGGGCAGCTGAGAGCGCCCATGAATTTACACTTTCTCCTCCACAATGCAGAACTTCTGCTTATCAGAATTCATTTATCCCCAGAGCTACTACTCTTTGGAATTCACTTCCCTCGAATTGCTTTCCACAAACTTACAATCAACAAATGTTTAAATCCAGTTGTTACAAACATTTTATGAATGGAGGATGCCTTTAGGCACATGGACCTTTTTGTTTTATCTGTGTTTTTCCTTCCTCCGTTCATTGTCTCTTTAAAAAATAAAAAAATAAACTCCAAACAAACCGTCACTGCCACCGACAAAGCTCCCCAAATTCGTCCTTCTAACAACCACCAATCCTTACATCAGTCCTCCACCAATAACCCATCTTCTATACCTCACGCTTCCCCCACCAACCCTCCAGTCCCTCCAACAAACTCCGTTTTCTAACTCCCTCACACCGCGCCCCACTGATCCTCCCACACGCGCCGTTAATCCCCCCCTCACGCGTGACCCCCACCAAAGTGACCTTTCCCCCGTTATGCTTACCAAACACCTGCTCGCCAGTCAGTCCCCCACCATCATTAGGCCATCTGTAGTTCAAGATAAATGCCAAATTCCCCCCCGCCATCAAAAATGGGTGAACCTTCGACCCATACCCCAAACTCACATGATGTTTTCCCCCACTACCACGTCCACCAACCCCAATAGTTGCCTCTTACAACCCGCCATCATTTCCGCTCGCATCAACCACATTCTCGTGGCAAATATCTCTGAGGAATCCCTGACATTACCAAAAGGTCTCATTATAGGAGACCTCGAAACTTTTGATGACCTCCCCATAGATGTTAATGACACCCCTACCAGCCTCCAATTGCCCCCTCTCCCGGACACATTATCCGACCACCAAAAACACAGCATGTACGACCTATTACTAGAGTTCAGTGACGTGTTTGCCCAACAACCCACCGAAATCGGACAGACCGATGTAGAACAACACATCATTAACACCACAGGCCCCCCCATACGACAACCATCCCGTAGAAAAAATCCCATACAACATCAGGAAGAGGAACGCCAAGTCCAAGAGATGTTAGAGGCCGGTATTGCCACTCCGTCCATTAGTCCCTGGTCTTCCCCTGTTGTCCTAGTCAAAAAGAAAGATGGGTCAACCCGTTTTTGCGTCGATTACAGGAGGTTGAATGACGTAACCATTAAAGACGCTACGCCATTACCCCGGATAGACGATTCCCTTGACTCCCTATACGGATCCGGATGGTTCACTACCCTCGACTTGCAAGCAGGGTATTGGCAAGTGCCTATTAAGGCCGAGGACCAAGAGAAAACAGCATTTTCCACTAGTGGTGGCCACCACTACGAATTTAACGTCCTACCTTTTGGCCTCTGTAACGGACCCGCCACTTTCTCCCGTTTGATGGAAGCGGTATTACATGGCCTAACCTGGGAAACCTGCCTAGCCTATCTAGACGATATTATTGTGTACTCACCAACCTGGGAAGAACACCTCCTCAGGTTGAGACAAGTCCTTCAAAGAATCCGAGCCGCCGGGTTGAAATTAAAACCCTCAAAGTGTGAGATTGCCCGAAATAAGGTAGATTTCCTCGGACACATAATATCTGACCATGGTATTGCACCAGACCCAAAGAAACTTCAAGCCCTACAAAACCAACCCCCACCCACCACCGTTAAAGGAGTACATTCGTTTCTAGGTTTAGCCACATACTACAGACGTTTCGTCCCCCACTTTGCCACCATAGCCAGACCCCTCCACCAACTCACCCACAAAGACCTGGACACCTGAAAGAGACCTCACGTTTAACACTTTGAAACAAAAGCTAATCCAAGCCCCTATTGTCGCTTTCCCTGACTACCATAAACCTTTCCGTCTTTATACCGACGTATCTCTGTACGCCATTGGTGCAGATTTAGCTCAAGTCAGAGACGGAGAGGAACATGTGATAGCGTATGCCAGCTCCACCAAGCACAACAGAATTATGCAGCCACCAAGAGAGAGTGCTTACGGATCATTTGGGCACTCAGCCATTTCCGGTCATTTGTGTTGGGCGCAAAACTCGATATAATAACCGACCATCAATCTTTGCAATGGTTGCGTAAGTGCGAAACCAACTCGGCCATTTTGGTACGTTGGAGGGAGACACTAGAGGACTACGACTTTACAATACAGTATCGTCCAGGCAAACTCCACACCAATGCAGACGCCCTGTCACGTTTGCCAGTACCAAAATACCCCCCCACCAACCTAGCCGCCTTACAAAACACTGAGCTTTTATCTACCCCCATCCACCAACATAATTCCCCCTCAGCCCCCTCCCTAATTCAATCTTGGGAAACGAGAATCAGACCACCCTGGATACCGTTAAATGTCTTCAGGAAACTGACTCGCTGGGGAGATCAACTTGCCACAGACTCCGGTCACATAGTCTTAGACCCCACCATTGCCCACGACTACATGATTGCCATCCACGAGGGAAACGGCATACACCTTGGACAAAAGAAGATGTTAAAAATCTTCACAGACCAATACTGGACCCCAACCCCTCCAAAACTGCACAACGAGTGACAGAATCCTGCAAACCTTGTTTATTGGGAAGGATAGATCACGCACCCCAGGCCCAGCTGGTACCATTTCTGCCAACAAACCGTTCCAAGTCCTATCCCTCGACATCATGGGCCCGTTTCCTTCTTACGCTGGCAACCGCTATATCGTCACATTTGTTGACGTATATTCAAAATTTTTAATAGCCTGCCCAGTTAAAGACCACACAGCCACCACAGTCGCCACACTGCTTGCCACAGAAGTGTTCCCTATATTCGGCCTTCCCCTTGCTCTTCTATCGGACAATGCCCCCGAGTTTAGTGGACACGTTTGGCAACAATTCACCCAACAATGCGGTATTAAGATTAAACACTCATCCCCGTACTGGCCTCAAGGAAATGCTATATGCGAACGCAGCCATCGCACCATCAACAGCCAGTTACGTACAAGAATGATTGCTCTTAACACCTCAGACTGGCCATCACAACTAAAGATGATACAATGGGGCATGAACACCTGTCCCCTCATGAACGTGTTTACGGCGTACCCCCCCTGTTACTGCCGTTCCATCATCACGCTCACCTCCCCTCCAACACCTCCACAATTGACCCATTGCAACATCTGCAAAACACCCTCCATACCGCCCAAACCTGTCAAGACACCAAAACGGATAACCCCGATGATAAAAACCCTTTCGCCATCCATGACACCGTAATGGTAGCCAACCTCCCTGTCACCAACAAATTAGGCCCTCGCTATGTCGGGCCCTACACCGTCATACAAGTCCCAAATGCCTTTCAAGTCACCATCGATTATCACGGCGTGACTTGCACGTTCCGAACTAGATTCGTCCGAGCGTTTAAACCTCTAAAGCCACAAGACATTACCCCACCCCACACGTCCGACCCTGAATTAAACACCACTACTCACCATTCCACTCAGGCTATGAATATTCCCATACAAACCCCTAAGGGCCTAAGCCCTCCAGCACCGAACCGACAAATCATTCCTCAACATACCCCCCAAACTAACCTCCACAAACCCCAAGCCCCCACTATCACACCCTCCTCCACCATGACACCTTCCTTCACTTCTGATAGTCAAGTACCTCCCCAACTTATCCAAGTACGAAAACCTCCACCCACAACCCCGACCACAACGGAAACCCTCCCGTCTAGCCCTGACATACCTCCACCAGGCACCACAGTGAGAAAACCACCACCCCCACCCCAAACCAAGTACACACCCAACCGCACCACACAATCTACCTCAGTAACCTCACGCTACAACTTACGCCCACGACAAAAATCTTTTAAAACCTCCAGAAAACACACCCTGCTAACCAAATTCCGTAGGGCTGCCAGACCACTACCCTCCTACTCCTCCTCTTCTTCTTCTTCGTCGAATTCTCCCCCACAAAGGGAAAGACGAATAATCACCAGCAAATCACCGACCTCACCAAAGGACATACCCCACACACGTCCCTACCCCCAACCCTCCAACTTAAATCTCCACTCCCTACCCACCCGTCTAGCACCCCCCCCCCCGCATCCGCCCCTTTCCCCTCCACAATCCCCGCAACCCCACCCACACATCAACCAACCTCCTCATCTCATCGAACCCCCAACCAACCAACCCCTAAAAAAACCCCCCACAAAGTCACCCCTGAGAGAACCCCCATACATACCCCCACCAAATCCTCTTCCATTTCGCCTACCACCCTCACCCAACAAAAACCTCCACACGCATCTACCTCTCAAATAACCCCCGACCTCGCCCCCAATAAATGCCCTTCACCTGTAAAATGTTTTTCCCCTCAATATAAAACATCGTCGAGCGACTCAAGTCCCACGACAAACATCTACCTTCCCACCAGGACCTCCAAAGGTAGAATAATCAACAGACCCATCAGATTTAAAGATAGTTATACAAAAACAACACCCCGTTCTGAAACTAAAGACCCAAGCCACACAACACACACGCCCCCTCCTTCTCACACACCTCCTTCACGCACCTTACCTAAACCGATCTTGCGCATTGCCTCACTATAATTCCCCAGCCTACAACACCGCCTAAGAAAACCCCCAAAACCCCAGACTCATATCCACCCTTCATCCCCAGCTCTGTTTTCACGCGTTAATCCCTCCCCTTCGGTTAGTAACCCATTCACCACACTAAACAGACCTCCTGTCAGTCCCACACACCTCACTCCGACCCCCACGGGGGAAAACTACAAACCATTCATACGAAAGGTTAGAGTAAAAACCCCCACTGGACGTTTAGCCCGTCTACAACGCCCACATCAAGCCCGGGCAACCGCTCGCCACAACACAGACGACACATTCTTACAGGTATACATTGACCTGCAAAAGAAACCCGACCCTCGCTCTCTTGCTTGGTGGGACCTTCTAAATACCCTCAAAATGACCCACCATGACTATGCTTCTTTTTACTTCACCCTTGAGGCTAGAGGACGAGCCTACAATGAAGGAGAGGGAAGTAAAATGCCCCAGAACGAGAAGCCCACCACAGAAGCCACGAGCAAATACCACACAGAAACACCCGAAAGAAAGGTCCACAGAACGAAAGGACCAGCTGACCGAGCCAACCAATTCAGACAGGCCCAAGCCCGCAGGGCTAAGCAGCTTCCAGCCACACCTATCTACCCCTTCTAAACTGACCGTTTTCCACACCCCACATATACTACCCCCTCGTGTCCTACATCTCTACCTACATGAGGACGAACATAAATACACCTTAAAAGTTAATACACCCATGCTCTGTCCCTAAGTTTAAGATATTAATATCAACATACCCTAACATACCTTGTCTTGCCAGACTAAGTTTCTGAAGACCCATCGCCCCAATGAATCTATGTACACAATCCTTAGGTTAAGTATTAATATTAACATACCCTAACATACCTTGTCTTGCCAGACTAAATTTCTGAAGACCCATCGCCCCCATAAATCTATGTATTCAATCCTTAGGTTAAGTATTAATATTAACATACCCTAACATACCTTGTCTTGCCAGACTAAGTTTCTGAAGACCCATCGCCCCCATAAATCTATGTATTCAATCCTTAGGTTAAGTATCTTTATCCGCCATTGTGTTCACCTTTTCCATTTACTTTTCCACAATTGTTATACGTCATCCACTCACCTCCTTCGTATCCACAGTCCACACTACGCCAATTTGCTTCGTGTCCTACACCTCTTACCCGTCCGATTCTACCTACATGATGATGAACAGGAATATACATTCATATTAAAAACGCCCATGCCCTGTCCCTAGGTTGAGCCAATGCCAACAAATCAGACAGCCATATATCTATGTATGTTCTTACATCCGAGAAGTAGATGTTAAAAACCCCATGTCCAAACTCATAAGAGATTAAGATACCCACGGGTACACCAGTGATATAGAACCATTGCCCCCGTAAGACTTAGACAGCCATGACTACAGATGTTAGCCACCATGCTGTAACTCCAATTCTTACCCCAACCAGAGATTGTATAGATAACCTTTGTTACCAGTATCTATCATAGTACCTCGAAACAATAACGAAGTACCCCTACGAACTGCCGCTTTTCTTTGGTCTATATTTCATAGAAAACGCAGTTCCCAGGGACACCTAGACGTACAAGAAATCGTGTCAAATAATAGGTCCATAACCCCTCGTATTGACGAGTAATAATACACCATGTTTTTCCCTACTTTATCCACAGTCAAGCACACATCTACAGTTAACCTCCTTCTCCCCCACCGCCCCACAATCCACATGATTCTATCTTTTCCAGACTCATATACCACCCCGTATTTGCATCCCCCGGTAGCATTTGGCTAACGTACTTTCACTGTCTTTTCAAACTCCAATATCAACTGTAGCCTAATGCCACCCCCACGCCCAGAGACCTTAGGGTCAAATTTCCACGTAGACCCCCTGAACTCCCCCCTCTCATTAACACCCCGCGCTCCTCGACTCTTGTCCGACCTAGCCTCTCCCTCATACCTCTGGAAGATCCTTGATTTTCCGTTGCTAAAGCTCTCCAATCTTTTATATATATACTCCTATCCAGCCTACCTTCCCTTAGTAGGCCAGAACAACATTAGAACTTTACTAACCCCTTGCATGCCATCTATTCTCTTACAACCCATTCACAACCCTGCACCCAATGGTCGTCGGTGCGAGGCTAGCCGCCTCGCCAGTAACTAACTTCTATTGCCATACTTCCAGATAAATGTGGCAGAGTTAGCAACCCAGTCTCCACCACATCCAGCAAACCATACAATTAACCCTTAATTAGCGGCTCACCACATAAGTCGTATTTAATAAAGCTGGACTATGTGGCGCTCGACAGAACTTAGCACTATGACTGCTCCAGACCACCGCGGCGAACATACTGACACGAATCCCAGCTCCCTCCTCCCTCTCTCACTCGCTATATAAGGAATTGTATCGGGAAAGTGGCTAATTACATGCTTTTTGCACTCGCGTTGCACGGTTATTGCAAGAAAACTAGCCATCATAAAAGGATCGTTATGGTGTCATTCGAAAGCTCTGTTAATGCCCTTTCAGGGATAGGTACTTGTTTTACGTTCTGGGTCTTATTTAGGCATGAAAATGATCACGTAAACAGCCCTATTTTGGCTAAAAACACCCCGCTGGGCGGTACATAAAAATAAACTGCATAGGCCGCTCATAAGGTGTTAACAACCAACCGATTAAAACCAGCCAGCCAAGGCACCTTCGGTTTTGGTATTAAGGACACCCACATCTGTCTCATAAACAGAGGGTTATTACAAACACTGGTGATATGGCAAGCCCCTAGCCACAGCCGCCGGATGACCATCCCAGAGAGAGGGCGCCCAGTTACCCCTTTTTAGACCCCCACCCTTGCGGAGGTATACCTGACTCTTGTTTTGACTTCCGGGTCATTGCCAGGTAGCACAAGTATTCTTCCTATCGATGAACTAACCATGCATGACTAACACCTTTACTAACCTCTATTAACTCACAATAAACCATTTACCTTTCTTGCATACTCTGATCACTAAATTAGCACCTCAGTTATACCATAGAATGAAGATTGAACAATCTAAGAGAGACGCTCCTATCACAGCTGTCCCCATCCTCCTCGCAAAGTAGATCCAGTCTCTCTCCCCTAAATACTTCCAGTATAGCCAAAATAGTACCTCTTACTAAGGCTCAGTTATATCATATTATGAAGGCTTCCTATAGCCATGTGCCACAACAGTAATCACCACCTTACCTAGTCCCCGTATCTATTGAGAGCTCAAATAAGTCCATAAGACTCGAGTTCCCTATGGCCTACAGGGCCCAAAACCGAGCCTATAAACCCAGCTCCAGCCCCCAGTAAAATCAGTTGAAAGATAGACACCAATCCAGGTTGGTCACCAGAGTTAACCTTGAGCTCTATCCTTGTTGATTGCTGAGAAGTGAGTTCCAGAGCTGACAGACTCCGTGGCAGATTTGGATAGAAGGACCTGTCCACGTATTTGAGAACTTCCTACATATGGACACCCTGGACGGCCGCGGAACCAGTCGTTAGCCCTCAACATCACGGACGCAAGATAACCAGGACTAGACCAATCAAATACTACCCAAGCTTCACTCTATCAGTACTACATTACTTCAGTGCTATTTAGAGATTCACTTATTAATATTTCTACGAAGTGGCTATATCTTTGCCCCAGTATAATTCATATATAACCATTCAATTAGGAAGTGCTAAGCGTATCAGTGTTCATTAATTAACAGGCGATACTAACTCTCGTAATTAACCATATACCCAGATATTATTACATAGAAGTGAAACCCTAGTGATATCTGAATGTTCGCCCACTGATTTGCGTTCTATGTATTTCTGAGACACGAATATAAAACTTAGATCAGTACCCCCTGAGGTTACTAGAATTCCCGTGCTCTAAAATACGCGTGTCTAATCTAGTCTGTGAACTACTACTTGTGCACCAGAGCTACCAGTAATAAATCTAACAGTGAATATGATTCTATAAGTAACATTGATGATCTTCGGTATATAAACCTGCTAAATAAGCCAGTGATCAGAAGATTAATACCTGAACGTTGGAAGTGGGAGACTAGGCTCCATCCAGATCCACTTATGCTAGTGTTGTTCAATTCTATATTTTGTCTTGCACGAGTATTTCAGAAGTGGTATATCAATAAACGTGATCGTGTGTCTTGTTACCGTGTATTTATTTTGTATTCTCTATTCCTCATACCTTGTATTGTGCATGCAGCCTTATATACCCAGTCAGTTAGAACTCACATTAACCAAGTTAAAACTGTAGAAAAACAGGGCATAACATATAACATGTCACGAGACAGATTCACTAGGTAACCAGATATTGAACAGAATATAAACAATGTTGAAAGATCTCGTCAGAATACGAGAGTTCTAACAATCATCTCGCAGAGATGCTTCTATCTTTCAAAGAAATAATAAACACCTATGTAGGCTACACACCTTCCCTAGTAATACAGTTTCTCTATTTTAATTTCAAACAAAACACATATACTTCCTTCCCGGCTTGGGCCAACAAACATTTGCCTTTTTCAGATAAGCAAAGTGACCACCAGAAATGCCACCCAAAAGGTCACCTGCTACAACCCCTAGTAATTAACATTATAGAATTGTTCTTACGTATGTTTTCTATATAAGAGATATCAGTTTTATTTGTATTAACTATCTCTAGCATGATTAGAGATTATGATGCCCCATATCGGTGTAGACCTTTAATTGTCTGCAAACCTACAACTTCCTAACCACCAGAGAAGCTGGACATGTGACCCAGTAGAAACGCACTATTGCCAATTCAGACTCCAACCTTGCGAGTATTATAAACTATTATAAACATGTTTTGTATATATTTTAAGCTAGAAACTATCCAGGTTCACTCTACTAAGTAAACCTAACATTGTTAGATACTCTAAAGATTACTATGAAAGCTACAGGCCTTGTTTAAAACTCTAGGAAAATCAAGCGCGTGAGGCTAGAGACCCACGCAACCCTACCATGACCCCCAAGAATACCAACTTAATCCTATTGCCGACCAGACTATTTTTATATAAAATGTATGTTCTCTGTATCCAACACCTAAATTAACAATTAGCAATAACACCAGAAGTAAAAGCTAACCTTCTCGTATACCTCTTTCCAACATTAACAGCGCCCAATTCCTATAGAAATAAATAATACCTTCATGATGTGGGGCAACATCAAGTCCAGTACCCCTCCCCCCCCACCCTCCCTTGAACTCTCACGCTCGGAGATCACCTAGAAATCACCCTCAAAGCTCTGTATTAAAGCTCTAATATCATCATTCCCTTTGAGTTCTCCAAATAACTTAGACAGACAAGACTTTGATTTACATAACATCTGCCCATTATATTATTTCGAATGACTCTTCAAGAATAGTAGAGTATTGTCATACAATAAATAAGATTCACCTTCCCTAGGACAAGAAAGACTTCTTGTCTTACTAATAGTACAAACACAAGTCCTTACTACCCTTCGACAGAGAATGGGTACCCTCCAGTACTGATGGTGCACATTAGGCCAGGGAAGTTTGAAGGAAATCAAGTGAATCTAAGCTTTCTTGAGATCGGCAGCCCGCTCTGGAGAAATATTATTTGGACCCTTCATAAATAGTTATTGATAACGGCACCCCGAAGTCCTTATACTGTCTGTGAATATAAAAACCCTATTCTAGGATCTTTGTTACTCGTGGCAACCCAATCATTTAACATAGATACCTCTTGTAAAGTCAGTGAAAATAGGTTAGCCTAAACAGACCTCGGATGCGGAAATACCTTGAGCCGACCAGGCCAAGCGGGATATCTCTATTGGTCTAACTGGTAAGGTGTCTGCCTCACACCCATATAGGGTTGAGAGTTCGTGCCCTCACCAGGGCTTGATATTTTCGTGAGGCTGTTTCTGCATCTAACGAAGTTTAGGTGTGCTGGTTAAATTGTTCAGATGATTGAGAGTAAGATCGGAGCTCCATAAATCCTCTTTCGGGTATGGTGTAAAAACCAATTCCTACAGGGCAAGGAAGGGGATAGGAGAGTACAGGGGGTGTAGTGAGAACTCGCTGGGGTTGGGTTGTGGAGTTGCCGGCCGCTCAAGCAATTTGCCAACTGGGCCGTTAGTGTGTCTGTAGCACAAGGTGCGTGTGTGCACCTCTCAGTGAAGTTGACTCACCATTCCCGTTCGCCTCTCTGACGGACTCCTGGTCGGTTTCGGCTCAGGCTTGTTCCTCTCTGTTCGGAGCCTTCGCTTCCCGGAAGGTGAAGTAGTGTAAAGTCAGTGAAAATAGGTTAGCCTAAACAGACCTCGGATGCGAAAATACCTTGAGCCGACCAGGCCAAGCGGGATATCTCTATTGGTCTAACTGGTAAGGTGTCTGCCTCACACCCAAGGATCGAGAGTTCGTGCCCCCACCAGGGCTTGATATTTTCGTGAGGCTATTTCCGCATCTAACGAAGTTTAGGTGTGCTCGTTAAATTGTTCAGATGGTTGAGAGTAAGATCGGAGCTCCATAAATCCTCTTTCGGGTATGGTGTAAAAACCAATTCCATTCCCGTTCAACTCTCTGGCGGACTCTTGGTCGATTCGGCTCAAGCTTGCTCCTCTCTGTTCTGTTCCTCTCTGTTCGGAGCTTTCGCTTCCCGGAAGGTGAAGTAGTGTAAAGTCAGTGAAAATAGGTTAGCCTGAAACAGGTCGGATGCGGAAATACCCTGAGCCGACCAGGCCAAGTGGGATATTTCTATTGGTCTAACTGGTAAGGTGTCTGCCTCACAACCCAAGGGTCGAGAGTTCGTGCCCGCACCAGGGCTTGATATTTTCGTGAGGCTATTTTCGCATCTAAAAAAGTTTAGGTGTGCTGGTAAAATTGTTCAGATGGTTGAGAGTAAGATCGGAGCTCCATAAATCCTCTTTCGGGTATGGTGTAAAAACTGATTCCTACACTCTAATAGTTTGTATTTTTTTTATTAAAATCATAAGTGTGCAGGCAACCCTCCACTTATATTTTAATATCTTTAATACAACAACAGTGACCTATATAAAAGTGAATTTATTATATCTGGCAACCCAGGAATTAATTTAATTACTTTGATCTAGTTATATTTCTTTATAGTTAAAAAGTTGAAAGACACAGGCAAATTTTTTACTATTGTAGATTACACTACCATTACTCACAGAAGATCCCAGTTCTAAAACGATCTTTGGTGTTTTAAGGGTTTAGCGAGACACCTTCACGGAGACTCTGCATATATAAATCCTAGGCATAAATTGTCTGTGGCACCCCACCAGGGTTTGTGACTAAAAGGTTAACACCGCCCTGAGTTCTTTGAACTTCTTACAACGGTTAAGACAGTCAAAATGAGCAATACCTCAACTCTTCTTGCATTAGTCTGATATTGTGTATCCGGCAACCCTGAGACACAATATTTAGAACCTTAATTCAAGAGTACCTTAGTAGAACTTCATCAACGGTTAATATAAAGGTCAAGATAGTCAAGTATTTGTTTGAAGCTATATGCTTAGAATACTCGCGTTAGTCCGATATGGTGCCCAACTGTTTCATTACTAGTTACGGAGCCATATTCAAGACGTGGGGTCTTTAATATGGCTCCGTAACTAATAATAAAACACGCCCATTAACCCAACTGTAACCAAACTTAACACGACCGGCCAACCTGGACGGCCCACGGAGCATCAGCAGAAATCCTCAACTAAGTGTACATCTCTTCCAAGAAAAAAAATAATAAAGAAACTACTAAAATTCAGTATCAGTGATGAGATACGACCAAATTTAGAGTTCAAAGTGACCCAAATAAACAGAGTTCAATACCTAGAAATACGTGAAAAGTTTGTAAAAGTGTTCCACTCAGTTAATCTATAGAAAAAGATTAATATTAAGATGCACTAGAAATACCCATCTTTAGCACGACTTTCTAACTCAATAAATAACAAATATACCAAAATAAGACGGATTTTAAGCATCAATCAACTCTGCCATATTTCCGCCAAGTGAAAAATAAACAGAGTCAGTCAAACCTGAACTTTGAATTAAAGAAACCAAGTGTTATAGTAATCCAGTAACTACAACAATATTAATTATCTACGTGTTCAGGGGTAAACACGTTTTGAATACTTATATTACGAAACAAGTGAATTTATACCAAATAAGAGGATTTTCACCCCTTCAGGAACTCTGAAAATAATCTCAGTCAGCGCAGTAATATTTTTAGAGTCCACAAACTTGAACTCAAGCTGAAATTAATCAGCAGTACCTAAGCTTCCATATTTCGTGCCCAGAATATAGGTTTATGAGTCCGGAAAGGTAGAAGGAATACCTAATATTTAGTAGTGGCCCTGGAATCATTGACGATGCGCCTTAACCCGGGAGCTGCGGGGAGACTCTTAAGAGTTCCCCCGGCGCACTGCGGGGAGACTCTTAAGAGTCAGAGAAAACAAAAATCAACTTTTGACATCGAAAACAAAATTTTTTTTTATATTTTTTTTTTTTTATTTTATTTTTTTTTTTTGGCCCCTGGGCCATGCAAAATCTCAGTCCTCTACCTCCACTCCTTCCCCACTTTCCTCCTCTCCTTCAGTTATCACCTATTTTCCCTGTTATTCCCTTATTCTGAGGTATATTTTCGTGCTAACATTAGAAATCCGATTGGAGGGTGTGGTCATCACTGATAGCAAGCGAGTGCAAGAGAGAGAGAGAGAGTATCGATCGACTGTGTCTCAGTGGCCTTGGGGGAAATTGGCGGGAAAGCAGATTGCCTCACCCATACATTATACAACTCGCGGGCTATATCTCCGATTTTGACCATCCAAACGCTGTTTTCACTCGTTTTATTGTTGTTTCAGGTTAATACCTTTATAATCAACCCATAATAGGCGCATATGGATAAGTATTAATGCTATTAATGGCACAATGAATATTTTAGTGACGGAAACACCTCAAATACGTCAGCACAGGGGGACGTTTCCAATTACCCCCATGCGCACTTCAGAGGTTAACATTGGTTATGGCCAATCTTTGAACTCAAGCTTGTCTTTCAAATTTCCCGCCTGGGAGAGATCAAAATACGATTGCCACACATCGTGAGCGAAACGCTCTTAAAAACCACTCACGGACTCATCCTATATGATGTGGGTACCACTACTAGAAAAAACTAGCAAAAAATAATTAAAAATAAAAAGTTTAAACTTGATCTTAGCATTGCGCTTCCCAGGCGTCTGCTGTTCCGCACGCTTCGCCTCCCTCATCGAAGCGATCTCTCGTCCTTAATCTGATATATCAAGACTCTCAAAACATAGCATATGAATGGGAAGGGGATGGAAGGGAGGGCTAAAATCGTCAATGATTCCGGGGCCACTACTAAATATTAGGTTTTCCTTCTTCCTTTCGGGACTCAAACCTATAATTTATTAGTGGCCCCTTCATCATTGATGATGCGCCTGATATCTCAAGACTGGAGGGGGACATTCATCATGAACATCATAACCACTAACAAATTACTAAGGTTAAAAGAGAAATCGTACGAAAAAGATCATAGTTTAATAAAAATAATAAAAGGTTTTACAGGCGGCGTCTCTTAAAGATTGCCTGTTGTGTAGCACCATTACGTTTGACAGAACAGTTGGTGTGACACACATAAACTATACATTTTAGCTTATGAATACATAAATAATCAATATCTCATCTCTTACAAAATACTGATAATATGTTGGCCTATAAACATATGGCCCACAGGTACTGTATTACAAAAATATTTGTACTCTTGCCCTTAATCCTAACCTTAAGATTAATGAGCATAATGGAAACTCTATTGCCATACATAAAGTAAACATAAATTTTTTCTTGACTAGACTTATCTTAGTCTAAGGAATGGGTTATCACATGACCTTCATTCTCGTTATCATGTTGTATCACATAGGAGGCAGGTTAGAGGTCCTAGCTAGGATACCTCCCCCCCCCCTTTTCTTTACAAAAATAGCTTAAAACTAGACTCTCTGCCTTAACCTGACAAGCGCGATATGACAGTAGGTGCTAGGGTAGTTATTTGTGCATTTCTAGCCCTGGATTCTGACAGAATTCGTTATATTTACAATATAAACCATTATTTGTTTTCGGTATGCTTTTATTTTACATATATGATGTATATATGAACCTTCAAGAGTGCTAAAATAAGTGGGAAAAGCATTTGGGTGGTGAAAAACGAAGATATTGGCCACCCGGTCATAATCTCAGGCGAGAGAGAGAGACAGGCAGCCCTCCCCTCTCGCTGTCTGGGAGTCAACTGAGAAGAGCGGGGCAGTGTGTGCCGGTGTCTGGGTGTTGCATAACGATCTTTTATGCAACCCACTTGTGCTACATTATCGCGGGAGAGAAAAATAACCGATAAATGATGATAATAAGAGGAAAAATAGGTGATAATTGAGGTGGGGAGGGAGGGGGGAATAAGGTGGGGAAGGAGGGGAGGGGGGTGGGTGAGATTTACATGGATGAGTACTGGAGGGGAATTATCTCACCTAGAGACAAATTCCTTTGTTTTGATAGGCCCTTTTTTTTTATGGAAGGCTTTTTTTATGGTCCTGCTTCCGTGAGGCCTATCGCGTTCCCTATAGGAAGCCTTCCGTGAGGCCTATCGCGCTTGCCGGGTTAATGCTATACATGTACGAGAAGGTTTCATGAGATTCACTGACAGGTAACGTGTTAACCCTTCCTACCCGGGCTGCCTTAGGTAAGGACAGCGCGGCTGAAGGGCCGCAACCCGGTATGCCTTACCTAAGGCATTTGCTTGAAAGCGTGCTTTAAAATTCGCGCGGGCAAATTTTACTTTGCGGGGGCGATCGTAGCGCCACCAAGCCTCAACTACCACGTTTATCGGTTCCTACGTTGCCGCCATTGAGAGCTATAGCAAAAAAATGAATTCCGACGCGTCCGATACTGTGCAATCTCCCGCGCGTCCCAGTGCTACCCCGCTTGCAACATCTACGCCTCTGCCAACCGAGAAGGAAAGGAAAGTAAGGAAAGTGAAACGTTTGCTAAGTGAGAGTGCAATACACCGTGAACTTTTCAACCCGAATTTGAGCAGTGGTGAAAGCTCTGTGGACAAAAACCTCTATATTCAGAGTAGAAGTGGTAGCGAAATTGACGATTTTGTGGGATTTGGTGATGATGACAATGTTGATTTATTTGAGGGGGGTGATAGTAGTGATGATCCTGATGTGGAAGTGGTGGAGGAAGGTGCTATTGAAGTACCAAGTGTGCTAGAGCCAACCCCTTCGCCTAGTTTCGTAGGTCAGGGTAGGCCTA
Organism: Paralithodes platypus; assembly: GCA_032716605.1. NCBI lineage: Eukaryota > Metazoa > Arthropoda > Malacostraca > Decapoda > Lithodidae > Paralithodes > Paralithodes platypus. The sequence continues at coordinate 28,237,519 of CM064582.1, forward strand.
GGCCTAGCCCTACGCCAGGACCTTCCCCTTTGCCTGCCCGTACGCCCTTGAAAGTGGGTAAATACTTTTATAAACAGTCTTTAGTGAAAAGTGCAGCCAAGAAAGCACGCAGGGAGGCAGAAAAAGTGAGGGAAGGCGTAGATAGTGAGAGTGACGCCGACCCAGGCCTAGCAACCAGCCGCATTCCTTTGTCACGACGCCTTGACCCGGGACGCCCACCCACAGCCCTCGGCTTCATCTGTCCCTCAGGATGACCAAAGGGCCTCTACAAGTGCGTCATTGGCCTCCCACAGTGTGCCACCACAGGCCCCGCATCGTAGGTCATTATTTCCTGCGGAAAAGTCCACGGCTAGCCGCAAAAGGAGCCCAACTCCCGAGGCCGAGGCTCCCATTGTTCAACCTCCCGCAGCCCCACGCCGCCGACGCCCGGTCTATTCTTCACCAGAGTTGACTCCTGAGGAGGCTGCTGACGACCCCGACATTGCCCCAGATGACCTGACGTCGCCTGAGGAAGAGGAAAATGAAGAGGAAGAGGAAGAGGAAGAGGGAGTCCCGACAAGAAGAGTCAAAGGACCTCGAGGTCGTGGATGTGGTCAGCCTGCCGACGCCGCTGCCCCTGGGCCTGGGCCTGGGCGTGGGCGTGCAGGGCGTCCGCCAGGGCATCCGCGTGGCCAAGGGCGTGTGCCAGGGCGTCCAGGGCGTGTGCCTGCTGCAACTCCACGTCCTCGTCCTCGAGCTGCTGAAATGTTTGTGTGGTCAGATGGGGCGGATTTTGTGCCAGATTTTCCTGCTTTTGACGAGGTACAACAGGGTTCTGGGGTGTCACCAGCATATCCCTGTGGCCCAAATGCCACCCCCAGTGAACTTTTCTGTGGCTTATACGACAATGAAATCATGGAATACCTTGTCAAAGAGACAAATCACCACCAGGCTATCTGTTCAAACTTTCTTGGCAGGAAGACAAGTGCAAAGATGGTGGCATGGAGAGCTCTCACTGTGGCAGAATTATATGTGTTCTTGGCACTCACAATGCTGATGACACACATAAAGAAGCACGTTCTGGCCGACTACTGGATAACTGGCGACCTCACAACGACTCCAGCATTTGGCAAATTCATGTCAAGGGATAGGTACTTCGACATTCTCTCATATTTCCACCTGACAAATAACATGCATGTCCACGAACCCGACACACTCTGGAAGATCAGGCAACTGTATGACATGATGCGTCATCGGTTTTCCACCTACCTGATTCCATTTCAGAAGCTGTGCATCGACGAGTCTCTGGTCCTGTTCCGTGGTAGGCTGCACTTCCGACAGTATATCCCGTCAAAGAGACACCGCTTCGGCATCAAGCTCTTCGTCCTCTGCGACTGCAAGACGGGGTATGTGTTGGACTTTATAGTCTACAGCGGGTGTGGTGAGGTGGAGATTGACCCCCTCATTGGTTTTGGCGGCGCTGTGGTAAAGAGGATGATGGAGAGGTACTTCCATGACAACCACGTCCTCTATACCGACAATTATTACACGTCGCCTATGCTCGCCAAGTACCTCCATGGCCGCAAGACCGGAACTGTTGGCACAGTGAAGGGGAAGAGGAAGGGAATGCCAGCCTACCCAACAAAAAACTAAGAATACGGACATATTCCAAAAGAAGAGTGGCCCCATCCTCTCCATCCACTGGCATGACCAGCGCAAGGTCAACCTCCTCACCACATGCCACAAAGCAGAGATGGTCCCCACAGGGAAGGTGGACCGAAAAAACGAAGAACCCTATCACAAAACCAGCTGCTGTTCTGGACTATAACCTGAACATGCGCCTCGTCGACAAGTCCGACATGCAGATGGGCTTCATAGACTGCCTGCGAACATCTTGCAGGTGGTACAAGAAGTTTGTCCTGCATACAGTAGATATGTCTGTCCTCAACGCGTACAACATCTACCGTTTGAGGTGTCCAGTCATCAAGTACAAGAGCCTGCGGATCTTCCAAAACCAGCTGATACATGAGCTCCTGGTAAAACATGCGGGTACACCAGGGAGGCCTCTACAAGGATCAGGCATGATGGACAGAATAGGGTGTGCCGACTTATTCAGAAAGCACCAGCTCGTCGCCCTTCCTTTCCAGGGTCCTAACAGCCGAATAAGGATGCAGAAGAGGTGCTATGTGTGCACCCGCACAACTCGACGACCAAGCAAACCCACAAAAAACACTTGGCAATGCCTCGAGTGTCAGGTGGGACTGTGTGCCGGCACCTGCTTCAAGGATTTCCACACTCTGGCAAACTATTGAAGTGTAAGTGACAGTGATAGTGACACTCAATAATAATAATATAACTAAGTATAAGTGAAAGAGACACATAAGTAATAATAAGTGCCTTCAGAACAATATGAACAAGTGAAAGTGACACTAAAATATATATTCCTAACAATAAAGAAGTGAAAATGACACTATCAATTACCATAGTCCAGTATAAATAATCATAACTACTATAATAATGACTATAAAACTAAGTCTAAGTGAAAGAGACACACATAAGTAATAATAAGTGCCTTCAGAACAATATGAACAAGTGAAAGTGACACTAAAATATATATTCCTAACAATAAAGAAGTGAAAATTACACTATCAATTACCATAGTCCAGTATAAATAATCATAACTACTATAATAATAACAATAAAACTAAGTATAAGTGACAGAGACACAAATTACTTCAGAAAAATATATTTATTGAGTGAAAATATCATAATAACAATAATATATGGCATAATAAACAATAAAACACTAAAAAATCGCTTCCCGCCATAATTCAAGGTAGAGCGACGAGTCAAAACGTTCGTCGTAGCCTGGGCCGCGGTTGAGTGTTCGGACGCGGCGAGGTAAATACACGGCAAAAGTTACCTCCACTTCCATCACCATAACTCCGGAACTACTTGAGCTAGAAAGCTCTACTCAACGCCATTCGACGCGGAAAGGTAAGGCGCCCATTTTGACATATGTTTGATTATTGTAGGTAGTATATTAAGCGAGATTAGCCTTAGTTTACTTTTGTTGTGTTTTCAGCCAGATCGCCCGGATACAGCCTCCATCATTAAGAAAGGCTGCCCGGGTAGGAAGGGTTAAGAAAGTATGATTAGATTACCATAGTTTGGTCTGTTGAATATCATCAAGTGAGTAATTATGTAGGAATCTGAGTGACGCAGCCCACTTCCGGATATCGTGTGATCTAGCAAGAGCGCCCGGATTACTCTCTCTAATTACTTCTACCAATAACGCAGCCAACTGTCGATTTTGAAGACGTTTACCTGTCCGTGAAACCCAGAGGGACCCTGCCTGAGCTGGCCGAGATTCCCGCATAAATAAAATGAGTGATTGCACCGGGCAAAGTAAATGGTGCTTATCGCCCTGTTTCAGAGCAGGAACTTCAAGCTCTGTAAATACATGATTACTGTGTTCATTTTTAGCAATGAAATTGGGAGCAGGAGCAAGATGTACACTCATGTTGCACCTCAAAAATCTTGAGCAAGATGGCTCCGTACTCATCGCCGCCAACTCAGACACCCTATCACCCGTGCCTATGCCATTAGAAAAATGGCTTTCTAAAGTCTTAACTCGAAAGGAGGATTATGACAAAATTTATGGGATTGAAGCATTTCAAGGGTCAAAATCAAGAGACCAGGTGGGTGTGACTTGGCGTGGAGGAGGGCAAAGCCGGAAGCAAGACCGCATGAACCCCTTTTCCTCCGCCTCCGGCACGGACAGGCCAGTTGAATCGAAAAAAGGTGTCCGAATTGCTGTGAGGTGATTCCTTAATGTGACAACTGACAACTTTTGCATTTCAAATAGGTCATTTAAAATAATTAAACACCAGAGCCACCGAGGACTGTTGTTGATCAGTTTCTACGATCCAGGTAGTAAACGACTTCCAATGAGATTGATACTGGTCTTTGAGTTGATTTAGCCTACTGATTAGTCAATTTGTGAGTCACGGCTTCCCCAAACTGGCCTAGCCACTTGGCCTTCTGAATATCCATAAGGCAAAAGTCAGCGAGGTCTTGAGGTTTCTAATTGTGTCTAAGTGGAAGTACAAGATCGGGAGCGACGCCGGGTTCTCGCACCATGTCTTCATTGATTGTACCAAACTTAAGCCGGCCACAAGGGCGCGATCATCGAGGCCACGCCTCGATAACCCCGTAGTTTGTGAACTACTTTGCACATTAACGATGCGTCTGGCGGCGGAAATAGATAAATGGAGCTCCATTTGTTCCAGTCCACCAGAAATGCGTCTGGACCCCCCGCCGGAGTCTGACTCCAACGTGTGAGATACTGAGGCAGCCTGTGGTTTGCCTCTGACGCGAACAAGTCCACTTGTGGATGGTAGGGTTCGGCAATCATCTCTTGAAAGATGTTTTGCTTGAGAGCCCATTCTACTTGAGTGCTCTGTCTCCGAGACAGAGCGTCTGCCCACACGTTCGCCATGCCGGGAAGATATGTTGCATGAAGATAAATCTCTATCCTTGCAGCCAGTCGAAAGATCTTTTCCGACAACCCTTGCAACACTCGAGATCTCGCTGACCCTTGTTTCTGAATGCATGTCACCGCAGTCAGATTGTCCATTCTGAAGGCAAGGGACTTTCTCGCTTGGCTCATGCCGTGCTCCTGTAGAAAGAATAAAGGGACTAACAACTCCTTGGCATTGATATGAAGGTGAATTTGACCTGGACCATAGACCCTGACCCTGATGACCTAGGTTTGACTGGTAACCCCATCCCAGGGTACCTGACGCATCTGTATCTATTCAGACCGTCGGAGGCGGAGCTGTCCATGTTAAGGAGGAGTGTATTACTTCTGGCTTCGCCCAGAGCCGCCAGGAGGTTGTGGATTAACTTTGGAATTTTCCGCAGTGTTTCCGCTGGCAACAGCGGAGAGCACCCGCTTCCTTCCAAAATAATTCATTTGACCTTCAGACGACATAACGGGAACCGTCAGCTGTGTCCAATTGAGTGAGCCTACCAGAGATTCCCAGATTCCTCCCTCGTTGTTGTCAGAGAATAATGAAACCGAAAGAGTTTCCTCCGAAATCTCTGACTTCGGTCTGACTTAGAGTGAGTAACTCGGTATCCCAGATAAGACCCACCCACTGGATTTTCCTGATGGGGATCAAGGAGGACTTTGCTAAGTTCACCTTGAACCCCAAGGCAGCTACATGAGTTAACACCTGTTGTACATAATACATAAGATCAGTGGATGGAATACGCAAGCCCAGCCTGGGCTTCTAACCTAGCTGAAACACATCATAAGACCTTACAGACTATTCAAAACAAAGCCCTGAAGATCATTACAGGCTGCCACAGCTACTGCACCCACAGATCACTACATCAAGAAACCAAAATCCTCAAAGTCAAAAGACCATCTGGACATGAGAGGCACTCAATTCCTGGCAGCAGCCTCCAGGAACCAAGACCACCCACTAAACTACATGGCAACACACCCACAGACACCAAGAAATATCAAAACAACACCCAGCACACGGTATCGACACACAATTATTGTCCTCTATCCCTCCCTGCCCACCCCGAACCAACATCCAGAAGCACATCCATACTCATATCTCTCACCGATCCATCCACTCACTCACAGACAACACACAGCTGCATGCACGACCTCCCGAAATCCATCCTTCCGAATCTCCCTTCCTCGCGAGGACAGAGTCCACCTGGCCAGGCTGAGATGCGGACACCATCCAGCTCTCCTGAGTCGATCAGAAGAGACTGCGATGACTCCGTTGTCGACGCCTGCCCGGGATGTAACACAGCACCCCATACCATTAAACACATCATAGAAGACTGCATTTCACACAACCACTTACGCCAACAACACAATCTACACTCAATGAGAGCTCTGTGGGAAAGCCCCGATCGTGGCCATGGCCTTTCTCAGGGACTCGGGGCTGTTCGGCCAGGCAGCTTAGGGAACAACAACAACAACAACAACACCTGTTGTACATGTTGGAGGCAAATTATTTTGGTTTGAGCTACAACTAACCAGTCATCGAGGTACCATGACACCATGATCCCCTGCTGTAGTAATGGTAGCAAAAGCCTGTCGGACTAGTTTTGTGAATACTCGGGGTGCCAGATTTAGACCAGAGGGCATTCTTTGAAATACAAACGTTTGATCCCCGTTACGCAAAACTAGATTATTTTTTAAAACGTTTGCTGATTGGGACATGCCAATAGGCTTCTGTTAGGATCGATGGAACACATCCAACTCCTGCGTCGGGAGTGTTAATCTGATCTGATTCACCGTCAGCATCCTGAACGACTGATTGTGAATATGGGTGTTGAGATAAGAGAGGTCGATCACTGGCCTCATCTGAACACTGTCCCTTTTTGGCACCAGGAACAACCGGGATGTGAACACGGGTTGTGACAAAGGACTGGGGATAATTATCTGTTTGTGGGCCATCTTGTTGACGAATGACGACGGATCCCACCTCCAATGACACATGATTGAATTCTGTGGGGATACGTAAACGGGGTCGCCGGGACCACCGCCATGAGAGGCCTTTCTTGACCACTGTCCTTGCCCATGTTCGCCGGGGCCATGCACGATGACATTCCCGGAAGTTGGCAGTCGCATGACTGGTGTTGTCCGGCAGTACTACTCTCGGATCCGCCTCGCCTTGCCTTGGCACTGGGAGTGAGAGAGCCTTGTGGTGTCTCAGTTTTTTGGATTGGAGGGTTGTGACTCTGATTGGAATGGGGGGATGGGAGGCCTTGCTACCATCACTACCGGGTTTACCCCTAGACTGACCCCTGAACCAACGCCCTTTACCCCTGGGTTGACCTCGACCTCGAGACGTCCCGTTACTTCCAGGGGTTGTGTATGTCTTGGATGACTGAAATGACTGGGATTGACCACGAAAGGAACTCTTAGCATTAGATTTAGGTTTAAATGACTGCTCACTCTTTGGCTTAGAAGTAGTGGCAGGTTGGGAGTCCAATAGGAAATTGACAGTGCGCCAGGCATCGTGTGAGGCTAAGGTTTTAGTGAAAACATTTGATAATATTAGTCTCCTACCAATCTCTGCAGGGAGACTCCTTACCAAGTACACCCTCAGATCTTGACGAACCCGCACTGCCTCAAAGAGAGCCCGTTCGGATGTCGCCAAGGGACTGAATGGAGTTTTTTGGAGAAGAAGGCGCCTAGTCAGAGAGAGAGCCTTCTGGGTGCCAGCGTCCGTTACCGACTCAGTCGTCCTGGCCAGAGAGGCCGCAAGCTGGCGGCTGAGCAGGTATTGGGACGCTAGACTCCAGGCTTTCTGCCTCATTTTAAAAATCTTTATCAATCTGGACCTGTGTGGGAGGACAAAAAGGTTCAGGTAATTGGCATAAAGAAAGTTTAGAGGCCCCCAAAAAGTAAAAAATATGTTGAGGAATCCCTTCCGCCTTGCCTACCAGCATAGAGAACCAATGATTTTCTCTCTTGCGGGAGCTGGTGACTGCTCTTGTTAGTTATAGTGCTGGCAAACAGCTGGGTCCTCATGTGCCCATGCCACCCACGGCCCTGACTCACCCCCTTGAATTTGAACTACAGAAGAACCCGCAGAGTCCCTGAAGGGTTATAGAATTTAACTCAGGGGTCAAACCCTGCAAAAGCTTTAAATAATTAAATCCATCTGACTTAGTCCAATCGGAAAATATTTTTCCGGCGGATAGCGGGAGGCAAGACAGGGTATGGCATGTACACAAAATAATCAGGATTGTAAATAGTGGGAATGGCTTTTACAATTACATCAAGTACCTCCCCAGATTGGTTCTTGGCCCTTAGTTTCTTAGCCTCACTTGCCTCAATAACCCAATGTTCCAGAACAGGGGACTCACCTGTAACTGTGGGCTGTGCGACCTCGGGGCGTAAAGGCTTAATGACAGTCCAAGAAGTATCTGGCCCGTATAAAAGGGGCATAGAGCCTCTCTTACTCGGGATAGATTTGTCAAGTGGGGGAGGAAGCAATTCAGAGAATAATTTTAAATTAGACGGCAACATCGCCGTGGCTCCCAAAGTGGGAGGCGTAGGAGTGAAACAGTAGGGGGAGGTAAGTTTACGTTAACCTGCAGTTGAACGAGTACTTGCCCTAGAGGTCGCCACGCCGGGGCTACTGGTACTGGAACTGTTACCTGTCGCTCTCCCTTAACCTGTTTCATAAATGCAAACCACTTCTGAAATTGTTCCCCTATAATGTAAAACCCCACTTTATTGGTCTGACTGTGACGCGGACTGTGACATCTCTGAGTCCTGCGTTCCCGAGTGCCGAGAAGGTCGTTGGCCAGACGTCTGCTCCTCGGCGTGTACTCCATGTTGGGGTAAAAAAGGACCCGGTGACCGGGTCGGGGGGCCGGTAAAGCCTCCTCCAACCGAGACTCGCCGACCCAGGCAGCGGAGTTGTGTGTTTCTGTTTGGTGAGTCATCGAGAACGTTGGACTCAGAAAGGTCCTGCATGTTTAGATCCCGTATCTCATACTCTGATGGGTCTTGGACTGAGGCGGGAGGGTTAGAGGGACATTCATCTTCGTGCCGGCAAGAAAACACACTGCTGCTCCTTTCCGATCCCAAAACTGGTACAAAACTGGCAGCTCAGGCTGAACTCGGTGTGGGATAGTAAACCGGTTTGATTGGCTGGAGACCTTGCTGGATGTGTCTCTAGTTGCCATCCTTTGCGTGACGAAGAATGTTTATCCGGTTTAGGTGGTGGCTTGCGCCTCCTTCTTTGACGATGAGGACTTCCTAGACTGTCTCTTCTTGGTTTTTTTCATCGCCAGCAGCAAGAGCGGCGTCAAAATCAGAGCAAGACCTCTTAGCCGCTTATTCAACAGAAGGCGAATTGGGTCGATGTTTAGGTGAGCGGGACCGTCACGCCTACTGGACGAAGGCGTCGCTTCCGGCGGATCTGAGGTCCTAGGTCGCTTGGGGTGGTGGGAGGGAGTTTCACGAGAATTACCCCCAGGGGGTGAAGTAACTAAAGGCCCTTTAAGCAAATCTTCTAATATTTGGTCATCCAATTGTAATGATGGTGAGCTACCATCTTACAGTATGTTTACATATATAGATTGAATGTGGAGCAAAATTGTCTTACATTGTGCATCCGCATGATTCAAGTATGCGTTACGAAAGGCTGAACACTTGGGGCATGATTGGGAAAGCCAACGACCACGATATCGATCTAAACAGTGGACACACTTAACACAAAGAAGGTGCCCAATGACTGTCAAAGTTTTACAACAACCCAAAGCTGAACAGAATGAGAAAGCATTCTTATCCATGATTAACCCCCTCCCACCAGGGAGATGCAGATCCTCCTAAGTGTCCCACATGCGAACCTGTGGGTGAGAAAATTCCAAGAATCAATGCTCATAAGGACACGCTAGGCTGGAAAAGCTAATATTCAAATATATCTCCAACGATAATGAGAAAAAAGAATTGGAGTAACACACTAACAATGTTAGTTCCCCTTACGTTAAGTACATTCCCCAGAAATGTAAGTGAGTAGAGCGTAGCCTATCAGATGCTACCTGTGTAAATAACTTCTTACCTAATTAACCCTCTCGCCTCTTATGACGCGATCGCGTCATAACGACACTAGCCCAAGAGTGACCGTATGACGCAATCGCGTCATAATGCCACCTGTAAGTTAGAAATATTCGCCAAAAACAAGTTTATGATGCGATTTTGAGGCAATTTGGACTGGAAGTTAAGTATCAGTAAGTTACAAAAGGAATATCTAACAACCCCATAGCGGTCCCTCTCTGAGGAGCCCGGGCCTTTGTAAAGTCAGTAGTTTCCCAGACCCCAGACTGTGAGGCCAGGGTCCCGGCACCTTTAAATTCTTGGCTCCCTCTGGCCCGCCATGCCTAGCTATAGGCAGGCAAATATGGATTATTTCATCTACCCAGTGGAAGTGTTTAGTGAATAATTCGAATTATATATGTATATAAAATGTTACTTGTGACTTTTGATGACTGAGGGGAGTGAATCTTGGTTAACCCCTTGAGTATTGATGCAGTTTTGTCTAGGTATCATTGAGGATGACTTTACAACTATTTTTTGCTTGAAAGACAAATATATTTACCAATAAATACTGCCTACTAAATAAATACATTATAATCACGAAGATGTCACAGGAATGCTTACAGGAATGCTTACAGGAAGTACGGTAAGACTTAGTACTCTATGGAATTTTAGTTATATTACAGTATATGCCTATGTATATATAATTATATATATATATATAACAGCACCAAGGTCTTGAGCAAGTCCAAGGCCCATATTGAGTATTTATATTATTATTATATTTTTTTATTTTAGTTTTATATATTTATTTATTTTTTATATATCATTAGTATCATATATACTGTAATATATGATTAAGATAATGTGTATATATATATGATATACTTGTCAACTGTATATATATATATATATATATCTATTCTAGTATCGATATAGTATATATATATATATTATATATGTAATATATATATATATATATCTATATATCTTTACTATTATATTAGTATATATACTATATATGTAAAAGCAGTATCATATATATATATTTGTTTTTTATTCCTGTTCCCCAGGAGTGTCTAGCGGATCAGCCCCCAAGGTCTCCGAGCCAAGCCCTAGGCCCATAATCGTAGTATTTATTATTATTATTAAATTTTTTATTTTATTTATATATTTATTTATTTTATTTATTTACATTTTTATTTCTTATTTACTTTATATACTATATACCAAGTATATATATAGTATATATATAGATATCTATACTATATATATATATATATTATATATATTACATATTACTTTTATTTGGTTATGCTACAATAGAATTATTTGTCTGTATTTATTACTTGAAGACTAACCTGGCTTTCTTGTTTTGTTCTGTCCACTCCGTCAACCCAGGAGCCATTTTCCTTCTCGTTGAGAAAGGGTTGTGGCCCTACCCTAGGCTAGAAGTAAAATTGACGAATCTTCATGACTGACATGTGTTTCTATGAAACAGTATATAATTAATTGGCAAGGAAAATTTTATAAAAGTGTTGTACATTGTGGCAAAGATCTACAACTGCTATAAACATTCTCATATATTATACATAAAAATAACAATGCCATGCGAAACAATTGCGCATAGCTCGCGAACCAATTAACGCTATATTATTTATGGTTTTCACCCAGTAGAAAGAGGCATAATTTTCCGATTACGGTTGATATAAAACAGATTATATACGTATCCGAGCAAATAATCAGCACACGCCTAGGTGCGGGCAACAGCTCGGAACCCGGCTAGCGTCGGCGGAACGCGAGACGAGTGAAACGTCAATACTTCGCATTTCTTGCGTCTTCATTCTCAAACATTCATAGAGCAAAAAGTATTCTGTCTGTAGCGAACTTCTACTTTTTTTTATTCTCTTCAGCATTATCTGCCGATATTCATATACAGCCTAAATTGAGAACCATAGATATCGTAACAGCGAAAATAATTCGAAAAATGTTTATAAACCATAGCATGCAAAGTCATACTTTTTTTTTGTTTTCGGTCCACTGCTGTGTAGTGGGGCAGATAACTGGAATAATCGTTCATTATGCTGCGACACAAGCACCAAAATTGGCACACATACTCATGGGGATTGCTCTTTTGATAAAATCCATGTTTATGCCACCTAAAAATTCAAGATGGCGGCCATTTTTCAAGATGGCCGCCATTGAATATACAGAAACAATTGCAATTTCGCCCCAATAAAAATCGACATAGACTTGTCCAATTTGAATGATCATTTGGTGTCAATAACATCATACATTTTTTCACTATGTAGAATCCGCAATTTGGGAACCATGGAATTACTCACTAGCCTTTCCTTGCTACCATAATATCAGTCCCG